>OX352194.1:870367-2070367 GCA_947086425.1 Xanthorhoe spadicearia | reverse complement strand
TCTTCAGCCGCCTTACTCTCCAAATAACCATGTCTTAACGCGGCACGACACGACGTGCCAGATTTCAGAAAACGTGCAATGATGTATTATTTACGAATAAGTAAAAATAGTACGAAAAATTTCATCCTACAATTTTTTTAGGGATTAATTAGAAAAGTGCTGAATAAAGCGGATGTTTAGACAAGTAGTATAACTTTAATTTCATCATCATCATTCACAGCCCGACTTACCCACTGCTGGGTATAGGCCTCCCTCAGTTTGTGCCATCCGCCTTGATTCTACGCCACTCCGATTCATCGTTTGCCGAACGACGAACGAATGTCGACGAATTTTAATGTATTTCTACAATATTTTTACGTCCGAATCCAACCCTGCAAGCCACCCTCAACCACCCTGCCGCGCTGGCTGTTGATTTAGCTTAGTTAGTTGCCGACTGCCGACCGAGTCGCCTGTCTACAGGTGTGGCCCCAAACTACAGTTTCATTTTAAATTGCTCAAGTTAGACTTGAGTTTGACTTGAATCCTAAATGTAATATTTTGTTTAGATAGCCGAATGCACGTTTGACGAGGAGTGTTTCTTGAATCTATCCGGTACGGGTCTCGTGGAAGTAGTTGGTGACGACGAGGTTGGTCGTCGCATCATCGTCATCTCAGCTTGCCGCCTGCCGCCCAGCAAAGACTTGGATCCAGACCAGCTTTTGAGGTAAGATTGAATATCTTTTTTTGCGAATTTACACCGCTATATTTAGTTTCTGCAACTTTTCCAATTTATCTTATGTATATGTTGCGTTTGACCGACGGATATTTGACGATCGACGTGTTATGAATTGCTATGATACACTTCGACATTTTCTGAATATGCTCAAATATGCTGGCTGTAGCTGATTATACTTATAAATTAATGTATTGTTAACTTTGTACTTTTTATTTGATATGGTTATAATGAATTGTTCTTAGCATTTTTTAATTGAAATTAAAAAAAACTTACTTCTATTCATCATTTTATGAAAAAAGTATGTGCGTAAACCTTGTTGACAGCTAACCGGGTATAAAATCGTAAGATATACTAAATGCGATATAAATTAATTAATTAAAAAAATGCAAATTTTAATAAAATCGACACTTGATCAATTTGATATACTCTCGAGGTGCATTTCTGATCATAACTCCGAAGATCCATCAGATCCTTTTCTATGGGACTTTCGAATATTTATCTCTTTTCCAACAAAATAAGAATCAACCAAATCGGTTCATAAACGACGAAACACATAAAAAAAATGTTTACGGTCGAAATGAGAAAATCCTTCTTTATAGTTTTTTAAAAATATAAACAAGCATAAACTTGGTCTACACTCAGTTGACCAAGTTTTTATCTTACACGTATCTTAGTGGCTGAGCGCAACGTACAAAAGATCTCAACGCGCCACACTCACTTTCTTTTCTCTACAAAACCGTACATATCTTACGACTAAAACAGACAATTACTTCCCCAGGAACAAATCTATATCCTACTTCCTACTTATATTATAAATGTGCAAGTTTGTGAGAATGTATGTATATTTGTTATTCTTTCACGCAAAAACGGCTGGACCGATTTGGTATGTTGATAGGTGATACCGTGGATTAACACATAGGCTACTTTTTATCCCGATATTTCCGCGGGAACGGGACTTACGCGGGTGAAACCGCGGGGCGCAGCTAGTCTATCTATACTAATATTGCAAAGAGGAAATGTTGGTTGTTTGTTTGTTTGACGGAGGTAATCTCCGAAACTACGGGACCGATTTCAAAAATTCTTTCACGGGTGTGTAGAATGGGCTGTCCGGGAGGTTATAGGCTATATTTTATCCCGGTAGCTTCATTAGTACACCCGTGAGAGGCCGGGACGTGCTACTAGTAATTTGTAAAAAGCCAAGCTCGTCAATATACAGCATGTTAAAATAAAGCCGTGCTCGTCAATATACAGAATGTTCCAACGCTATGCCATATGTAGGAAAATGTCCTAAATAATGAAGATAAGAGTTATGAGGTCTTACTAATACCTATTGCAAACGCTATATGTATGTTTGTTACTCTTTCACGCAAAGAAGGATTTGGCTGAAACTTGCAATGGTATATATGTAGTTTAGGATGATGCACATGATAACACAGGCTACCTATTATCCGGGTTAGTAGCACGCGAGCGAAGAATCGCAAACTTACACCTGTGCTTACACGAAGAACCAAATCACTTATTCTTCAGCCTTAAAAAGCGCACACACACGCCAACAGCCAAAACGCTCTTTAAATCGCTAGTCGCGGCCACTTGTAATCTGAGGCCTAACTCGAATTCGTGACAGTTTCGGGGTCAGCTTATGTTGGTGAACGGTTATGAATATAGTATCCACCGGCATTAGCTGAACCCAAAATTGTCGCGTAATTTTGGTTTTTCGCGATAGGCCTCTGAAACATGGACGAACAGACAAAACGCCCTTGCCTTTATACACATCGCTTATTCAAAATTCGATAAGCTAAATGTAATATCAAACCTTACTTTTTACTCGCTTTATTTTTAGAGCACCTGTTCCAACTGCTTTACCGCAACTAGATCACCCCCTTTGAAAATACCATAATTATTAAATTATTTTCTCGGAAACTCAGGTGGTTGTACTTTAGACCCAATGCCCTAGATACCTAGTATTTTCTGAAGTTATCTAGTTTATTTCAGCTCGGAATCAGGTCACCTAACTTTTCCGATACTAAGGAAATATTTCCAGGTCGCCCTATACGTCAAGATACAAAATAGATCTTGCATCGGCTTCCACGAAGTCAGGAATTTTATAGGTCACGCTTTGCTTCAATAAATTCACATCGAGATGGAAGGGAAGAGAAATTTCAGTGTCGTGTGATTTTGAACTTTATGCATTACTATAATGCAAAAAGTTCGTGGCGAAGTTTGCTAAGACGGTCTTGATAGATCGTTGAAGTTAGGCAACGTTCTGAGCGGTCACAACTTGGATGGGTGACCGCAAGTGGTATTATCAACTGAGCTTCCGTGCTTCGGAGGGCACGTTAAATTGTCGGTCCCGGCTTTTAAAAAGTCGTTAAGCCATGACGGAGGTCTTTAGGCGGCCTAAAAACTCCGTCTCCAGAGTTGGCCACTTGCTCATACGAACAAACAAAACTAACAAAAACTATAATGCATAGTATTTAAGCGCTTTGAAAAGCGCTTTCAAATATGGAATCGCTTCGCTCCTGCACTTTAGTCGATCGAGTGAGCGAAGCGAACTAAGATCTTACGGGCATCGTAGGAACTTGGTGTGTTTGTATGTTCCGGCATAACTGTCGAACCGTCAATCCAATCTTCATGAACCTGCATTGCATCCACCCTCAAGCCAGATCGCTTTACCAATTTAACCACGGAACCTAATTAAGATTAGCTAGGTTCAGTGAGTCAGAAGGGTAGTGCAATGCAATATAGCACTTCCACGCTCGAGTGCACTTAATATTCGTATTTAATCTTGCGTATCAACATGATAGGTGTTCGCCTCACCTTTGTCACCACAAAATATTGCATTTTTAATTAAAGTTCTGAGCGAATTAATTTCCTAACTCAGGTGTATTCAAAATATTTCTATCCATACTATGTATACTATAATATTTATAAATATAAAATGTGTGTCTGTTTGTCCGTTTTTACCGACTTTACGACATAACGGAGCTATAAAACATGATTTTTTAAGTGGTAATAGTGGAAGGGATGGAGAGTGACACAGGGTATTTTTTATCCCGACATCCCCACGGGGACGGGACTTACGCGGGTGAAACCGCGGGGAGCAGCTAGAAATATATATTTTCATATTACAGTGTGTACGGTCTTTTATATTATCTAAGAAAATACGTTTATCGTACCGGCACCAGTAACAAATAAATAAATAAATATCCTTGGACATTCCACACAGCGTCATCTAGTCCCAAGCTAAGCAACTTAATGCTTGTGTTATGGGAACCAGATGACTGATATAATACATAAATACAATTTTTTTTGTAAATATGTACATACATATTATAGATAGAAAACACTCAGACTCGGAACAAATATCTGCAGAACATACAAACATTTGTCCCGTAGCGGGGATCGAACCCGCAACCTCGGCGTCTCAGCCGGGCGTTCACCCAACTGCGCCACAGAGGTCGTCTAACAGTCGTAATCGTATCGTAAACAGCGAGCTTTCTTATATTAAACAAGTCAGCTTTTTTATGATATACAGATAATTAGTTGCTATCCTAGATACTTTATTCTTGCTACTCTTCAAAGCTTGAGCCGATCAATATACCTCTCAATTAAAATAAGAAGATAATGATTCCAGTAAAAATAAAGATATTAAAATAATAGAAAAATAATTCTTTAGTACTCAGAATACTTGTTTTGATAACAACGTCTTAGCAACAGTGTTTCTGCTAATTGAGATGAACTGAAAAAATAAAATAAAAACGACTGTATTCCCTAGAGATTTATAAATAAATCTATACTTGTATACTTTATACTTACTATTATAAAAAGGTAAAATTTGTTTGTTAATTGAACGAATCTTGCGATCGAAAGGCGAGTAGCCATCTTCCTCAGTTCAGTTTTCATGATATCCACTCAATACATTAACCAAAACCAACGTCTTCAGCCGGTCGCAACCCCTCTATATGTTAGTCCTGTTTTTTTAAAGCTATTGCATAGCTTCTATCTCGGGCCTTGAGCGTGGAAACCGAATCCAGAAATTCCGTAACGAAAACACCTAACGCTGTCACTTTAGTTCAGCAACTCGCCTCTAGGTGGCATGCAATAGCTTTACCGCGGCAGTCCCCGAGTGCTACCCGTCTTTTTTTCTTTAATAACCCTTGTTATGAGTTTTCACAAAAAAAATGAGTTAGTTGCTACCGTATATTAATATTGTGTAACTAACCAGACAAAATGTTTCGCTTGGAGATACGATTTCAATTCTATTAATACAAATAAAAAGCTTCGCTAATTGGTTCGAACAATATTAAGTATTTTTGGTAAACAATTCTTTCAGTTTTATTTGTTGATATGTAAGCTGAAGTATCTCATTAATTATAATCACTAAATATCTCAGTTAATTGAATAAGTATTTGTCTTTGTTTGTTTTGACATTACATATATTTAAGTAAGGTTAATAACAAATTGAAATCTATTGTCCATGTATTTCTTACTTACTTTTACTGAAATTCAGATGACACCATTTGGTTTAATAAATAATAAATAAATATCCTTGGTCATTTCACACAGCGTCATTTAGTCCCAAACTAAGCAATTTAATTAATTACGTAATTACACTATCACACTAATATTATAAAGATGAAAGTTTGCGTGTAAGTGTGAATGTTTGTTAAACGGATCGACAGATTAGCATGAAATTAGGTACCAAGATAGCTTATATCCTAGATTACCACAGGGACGCTATATAGTGTTTAGAACTTTTGATTCTGGTATTCCCACGGGAACGGAAACTAATTACCACGGGTAACACCGTAGGCCGCAGCTAGTCTACACTATCTACACTTCTACCTACACTAATATTATAGAGAGGTAAAATTTGTTTGTTTGTTTGACGGAGGTAATCTCCGAAACTACTGGACCGATTTCAAAAATTCTTTCACAGGTGTGGAATGGACTGTCCGGGAGGTTATAGGCTATATTTTATCCCGGTACCTCTATAAGTACACCCGTGCGAAGCCGAGACGTGCTACTAGTCTAAAATATATAGAAGACAAATAGTCAGTCGCTATTTGTCTGGGTCCATGTCAGGTCGAGTATCTGTTCTCACAATTTAATAGAAATGCACCTTCGAAGTTTGTACCATTATGATAATAAGTACAGTATTGTAGCATAATAAGTTTGTATTATAATGGTGGAACTGGATGCAGGCACTTGTTGAGAAGATCCTTTGTTGTGCTGACCTCAATTTCAATAATTGAAATATTAAGCTTTTGAGAACTTCTTGCGAAATGCTCATTTAATGTTTGTTGAATTTATGCTGTAATATTGCATAATAGTCGCAATATTCAGTCTGAAATGGCTTTGTTATAATGAAGACAAAAGACGGCTTTGATTATGTTGAACTAAAATTTTCAAAGAGTTGTATGCAGTGCTTACTTCAAAATGTTTCAAATACGTTTTTGGAAATTCAAACATACATCTGGCTTTACATAGGGAAAAGTAGTAAATACGTATAGACGTGCTCACATGAATACGGGCACAACTCGCGCATGTACGTTTAAGCATTACGTTTAAAGTTATTTAGAATCATTGTTTATTTCTTTTATTGGGGTAAAATTGTTGAAAGAAAACATCATAAGGAAATATGAAGGAAATAAGAAGCGAACATTAAAATCATTCTCAGGGCCAATATGGGAACTTTTTCCCACTGACGACGACGTCTCTCAAATGCATTGCTTTTTCGTACTTTGGATAATACATTGTCACAGCTTTACAAGACGTAACGGAGGACAAAAACCAGAGTTTGCCACTCATATGAACTTACTTTTAGGAGTGGATAACTACCGAATAGGTTTTAACTTAATCCTTCATACTTGAGGTAGTGCAAAGTGGTTAAAAGAAAGCTACCGAGTTAGCCACAAAGCCAATCAGTGCTATTAAGTTGTTACATCCATCTGTCTTCTATATTATTCAAGCAACTGACGTTATTTGTGTATTCGTGGAAACTACATTAAGTATTGAATTATATACTAGTCGGTGCATTTTTGAAAAGGGCACAGCAATTTATGTTGTCTTATTAGAAGCATTATATAATTCACCTTAACTTTAGCTGCTAACGTATTTCTTATCTATCTATCTACTCAGCCTGTTACACCCACTGCTGAGTTAAGCCCTTTTCTCTTTCATGTCACTCTTGGTGTTGTGCCATCCGGATCCACTGTTGACGTATTTATTGTCGACGAAATAAGTAAGATACAGCGAAGCTTTTTTTCAGCTGTAGCTTTATTATCGTTAAAAGTTGCCCAGTCGCGCAACCTTTTTTGAAAATAAACACATTTTTATTTTATGAACACTCGATACCTCGATACTATTTCAAAAGTTTAGTTTTAGCTTAAAAATGTTTTACTCAGTATCGAGAATCTGAATAAACAAATTACATTTTAAAAAACATTCGTGGAAATGTGTTTGATTTAACAGTTGCAATCATAAAAACGAAATACAAAAAAGTAAAAAAATAAATGTTTGATACGTAAAAATTTTGATGTAAAAAAGAATTCCCACTCTGCGTACATTGGAACTTTTTGGGAAAAAAATATTGTTAAAAGTATCGAAATAGTGGTCCTTTGAATCCAGCAGAGTACCCTTTGATATTTTGTAGTAGATTCACGGAACCAATATCGGATTCTGAATGGGTTGCAATGTAATAACTACATATTGCGATGCAAACATTTTAGCCTTTGATATTTTCTAGTCGAATCTCGGAAGTACTTACGCACTAAAATGTTTAGATTCAATCTATACTAATAGAATAAAACGGTAAAGTTTGTTTGTTCGAAACGATACAAAAACTACAATGATATACATATTTGAATGAGACAGCCTTTGAAATCTTCTAGTCGGTCTTTTAACTGATGCATAGAATGGACTTTTCGATTGAACATAGGCTATGTTTAGTCTCGGTAAAATCCCGGGTTTCATCAGTACACCCATGCAAAGCCGTGACGGGCTGCTAGTGCATTATACATTAAACACTATGGGTTCCCTGCGCATTTTTTTTTCTATGTTATTTTAAAATGAATGCGTCTGGATAAAAAAGGGCTAATTATTTTACATTTCGATTGCTCTCAACTTTAAATTATTTATGTACGTGTGTATGTAGGAGGAAACCTACGGCTTTACTGTTAATTTTAGATTAAACGGTTATTTTTTCCTAAAAATTCCATCAAATAATATCTAATTATGGTTTTATTGTATCGTTTTATTGAAGATGCTCGGCAATTCAATCGTAGTCTACATTTGTACCTCTGTAAATTAATGATTAAATTTTATAGGTAGGAGGATTGAATCTAATAGTCAGTAGTGAAAGACTATTCAAATTGAGAAGATTCGAAGTGCAGAAATTCACTATTAAAAAATTGAAATTGAAGGGAGGCCTTTGCCCTGCAGTGGGACGTTACAGGCTCTTAATAATAAATAAAAATAATCTTTATTGTCGCTATCAAAATTGACCAATTGCAATGTAGGGACAGTGAAATACCCACATGCATTTACCCCCGGTTCCTATAACAAACTAACGGACGTCCGTAGGACTCGCGCCATAGCAACATTGTTATCTGTCAAAAAGTTTCATACATTTTATGTTGAAATAACAACGTTGCTATGGTGATGGACCTACGAACATCCGTTAGTTTGTTATAGGAACCGGGGGTTAGTAACATTTTTGCACCGTTTATTCGATGTTATATTCTATTTGCTTACACAAGTTGATGCAATTAGTTTTGAAGCTTTTGTTGTATTTTTAATATTTTATTTACCTACGCTTTTGATGTTGGAAAATCAATTTGTCTCTATAAATTTAGGAACTGCCTTGCGGGTCGTGTCAAGTAGTTAATGCATCTATGTATTTAAATAAATCATTTACGCTTTCAATGTTATAAAATCGTAATTCACATGTTTACAATCCGAATTGTAGGACTTCAGATAACCTTAATCTACAGCAAATAATTTGTATTGGAACCGGCATAGCATTCAAGAATCTTCGACATGTCGACCGATTAAACAAAGCACGGGATGTTCATATAGCAAATACAGTGCAAACTTCTTAAAAATGAGTAAAAGAGAACTGCTTGAGAGAAGTGGTTGCCCGATCTTATCACTTTCCAATAGAAGTTAAGACAAAAGTCCGCGAGCTTAGAGCTTGGAGACCACACGACTCACCTCGAAATACTCTTTCAGATTTTTAATATTCACATTGGACAAATACGTGGAGCAGGATTACAGCGTGGTGTATTTCCACTGTGGCCTAACGAGCAAGAACAAACCGCCACTATCTTGGCTATGGAAGGCTTACAAAGCCTTCGACAGGAAATACAAGAAGAACCTGAAAGCTCTGTATTTGGTGCATCCGACTAACTTCATTCGTATAGTCTGGCAGATGCTGAGACCCGCTATTAGTGTGAAGTTCGGCAGGAAAATGATGTATGTGAATTATTTGCATGAGCTGCAGCAGTATTTGAATTTGGATAAGCTTTGCATACCCGAAGCGGTGCTTGAGTGAGTAAAGGTTTTATTTTTCTAATACCGAGGGTCTGGTTAGAGCTGTACATTTGCCTGTAGGTATTTAATAATCGCGTCGCTAGCTTTTATAACTACTTGAGTATCGATAATTTTTTGATTATTTTAATATTTTGACAGCGATACTATACATTGTTCCTGATTATTTTATTACGAACACCGGGTTTCGATTTTTTTACATTTTTTTAGTAAAAGCTTGATCTGACGGTTTTATTCATAGGAGTCATCAATTTATTTATATTGCGGCTGCTAATGAGCCATTGACGTCTTACCCAGTAGACACCTAATACAGGGCGAACTCTTTTAGTTCACACATGAACGCTTTAGCACTTATAACAATCCACGCCCCCTTACGTTCGACCAATAAAGACCAGATTAGTGAGCCGTCTACATTCTGATTTGTCATGATTTGTCCGTGACCTTGAACTGACCAATAAGCGTTCATTTCCCCGCTCCTGCACACCTCAGTAGGCTGACAGAAAAGTTTGTATTGCTAAGTAGTACTATTAGGTGTCTACTGGGTATGACGTTAATGTAATGAGCCTATCGTCATCTGTAGTTACAGTAGTATTATGTTGCCAGCATTAATTTTCACATCTGAAACCAATTTTAGTTTGCAATGCATGTTTGTTTTTAGTTATACTTTTAGAAAGCACAGTAACATGCAATTAAGTACGCTTTATAATAAAAATTCGATATCTTTAGCCGATGGCCGAACTGCACTTGGAAGATAAGATTATATATTTATATTATGTATATAAGTAATATACAATTATACATACATATATGTATTCAAATTCAATTTAATAGGTTTAAATGATACAAAAAGTTGTTTTTGTCGCATGTAAATAAAGTTGCTGATTTAAAAAAAAAATGTTGTAATTTATCATCGTTTTAGTTACACACAACATTCGCTTACGGAAAAAAAATACGAGCAAAGTAAACCCGTCGTGATTCCATCGGTGTCCATCGGTAATGTTAATATTTCTTCGGAGTAGGAAACTGCCAACTAAACTCTCTTCGTCTTAGAATCAAGTCTAAAACATATTTCCACTACGCCAGATACGACAAGATGCTTCTATCTAAGAACGCCCGCGCAGCCGAAGTCGCAAAAGCGGGTAACAAGGGTGTCGCCGGTCCGAGCTACAAGGCGACCGTGAGGGAAATGAATCCACCGCCCACGCAGCAGTTTGGCGTGTCGCTGTTTTTCATCCAAGCGAACAACGTTAACATGGTGGATTCTATACCTCCTGTCGTGAGGGAGTGCGTCGAGTTCCTATCGCAGCCTGATGGTGAGCTATTAGCTTATATCCTTTTTATATATCATTGGACATTTCAGCGTCATCTAGTCTCAAGCTAAAATGCTTGTGTTATGGTAACCAAAGGACTGTTAGAATACTAAGATACATTTTTTTGTTAATACATCATCATCATCATTCCCCTGCCCTTGTCCCACACTAGTTTTTTTGTTAATACATACCATACTATAGATAGAAAACACTCTGATCTAGAAAACTAGAAAAATCAAGGTGGGCGGTTAATTGTGTAGCTGAGTACCTATAGTATGGCTAGAAAGAAAATACATTTATTTAACCTAGTACACGTAACACATAATAAAAACAACGAAAATAAAAAAGAAAGAAGATAATTTTTTTTTAATTATGACGACCTCTGTGGCGCAGTTGGGTGAACGCCCGGCTGAGATGCCGAGGTTGCGGGTTCGATCCCCGCTATGGGACAAATGTTTGTATGTTCTGCAGATATTTGTTCCGTGTCTGGGTGTTTACTATCTATAATATATGTATATATTTACAAAAAAAACTATCTATGTATTATATCAGTCATCTGGTTCCCATAACACAAGCATTAAGTTGCTTAGCTTGGGCCTAGATGACGCTGTGTGGAATGTCCAAGGAATTAAGGAATTATTTAATTAATTTATCTTAGTAAAGAAAGCTCTCAAAGTTATATATTCTATATGTAGCTATGGAGACGGAGGGCATATTCCGTCGCTCCGCCAACATGGCCATCATAAAGGAACTGCAGAGGTCAGTGAACCGCGGCGAGCCGATCAACTTCCGCGGCGACCCGCACAACGCTGCGGTGCTTCTGAAGACATTCCTCCGCGATCTGGAGGAACCTTTGCTGACCTTCGAGCTGTATGATGAGATACTCAAGTTCCAATGTAAGTTTCATACATTTTTAAAGCTCTTTTCTCAATATCAAAACGGGGTGTGTTATGATTTTTTAATGTGTAAAAAAATTTAATCAGATACTAGCAGTGCCCCGTGGTTTCACCCGCGTAAGTCCCGTTCCCGCGGGAGTATTGGGATAAAAAGTAGCCTATGTCATTCTCCATCCCTTTAACTATTACCACTAAAAAACGTCAATTCATCGCTCCGTTTTGCCGTGAAAGACGGACAAACAGACAGACGCACACATTCACATTTATAATATTAGTATGGATAATCAGAAGCGTCAGACATTTCTTTCAGCTCTTTGTGTAGTGTGTATTTGTTTATGTCTGTCAGGGAAAGTAGCAAGAGTTGATTCTGATTATTCAAAATCCGCTCAGCTATTTCTCCATAGATATTTAACAAAAAGGACCCGCTATTTTACAAACTTTTTGTTATATTTTTTATGTGTACATACTACGTTTTGGCCTTGTTTTAAAACTATGGCTAAAAATCGAGAAAATGTAAACACTCTACGGTGCCTGGTCAGAGTAACAAATCCAATAAAGTGCCCACTCTGTCCACCAATAAAGTGCATGTGCGACCGACACGTGGATGCTTTTAACTCCATTAACGGTGCGACCGACCAAAACAGGATGGCGGTCCCGCCGCGACTAACTCAATTATTTCCAATATGTCGATATACGGATATGCACATTTAAGCCGAAACTAGGAAATCTATCACTAGAATGTATTATAACGGGTTTAAATAGTAGTCTATACTTCTATACTAATTTTATAAAGAGGTAATAATGTTGAGTTGTTTGTTTGTACGTTTGACGGAGGTAATCTCAGAAACTACTAAGCCGATTTCAAAAATTCTTTTACTGATGTCTAGAATGGACTGCTGGGAAGGTTATAGGCTACCTTATAGCCATGTTTTCTGACATTGCAGCGTACACCAATCGCGAGAAGCCGCGTCAAGTCAAGATCCTTATTCTGGAGAGCCTCCCATTGGCCAACTACAACCTGCTGAAGTATGTGATGCAGTTCCTGTGGAAGGTATGATAACTAGGTTGACCATTTTAAACTCAGTCCTCTACATCTTTACTAGATGATCTATTCAGCGACTAGGTTGAACATTTTAAACTCAGCCCTTTACATCTTTACTAGATGATCTATTCAGCGACTAGGTTGACCATTTTAAACTCACTCCCCTACATCTTTACTAGATGATCTATTCAGCGTCAGGAGGCAATCTTTGCCTACACTAAACGGGGCACTGTAGTGCCTGGGGCATTGTTGAGATGGAGTAGGCTTGCCCAGCACCTAAACCATCCTCACAGCTTAACCAACCACTCCGTTATTATAGTTATCAGAATAAATAAAATATTCAGATCTGTCACGCCGATTTTTGAGTGTGTGAATAGCGAATAGCAGTTGATTTTTAAATTATGGCCAAAGAAAGAAGTAAAGAAAGAAAATATGTGTTTATTTCTGTTGGACCGGATTACTTCAAAGTGTACTTACAGTCTGATAAGCTAGGCGACTCTATTGCCTGTTCCAACGCAGGCAAGAGTAAGCCCCCCGATTGTCTAACTTGTATCAAACTGTTGCGAATCAAAAATTACATCAATACCAAACCTGACAATCTGTATTCAAATAAAACAAAATTCTGGAATATGATGGTATGTAAGTTACTTAGGTACTAACTTATTAAGCGTAAAATCTGACAGTTGCTTTCGTGGATTACTGTTATTTTTTGTTTGCAAGCGCACGTACGGGGGTACGTGCGCTTAGCTTTTTTTTTAGCCAATAAGAAAATTTCGATTGAATGTATGTTGGGGGATTTAAGTTTAATTTGTTTATCAGGTGCAGGACCGTAGCTGCCTGAACAAGATGACATCCAGCAACCTCGCTGTGGTATTCGGACCGAACCTCGCCTGGCCACCGAACGGGCTCATGTCTCTCCAGGCCATCGCCCCAATCAATAGCTTCACCGACTTCCTCATTGAGAACCAGGAGTCTATCTTCATCATATGAGATGAGGTCTCTACGGGAATACTGTCAGGGTTTCCTCGTAAGGATAATGTAGACGGACAATGCTGCACGATTCTTTGAATTGTGTTACTAAATGTTGTGTTGCTGTGACGTGTTTTTAAGGCATTCCTTGGTTACCTTGCGCTGCGTGATTTTCACGTTTAACATCTGATTCTGTTTTAAGCTTTGTCTATCTTTGTGTACTACCAATCATCTTACGAGTATATGATTTATTGATTACAGATTGTATTACTTAAGTTGCAGGGCTGTTGTTTCTACTTCTATCATTTATAATATTTAAGCATTGGCTTCATTTCTGTTCAATTGTATTCATTGTGTAGGTACATTTGTTAGAGGATTATAACTGTATCTCACATTAACAGATAAGAAATAGTTGATGTTTTACCTGCGATCCTCGGCTTAACATTGTCAAGAATTCCTTAGGAGTTTAGCTTTTATCCCGTTTGGAGAATCATACCGCTTTTTGTGTCTACGTTATCCTTAGACTAAGAGTAGTTTCGAATTTTCAAATGAATGTTTTTGTGTACTACACTATACAATACAGGTACCTTGTACCTTGTAGTTTACTTGATAGCCGCTTTGGCTCTATGTCAGGTTTGGTATTGATGTAATTGTAATGTAACCATCAGTTTTTGGAAGTTTTAATGTTGTAAAGGTTTGCCAAATGATCTTCTGTCTTCCGGAAGAAATAGGAAATGTTTAACATCTGAGTATTGGCCGGAGGGTGTTTATTACAGGCCGTTGTGAATCTATATTTTATATACTTATACTTTTCATAATTATGTATTTCTACTAATTGTAATGCCATCTAGGCTGGTAAGAAAAACTACACTGAACTTTCGTACTTGATGTTGTTGAAACAAATCCTTACGCAAATCGATATTAAAACCCGTAAAGTAGGACTTTTTACCGTTCCAATATTTCTTATTCCATCCAAAATATAATCCATATCTGTCGTAACGTCCAACCCTTTACTTTAAACGTGATTGCTTGATATCATTTACCTTTTTCTAAAGGTGGAGTTCAAAGTGGTACACGTAGATTTAAAGTAAGGTGATAAAAATTAAGATCTTAATATATATTTTAATATATATTATGTTATATTCATATCAGGAAGTAATTAAATTGTCATTATTACTGATTAACATAGTTTAATGTTGTGAACCTACTTCTGCTATTAATTTTGTCCCGCTTTTATCAATTGAATATTTGAATGGTTGGTCACAGCTTTGGTTGGTACGCAGTGAAATTAGAAAGATATAACATCATTTGTTACTGTTATAGAATACTTTTTATTTTAATTAAATGCACAATGGTTGGTGCAATCGGAGTGATTAGATTTGTACAAATTAATATATTATGTTATTAAAAGCTTCAAATTAATGTAACGACCCTGATGGAGACTGGTAGGGTTTCTGGTATGTTTGCGTGAGTGTATGTGTTAGATTATACGTGTTATGATATTGAACTCTTCTTGGAATGGCAGATGGTGCGTCTGTGTTGTACCTTGTTTCTAAATGTTAGACTGTTGTAGAGAATGATTTCACGTCTTCCGTCGGGGTTGCTATGTAACAAGATACCAAATTGTTATGCTTAAAATTCACTGATTTTGTAAACATTATCTGCCTGTTAAAAGCAGCGCGGGACTTTCCAGTATTTTGCTGTAAACGCGTTTGAAACGCATAGAGATTATTTAATTGCATATTTCAGTAGAAGGTAGTATGATATGATATAAAGGACTGATAGGAATATTATTGATCTGATGGTAACAGGATGGCATCGGTCCGCATTAGTGTAAAATTTTAGTTTTTTTTTACTTTTTCTATAACGGATAAAACATCGAAATATTTTTTGTAACTAAAGTACTGGTGATGGGTTAAAAGTAGCCATTTTCAAGTAACCCGACCCGACTGAAGAAAATTGTTTGCGCTGTATTTAATTTGCAATGTAACTTGGTTTTTTTGAGGAGACTCCCTGTAACAACCAACCATATGCAGTCGGGTTCCAAATAAGCTAATAATATCGCCATGAACCTTCATTGAGGGTTCCTATGGCTTAGTGTCATGTTTGACATAACAATATTTATAACGTAGAATTCGGGTTTAGAACAAGTTGACCGTTAGTTTACTAGTTATAGGTGGTAGAGTCTAGTGCGAGTCTCAACCGGGGAAGTACCACCGCTCTATCCATCGTTTGTGCAGTTTAAAATCCTTAAGCGATATTATAAAACATTTTTAAAGTTTTATACATCAAAGTCGCAAGATACTGCATTTTTTTCCATCGATTGGAAGTAGAGTCGCCGGTCAAAATATCATGCACAGTGGGACATAACAGCTGTCTAAGACGGAGTAGAATGGCGCCTATACAGCAGTTTAGTTATAAACATTTTGTTACAAATATTGCGAAAGTTCTAAGCAATTGATACTAAATGTATCAAGATTGATAAATGTTTGTGGTTTAAACAAAAACTGTTGAAGAACCAATAAGCGCTAAAGAAAATCACGATGTAAAATACGCTAACTAACTCACAAGCGTTTGTATACGGTCAAACCCTTATCCGAGTTCTACTATATTCTCTATTTGTCACATAATTAACCAAATAATAGTGGTATACCAAATATATTATACCAATAAGTAGTAGTTTGTGTTTAATGTATCTTTAACTATTAATGGAATTAGTATGTAAGCTAGCACTAGTAACTTCGTTCACACGATGAATGTTTCCTTCGTATTACCGAATTTAATGTCACTGTTTGTATCAGCCTAACGGACACTTTTTATTACACTTACAACTCACAGTTAACAAGCTGTCGTTTATCAATTCACACCGAGATGAAAGTGAAGCGGCTGAAGTGTCAGTGTCGTGTGATTAAAGTGCTTGGCGCCGCTCACGGTCGCTTGTGGTCGCCTGCGTTTGAAGTTTCTCAAGCGATTTCATTAAGGTGATGAAGTTTTAGTTTAAAATGATATGACAATAAGCCGCTTCCCTTCCATCTCGGTGTGAGTTGAGCCTTATGCACTAATTACACGAAGTGTCACCAACTATGGACGCGTTAATGAACGAGTGTTCACAAAATGTACTGCTATCTATCATTGTGGGTCTAATGTAAAATACACCTAAATGAGAATACTATATCCAGTCTACAAACAGTGAAACTCTCTTATCTATTTCCATTCCTATTACTTATTATTATAATGTGTGTTTTCGCACTCTAGCGAATTTATAAGAGTATGTAATGTAATATCATTATTAAATAGTATACTTGTATTTTATTTTTATATTTTTTTTAAATTCTGCCTCGAATCATGGAAATCTTATTGTCTCTTATGTTGTCTAGCTTCACTCAAAATATTGTTCTCATTACACGAAATAAAGTAAACATTGCAGACTTAGGCGCGTCGCTGTTACAATCAGGAGTCGGGGCGCGGGCGCTGATGTATGTTCAAGTTCACTGATTGGAGGAAAAAATGGAAAGTACAATGTTTTTTCACATCCTCCAATCAGTGAACTTAAATCAACGCCCGCGTCACGATTCCAGCCCGTGCGAGCGACGCGCCATACTATGTGATAGTACTCTTTTGTATTTAGGTTGTTAGTTTTCTAAGCCAGTACTATACAGATCAATATAGCTAAATTCTGAAATCTTCAAAACTGAAAGTTCTTTTGTATGTGCCATTAGCAATTGTCATAAAACAGTTTTCAAAAGCCATAGTCGTATTACAAACTGCATTAGCATTAATCAGAAATTGTATTCAAAATGTAATCGAAATTTTACTGTTTTTTTTACGTTGATTTGAATAACAAGCAGTTTTTTCCATCTTTGCTTGTTATGCTTGGAACTTTACATTTCCTGCTATTCAAAAGTCCACTGCGCATTCGTGTCCATTTAGCCTCGGCTTTCCCTCTATCCTTCTAGAGATAGGCTAACAGACACAAATGCTAGACTTTTGTATAACAGGGACTGGTGTCACAGTAGTTGTGTGTTTTTCTATCACAGTTATTCTTTTTCACGAAACCATTGTTAAATCTGTTATTGTTCACTGTTTTCGTTTCGCGGAGTATAATTAGTTTTCGAGTGGTAACTAACCTCGGGCTCATCAAGTGTTTTAAATGTATGAAATTTTTAGTTCATGCTAGTTACGGCAGGCGGCGCTGCACTGGTTTTTCATACATCTGAGATATAAGTCGCGCCACGTGAAAAGAACGATGAAGGGAACGCGCGGTATGTTTAAGCATGGATGCCCTCACGCACCAATAGCACGCGCTAAATCAGTGGTGTGAAGTGCGCCGCGTCACCCCTCCACCAATCGAACCTAAGATTCCTTATCGCCTACTGCGCAGCTTTTCCCCTCAGTGTTCTTTCGTTGCGCGACCTATACACTTGATTCGGTATCGAGGATAGTACACTGATAAACTGATAGATCCCCTTGTCGTTCTCAGATTTGTTAGGCTAAGTTCAGATGAATTCGCGGCGACGCGCGTTTTAAGATTGTAACGAATCAATGTTATTGTGTACTGTAACATGACCGCGCGGTTTGAGATCTACTATCCTGTATCGATCTGTTCAGTTCAGCGGTCTTCTGAACTTATCCTAAGTTCTACAAGCCTCAGTAATGCGCAGAGTAACAATGCTCATTTCGTGACGTAGATGTGAACTGTACCGCGTGAGATGTCTGGAGAAGTGCGCATCTTTCCCTTCCTTGATTGCCCGTTTGAGCGGGATTATATTGCAGTACGGCTGGAGTCCCTTTCCCTTCCTCTACCTTTGTGCTTCGACGGATATCTCACTCAATAGACAATACTAACAATTACTATGACAAGATTGTTTTTTTTTTCTTTTGTCGTTTATTGCGCTGATTTCTGAACCATTCCATTATAATTTTGTTTATTTTGTGTTAAAGTTGATATTGGATGTTTTGTATTTTTTGTAATAAGTAAAAAAAAAATTAAAAAGTATCATTCTGTATTAACAGCTTTAGACAATAAACATGATGAAACAAAATACGGGTAGCTAGTTACTCTGATATGTTGATGGAATTCAATTTTTTTTGCTAAGTTTGTTTAACAATTTTTTTTCTATGCAGGTACAAAACTTCGAACAAAAATCTTTGTGTGTAGGTACATGATGCAGGCATTCCATTTTTAAATACGTTTCTAATTATCTGTTACGAATTACCTGTTGTAAAATAAGTTAATTAAGTTAACAACTCACTGAAATGTTTACTTATTTTAATTCTCTAGATAATATGTTTAGTTATAAAATATTTCTTTATTATTTTTAGAAAACTTATCTAAATTCCTAGTTTATTTTCTGTATTTTGATTTTATAACTTACTTGCATAATTAAAAAAAGATCTAATTTGCAGGTGATTCTAAATTTATTTAAAGAATTTCTAGTTTTGTTATTATCTTTTTATTCTATACCTACTGTTATTATGTAAAGATGTAATATTGAATGTCAATAAATGTAACTACAGTAGTTGGCCTTATTATTACGGCTAAACCCGTTCTAAAAGGTGATCTTTTCAAACCGTTTATTAATTTAGAAAACACTGAAAAATAATTTGACTAAAAGCAAACCTTTTGAATCGAGAAAATAGTGTTAAACTAATAGAAACTATTGTAAACGACTGTGTTGTTTTGTATCTGAAAATCGCATTTTTTATTAACATTATCCGAAACTCTAATGTTGCCCTAATAATTTGGCCGGCCACTGATGGTACCTACCTATCTGTACAATTTTTGTTTTATTTGAAAACCAATTTTTTTTTTTTAGGAAAACTAACAGCACATAAATACATAATATAGAGGAGTTGTTAAAAGCATAAGGCTAATTACAAGTTTTCACAGATAGAAATAGAATGACAGAAAAAGATCTATTTTTATTTCAATCTTATCAAGAGTGAAGAGGGAAATAGTAATATTGAAGAGGGTTTTTGTTATTTTTATGAGTGAATTTAATGGCATTTTTAGCTAAAATAATGATGATCTATCTATCTATCATATTTATTACCTTTCAAATATAGCTATTTGAAAAGTAAAAAATATCATCAATATCATGAGTACCTACATAGTTAATCCCTCAGAGCAATTATCTTCCTTCAGAAGGAGACGACATTGTCAATTTTTGACATGCTTTCCCCGCAGCCAAGGTCCTTGGACCAACAATCATTCTCCATATGTAAAACCCCGCGCGCCGCTGGTTACGCGTCATTTGTCAATCACGGTACACGCGGAAGGATATAAGTATAAAATGCCAAATTGCAGAGTTTTCGCATATCCTAAAATATTGGAAACTTTCAGGTTACAAAAGGATGATGTGACATTCCATCTGCAAGTATTCATTCCTCTAAATATTAACAATTTATGCACTAAATTTGAATAAAACTAAAATTTATATAATGTTGCCAACAAATCGTAACAGATTCCATTTTAGCGTATTTTGCTATGCCGCCGAGTTGGCCAAGTGGATTGCTACTTCGACTTTGATCCGAAAGGCGTAGGATTGAATCCGCACTATTCCATCACTCATATTCATGCTACCTATTTATTTTGTTATCTAGCACGAATCCCGAATTATGAAAAATAATACTCTTAGTGGCATATTATATTTATATTTTATTCTTTTTTTTAATTTGAAAAGTAGCTGTTCTATCTTCTGTTGCTTGGTCAATATTTGCAAGTCGGTTTAATTAAACGAATTAAAGTTCCTAGAATTTTTTGTATTTCCTCGTACTCGTTATAATAGATAAAAGCATTATATTTCTGCATTGAGTAAAAAAACAAACAAATAGGTAGGTATGTAGGTACACAAAACACCTACATACCTACCTACTTCAAAACTAGTAGATAGTGCTTACCTCGGAAGAAAGACTTTTCAATGCACTTGAAAAAAAATATTTGCAAATCATCCCGTGCATCGAAAAAAAATACTACTTTTTATCTAGATTTATCATTATCGGTGCACAATAAATTAGGTATCTATACCACCCCTATACCTCCAACTTACTAATTATATACCTACGTAAGCTTTCAGAACGTTAAGTAGGTAGTTAAACTTCTGGCTGTTAAACTTCTGTTAAAATCATAGGTAAACTTTATTAAAAAAATATTTACCATCCTCACAATATCGCGGAAATAGGTATTTTTAGTTGGACACACTGCTTGTCACTGCAGCGAAATTAGTGAAGGGACAGTTCAAAATAACTTATCGATATTGACTTACAGCCCAGTCGGATTAGCTCACCAGTAGAGGGGTAACCTGAAATTGATTAAAGGACGATTTTTTTTCCGCCAATGATTGTATAGGTGTTGTTTATAGCTTAATCGAAAAACTCAACCAATCCGACTAGAACATTAGATTTTTACAAAAATGAATGAGAACCAAAATTGTTGTGATTTTATACAACTTTGGACCTCTCAATTTTCATCGTATTATCAACATTTACATAAATAACTTCAAAAAACAAGATAAAAAATAATTTCGCCTGTATTTCGATTATTTACGAATTAAGCTAAAATTAAAGAAACAAAGATATAATTTTTCCTTTGGCTACCACGTAAAACCACGCCAAAAGACGCTGTGATGACAGAAAAGGCTTAAATATTGATCTAAGTATAAAAAAATCAGAAAAAAGAGGGTTCAAAGCCAGTTTTGAATTTTTCGTTACAGAATTTCTGGATTCGGTCACCCCGCTAAGGCCCGCCATAGAAGCTATGCAATAGCTTAAAATCAAATCAATTTGTGATTTAATTTGTCAATAACATTAAAATTTGTCATACAACCAATACCTACCGTATTGGCCGCACTCATCGTTCTCTTCTCTTGTTTCTATTTTTACAACCTACCTTAAATTACTTTAAAATGTGTGTTTTTTGCGGGGCCGCAGCACACACATAAACCTACGGCGCTACGGAAGACCAGGAGCTGTACCATGAGGTGTTAGCGATTCAGTTTAGGTTCTGCCATAATGTCAAAACTTTACGTCAGCGCCTTACTTTACGTCAAAACTGGTTCGTAGTTGGACCTAAACTGAATCGCTATAGACGGTCATGGTAAGCCCGCAGCGCTGCGACAGATTCTCTGGTTTCTGTTGCAGCAATACGCTGAGTAGTTGCCAATTTTGTCAATGTCCTACTTATTTTAATGTGTCTTATGTGTAACGCGTTTTTGACAAAATAAATATTTTTCTTTCTTTCTTTTCTTTCTTTCTTTCTTTCATCGATAATAAACTATCGATAGCTTCAAGCACTATGATTTTTACACAAAAATTGACATTTACTTATTGACAGATAGTTCCTCGTCCCTCGCAGAAAATGACCTTCTTAGCGTCATAGAAAATAAAAGTGATGGCTCCTCCCCTTACTGCTTCCTCTATGGTTAATCCTTATGCATGAGTATTTTCAGAATACCTCAACCGTTTTAGTTTTGACAGCTGTCATCGAGGATGTAGTTTTTTTTTTTTTTTTTATGGCTTCGCACTCTGCTAGTTTTTGGTTAGCGTCAGTTGTTAGGTTTTGTTAAACCTTTCACTTGAGCCAAAAACTTAAAAGAAAGTGAGGAGGGCTTTGAGAATTATGCTATCTTCTCAAAGGAGGAGGAAGTTAGACGTGTAGTTTCCGATATGTCAGTTTTAATTTTGACAGCTGTCATCAAGAATGTGGATTTTGAAAGTTATGAAAATTGTTTGTTAGTCAACCACAATGAGGAAGCAGTAAGATAATAATGAAGGAAGATGATTGCTCAGCGGGCTTACCATGACCGTTTATAGCGATTCAGTTTAGGTCCAACTACGAACCACTTTTGACTTAAACTAAGGCGCTGACGTTAAGTTTTGACAGTCAGGCAGAACCTAAATTGAATCGCTTCGACGTCATGGTACGGCTCCTGAGGATAATTGCTCTGAGGTCAACCACCACGAACCTTTAGGTAAGTATATAGGGTAAACCGTATAATGATTGGCACCCTAAGCCGATTTTTTCTTACAAATCGTCGATTCTCATAAATAAACAAATAGATTTATTTGTATGACCGATTTTTCGTGTATTAGTATGTCTAGGCATGAATACAAAAACTAATTAAAATGAAAAAATATTTTTAAGTAACTTTAAAATGTAATTGAACTTCAATGTACGAAAAAGTACAATCATTGGCACCTGAGTATAGTGATTGGCACTATGATTTAGTACAGTCATTGGCACTATTGACAGTACTAAAAATTGATAGAAACTCAAACTCAACCTCAAAATTTCTTTATTAGTAGCTGAAATAGACTAGCATAGCAATTATCTACGTCCGTGTATGGTTTTCTATTCGTTTTTTTATAATTCATCGAGTGAGTGAAGCAAACAAAGATCTTAGTAACAACTTGGGTGATTTTGGGCTGTTGGTATGTTCCGGTACAACTGTAAAACTGTTAATCCAATCTTCATGAAGCTTGGAAGGCATATAGATAGTGATAAGAAGTTTCCCGGCTAAGCTGCTGAGCTTAATCGGTCAAGGGTCTGTAGTGGTTATATTGGTTCTTTCAGTGGGTTGCATACGTGCCAATCATTATGTAGTCGAACAAATTATGGTATAGTCATTGGCACCCATGAAAAAGCAGGTGTATAAATTTTACAACGCTAAAACAACTCTTAGCACGCCATAGATAGTTTTATGTATTGAATAAATAGAAAATATTTTGCAAACTTCCCAAAAAACACCTATTTTTGCAAGCGAACTCAACCCACTAGACTTAACAAAATCACTAAAATTCAGCAACTTTCCAGACATATTTTTTGAATGAACATAATTTTTTTGTTATTTACGTTTGATTTAAAAATAAATGTTCTGAGAATAAGAAATTGGATATTCTGCCAATTATTTATGTTTCCACTGTTGAAAAGATGAAAACTTTCATAATATTAAAGAAAAAGTGCTAGGATGCCAATCATTGGGGGGGTGCCAACAATAGTACCGTTTACCCTATAATCCATGGTCTAGCTAGGTTCTTGGTCTTACATAGTCTATAGTTAATTAAGAAACTGTCATTTTTGACATTAACTGTCATATCTGACATTAACTGTAGGTAATTTAAACGTAACATGGCTCTACGTCTATTATATTTATATTATATTATATATATATAATATATTATATATGTATTATATTCATATCTATGTCTCTACGTGGACTCGCGCACTGTTCTACGGCTCGACCCACAGAACTTATTACTCAAGAGGCTCGACCGCTCGACTTGGAGCAGCAGCGCACTGTAACTTGACGCGATGGAGTACATAATCGTGATGCACGATCTTCAGGATAATAGAGAAAAAAAACACTTGTTGCTAAATCGGGGCACATGTTATATTCCTTTTATAAACTGCTACTAGACTATACTTCATTTCTTGAAACAAGCTAATAGGAAGGAAAATAAACGCACGTGATTGGTCGTTGAAAATAATTGTTTATTCTCGTGATGGCTAGATTTGACAATTGACAATTGATTTGACAATCTAGCCAATCCAAACCCCAAACCCCCACCATTCCTACTAAGTATCTCATCGATTTCATTCCATCCTAAGGTTGTCTGGAAGAGATCGCTTCTTAGCGATAAGACCGCCCATTGTAGCATTATTATAAATTATTATGGATTTGTAGTTCATGTATCGTTTTTTAGGTGTGCAATAAAGTATTTTCTTTCATTCATACAATGTCAGAATAATGTCAATGTCATTGTAAGATTTTCACTCTGCCTAACATGTCAAAATGTTGAGTAACCTAATTTATTTTACTGCGCCTAGTATTTAGTAGTAAATTTTATTATTCATTTAAAAATTACGTTTAGAAAATCTTTTAAGATTGAATTCTTCATCGAAGATGTAGTTACAATAGCCCAAAGAACAGAAACATAGTTATTATTTTCGTTACTGGCAATTTTATCACTTTTGTTTGATTCGATGGCAGCACTAGCCAGACAGGCCAGCCACCTGACGGATATTTCGCGAAACCTCCTATTGATATCTCGGACTCAATGTCCGATAAAATTTTGTTAAATTGTGCTACTTGCAGTTATTTAGGTTCATTTTATGTGTTTGTGATCAAATTTATGACGACAAAAAAGCTTTGAAAATCACGCCTCGATGTATTATACAAATGGGAACTTCCTTTCAAAACCAATGACACTAAAAGAACTCGATGTGCGTTTTGGCCATTTTACTTGGCTTGCGTTGGTGATTCGTACGTAGTCACGTGACCATCTACAAGTACAAGAATCAATGGCGCCAAATGACTTTCCTAGAAAATGTACGTAATGTTTTATGTATTTCACCAATTTTTAGAGATCTATATTTTACTGCAAACTTTACAGTTAGACTAGAGCCAGCATATTCGAAGCAAAAATAGTAAAAAGATGCGACGACTCATGTCTATCTGGCAACAAAACAGTGCTGCTATCTATGTTGTCAACTTTGTTAGTAGCTTACAATGGAGACTTGAGATAAATATTTACGGATATTTGTGAAATAAAATGCTTTAGCTGGAATTTATTTCGCTAATAAGAGAGTGCAATAAATATATCTAGCTTCGGGAGCTATCTATTCGTCATTAAATCCAGCAAGTGGTTAGCATTTCCCCGTATTCCGTAGTGTCGTCTACTGGCCATAGATTTCGTGTAATATAGTGAAACGTCAAATGAGATTGTTATTCATTTTCACTCTGGATCGTGAAAACATGGTGTAATTTATGCGGTAAAACAACTGTATATGAACATGTTGAGGTAAATGCCCACACCAACTGGTGCTGATCACTGTTTTGTTTGACAATACTCCCAAGAAGATGTATGTATGGCTTCTTGGTTCTAATGCTTTATTTTGTTATTGCATTGTATCATAGTCTTCAAACACACCTTGTGGGTTGTTCTCTAACAAAATGTTTTATTGTGAAAATAACAGTATGGGTGTTTGATAGTTCCAATAAAATGTGATGCTATGGTGTAAAATAATAATAACAATAATAATATATTATTAGTAAATACTCATACAGACTGTGTTAGTTTCAATTCTACTTCCTAAACTCCTGACACTAGTAGTTCATTTATTTATTTCACTTACTAAATTCCACCATCCTAACCAAACTTTTGTTTTAATTTCAGGTATTATAAACGTATAAAGTGGAACCATGTAGTGAACGATGTGACTTATACGATGTTGCTCCCGCGTTCCAAGTGCAAAGGCATAGTGGGGGCGTGAACATGTAGGTTGTGAACAAACACTTAACACGATGTCGATGAGGGGCTCTAAGAGGGCAACGGGGAGCCGGCTCGAGGACCAGCCGGGCCCGTCCGGCTTGTCCGCCAGCCTGTCTGCCGTGCCCAGCACGTCCAAGCGTCGGAGAACTGAGCCGGAAGATGCTCAGTGGCACATCCGACAAGCCAATGACCTCAAGATGTCATCAATATATAATAGAAGTGCCTCAGAAGCACCAGCAGAACTATTCAGGTTTGTGTGCACAATTTTTCTATATGATATATTATTATTATTATTAAAAACAGGCTCGACAACTGGCTACGAAATAATAAATCAGTGCTCAAAAAGATTAACGATACATAACTAAAAAGACTATTCCAACATTGTGTGATATAGACATACCAGCAGTAGCTGCTCGTCTATCATCGTTAAATAAATAAATAAATAAATAAATAAATAAGCTATTATCAAGGCTGGAACTCTCATTACACTCTATGTAGTAGTAGATATTGATCTGTCATGAAGTGTACCATTATACATTTTTCTTTGAAGCAGAAGTAGTTGATCCATTATTTAAGTTAACTGTAGTGCTTCTATATTGAACTAATATAGTATAAACTGAAAGTAGGACGCTGGTAAGCTATTTTAAAAAATTTCTTGATGAGATATCTTAGAAAGTAAAGTTTGTTTTTAGTTATTTTGATTTTAAACCCTGAGTTACACAAAGTTAGACTATGTTGTTAGTCTATGTATATTTGTATTATGTATTATATGCTGTATATTATTTGTAATATTTTATTATATTTATGTTAATAATTACTATTAATTACTTAAGATTTGGCTATACTTCAAAATTAAACATAAAATAGACAAACCTCAGATGGACACAGATTGAAATTACTGGTATAATAAATAGGATGGTTTGTGAAATGTATTGTTTTCTTCAGACTTTATTCATACTATTGTTAAAAACCTAAATTGTAAGTTTCAAAGTTTAGTAATAACTAATTTGATGAACAATTTTCTAGTTTATACATTCTGATTCCATCCTATTTTTTTATGACTTAATTATTGCAATAAGGTGTTCTATAATACTGTCTAACTTGTTTTAAAAGAGTATAATAAATCCATACTAATATTATGAATAATATTGAGGAGCATTATTTTCTTTGAAATAGAATACTAGTTATCATAAATTGTAATAGGACTGTGGTCTGATAAAATCTGAACATGTTCTTAGTAAAGTGAGACCCTCTTATGACACGGAGGATGCAGGTTTGATACTCGCATGTTGAATATTCATCCATTGCCTAATAAATAGCACTTAAATTATGTTACTAGGATTATTTATGAATGAATAGCAAGGTAACTTTGACCAATCAAATAAAAGATAAAATACAATCAAAACTATGTGAATGGAACTAACCAACAATTAAAAATAATAAGGGCTTTTCACCTGACGTGAGCTTTTAATTACTGATGCTTGAAAATGGACATGATTGAGTAAAATCAGTTCAGGAGTTTAAGAATCACCAGCTATTTTAAACAGTTGATGTACTGATAATTTGGTGCTTCTGTATTTATTTTATTAATTTGAAAGTCTTCGTATCTAATAGTTGACACAGCTAGATTAGAGAGATAGTTTAGAATTGTATTGACATCAGTAAAAAAAAATATTTTTTTTCACATTCTCTAATTTGTTGAACAATTTAGAAGTGAAGATCTACCCCATTATGCATATTCGACCTAAAACCTGTATTAAACCTGTATTAGCTAAAACTCATATTAAATCTGTTGCTATCTCTTTTCGTTGACATATGGGTGACAAGAAAAAAACGTATTAAATTGTCAAGTTTTTATGAATAAGACCCCTAAATTATATATAAAAAAATAATTCATATCTAAAACTTGTTCGACATGTTAAGTATCTCAAGAACAATATTAAAATATCGCTTGGGCTGTTTTGGAAGCGACAGTTGCAGGTTCAATCCACAGCAAGTAAAATGATTGCACAGATTTTTTGATTTGTTGTGGTTTGATATCCACAGTTACCTTTAGCAAGAATAGAAAATCAGGTTGAGGCTTATTGAAAGATGTTATTTATGTATGGAATCAATATCTTGCACTGTCGATGGCATGGCGAAATCAATAAGCAGCATGTGCTTGCATCTTCAAAGTTATTTTTTCCCTATCACTATATTCGATTTATGCTTTGCGAATTTGGTTTTTGTTGCTGGGCTTTTAATAAAAAAATAAGGATGTGACTACAACAATTAGCCTGATTCTGTAATGTGATTGAAATAGTATTAATCTTACAGAAGGTATAAACTCATCAAAGTAAGTTCGTATGAGCTAGTGTCCAACTCTGGTCATCTCTGGCTTAACGGTTTAAAGCTTTCAATCAAATAGAATAGAGAGAAAGAGAAAGAGAACAAGCAATGCAAAACTAGAAGTAAAGTCTTAAATGCGAATAATATGCATTCCTTAATTTTTGTATTGTTTTGGCAATTTGCAAATATTACTATTATTAATTGTTGATCTTTTGCATTTGTATCCTAGAATAAATTAGAATCATGTATTCTGGTTCATTTCATTCCAACTTTCACAATTACAATATGATAGTGATGAATGATAAGTGAGAGTATAAAATATCAGTACTTAATAGATTTTTTAACCTTATCTTGTGTAACATAGTGAAATTAATGTAAGTACTGTGTTTTATACCATAGAAATGCAACAATTTAGACTTTATATGCAAATAATTTTCGTCAAATTTAATGTTGAATATGAGAGCTTGCAGAATTAGTCAAAATTGTTGAAAACTATGTAGTCAGAAAGTATTCTTATTGAAATTATCAAATTATCTACAATAATTCTTGTATGACATTTGAACCAAATAAGTTCTATTTTCTTAGCTAGAAATTACTTTCATAGGTTAAACATATTATGTTTAAAAAGTTGAAAACTATTTTTTCTTTCAACTTCTTTTGCCATATATGCCATACCTACTAGGTATGGTGATCATCCCGTCACCGACACAATACCATTACGTCACCGACCAATGACCAATCCGGTCGTAAAAGAATTTGGTACCCTTCAAATCAGTTTTGACAGGAATGTATCGTTATACCGATAAATATGTCACAAAATCGATCATAATCAATTAGTTCACCCAATATCCGCAAAATTCAACGCCAGTGTGGCGCTACAGTCGATTTCAAGGGCGCCAAATCACAAAATCGATTGAGATTTGAATTGGGTATTGCGATTGTGCGTCAAGAGTAGCTACCCAGGTATGTTATTATAATAAATAAATAATAATAGTAAATTGTAAGTCATCTGCTCTGCCATGTTATTATTGCGATTAATTATTATGAATTTGCAATCGTGCTTTATCCGCGACGCATTTGCTACTGTGATTATTTAAGACTGATGAAAAGTACAATAAATATCTTTGAGCATTCCACAACGTCATCTAATCCCAAGCAATTGAATGCTTGTTTTATGATAACCAGATGACTGAATCGAACCCGCAACCTCCGCGTCGCAGGCGGGCTTTTACCCACTGCGCCACAGAGGTCGTGGAAAATAATCTACTTGTAGTACATCTAGACATTTTAAAAAGCGGGTCATTTAGGACGCGGGGAAAGATGTTAAGTACGGCCGTCGCCCAGCCTTGCCCCCGTGTCTGTCTCTTATATTTTGCATCCTTCTAAATTAAGTTCAACTGGTTTAATTACGAATGAGAAGATATTTCTCAATTAAACAGTGACCAATTCATATTTTGTTGAGATGTAAAAATTACTTAATAATAATTAAAGTTATTCCATGAATATCATAATAGTATTGATGTAACGTACACAATTAACTGTACACATGTACCTATGAGTATACCTAGTACAACAACAAATTGTGAATAGATCAACGGTAGTGTTTAATTCGTTCCTAAACCAGTTTTCTTATTTTTATTATTTCTGTATCCTGTGTATTGTATGCGAGAAGCGGCGCCCCTCTAGTTTTCATTATCTCGTTTATATATCCCTGTACAGTATAACGTCCGAATTTTGGTCCGTTTATACGAGCCATTTTTCCGTAAAGATCTGTCTCCATCTGGTCTCCAACTCTATCTGAGAAGTAGAACTATTTGCCTTTTCTCGCGTTCATAACCCTGCCGTGTCACACGCAGAAAATGGATTATGTGCATCATAAAAATCATCGCAGGTTCGAATCCTGCCGAAGTCGTAACTTTTATTACGTCGTAACGTAAGATTTTTAAATTTTTCTGATGAAATAGCTTTGTGTGGTTTAACACAGAAATAAAAATATAAAGACTATAAAAAGATTATATGCATATTCGGAATCAGCATTTTTACCTGATTGCGAAAATGTCATTAATTCAATTTTGAAAAAATCTTAATCATATCGGTCCTGTGACAGAACTACTTACTAAAGAGACGAATACTTTAGTATATCATTTGCTTTCAATCCATACTAATATTATAAAGAGGTAAAATTTGTTTGTTTTTAGTATATCATTTGCTTTCAATCTATTAGTCCATTGAAATGTTACAATTTGAGGTCAGAGTATTGCATTTGTTAGAGGACGCAATTTTATTATTGGGACATGTGTGGGGGGTCAATAGAAGCTTAACCTCAAGTTTGTGGGGTTGCCACCCTTGTTTCCTGGCCGCCATCTTGAAAATAGGGGTGAACACGATATCTTAGAAACTATGCGTCTTACAAAAAAATTGTCAAGCTATAATTTGTAGCAAATTGTTTTGCCTACAAATATGTTTCTAGAATTTTTTGACCTAAATCAAATATTTAAGAAGTTATAAGCAAAAAAGTGATTTTTTTTTTATATTTTGCTTTATAACTTCACGCAAAAACGGCTGGACCGATTTGGTTGAAATTTAATATGTAGATAGGTGATACCCTGGATTAACACATAGGTTACTTTTTATCCGGTTTAAGTTGTTGCGCCCCGCGGTTTCACCCACGTAAGTCCCGTTCCCGCGGGAAAATCGGGATAAAAAGTAGCCTTTGTGTTAATCCAGGGTATCACCTATCTACATACTAAATTTCAACTAAATCGGTTTAGCCGTTTTTGCGTGAAGTTATAAAGCAAAATATAAAAAAAATCACACTTTTTTGCTTATAACTTCTTAAATATTTGATTTAGGGCAAAAAGTTATAGGAACATATTTGTAGACAAAACAATTTGCTACAAATTACAGCTTGACAATTTTTTTGTAAGACGCATAGTTTCTGAGATATCGTGTTCACCACTATTTTCAAGATGGCGGCCAGGAAACAAGGGTGGCAACCCCACAAACTTGAGGTTAAGCTTCTATTGACCCCCCACACATGTCCCAATAATAAAATTGCGTCCTCTAACAAATGCAAAGCAAATGTAACATTTCAACGGACTATATACTAATATTATGAAGAGGTAACATTTGTTTGTTTGCTTGACGGAGGTAATCACCGAAACTAATCAGCCGATTTCAAAAATTTTTTCACCTATGTGTGGTTCGAGGCGAATGTGGCAATCACGAAGGGAGGCCTATGCCCAGCAGTGGGTTAAAAATGGCTGATGATGATGATGTGTAGGTAGAATGGACTGTTGGGAAGGTTATTGGCTATATTTTATCCCGGTAGTTCCATTAGTACACCCGTGCGAAGCCGGGACGTGCTGCTAGTTTTATTATAAATAAATTGAAATAGTTAAGTAACAAAAGTGTGTTTATGAACAGTGTATTTTAATAAATAAATAAATAAATAACAATAAACTTCCCCTTTTTCGATTTATTTATTCATAAACAGCATTGGATTGGTATATAATGACATACTGTTTGGGTCATGTTAAGTACAAACGTTTGATGATTACAAAGCAGTCTGAACGACTGCATCAAAAGTAATCAAAACGTATCTGCAATAATAACAGGAGGTTAACTATTTTTTGCTGTCTTTGTAACCCTAATACGGAGAAAGACCTACTACGCCTTTAACTTTTAATATTCACCATGTTACTTATTTACAACATCAAAAAAGCTTATGGTCGGTATTTTGGTGAATAACTAGAAAAAAGTACGTATAGGTAGCTGTTTGAGACATTCATTATAACCCGAACTACGTCCGGCTGAGCGTAATATACGTTTAAATGAACTCTTTGAAATATCGTCTAAAATGTCATTTTATAAAATGCAATATTAGAATTAGAAACTTGCCCTTGGTTAATTATGGCCGGAAAAACTTTTTTTATTTTGTTTGCAAATCGATAAATAGCATGGTTCGTAAGCTCCCATTAAAATTTTTGTCGTTGTCGTCGTTGTCGTGCCCTTTATCGTCGTACATGCATATTTGTATTGGGGTAGCTGCATAACCTATTCTACTGTTTTAATGGTTCCTTAATAGGAAATAACGGAACCGTTATAGGATTACTGGTTATCTGTCAGTTCCTAGAAAGTTATACAATATTAAGGTACGTGGTCCTCATTAAAATCAACGTCGTCCTTGTCAACGTGATGAAAAGATTAGAAAAACTAGATTTTTGGTTAAGTTTTGCAATACCAAAACCAAATCGGTTTTTTAGCTTAATTAACGTTTTGTAGTAGAGCTTGCTTTTTGTCAAATTTTACGCTATTTGCTGTATAGTATTGTACCCCAAAATCTAAACATAATAGGGTAGATCCAGTTGATCTAATGTGAATGGACATTGACCAAGTATCTGTTGCGATTTGGGCCAGTATTGTTGTATAACTAATAAATGTTGCTTAAACTAGAGCTTGAACTTTAAAAGTTCGTTTTCTATTTTATGATAATACTGATCAGTCTGCGGAAACTTATAAACAGAGTTCACAAAGTTCGAATCACAATGGAAATACAAAATTATAATAAACTGGAATCTGGGTCGCTCATAACCAGATGAAGATTCTCCGCAAGAATCGAAACATTGTCAGTATCTTAATCGACGAAATATTTTATTAGAGTAATTTTCCGTGTGCTAATATATTGTCTAGTGTAACTATTTTTGTAACAAGCTAAAAAGGTGCCAATAAAATTTATCTTTATCTTATCTTTATCTTTATCTTAACTCACGATTGTTCTTTAAGTAAAAAAGTAAAAAATGTCAACTCATCGCCCTGACTAACCATTGTCCCGTGACTTTACGACGGGAACGGTAACTCCCGTTTGTGTAGGAATAATGGAATCAAAAATAGCTTAACTTTATCTTTACAACATCATCATTCTCCTGCCCTTATCCCACGCTAGGTGGGGTCGGCACAACATGTTTTCTTCCATTCATCTCTATCATTCGTCAACTCAGAATTCACTCCTCTCACATTCATATCCTTTCACACAATCCATCCACTTCTTCTTCGGTCTCCCTCTACTTGCATATCCATCCACACTCATACTCATAACTTTCTTAGTAATATGACTTTTATCCCTCCTCATTACTTATATTATCCTAACTTTATCTTTACAACGAACATCTAAATTCGTTTTATTACGATTTTTATTACGTGTCTTCTGTACGAGAGTTCAATCAAATAACGTCTCATTCGCAGCTCTTGACACAATGCGTCAATTCACACCGAGAAACCGAAGCGAAGTTTCAGTGTCATGTGGTTTTAAACTTTATGAATATTACTATAAAGTCAAAGTCAAAGTCAAACTATCATTTATTGCGATGAATACATGTACAAAATATGTTATAAAATTAATAATCGAGTATGTATGTAGAGAATATAACACATAGTATGAAACGTCTCATTCGCAGCTCTTGACACAATGTGTCAATTCACACCGAGATGGAAGCGAAGCGAAGTTTCAGTGTCATGTGGTTTTAAACTTTATGAATATTACTATAACACATAGTATGAAAAGCGCTCTTGGCACCGCTTACGGGCGCTTGTGGTCGCCTGCGTTTGAAGTTTCTCGAGCGATTCTTTGTAATATGGTGATGATTATAAAGTTTAAAATGATATGACAATAAAACTGCGCGCCGCTACCCTCCCATGTGTGAGTTGAGCCTAATCGTGTCATGCGTGTTGCCTTTGTGTCAAGCTAGGTGCATGATCATTGACAAGGACGAACGATGAATGATCTACTTTTATCATTTTTGTAAAGTCTATATACCCTTAGATAAGTGAAATTAAACATATATAACCTTCCCAACAGTCCATTCTTCACATCGGTGAAAGAATTTTTGAAATCGGCCCAGTAGGAGATTACTTCCGTCAAACAAACAAACAAATTTTACATCTTTATAATATTAGTATAGATAGTATAAAAGACTAGCCAGAACAGAAACCTAGATTTTTACCGGGATAAAGCCTATCTTCGTTCTCAGAGTCCCTCAGACAGAATTATTTATTAATCACTCGTAAATGCGATTACTATGTATAGGAGGTAAACACCGCGTAACGTTTTTCGTCACTTTATAAAGTCTCACACTTAAATCTTTCCAGTAGGAAAGCTGAGAGAATGGTAATCCAATTCTGAATACTACAACTTCTCATTATGTGCATGCATTAGGAAGCCTCTTGGGCTTTAACTCGACCATCGCTATTCGTCCCGAACGCTATCTCGCGAACCGTTGATGGTTTGCATTTGTTCTTGCTTTTGAGTACCAACTACTATGCGTACTTAACTAATTAATTATACAGTGTCAGAAGGCAATTTATGCCCACACTTGATTGGGACACACTAGCCTGGGACATAGTTGAGATGGAATAGGCTTGAAGTGCGTAAACTGCTATTATTGCACAGCACAGTTTATGTCTACTACGCTAGCTTGCAAAAAAAACTGTAATTTCTTACTAAATATATTTGAGTATTTCTTTTCTTTTTACCCACTAACTTTCAACCCCGTTACAGCTTAAGCTTGTATGATCACCAATATTTTTTCATAACACAAGCTATTGACTAATAGGTTACATACAGATTGGTTAAATAAAAGTAAAAGCATGAACTACTTTACTTGAAACGTACAACTTCGCTCGCTTTCCTTTGATCAAAAAGCCTGAAAGCCCTACTTTGAATAAACGTTAACGAAATTTCGCTCCACTATTCGGTTTCAGCTTATGTTGGTGGTTCCTGCATTCGTAACCGTTTAACATAAGTTCGAATGTTGGCACGAAATTGCGTTTTCGTTTATTCCAAGACAACTCCACAAAGCTAATGTTAAAACACATCTTTTTTTGTTCTAATTTATTAATTACAATCATCATTTAAATTCTACTGTTCTATACTAATATTATAAAGAGGTAAATTTTGTTTGTTTGACGAAGGTAATCTCCGAAACTACTTAACCGATTTCAAAAGTTCTTTCACGGGTGTGTAGAATGGACTGTCCGAGTGGTTATATTTTATCCCGGTAGCTTCATAAGTACACCCGTGCGAAGCCTGGATGTGTTGCTAGTTATTTGTTATTTGTATTTGATGATTGAGGTGGATTGGCTTACCATGACGTATTATTAAAAAAATCAATTTAGTTTCTAACTTTACGTTAGCGCCATAGCTTACGTCAAAATCATTTTAGGACCTAAACTGAATCGCTTTTAACGGTCATAGTAAGCCTAAAGGTTAGTAGTGGCATGGACCAGGTAAGTTTAGTAAATATAATACTTACCATGATACTCCTAAAAAGCAAAATACATAACTGACTAATATAACTTCGCCATCCAACTTATTAATAAGCTGTGTAATTCATGTAGAAAAGCTGAAAGCTTTAGTTTGAAACTCAAAGTTCATTTTAATGATGTCTGCACTTCATGTTAACCTAAAACCTAAGCGGTAACTTTGAAGGGAGCTGTAGTTTATAAATACCACCACATATTAAGTGGTTTGAAACAATTGTAGTGTTTAATGGAAGTACAGTCGGCTTACAGTTGACCGGAGTGAGGTTATTTACGACGAGCTTCGCAGTGGTTGGAACTATCACTATCTCTGTTTTCATAACGAGTGTTCATAATGCACGGCCTGCCGCCGGAGAGCCTAAGATCGGCCCGGTCACGTTAAATTGCACGAGTTAATTTTATTATTAAAAAGACTTTGATTTCGTGAGACGAGAGCAATTTCCTGGACTCTCGAGGTGCATTTTTGGTTATAACTTCGAAGATCCTCAACATTTTTCTATGACGCTCTTGGAATATCTCTTTCCATCGAAAAAATAATCGTAAGAATCCGCGAACACAAAAAATGTCTATGTACAGTCGAATTGCGAAACTTTTTTTAAATCGTTCAATAAATAATGAAATTCTGAATAAAATTGTGTCATTATTGCGTTTAGTGCTCATGAAGCACGTCTTCTAGTAGCATGCATGGTTACAAAGTTTGGCAAATAACAGCTCTAAAGAAATAAATGATGAATAGACCTAATTTAAAAGAAAATTAGCGCCTTCCATTTTCAATCATATTTATCAGATTATTTTTCTTGATTCTCTCATAATCTTACAAAGGTAAATGAAAAGATTCCAAGCAAGAAAAATGCAGTTGCGTAAATTGCTTTTCACTGCATTTCTATAGAAAAATCCTAGAACTAATGATCCCAATGGGGTTTCCGTAATAAGGTTTCTATTGAATCGAACAGTCATTGATTAGAAATTCAATTGGAAGGACATTTTCATTAAAGTTGTTTGATATGTAGACTGTTCGTAATATACAGCTTGTCCCAACGTTAGCCCACATTTCACTTTCAAAACTAAAACATATTAATACAACGGGAAATTACTCACGTAAAAATATTGTTGATTGATACCGACAATGTTTCGATTCTTCTGGAGAATCTTCATCTGGGTATGAGTATGGTCACTCCTCGCGGGCGCGTCTCACACTCAGTAATTTCCCGTTGGATTATTATACTCCTAATGTTATGCCACATGAAGAAGTGAGGCACTGAGGAGAGTAGTGCATATTTTGATGAAAGGAATCATTACTCCTCACCTCACAAAATCATACAAACTTTCGTGTTTAAAATATTAGTAGAAATATTTAACCACTAGATTGACATCACAAAGGATTTGTGTTAATTTTTCCACGTTTGGTCAATTCAATTCTACAAAGCACGCAATTTATTTGAAAATATGGGAATGCATTACTTAAATTACTAATAATTAATACATCTTCATGTGGAGTAATCTTTCAACGTTATTTTCTACTTATGCATTTCTCTAAAGTAGTAGATGAAAATGTAGCATTAACTTGCCTTAAAAAATATGGCATTACAGAGTTAGGGCGTTTGTTCACCTTAATATTTGTCTAGTTTCTCTCTATGTTGCGTAAAATATGAATTTAAGGCGTAGTAGGTCTTTTTAAAACATTTAATATACTGTAAAAACTTTAAAAATATTTTGTGAATAATGCTACTGATTAATCTATCAAAATATGAAGGGATACTAATACGTTAAATTATGCCTTTTGTCAAATTACAGAAAAGATCTTATCAGTGCAATGAAATTGCCTGATAACGAGCCGCTCACACCCAGCGAGTACTGGGTCATTACAGACCCGTGGAAACAGGACTGGGAGCGAGGGGTGCAGGTGCCGGTGAATCCTGACTCATTACCCGCGCCGAAGGTCAAGATCATTGACAATCCTAAACCACACGACCACACTGACTTCAAATTGTGAGTATTTTTTTTATATCCATCCATACTAATAGTTAAAAGAGGTAAAGTTTGTTTGTTTGTAGGTAATCTTCGAAATTACTCAGCCGGTTTCCAAAATTCTTTCACCGATGAATAGAATGGACTTTCGGAATGGTTATGTGCTATATTTTATACCGGTAGTTTCATTGGCACACCCGTGCAACGCCGGGATGTGCTGCTAGATTTAAAATAAAGTTATATTAGTAGGTCTTGAGTTGCTGAATGAGGATTTTCTCAAGGGCTTGTTGGAATTTAAAGATGTATGTCGTTTGAGGGAGGAGGCTTATACCCAGCAGTGGGCTATAATTTGAGCTGTCAATGATGATGCTGGCGATAGTACCTAACTACCTACTTATAAAAAGGTTATAATTGATGATACCCTTCTGCTTCGGGAGGGGTGTCCACAGGTTTAAAAAAATAATAAAATTGAAAAACTCGTGCGCGTAAAAACCATAAAAAACTGAGTAATGGTTGTTTGTTCGTTTTGACAAAAACATTACAATTATCTTCATCGGAAGTGAAAAAAAAAGATTATTAAGGAGAGGAAGAGATGAGAGTCGTCGGAATGTTTGAAGCTGGTTCCACTGAGGCTATAGCTCTTAACACTACACGTCACGTCATAAGCCTCCTCTGGCTGGACACGCTAACTCATCACGGGCAGCGACATGGAGAACGATCTTGCATCACCACTCGCAGACAAGACATATAACATCCAAAATACTTCTAGACGAACACGTACTATAACCGCTATGCTGTTGGTTACGAGCCACAACCCTGCAGGCTCAAACTATCCGAAATCTCACGTGAAATGGGTCTGCGAAGGAAGACCGAGAGTCCCTCCGATAGCAGCCTGCAATCGTAGGAGCCCGTATACAATGGGCTCGCGAACACAGAGATTGAAATAGTACGTTGATAAAAAAAGATTTTTGAAAAGAAACAATTTCATAAGAATATTATCTGTTTATTTATAAACATACAGGTGTACCAAAAGTCGATGTCATGTCGAAATCACCCCGATCATGTCATTGTATGTAATCAATGGGTGTAAAGCTGCGGAACTAAAGAGTCTCCTCACGGGCCGCAGGTTGCCAATCCCTGGTCTATACAAATCTGTCAAAAAGAACATCTTTAATGATTAATATGGCCTTAAAAAATATTTTAATTAGCGTTTGTGTATTCGGTTATAATTTGGTAAATATTTTATTGTATATTATTTGTAAAAACATTCACCTGATTCCTAGACAACTTTAATGTGTTTATTGTGTTCATTGTACATTATGATAGCATCAGGATTACAGAATATTGTAGGTTAGACTTCCTCTGCGTTCGGGAGAAAAGGGAGATGGGTGGCGTGGGGGATGCTCTAAGCCGTTGCACCCTCCCTAGGTAGTTGCTAATTTGCTGTTCGTTAAGTACTTAAGCTCTATTCTGAGTATTCAATACAACCTATTTACCTATACTAATAATAAATTTTCAATCTTATGCAGTAAAATACATTTTGCTTTGCACTTATAATTATGTTTTTCTATGTATAAACCTATATTCATACATACGGAGAAGGAGAACATTGTTAGGAACCCGGGGCTAGTCCCACACGTATTGACCATGGTCTTTCCTGTGGATATGGCCGGCTAAGCTGAGAGGATGGCTTAGGTGTTCGGCAAACCTGTATCATCTCAACAATGTCACAGGCAACAAAATTACAGACGATTCATTAAATCAAAATCATAAAACGTTTATTTCTTGTCCCATAGACTGGTACAAGTAAAAAGTAATTTTTTTTTTATTAAAAACGTGACACCTAAAAGATCTTCACTCAGCAAGTGTAAAACAGGAGCAGAAAGGTACGCTACCGTTGCGCTGGCATTCTGTGACACCATATACTCGTATGTTCTTTTTTTATGTAATCTTACAATTTCGTAATTAAAATATAGGTAAGTACTTATGGTTTTCTGTTTTGATAAACGCCACCGCTCCTGACTTTCAACGTCTAATCAGCTCACCCCTTGCTTTATCTGCGTCACGTGTAAATTATTTAAAAACTAATCGCAAATCGAACTCACCTATATGCATTACATTTATTGTTTGTAGCACTGATATTTAATAAAGTGAAAGATTGTTTATACACTTACAAATTTTTGGCCTTTTTTTGCAAGATGATTATACAGGAGGTAATTTTTGCCTACGCTTAACGGGACTCTGTAGTGCTGGACATTGTTGAGATGGAATAGGTGCTGATATTATTATAGTTGTATTTGAACTCTTATATCTGTTTGACTGCCTTCTCACTGAAGCTTGACTATTAATACCTACCATTTTGTGTGAGATAAATAAACGTTATTATTATTATTATTAATGTGAAATAAAGTGATAGGTTTACGATAATATCGTCTACATTCCGATGCTGTGAAAAGTGAGTTGATGCGCTGTGTATTGCGCACTGTTATCTGCTCCTCTGTGTCCGACGTAAATAGCACCCTTAACGAAGCATCCCTTCAGTCGCGCTCAAGATTCCCACCGGACAATACTCCAGGGGAACCGGGAGTACGACTCTCGTGAACTCTAACCGCGGTTATATCGAACTATCGGTATGATGGTGCTTATTAAATAACTTGTTGAATGAGCTTCAACTTTGATTTTAGTGGTGTTAGTTTTCGTGAATAATTAAAGCGTCAATTAAAGAAGGTTTCATGAAATGGGTTCATAATTTAAATGACGTTGTGTGTTTGTGAGTTTTGTGTTTTAATTGTGTGACATTTGATATGTAATATATTTAGTCTGAAAATAATTATCTAATGAAATAAATGTTATGAGTTTTAACCAATGGTGTGTTGATTTTCTTTAAAATAGTCGACGTTGTTGTACCATTTCTGTTCTTTTATTTATTTTCAGATACATGAAAGTTAGTCAAATGTTATTGCTTTTATGCAACCAAAAGTTTAAAAATGTTATGTCCGTGTTTTGTTGCGTCGGTTGTTAAATAACAGTTATACGTTGCGGTCCTAAAATTTTCAGTGCTACACAATTGATTCGTGTTCTTGTTGATTATCGTGCTACGTGTTTATCCATAGGCCAAAAGACAAATACATTCATCTAACCCGCGATTCCAACTACCTATCGGAGAAACACCAGCTCAGCGTGACTCCTGCCTGCGCCGAAGCTGCTTGCAGCTACGACTTGGACGCCACAGACACCTCTTGGCTGAAACTATTGAACGCTGAACGGGCCAGGGCAGGGGCGGCCCCAATCACAGAAGAACAGCTTGAGAAAGTTATCGAAGAATTAGAGGTTAGTGCCTGATCATACATTATACTCGATCCTTTCATACATTTTTGTTATTGAAACAATCTTTTAACATGGACATTTTGGTGCTCTTGAGGTGAGATTTTGATGACTGCAAGGTAAGGTACTTTTTGTATCTATTTACTTTTTAAAATTAGACCCTGAACTGAGAAGAACGAGGTAAATAAGGTAAATTTAATTGTTAATTTAAACTCATAATTTACGTGCTTTTTTTTTAACTATAATCGTTTGTAATGTACATTCTGACTAATATCAAAGAACGGGACACAAATAACAAAAACATAAAAAAACGATTTTAATGATTTTTATGGCCTTTGTTCTCTAAGATGTTTTTAATTTAAAAAGGACCTACGTAAATCCGTACGTTGATTTTAGAATTTAGTTATTCTCCTACCACCGGCCTATCTGCTAAAGGTTCGTTGTGGCCACACTTCGGGCTATCGGGAACATTTGTTAATTACGCTTGTTAACTTGCCCATACTCATCACGCTTAGCGCCCGCTTTGACCCTTACTATGTATGGCAAAATGTGTTTGCAATTTCTAACATTTCTAATACCTCAGTGGGTCCAGTCCAGTAGATACTTGATTCTCATAAGAAAGGCATCAAGAAATGTTTTTGTGTAAAATGACCATCTTCTTGCTGACTATCCTTTATCTACAAAATCTGTCCCGTCTCAAAAATTCACCCTGTATATCTCTAATATTTACTATAACCATTTCTAAAATGTTTAATTGCTTTGCAATGCAGACTTAAACTCGATTCGGCAATCTCGATACGTGAAGTGTTGCCATCAAACAAAAGTTCAACAAGCAAGTCCAAAAATACTGTTAATATTTTATGAATCCTCTCTTTCTTTTAGTTATTTATTACACTCTCAATATTAAGTTTCAACGACAACAACAACATTGTGTCAGTAATTACGTTGTATCAAATAACATAGGTGCCTGATTTAGACATCATTGTGTCCTTGTGATTAGCAAGGGCCGGATACAAGCTGGCCTCGCTCTCTTATTTTTTTGTGTCATCTCTATTCCTGATAGAAAAGAAACGATACTCAGCGTCACAATTAACCACACACCTTGATTTTTTTTGTTTTCTAGTTTGAAATTTATCTACTAACAATTGATGCAAACGAAAAAATAAATTAATGGGGGTAGTTTTGAATGTTTTTTGTACTGAAATATCTTTTACACTTGACTAACTTATGTTCTTAACTTGCAATTGCGATAAAATCAAAACTTGCTACCTAAAACTGCTGGGCAGTTATTTGAGTCGTTCTTTTATGCTACATAAATAAAGCTTATTATCTGTATTATTATAGAGGTTTAATTACCTTGCTTATAATGGGTAAACTCTGAAACTATGGATACGATTCCGAAAATACTTTTGTTACAGGAAGTATCTTGTGAGGGACATATCTGGTCACTCAGTTCCCTAATCTTTGAACATTTTCAGTTTGAACTTTGAAAATTCTAATTGGATGAACTTCGAATTAAGAAAGCTTCTACTAAACTAGCGATGTTGAGTCAGTTCTACACTAATGCCCGAATACTGAAATGCAACTGCATTTAGGATCGTTCTTTTTAGATTTGCATACAAACCTCAAAAATGTATATAAGTTACATTAATATTGTTACATTATTATTGTTATTATTTACATTAAAGTAAATTTAAATTTAAAATGAAAGTAGCGTTTCAACATTCGGGCGTTTAGTGTATAATGTTCTTGCAACTGCAAACTAATTAGATTTGGCTTTCCAAAGTTCCATGCTCCTCTCAATCCGTTAGAACTCACTACATGCATCTGCTTTAAAGGGGATGAGCATAAACAAATTCTGTGGGGAAATTTAAAACAGATTGAAATAAGCTTACGTTTCAATATCAACGTTATAGAAGGGACGTGCGTGAATATAAATGTAACCGTCGTTTATATTAGTTTGCAATAATTAGTTTTGAGTTTTTTGTGTACTGTATAAATAATGTATATTTAAACAAGATGTTTTTGACGCGTCATCCTTGTCATGTTACCAAGTTATTGCACTCTGTAAACATTTCTTGATCTGCGTATCCTACTACCATACCTGAGACTACTTGGGATGAATTAAAAAAAAAGTTTCGTGTCAATTTTCGTGTTCCGTTTATGTTGGTGAATTGTTACGAATACATAGTACCCACCAACATAAGCTGACCCTGCAAATTTTCGCGAAACTTAATTTGACTTCTGCGTTGTATCTCTAATTATCACAGGTCTTGATTATAAAGTTTCCTAGTTTATGAATTAAAATTTGCGCTATTAAAGTATTTTCCAACTATTAACTGATAGGAAAGTGCCAGGCAAAGAAATATTTGTTGGCAATTTGGCATGATCATGGCACTGTCATGTTATGGCACGGTCGGAGAAGTCCTTTAGTAATATACAATGGCTCTTCATTGATTCACCTTTTGTGCTTCAGCCTGTATCAAGCTTCACGTTACAATGCGCCTTGAGAATAGATCTCAATGCAAGCTTATATACCTACTACATTGACATGATACGCACTATCAATGTATTGCGTTTACTCCTCAAAGAGAGAGCGGAAAATAGCGGGCTGTGAACAATTAGACTACTGACTAATAATGCGACATATTATGTCGATAAGGCTAGTGCTTCTAGTCTCTACTAATATTATAAAGAGATAATGTTGGCTTGATTGTATGGAGAGGTCATTCCGCGCCGCGCGTTTACGTCAGCGCGATCTAGAATCGGGTCATTTTTACTAGCGCCATCTAGTACTGTACTGTAGGCTATATTTTGTCTCGGTTGCATTATTAGTACACCCGTGCAAAGCCGGGACGTGCTGCTAGTTGCACTATAAAGTATTTCCTCGAAATTGAAATTAAAAATATACCGGCCCGTTAGTGTTGCGCTTAGACGGAATCAGGTTTGACTCATTCGGATGCAATCTTCGGACGCAGGAAGTTTCACCCCTTTATATTCGTACCGATCTATTTACGCTTCAAAATTGAAATGCACGCCAAGATTAAACTTTGTTATGATTTTTGCAACGATAGCAGGCTGTAACCTAATGACTGATATACTACATAGTTTTGTTTTAATTGGGAGACCTTTGCCCAGCTGCGGGAAAGAGTTTAATTGAAAAAAAAAACTTAATTATTGTAAATTATTTTATTATTTTATTAATTATATACATAGAAAATACTAAAGACACTTCAGATTAAGTAACGTTTAGTTCGTTTTGTTTACATTACGACAAATTTTATTGAACATGCGTTGCTAACGCCAATCGATGCAAATATTGCCAATTAGGCACACTGTCCACGGAGGCGTAGCTTCATAGACGCTTCAAAATACGCCGTGCAGCTTAAGCAGCCCAGCGTACTGATCTCTATCCATGAGGCGTATTGCAAGCGTACATTATCAATCATTTGTGAGAATGCAGTCGGACGACGAAGACGTTATTTTGGCTTATTACTACATTCGAAGTCGACGAAAACGAAGATTATATTGGACCCATCCATATATCTAGAAAGAAATATTAACTGTAATTGTTAATTAAAGAAATATCAACTGTTGATCTTTTCTAGCATATTCAGCAAGATTGTTGTTATACAAACACGGATATTTTTCTACTATCTGAACAAATTTGGCAGCCGTTCCCGCCATTTTTTACAATAAAAAACACGTGTGTTCACTTCATGTACGCGCCGGCGTATGACAGCAAGTACGGCAGGCGTCATGAAGCCTGCGTGCAGCGACGCGAGCGCGACGCTGCCGCTCCGTCGACAGAGTTACATTGTTTTGTATGTAAGCTGCAAGCAAGCGTACACCAAGCGTATAATGACGAATACGCGTCTATGAAGCTACGCCGCCGTGGACAGTGTGCCTTAGTGTTTCCAGAGAAGCAAGGTTGTGGTTTCAATGGGTTACTATCGGAACACCTAGAAAGCAAAATGAACACTAAGCTGAATTGACCAAGACGTGAAAATGACCTTTTAGCAAAACGTCTGGAATTTTAAATAGTCCTTTATAATGAAATGTCTGGTACAGTCAGTCTAGTAAAACATAATAACAACTAAATAAGCACTTATAAATTTAAATGAAATAAAAAAATTTTGTATACCTAGGTATCGCCTTTAAACTTAAAGATTCCGCATACTTAACAATTTCGATGAAACTGTAGTAGTAGTAGGCTAGGCTTGGTACTTACGAGTATGTTCTTTACGTGTCATTTTAAAATTTATCTCCAAATAAAATACGCTTTATATGGGTCACATTTTTGAGGAATTGTAATGGTGACACCTTTTGTCGGTTAAGTTTTGTTTTTTCGCGTTTATATTATTTATCTAAAATTATAATAACGACTTATAATTAACATTATTTTTTAAAGTGGCCAGGGATTCGGTCCTCATCAAGAGTTATTTACTTAAATACTTACTTCAGAACTAAAAGAAGGTAAGAGAAAAAGATTAACACAAAACTGCAAATATGACTGTACTTGCATCAAGAAAACCAGACGTTTTGCTACCAAGTCATTTTACTTGTATGACTATATCGAAACAATGACATTTTAAGATTAGGGCGTTCTTAAACATACAACGTTTTGCTAAGTGGGTTTTCCGATAGGTACCCGTTTCAATCTATAGTTTTTATTTCGCTCTATCCCTCTATCCGTTTGAAGGTTGTATAAAACGTTCCGTCAAGCGTCGGGCGTCTAAGGTTGCCTTCCCACCAAGATGTGCTATGCAGCTATACTGCGAAGATGTGAGAGCTACGACTTTCAATGCTCAGCCATCTTCTTGTGGATTACATTGCTTAGCTTGGAACTTATGTCTAATGACTACCTACACTGTACTCTCGCCGCTTGTTCTTCTGGATGTTAGAACTCTTCGCGCTTAATACTAAGTTTTGATAAGACTGTATAGATCTCACAAACAAAATCTGCTATCTATACTAATATTATAAAGAGGTGTATATATATAGGCTATATTTTATCCCGGTAGCTTCATTAGTACACCCGTGCGAAGCCGGGACGTGCTACTAGTAGATCTATAGATCTCATAGGTGCAAATTGTTCGCTCGCGGGGAGCGAACACCTAGGCTATGCGGTGCGTTCGGATGACACTTATACCAACATATTTGTGAACGTGACTATATGTTCTTTGTATCCAGTAGTATCCACGTCCAAAACCTGGCACTTAAAGTCTTCAGTTCGAGGGGTTTTGGCTCGAATTTCAACACTTACGTGGCTTTTTCATCTACAGTATTTACTTCCAATATTTATTTAGTGTGTTTTGGTAGACAATTATTTTTGAATAAAGTAATTACACATTACGAATACGAAGCATTGATTAATCGTTTTTGCAAGTTGCCTCTAATCGTAACTTACATACTGCGCTATTTATCCCGATCAACATTACACCCGTACATTGTTTGTTACTAAATATTACTCGTATTTGTCTCATATTCAATTTGAATGTCTACTATTGTTGACCTGATTGATACTTCAATATGTAAATGACTTTGTGGATCATTCGAAATCATACGAAAGTATAAGAAATGAAAACTTGGTGGCAACTAACTAAAACTGAAACTTCGAAGATCGAGAGTATTCTAATTTCACCCTGTATTTGTCCAGTGAGTATGATATAGGTACCAAATATATTCCTCCAATGAAATTACCAATAGTGGAAATTCAAACAGATCTTGCAATAGTTTGCTTTTTTGTACGGCATATGACCCTATAACGACTTTGCTATATGAATATTGCAATAGATCATGGGTAGATCAGTGCAGCAATTTATCAATAGAATGCAGTGACGACGGCCAATTTTCATATTGAGTTAAGTACTTCAAAGCATTTGCGAATGATACCGCTCAACACAATGTAATACAATGCATTATACAACTAAAATAATGTTCTCAATAAGTTTGAGCACATTATTTCAAACATGAACAACAATATTTACTTAAATACGGTCTCCCAGTTTAGTGATATTATTTTAGTGTTTTTTTTTCAACTAACGTATTCAAGTGTTGTGGTTAGTATTCTTAGTACCCTATCAAAAATTAGGTAGGTAATTATTGCAAAAGGACAGACAGCAACTATAAAGGCGCGGCGCCACCGCGGTGCTGCTGTGCACGGGCACGCGGCGCATTTTAGCTGCGTGTATTCATTTGTTTGACAACGTGGGTCTACGTTTCCACTGGAGTACCTACACGAAGACCCACGACTATGTTTAGCGTGGCACGGCGCACGGAGAGTGACAACGTGTATGACTGAAAACTGCTCTGCGATAACCGAGCTGTACATAGTCGTGGGTCTTATTCGTGTACTCCAGTGGAAACGTAGACCCACGTTGACAGCGTTGAGCTATGTAACCGCCTATTCGAGCAAGCCACGCGTGTATCAATGACGTCAATTCATGCGTAGCCTCTCCGTGGGTTGCAGTGGACACAACCACATACATTTCCTTACAAAGCGAAGCTTAATACACGTGCGTAGCCTCTCCGTGCACCGCGGTGGGGCCGCGCCTTAATGTTTAGTTAGGTAGTTGTCAAAGTAGAAACATCCTCAGAACAAGAAGCGTCAGTGAAGATCTACGTACTGCTTATATAATAACTTATTTGCTCTTGAAGTATGTGTAACGTTAAATTCGTCGACAAATAGAAGTCCGGTTTTAATTAGATTAATGCAACTGGAAGAAATACGTAAAAGAATAATTAATTTACCGCCTTGTTCTCTTTTGTAATGCCCACTCATCTAAATGCAATTCAGAAAATACTGCTGCATTTAATGCTAGTCTTCTAATTCGTTTTTTGCATGGGAAGTGATAATATTTACTTTTTAGTCGGACTTCCGGCGTTATTTCACGTATATATATTTCAATATTTAATAATTTAAAATCACATTACTAACTGCAGACCAAATGGAATATTATTAAGAGTACTTCCTCAGTAAACATACGTATACTTCTATACTAGAGGTATCTCTTTGTATAGAATTAGTTGGTTTGTTAGCGTACTTGTGGTGGAAATGTGAAACTATTCATCCGATTTCAAAAATTCTTTCACCGATATCTATTGTCAAGTCGACATGATTACGAGGTAAGTTTGGTTAAGCGCGCGTTTTATGCAACACACGACACTTTACTGTAAAAACTACCGTCCGTCTTATTTGATGCTCAGAACCTTTCGCGTATAGGTCTAAAGCTGGCGTAAAACGGTTTACTGAAGTGAAAGCTCCCTGGAATTCATGCTTTGTGTTTCTTGGACTACTTTTACTTTGTGTTTAGAGAGTTTATTCAAAGTGAAATGAGAAAACATTACAAAAGAAAACAAAAAATAAATCCTCTGATTCCATCTTAATGTTCTCTATGGCCCAATGAAATAATCGCTTAAGGTCTTATTAGTAAAATTTTGTTTAAGATTTAATACAGGTTTCAAAATGTTTTTCTCTTGTTACTCCTATGGCAATGAAAAGAGATGCAGCGTATTAAATATCGTTTATAGCTAATATAAGTTTACTGGTCCAATATGTATAAGGGCATTCGTTTATTTAACTTTGTTCTAATATATCGAATTCTCACTTTACAGGTTCGAACATGGGACAAAATACAGGCTATTATGAAATCCGAGGAGGGTCTTGGTATAGAGTACGACGAGAATGTTATTTGCGACGTGTGCCGGTCGCCGGACTCTGAGGATGGCAACGAGATGGTCTTCTGCGATTCCTGTAATATCTGTGTGCACCAAGCGTGTTACGGCATAACTGTCATTCCAGATGGTATGTATGGAACTTTTAATATGGTACACGTCTGGAATTAGACCAGAATTTATGAGAAACAGTCAGGTCTAGACCAAATCACTTATTCTTTGTTGTTTTTGTTCTAATTTATTCAGTATTAGTAAATATTAGAATTTATTAGATAAGATAAAAATAATTTTGAGTTAGTATCTTAAAAATGAGCCTATAATTTGCTTTCAATTGTTAGATTCTTTGGAAATATCAGTAAATATCAGGAAACCACCATAATGTGGGTTTGTCTTTGTCTGTTTTTTTTTCCCGAATAACATGATAAATTATAAAATGTCGAAAAACATTCGAAAACAATTTTACGAAGAACTTTACCACCTTTCGGAATTGACAGCTCAAGTAATTTACTTAAATTGCAACTGTTTTATTTCATGGCATAACGAAGTTTTCCTAGACAGATTTCAAGAGCTGAAAGCAATTTTTTTGAGCCAAGCTCTATCACCTCTGTGTCTCAGCCAAATGCGCAGGATGTTGCCAATATAAGTGTATTGTGTTACAGGGCAGTGGTTGTGCAGGCCGTGCGGCGACGGCGTGAAACCCACTTGTGTGCTCTGCCCCAACCTCGGGGGCGCTATGAAGTGTACGCCTTCGGGACACAAGTGGGCTCACGTCAGCTGCGTGCTCTGGATACCGGAGGTATCTATTGGTTGTGCCGAAAAAATGGAACCTATTACAAAAATATCATCGATTCCATCTTCTCGGTGGTCTTTAGTTTGTGTTCTTTGTCGGGAACGGAAAGGGGCATGTATTCAGTGTTCTGTCAAAAGCTGTAAAACTGCGTATCACGTAACGTGTGCTTTCAAGCACGGTCTGGAAATGAGAGCTATCATCGAAGACGAAAACGCAGATGACGGAGTGAAACTGCGATCGTACTGTCAGAAGCATAGCGTTAATTCAAAAAAGGAGAAGTGCCCCGGGTCAGGTTCTGAGGAGGAGGAAGTGAAAAAGAAGCGGCGGAAGGATATGACTTCGGAGGAGAAGACACAGGCACGCACCGCTCGCCTGCACGAGATCGAGAAGGAGTTCGAGAAGCACGTCAGCGTGAAGGACATCAGCGCGCATCTGCTCGACGTAGACCAGGACGCGATCAATTACATCTACCACTATTGGAAGCTCAAGCGGCGCGCCGGGCACAACCGGCCGCTGCTGCCGCCCAAGTCGGACGACACAGACCTCATGTCGCATCGACAGGAGCAGGCCGACCTCGACAAGATGAAGATGTTCGTGCAGCTGAGGCAGGACCTCGAGCGCGTGCGCAACCTCTGCTACATGGTCAGCCGGCGCGAGAAGCTATCGCGCTCTTTCTTCCGACAGCGCGAGCAGACCTTCCACAAGCAGGTCGCGGTGCTGACAGCCGCGCGCGACCTGCCCACCGAGGAGATGGACGCCATCATCGAGGCCAACCACGGCCCGTCCATCTACGACCGCCTTTACTCGCATCCTGGCGCTGCGGACCACAAGAGCGATTTCGAGGATCTGCTGACCAGGATCGCGCCGCACCGCGCCGACTCCGCCGATGACAAGAAGAAGGACCGCAACGGCCTCGCGCGCCGCTCCAAGGCGAATCCTTATAAGAAACATTACGTTAATGGCACGCGCCGCAGCGGAAGCGGCATAAGTGGCATCTCCAGTGAAGAAAGTGAATCGGAAATCTCGCGCACCAACAGGTACCGGTCGCGAGCCATCGGCTCCAGCACGGACGACGACGTAGCGCCTAAGAAAAAGAATTCAACATCACCTAAGAAAAAGGTATCTCCTACGGCAAAGGCTAAGAAGATTCAGAAATCTCCCAAGAAAATTGATAATAATTTGAGAAAGAAAAAGAAAGTACCACAGTCGAAGGCGCTGGTGGAGAGCAGCACTGAAGACGAATCGCCTACTCGCAGCACAAAGAGAGATCTGTCTGAAGGAAACCAGCGAAACTCCAAAAGGGATAAGTTGACTGACACTCCGGCATTATCCAAGAAAGAACTAGAGTCCAATTCAGGACTTTCAAAGAAGAATAAATATGCGATTTCTACGACTAAACGGGAAAGGCTGCCTAGCACTTCAGGAGTAACAAAGAAAGAGAAAGAACTAAGTTCATCTGGAGTCACTAACAAAGATAAAGATTCAATGGACATGTCCGGTGCCTCAAAGAGAGAAAGATTGTCCAGCATTTCTGGTGTCTCCAAGAAAGAGTTGATTCCTACTGGAGCCGTCAAAAAAGAAAAAGAGTCTATTTCTAGCTTGTCTGGGTCCACTAGAAAAGAGCAATCGGCTAGTGCTTCTAGACTATCAAAGAAAGAACAATTGGCTAGCAAAACTCTGCGGCAAATGGAGAAAGAGATGGCAGCTGGTAGGCTCGGCAAATCAGGCAGCGACAGTGACGACTTAGATCTTGTTGTGCCGATAAGAACAACAAGGAGCTATAAATTCCCGGTCGATATCTATTCCACCAGCAGCGATGAATCATCTAGTGAAAACAATAAAATCAAAACAGAAAAGGGAGAAAAGTCTAAATCAATGAAATCGCCCAGTGGCAATGATTCCCAACAATCATTTAGAACAAAAGCTGCTATGAAAGAGTTCGTTCATGCTGATAAGAAAGAACAACAACAGGAAGAAAAGCCTACTCCAAAGAAAAGAGGACGAAAGCCATCTAACAAAGAGAAGAAAGTCCCTATTGCAAACAAAACTCAAGATTCAGAGGATGAGTCGAGAAGCAAAGAAAATAAACACGCTTTACAACAAAACGACATTCCGGGAATCGTGCCGCAAAGACAAGCTGCAAAAAAGGCCTCAGAAAATATGCGATCGACAACTTCTGGCAAGAAAGAAGAAACTGGTGTTCCAGAACGTTCACCCGAAGACGTCAAAGGGAAGGGCAAAGGCAAGGGTAAAGGAAAAGAGATCAAGAGCCCACCAGCTAAGATCGCCCGAAAGTCGTCGAAGGAGGACAAAGACACCATCGCATATGTGCCGCAACGGCAGGCGGCTAAGAAAGCGGCGGCGCATATTAAAAACATCGGGAGCAAAGTGCCCGTACCTGAAACTACTGAGGGTAAGAAGAAGGAAGAAAAGAGCGACTCGAAGTCGTCCGACGAGAGCAAGAAGAAGAGCTTATCGAAGGAGAGCTCGTCCTCTTCAAGCAGCAGCAGCAGTAGCTCGTCATGCTCGTCCAGCTCAGACGAAGCACCATCCGCGCCGGGCCCCAAGCCGGCCGCCAAAGCTCGCGAGATCAAACCGCTCACACGTGCCCCCTCTATGTTCTCACCTCCTGGCTCTAGACCCATCCTGGACTTGCCCTTTCTCGACAAGGTGTCAAGACCGCTCTCGTCTACTAGCGCCTCGAGTGATACAGAGAGCTCGCACTCCGACGGCTCCGGTTCCATCAGCCCCACGCCCAAGCGGCCTCGTCGACGCCGAAAGGGGAAGAGCACCTCCAACGATGTGTCCCCTCGCAAGGCCCCTGACAAGAAGCTTAAAACTTCCGAACGGGAGTCCGAGTGCGGGGATGCACCGGCGGCTGCTGAAGGAGAGGAACCAGGTGGAGCCGACGCGCTTCCTGCCGCGCGTGCTGGGGCCCGAGGCGCTGCTGCAGGCGGAGATCTGCCTCATCTCGCTGAGCACGGGCCTCGAGAACCAACTGGCGGCGCCGACCTTCAAACTGCCCAGCCCCGTCAACTTCCAACTCCGGAGCGGAAAACGGACCAGGAGGCCGTGAAGACCTGCACCATGGAGGGGCACGACCACGAGAACCTTCCGCTCCCACCGATCGATGCGCCTGCGGATGCGGACGTCAAGCCTAAAGCCTACAAACCGGACAAGGAAGTCAAAACCGAAATGGACAGCCCGAGCAGGATTCCTGAGGCGAAGCAAAGGAGCCTAATGAACAGACGAATGAGCGTCAAAGAGTCGGTGAGTAAAGAGCTGAAAGAGCTGCAGAGTTCGCCAGAGGACAAGCCGCGGGAGCTGGTGAAGCAGAGGCGGCAGAGTCGATATGAATGCCAGAACTCTGTGACGACGCGCGCGACTGTCTCTCCCGTAATGAAGGTGCCGCCGCCGCCTCCCCTGCCGCCCGACCCGCCGCCGCAAGCCGAGCCGGAGGACAAGAAGGGCTCTATCATTCTCAATGAGAACTACAACGATAACAACAAACATTGGCTGCCCAAAGCGCCGAGTCCGACCGTCGTGCCGCAGATAGAGAAACCAGGCGGCAACGACAAGTACATGACAGATGATAAATCATTCGAAACAGAATGCACAGAAAAATCTAGCGTCAAAATGATTGCAAAGATACAAGCAAATCTAAATGAAAACACAATGATAAAATCCCCAAGAACACCCATGGATGCGAGAAGTATCGTTATGGAATCCATAGACAATGAGAATCCTGCTGTTAAGAATATGAAGAAGCGCTCCGCAATCGATATCGCCCAAGACGCCAGCCAAATTCAAGGAGTGGAAATATCGAAAAGTGCTAAAATACCATCTACAGTCAATCCTTATCCTAATCGCTCTATGTTTTCTCCACAACAAAAGGACAACGAACTGTTCGCATTCGACATGATGGCCGTCGATGATGGATTCAATCACGACGATGACCTCATGAAACCTTTCTCCTCGTACCCTGAGTTCTTCTTCAAAGAAGATTCGAAAGAGCAAGGCGTGCAAGAAACTTTGAATCTAGTCGATAGGCTAAGGATGCAGCTCAGTAATAAGAAGCCACCTACAGAAAACTCATCGCAAGAGCAGGCGGTACCCTCGAGCGATCAGAATGACTACAGAGAGAGCGAGCGCATGCGGGAAGCGCATCAGAATGACCTCGACCGCAGAAGTGAAGTGATGGAGTTGACGAGACAGTCTCTCACGGGCGGGTCGCTGCCTCCCCCGCCCGGGCCGCCGCTTGATCTACCGCGACCCCTGCTTCTGCAAGACAACGACTACCACAATCCCATCATCCCCATGAGCAGCAACGACAACTGGGCCCCTCTTCCTCTGGTCCACAGCGACCCCTACATGGAACGAGATTCGCGAAGCTACGACCCCAAAGACCAGTATTTGGATGACTTGAAGGAGCCCAGCACCGTGCAGTCGGACCTGCAGTCGGGCGACACCACCTCGAAGCAGAGCGACGACTCCTCCCAGCCGTCCGTGGTGATAGTGGACAATTCGACGACGACGACGACCATCGACGTGGAGACGACGCAGGACACGCAAGCGTTCGACAACAACAACTCTGTGCTGCACGAAGAGTCGCCGTACCACAGCGCGGAGAAGTGGCGCGAGAGCAAGATAGCCACTCGGCGCTCCTCCGGCTCCAGCAGTGAGTCTGAGAGCGGCGGCGTGCGCGTCCATCAGCGCTCGCTGCTGGCGGCGCACCTGGAGCTGCGCGAGCCGCCGCCCGCCGTGCTGCCCGAGATAGACTCGTACCCGCCCATCCCCGCGTACTCGTGCGCCGTGGAGCCCAGCATGCCGCTCAACCAGTACGCCACGTACCCGCCGAGCGCGTCGCCCTTCCTCAGCCGCATGGGCTCGCTGTTTGCGCCCGCCTGCCAGCTGCCCTCGCCGGGCCCTCTGTTCGCGCCCGCGCACCCCTACTCCACTGCGCCGCTCCATCCGCGTCAGCTCTGCGCCGCCGCTTTCACTTCCTCCTCACAGAACATCGCCCTCACGACGGCGATGATCGCCCCTCCGACCCCTAAACCGTTATACTCCCCGACCAATGACATAGACGTCACCGAAAGTGATAAATTTTCAATTCATGTGGCGTCTTCCAGTTCGAGTGTGAGCATCGGATCTTACGAGAGTAATCGGCCTCCGAAGCCGAGCAACGACAGCTCCGACTCCGTTCCCGGAGTCATCCCGCAGGATTCCAGTCGCACGACTCAGAAATCTCCACCTAAAGCTAGCGCTCCGGCTATAAAGTCGGCGCTCAAGTATCCCGGCAAGTCTCCGGGCAAATCGCCCGGCAAGTCCCCCGGCATCTCCCCGCGACAGGGCGAAGGACCCAAAGCCAAGAGGCCTGCCTCTAAGGCCAGCAACCGCAGCACCCGAGGCCGTGGCCGGTCCAAGAGCCGCTCCGCCGCTCAATACTCCTCCGTGGACTACCTCGGCAACTCGATCCAGAGCAAGTTGGTCGGTACCGTGTACGACTTCGAGGAGGAGCTGGCCAACGACAGCGTCGACCTGAAGGCGCTCCGCGACCGCAGGAAGTCCATCGACGTGCGGGAGGAGCGCCGAGTGGAGCCGGTGGTGCGCGCGCACTCCCCGCCGCGCGCCGCGCCCCCCTCCCCGCCCTCCCCCTCGCCCCCGTCGCCCCCCTTCGTGCACGTGGCGCCCGTGCTGCCCGGCCCGGTCAACATGCGCACCTACCACTCGTTCGAGCCGCCGGCGCCGCCCGGCCCGCCCGCGCCCCAGCTCGCTGCGCCCGACCCGCCCGACCCGCCGCCCGACCTGCTGCTGCCGCCGGTCGTTCTCGACCCCCCGCCGCCGCCCCTCGTCCTGCCCCTCCCCAAGGTCTCCCTCTCGGACTCGCGCAATCAGCTCAAGGTCAAGATAAAGGGCCCCTTCCTCGACGCCAACTATTCGAGCTCGACCCCCGCGGTGGTGGCGCCGCCGCCCGCGCCGCCGCCCGCCGTGGTGGGCGTGCCCGCCTGCATGCCGGGCTCGACGAGCCTGCGGCGCATGCGCAAGAAGGAGCTGCTGCGCCAGTACTGGACGCAGGACATGAACATGGACGACCCCGCGGGCGCGGCCATGATGAGTGCGGCGCCGCCGCCCGCGCAGCCGTCGCCGCTCGCGCGCGCCGTCATCACCATACCGAAGGCCGTCGCCTCGATGACGAGCATACCGACGCGCGAGGACTACAAGCTGAGCGAGCCCGCCGTCGAGCTGCCCACCACCAAGAAGCAGAAACGCAAGGTGAGCAGCGGCCTGTCGCGCGAGCTGCGCCACCTCAAGGTCACCATGAACGACGACCTGGACCCCTCGGACGACGTGAAGCTGTCGGCGTTCGTGCCGGCCCCTCCGCCGCACATAAAGAAGCGCGCGCGCCTCTCCGCGCGCCCCGCCAAGGTCGCGCCCCCCGCGCCCGCAGCCGCCGCAGTGAGCGCAACCCCAGGGGAGCCGCCGCTCGCGCCCAAGCTCAAGATCAAGCTCGGCTCGAACACGGTGCAGCAGGTGAGCGAGGAGCCCGCCGACCAGCGGCCGCCCAAGAAGCGCGTCCAGCCGCAGCCGTGCTTCGAGGACCTGCGCCGCGAGAGCATGAAGTTCCGCAAGATGGTCATGGCGGACTTCGACAACGAGAAGGAGAAGACGAGCACTCACAAGCACAAGCTCAGCAAGAGCGAGAAGCGCAAGCGGAAGAAGGACAAGAAGGCGCTCAAGAAGAAGGCGCTCAACAGCGAGGCGGGAGACAACGGCACCAAGCTCGTCATCAAGATAAAGCTGCCGGTGGCGGCGAGCGAGGAGCCGGGCGCGGCGGCGGCGGCGGCGGCGGCGGCCGCGCCCGAGCCCCCCGTCGACCCCATCGACCACTACGACCCCTCGGCGCAGGACCCGCTCGCCATAGACTCGCCCGCGCACGCCGACTCACCCTCCGCGATGCGCAACGTGCGAACCGCCAAGGTCACGCCTATCCGGTTAAAACTGGCGCGCAGCACGCAGGGCACCAGCTACGTGATGCAGAGCGAGGAGGGGGCGGGCCCCTCGTCCCCCGCCGCGCCCCCCGCCGCGCCCCCCGCCGCGCCCCCTGCCGCGACCCCCGCCGCGCCCCCACCCGGCCCCGCGCCAGACAAACACTCCGACGTCAGATGATATAAACGCAAGGGCCGCTTCCTAAAGTGAGGACCTGATAATCGTTTACAGTGACGTGCCGTGACCGTGAAATCTCCTGTACAGTGAACTGAATTAGACGTAGTGACTGTACATTATGTAGTGATTATAAATTATTTATTTGTATAGATGAAAGCTCAATGATTAACTTAAAGTTATTCTAAGATGTGTAATTTGTGCATTATGAGATGCACAAGTAAATTTTATTATAGCATAGCATCATAATTTTGTTAATGTTTATTGTTTTAATTTGTGCCTCATATTGAATCTCTTTATTTTTCATTATATATTTGTTATTTGAGAGCTTAGTTATCACAGCCGACATCACACTACATCTGTAATGTGTCACTTTTTATCACCTTGTGTTTTGTAGCTAGCCAAAGTGTTTTCTATAAAATATGCATTTAACTTGGTAGACCACTTTGGCTTGGCCTGTAATGTAAATATAGCTTGTAAATTTAATCCCCGGTAGGTACAGTCTGACAAATACTATATTATTCAGATATCGAAGTAATTTTAAGTATGGTATTTAGTTTTTTGATGACGTTTTTCATAGCTTCATTGAAATTATCCAAATGAATTTATTACATTATATACGAGTACATAATAATTTATGTGACTGTTCTTGTTGTTGACATAGTTTATGAAAAAACGTAATATGCTGCCGATTCTTTCATATATATATCTTCAATAATAACAGCATAATATTATTTTAATTTATTATTTATCTTCCATGAAGCAGAGCTTCTTTTTATTTTTGTACAAACGAATACCTCACAAGCCACTGTATGTTTATTCAACATGCTTTATATTTGTGAGTGAAAAATAACGCAGGTTTTGCTACTACTAGTCAGATTTATCCGACCAGATTTCATAAATAAGGCTGAATCTGCACTTTGTGGACAGGAGAATTTAAGCAAGGTTTTGCTTAAATTCTAATACAAGTACCTACATCCCTTATCCGCTAGTACCAAGGTATTTGCATTGGTTTTAGTTTATCTTAAGTAAATATTTATAATTTGGCTTCTTACCTATGCAGCTTCGGTCTAATCATGTTTTAAATGGGCACTTTTGTGCGCCACCTTTTTTAAATATCGTTTTAAAGTGCAATTCAATTCAATTTATTTATTGCTTATTATGTGTTAGTAAAAGATGGTTAGTGAAACAGTTCAGGAGCCGTACCATGAGGTGTTAGCGATTCAGTTTAGGTTCTGCCGTAATGTCAAAATTTTACGTCAGCGCCTTTCTTTACGTCAAAACTGGTTCGTAGTTGGACCTAAACTGAATCGCTATAAACGTTCATGGTAAGCCCGCAGTACTGCATTCTCCAACGCTGGCATTTGTTTAAATGAAACATACAAAGGTAACGTGATAAATACCCGGTCATATAATTTATAAAAAAGATAATAAATGAAACAAGTTTTAGTACACAGATATATATTATATCTGTACTTTAGTATATTATCTCGTATCTTCTATCTTGAAATAAATAAAAAACATGTATCAATTTTTATTCATTTATTTAATTTGACCAAAGAAATTACAATGAAGTTACTTTTATAATGGGCATTATTTTAACGTCAAATTTTCTAAATCATGTCGATAATATTTATTTTGGAAAAATCCTTAGACATTGAAAATGCCTTACCCCTCCGCATACTGAAATGCTTATTAAATATTTAGGAGCGTATCATCAATTTAGGGTTCTGTTACCTGTCAGATTTGTATGGACGAACGTGAAATATGGTCATAGTTAAGCACCATTTATTTAGTAGTTTCAGTATTCCTCCTCTTTTCAGTATGACGACCTCAGTGGCGCAGTTGGGCGAACGCTCGGCTGAGATGCCGAGGTCGCGGGTTCGATCCCCGCTACGGGACAAATGTTTGTATGTTCTGCAGATATTTGTTCCGTGTCTGGGTGTTTTCTATCTATAATATGTATGTATTTACAAAAAAAAAAAATGTATCTAAGTATTATATCAGTCATCTGGTTACCATAACACAAGCATTAAATTGCTTAGCTTGGGACTAGATGACGCTGTGTGGAATGTCCAAGGATATTTATTATTATTATTATTATTATTATTCGGGCGTCAGAGAAAAGCATAAGGGCTATAAGTACCTCACCGAGATGCAATGGTGACGTCGCCATCTACGTACCCAAACAATTGAATATTACGACGTTGCCACACCGTCGTCAAGTGAGTAACTGTCATACATTGTAATATGAATTGTTTGGATGGCTGGCGACGTCGCCATGGCATCCCGGTGAGGTAGGGCGCTGAGTACAATTGTTGCTATTTAGGGCGTTGCCACACAATGTAAATATGTTTTAAACTATCTGGTTACGTGTGCTAGCACCGGCGCCGGCGCCCTGTATTAAAGAGCCGCCACAGTAGACTTGGATTCCATTCTAATTAAATTATTATCAATTAGCGGTGATTGTGCTGATCTGTTAATAAGTGAATCGATCTTTTCTAAATGTTCCCAAAAGTTTTACTTAATAAAAAAAAATGAAAATGATTTTAGCTTTTTAGAAGAGGTTTTATGTTCCACTATGTATTTTATTTTAAATTTATGTTTACCGATTTTACCGTCAATAGTTGACCGTTTTTTATATTTATATAACTGTCTTATTAAAATATGAGGATTTTCAGTGTTATGAACAAAATACACTTGGAGAGTGCAGAAAATGGCTCTCTTCTAACTAAAGTCAGTAGTAATTTTGTTATTTTCTGTCACTTGTGCCTATACCCGAAAGTAATAATTTTATCATTCGTCATTCCCTCATTAAATTGCTCCCCCCGCATTGTTTTACATTCGTTTTGGCCAAACCACACGAGACAAAACGGTGCACACTAGCCGACGTCTGTAAGGCTCAACTCACACCGATATGGAAGGGAAGCGGCGCGCAGTTTTATGGTCATATCATTTTAAACTTTATCTTCATCACCATAATTCATAGTATCGCTTAAGTAACTGTAAACGCAGGCGACTACGAGCTACCGTAAGCGGCCGCCAAGAGCACTTCAAAGCGTTTGTATACTATGCATTATGTTAAGCTCCATAAAGTTTAAAATCGCGTGACACTGAAACTTCGCCTCGCTTTGCTTTCATCTCGGTATGAAAAAAACAAAAAAAAATATTTACGTTATGTAGCACCAGACTTACTCCAACTTTACTATGCTAAAGTCCATTCCATTGTTTATACTTTTTTAAATTCATATCTGGCGGAGAAAATAACTAAACGTTAGAAATAAAATAATTTTTGTGCTAGCACACGTAACCAGATAGTTTAAAACATATTTACATTGTGTGGCAACGCCCTAAATAGCAACAATTGTACTCAGCGCCCTACCTCACCGAGATGCAATGGTGACGTCGCCATCTACGTACCCAAACAATTGAATATTACGACGTTGCCACACCGTCGTCAAGTGAGTAACTGTCATACATTGTAATATGAATTGTTTGGATGGCTGGCGACGTCGCCATGGCATCCCGGTGAGGTAGGGCGCTGAGTACAATTGTTGCTATTTAGGGCGTTGCCACACAATGTAAATATGTTTTAAACTATCTGGTTACGTGTGCTAGCACCGGCGCCGGCGCCCTGTATTAAAGAGCCGCCACAGTAGACTTGGATTCCATTCTAATTAAATTATTATCAATTAGCGGTGATTGTGCTGATCTGTTAATAAGTGAATCGATCTTTTCTAAATGTTCCCAAAAGTTTTACTTAATAAAAAAAAATGAAAATGATTTTAGCTTTTTAGAAGAGGTTTTATGTTCCACTATGTATTTTATTTTAAATTTATGTTTACTGATTTTACCGTCAATAGTTGACCGTTTTTTATATTTATATAACTGTCTTATTAAAATATGAGGATTTTCAGTGTTATGAACAAAATACACTTGGAGAGTGCAGAAAATGGCTCTCTTCTAACTAAAGTCAGTAGTAATTTTGTTATTTTCTGTCACTTGTGCCTATACCCGAAAGTAATAATTTTATCATTCGTCATTCCCTCATTAAATTGCTCCCCCCGCATTGTTTTACATTCGTTTTGGCCAAACCACACGAGACAAAACGGTGCACACTAGCCGACGTCTGTAAGGCTCAACTCACACCGATATGGAAGGGAAGCGGCGCGCAGTTTTATGGTCATATCATTTTAAACTTTATCTTCATCACCATAATTCATAGTATCGCTTAAGTAACTGTAAACGCAGGCGACTACGAGCTACCGTAAGCGGCCGCCAAGAGCACTTCAAAGCGTTTGTATACTATGCATTATGTTAAGCTCCATAAAGTTTAAAATCGCGTGACACTGAAACTTCGCCTCGCTTTGCTTTCATCTCGGTATGAAAAAAACAAAAAAAAATATTTACGTTATGTAGCACCAGACTTACTCCAACTTTACTATGCTAAAGTCCATTCCATTGTTTATACTTTTTTAAATTCATATCTGGCGGAGAAAATAACTAAACGTTAGAAATAAAATAATTTTGTTGAAAAACATAATGAACGGAGTGATGTTAGTCTACGAGCAATCTATTATAAAACGAGTGTAATTAATAAATATTGAATAATTTGTAAAATGTAGGTAACGATAATGTTCGCAAAAAAATTGCCACGATAATTAGTACTTAGACTTAAAATCATGTAATTCTTTATGAGAATAAAGTTTCTAAAACCGTAAGAGACTAATATCTTCCTATGACCAGTTGTGATTAGCACAGTGTTTAATAAAAGCAATCAAAAAGATGTAGATAAAAAGTTAATTTAATCAGAAATTTAATAATTTTAACCATTTGTTAAATAATATTGTAAAAATGCAAGCTAAACTTTGAATGAAGTTTAGTTTCACATGCAGTAAAGTCTAGCCTAAAGTCAGATTTGACAATAAACACTTTACTGTCACACCTATAGTACGGAGATTGTCTAACTTGTCTTGTATAACATTGTTGCGAATCAAAATAAACAGGAATCCGCGAAAATAACGGCCAGATTTTACGCTAAATAATGTAAATTAGGACCTGAGTAGTAGGTACCTTCGGAGGGCTGATTTCCTGTATTTGATGGTTTATTCGATGGTGACAAATTTCGTTTTACGATAAGTTGGGCAATAGTCTTGTTGGGCCTTTATTCGGCAAATAAGCTGAGAGTATGGCTTAGGTGCTGGACAAGCCTATTCCATTTCAACAATGTTCCAGGTACTACATTTGTCCCGTTAATTGTAGGCAAAGATTGCCTCCTGACGCTCTGTAATGTAAAAGCCTAAAATAAAAGTATTCCTATATTTGTATTTTTGTGCGCGCTTAGATTAGGTTAGTGAACTTTACAATTCTGAAGCAATAAATTGATATGATTGTGATGAATTATTTCTATGTGGCACATTATTTTGCGAACATTTTTTGAGACTAGCCCTTTTGTCTCTAATTAAATTTTTTAATTCGCAACCGATAGGCGTAAAATATTTATTGAAATAAATATACCTATAATGATTGGAAAAATTATTTATTAATGTGTTAAAAAATGGTTTGTGCAATATTCGGAAAATACTCATTGAATAGTCAGTTTCGTATGACCAGCGGCAGACTATTTAGTTATAAGTGCATGTTTCTTAGGCTATTGATACTTCTGTAACTACCTAATTACCTTCTATAACTTAGGTTTCCAAACTTCAAATTAATTTAACCGCAAAATAGAGAAACAAATTCAAAATTTTCCGTCATAAATCGCATCTTTATTACGAAACCGTCTATAACAAAAACCAGTTGTTTTGGTACCGATGTTTGTTATTTATTTATTGTGCATATTTCAAAAATCAAATCAGTTCTTTTGAAACCCAATAAACGCGAATGTTTGAGGACATCTTCCTGTATTCAATTCTGCTTTTTGTTGTATGAAAGCACAAAATACCTCTGAGTTCATGGCGTTTAGTGAATAGCGCGGTCGTCTAACTTTGAAATTGGAATGACTGGAGTTATTACGCAAACATACAAATGCTGTTTAGCTTATCTTGTGTCGTAGTTTTCGGTATCTGAAATTAATTGAATAACAATGTTGTTGCTAAGAAAACTTCATGCTTTCGGCATTATTTTTGAACAATATATATAATAGGCTAATGAAAAGGTAGATATTACTTTGAGACAGTTGCTTTAGACGTTTGCTTTGATTATTTTATTTTGAAATAATACCCGGATAGTTCGCACCATAAATCAGTGTAGAGAGAAAGAGGGGCGCGCTAATTCTGCTGTGAAAATTGCAAATTGTAAAGGCTCCGTGGCTCGTTTTGTTTGTGATAGAATTGGCGAAATTATTTCTGAGCATATTGTTCTACAATAATCTTGCGTATGTTCCGTTGGTTACAAGTTATACACTGTTGACCAATTGTATTAGTTTCTGTAGCATTCTAGCTGTAATCGAATATAATGGTACAATGTCACTGAGTGTATATCAAATGTTACCATAAATGAAATAAATTATTATATACAATAATTTAAAAATGAAATTAGTAGAAAATAATATAGTAACAGTTGTAAATACATACTTAGGTTAAAATATCTTAATTTTTTGTAAATATTACATCAAATAAAGAATAAAACATCTTAATAACTCTATTAGTCCGAAAGCTACTTCACTTAGAAAACTTACTACATAAAATAATGTTCTAATTTCATCATTCTAGTAAATTAACACAGTTTTGATTGTTAGACTTGAAATAGACTGGCTTGTAAAATAAGCTGTGTTTTATCGATTTCTACTGAAAGCAAATTTAGTGCGGAAAAATGATTTGTCAATTCAAACAGAGCCAATATTCCTTCAACCACAGGAATGAATAATAACTAACTACATACACACATTGCAATATTCTGGTATTTTCAATACGACTTGAAATAGAAGCAGACTTATGCTTATACTATTAATTCCATCAGCGCTCTTGACTTGGTTTTGTTGCGTACTATAGTCAATTACTAATCATGGTCGATGGTCAAATCACTGAACCCCGTATAGAGCTTATCGTTACGTAAATAACATTTTGAATCGTTTATTAGATGAAGAGTACTCTATCTTTAAGATTTAATGTTAAGATATTATTTAGTGTGTTTTCATCATGGACCATGTGCGATACATTTTCGAAACTAGAAATATGCAATCAGAATTAGTGAGCTCATAGTCTTCTGTGTATAAAAACAGTGAATCGTGCTTTTCCCAGCTGTAAATATAGTGTAATACAATAACTAAGATATAGATACTAAGTTATTAAAAGTACAAAATTACTTTTAATATCTTTGTATTATTCACATCGAACGAAATTTAGTCGGATTTCTATCTCTCCCTGTCCTAGATGATTTGACGGTGTTGTATTTAGGGATCCTTTCAGTTGCAACAGATCTCCACAAGTGTCCTAGGCCCCGGGTGAATCAGTACATCAATGCTGTGTTTATTGGGTTCTCACATTTCAGTTCTACGCACAAACAATGTAGATACTCCTAAAATGGACATAAACATCACACAAAAAATTATGTCGATCATTACCTTGTTACTGTGATTCGTTTATTTATATAAATTGATTAAATAAGAGTTTTGTATTCAAGATTCCGATATCAGGGAATAAAAAATCACTGTACATACTTTTTTGTTTATTATTTTTATATATGTATTTTTTTATCGCAATGTATATAATTTGAATTTTAAGTGAACTAGTGAATGGTTAGTAAATTAATTTAAATTTCGTTTGTAATATTTTAGTGCTAAAAGCGCATGACTTTTAAACTGAGTATTTTTATTTACCGAGTGATGTAGGTATAATTGTATAGGTAATGTGCGAGTTGAGTTGTTACTTAGGTACCTAATGAGTCTTGTGATGTAAGGGTGTGTGCTGTTGATGTGTCGTGTGTGGCTGCACGGAGACTGGAGGCGGCGCGGGCTCTCTGCCATCTTTATACTATTATATCGATCTATTCTTTTGTAATAGCGTGTATAAAAGTAGTATTAAGCTTGGATATCGTTGATCGTCGATAGCTCGGTGCGAGGCCATCGTAATTGTAATGTTAATAGATCACAGTACACTATGTATAGTAAATTGACGGCTGCGCTTCGACCTATCGATCTTATTTTAGAGCAATGGCTGACCGTCTCGTACCAGTCATTAGAAATAAGTATAAAAAAACATTACATAATTATATTATTTATGATGTAGCCTAAATAATCGAATTAAGTATTAGCGTTAAGAGATTAACTTCTTATACCATTATCAGTATAAGTTTATGATCAACAATATTTCCATTGTTTTAAACTAGATTTTTAGATTACCTATTAATGATTAAGAATAATTTGTACAAAGTAAGTAAGTTGATGTATTAGTGCGCGGCGAGTAAGAGGATGGGTATAGTCGTGTTGTACGCGGGTCTGTAAATATTGTATAAGTGCTCTTGTAAAATAACAAGTGTTTTCAATGTGCACATAGTCGCCTCATTCATTTCATATTTTTTAGATGGATTACTTACTGTTTCTTTTATTTAATTCTCCTGGACGACAAGTCGGCGCGTAGCGTTGCGTAGAGATGATGTCTATTGTTATTGTACGTAGGCACATAGCATTCAGATAAATAAGTGTCTGTTATCGTACGTGTATGTTACAAATTTATCGGAAGTCTTAAATGTTGTCCGTTGATCACTATGAATTTTTGAATATCTAATTGTTTCTAGCTGACTTGTCCCAATATAATAAGTTCTGTCTGTTCTTAAATTCTGCTATCTGTTGCCGTAGAATAATATTGTTGTTTTGATCCGATCTGTAACTGTAAGTAAACATTCAATAAAGAGAATGAAATCAAGAAAAGAATTTATTATTAATCAAACCCTTTCCATAATTAGCTCGTAGTTCTTATAGGTACTCGTAGGTACAATGTTGTTGAAGCACTCTACAGAGGTAGGTATAATTTTCAAGAAAAGCATAATTTTTTTGTTCCATATAACAGCTGTATCTGATTTATCTCAGGATGTATCTGATTTGTACTATTTAGGATAATTCTTTGGCAATAAAGTATTATTATTATTATTATTATTATTATAGCTAACTGAATATCAAGCAATTTCTTTACAGTAATCATAGTTACCTAATGCTCGTGTTATGGTAACCAGATGAATTATAAAATAGGTAGTTAAACATACATATTATACATAATAAACGCCCAGACAAATTTTTGCAAGGTGACATGCAGCGAACAGACCTTGCAAATCTGTACTAATATTATAAAGAGGTAAAATTTGTTTGTTTGTTTGACGGAGGTAATCTCCGAAACTACTCAACCGATTTCAAAAACTCACTGATATGTAGAATGGACTGTAGGGAAGGTTATAGGCTATGTATTCCGGTAGTTACATTAGTACACCCGTGCAAAGCCGGGACGTGCTGCTAGTCATAGATACAAACGTTTGTCCCTCAGAGAGGATAGAACCCGCGACCACTATGCCAGCAGTGCAGTTTAGTGCTACGAGAACGCTACGACAGTGCTACGCATGATGCAACACTACAGCCTTACAGACTTTCGACGAATATAAAAACTTACAGAAGGCATTGACTTTCGTCATAGCAACTTTGTTATCTGTCAAAAAGTTTCATTCATTTTATGTTGTAAAAACAAAGTTGATATGGTGATGGACCTACGGACATCCGTACGTTTGTTATAGAAATCGGGCATAAGGCAGCAGCCCAAGCCGATGTCTGCACCATGAGAGTCTTGTTCCTAATGTGCATAGTTACTTTACTAAGGTACCTACACAGTTGGTGAAGTTACAGAAGTCAGGTAACATAAGAATCCATACATATGTATCTGCCGCCCAGGGACCGTTTTGCTCTCCTAAAAGTTTTAACACGATCGGCCAAGATTTCAAAATTGGGCGCTTAAACCATGTAAACCTAGATCTGATGGACGTAGAATCTGATGTCAAGGTAAGTGGAGCGTAGCTGCTATCACGCTCAAAATAGGTATGGTACACCGAAAACAGTGAGGAATAAACAAAATGTTGGTGACCTACCTTCTTGTAGGTATATTGTTTAAGTAAAAATAAACTATGTATTTGGATTGAAACCAATTCAAAACCGCGGGGCGCAGCTAGTATAACCATAAATGAAAAACAAGGAAGAAGTACTTATCTGTTCTGACGTTTCAATCAACTACATTTACAAATGCTTTACAACGTTCCCAGCCTTATCTGAATTACAGGTACCTACCTACCTACCTATTGTACGATAAGCAGGTACATAACTATTGATAATTTTGCTATCATACATCGACAGCAATTAATAACAAGCAAACTCTAATTTAGTTTTCCCATGAATGGTGTTACGTGGGCACGCATTATAATGCCTATACCTACCTATTTATATTTTTTATTTTATTTAAAAAATTTCGAGAACCTTGTATACTTAGGTACCTACAGTAGGCTAAACAATTGTAAAGGGCATTGTGATAAATATAATTATGTGAGAAAAAACTATAATGAAGAAAATGTTCTGTTCAATTAATTATTTGTTTATCATTTAAGTGAGAGTGATGCTGATGAGTAATGCCCGTAATGGAAGCGAGACAGAGTTATTACGAGCGTCGGTATGGCGAAACACGAAGGACAGTCAGGGTATCGGTAAGTAAACCTGTCAATTCATATATATAAACTTGTCTATATATATACTTCTATACCTACTATACTATACTATACTGTACTATATACTATACTATCTATAGGTACTTAGGTACTAATATTATAAAGAGGTAAAGTTTGTTTGCTTATTTGTTTGACGGAGGAAATCTCCGAAACTACAGCTGATTTAAAAAATTCTTTCAACAATGTGTAGAATGGACTGTCTGGATGGTTATAAGCTATATTTTATCCCGGTAATTTAAAAAGTACACCCGTGCAAAGCCGGGACGTGCTGCTAGTTACATACAAGCTAACTTTGTTTGAGCTTAGGTAGTGTTAATAGTACCTAGGTAACTCAAGAACCGCAGAGAGCTAGGTACTTTTAATTCGCCTAAAACCACTCGATATTAATCAAGCCGCTGCAGCGCTGGGACGAGTTATTCCTTATGGCCTAACTATTTTGCTAAACTGATAAGGCTACCAGATCCTTATCATTGATCCTTATCACTTATTTTGGTAGGTACACTTAATAGAGGGTTCTAATTTTTCTGTAAATTTAAACTGCCGCCACAGTAACGTACGATGTTAGGCCACCTCTTCTTTTTATCTCACATGTGGCTATGTTTGTTATTGATCAATTTTGTTTGTTCAATTTTTTTATGTTCTAAGACTGATCTGACTAAACAAGTATTTGTGTGTGTTTTAATACACGTAACAAATGTTATTATTGCTCTTGCATTAAAAAAAAAACATAATTTTAATTCGTTTGCATCAACCTTAGTGGAGTTTATACTTGCGATGCAACGGATATGCGATTACTATCCGGTATCCGACATTTTTCAGCTTTCCAATATCCGGCCGGAAATCGGATGGCAGAAGTGGCGGCTTTAGGTATTAATTTGCAGTAAACTTGAATTTTGAACCATTTCTTTTAAAGTACCTAACATAATACCCAGTCATAATAAATAATAAAAAATACTTATAGGATAATTATGTAAACTAGAGGATTCTATTGCCTGTTCTTGTGTAATTTTTTTTGGATAAATACGTAGACAGGTATAATTCTGGATAACCTACTGTCATTATGCCTATTGTAAGTAGATAATGAAATCGATCTTCTATTGACGGAACAATCTACCTATGCTCTGGAAATCGGTTATCATAAAGGCGATTTAACTATAATTGCAAACACTGATACCTATTAATGCCACATTGCTACCAAGTTCGATTTAAATTACATGCGTGGTAATCAAGCCGTGGGTAAATAACCCCCGGGCGATTACCGGGAAGTCGGTAATGCATTTATAATACGAGCAGCGAAATGCGTTAAATTGCAGGGCAATTTAGTTATAGAATAGGTACTTTATGTAGGTGCCTACCTGTTGGAATAATAATTCCTATGCTCTGTCCACGTCCGTGGTGCTTTATTTCAACCGTGATTGGTTGGGACCAAAGTAGCGGTCATTTTTTTAATTTTTATATTATTTTTATATAAAATCATGTGTCATTCTGATTAACGTGTTGTTATTAATTATCGCTGTTTAGTTGAAAAATAGTAAGTAAATCAATTTTAAGTACTTTGAAGGTTGTTCTGTTTTAGAACAGAGCCATCTAGTGCTGATTCTGAGATCTCTTCGTATTTCGAGTACCTACGTACGACTCCCTCATGTACGTACCTACGATTGTTAAAAGGGGTCATACTAAATTGGGGCAGAATGGCGGTCACTAACACTTTAAACTGCCATTACAATAACTATGTATCGTATATACTTTTAAAACAGGCATAGAAAATGTTATCTAACAACAAAAAATCTAATTATTTTTCAACGTTAAGTTAGTTAAGTGACAAGCGTCACAAGCGTCTTAGTCTATGGTAAGCGTGGCATGTTAAATAGCGCATGCGCTTTGTGGTCACTTGGGCGGATGGGAGTCAGGACGGCATAGGGCGGACACTCGTGCTAGCGGCTTCATCGATCTAAGTCGCTCTGCACTGCGCTCGTGGGTTCCGAAGTAGTAAGTCGACCGCGTCGCGGCAGCGGCAGCCCACCATGCAACCCCCGCCGAGAAAGGTAAGTTCAACTTACACAGGTTCACGGCGACACATCGAACCGACGTCAACATACGGATTTCAAAACCATGACAACTATAAGTTATGTCTCACGCATTAGGGTTGCAATTGTACCTAAATTATATAATGGTCGTAATTAGAGACCTGTGATTCGCGGTGGAGCAGATCAGCCAAGTGTGATAAACGACATATGCCCCAAACACATCTGTGGTTTTGGTACAGTTAAATCAATAAGGTTAAAGGCTCGCGAATCTTGGCACTGTTCGTGCCTCACTTGTATAGGAGATGAGAATAAGCCTTAATTACGGACGGACGCATAAACTGACCTTAAATTCTACCATTAACATAAGTATCAATAATTAATTAATATGATAAACATAAATAGGTAGTGTTCTGAATCGTTTGTTATTAAAATAATTTGTTGAAACGTAGATATTGCGTAGAACAAGAACATGTAAATTGTTTGTTGTGGTGTGACTGAGATGGCATAGTGGGTCTACGAGATTGTAATGAGTTTGCGTAGCAGCACGTAGCTTCGTAGCGGTTGCTATTAAATCATGCTCTTTTCTTTTCACATGAACGTTTTCGAGGTGTCTGTCTATCGTAAAATATGTAAACAACACGACGCGACTGAAGTCTCACACAATTTTAGACAGTTGTAAATATTATAAACTAGCAGCTCGTCCCGGCTTTGCACGGGTGTACTAATGAAACTTCTGGGATAAAATAAAACCTATAGCTAAAAACTAATAAAATCGGCTGAGTAGTTTCGAAAATTACCTCCGTCAAACAAACAAACCAACATTACTTCTTTATAATATTAATATAGAAGATATTATGTTATACTAGCTGCGCCCCGCGGTTTAACCCGCGTAAGTCCCGTTCCCGCGTTAATATCGGGATAAAAAGTAGACTATGTACCCTATCCAGGGTATCACCTACCTACATACCAAATTTCAACCAAATCGGTCTAGCCGTTTTTGCGTGAAAGAATAACATACATACATACATTCTCACAAACTTTCACATTTATAATATGTAAGGATAAGGATAGGAAGAATAGGATAGGATAGGATAGGATAGAATAGGATAGGATAGGAAGGAGGGGGATATATATATAAGAAAGATATAAGATATCAGACTGGGGGCACCTTTGCCTCGACTGATCCTAAGAGTCGAGCAAAGGTGCCCTTGTGTCTAAATACAAGTTCAATAACTTAGTTAGAGCAAGGTATCAAAGTTTTTTTCTGAAACTTTAAATTAAGGTTACGGAGCATGTATGTAATTAGATGCTTATAGTATCTAAGGGTTTGAATATCTTTTGTTAACTTTAACCTTGTTCTGAAATAAATAACTTTTATTATTATTATTATAAGGACTGTACCTACTGTTTAAGTGATCATTGAGGCCCTACAGAAATAAACCCTTTTTACTTTCTTTCTTGATTATTATTATTATAAACTTTTCAATGTAATCCGCTTAGCTTTAATTTTATTAAAAGTTAACTTTTCCTCAAAAAGTTTTCTTTGGAAGGAGTATGGAGAACAATATAACAAATGACGTAAACATTTTGATCAAACGCCTTCAATTTCGAGTGATATTTTCTGCACTGTCGAGGTATATTTCTGTTCATATCTCCGAAAACCCTAATTTTGTATCATGGTATCACCTCGGGGTTATACCCTTTCATACATAAAGATAAAGATAAAGATTTTATTAAAGGCACACTATGGAATTAGAATAGAAAACTACCTACTTATGTTTGATATCATTTCCCCAGAGAAATGAGGACTTGATTTAACAAACTTATGAGTTTCACCCACTTGTTTCTCCGTCTTCACAACCTAGAATCAAACCATCTATATTTTTATTTACTGGCCAAGATCTAATAATTGATTTCAATATTCAAAAAACTCCGTCGCTAGAGTTGGCCACTTGCTCATACAAACTTGCGATCGAGATATTAAAAAACAAAAATCATAATCGCATTGTGAGCCACCATTAACAATATTTTTTTGTAAACAGTGTTTTAAGGTTACGGAGCATGTATGTAATTAGATGCTTCTAGTATCTAAGGGTTTGAATATCTTTTGTTAACTTTAACCTTAAGTTCTGAAATAAATAACATTTAATTATTATTTATTTATTATTTAATTTTGTTACAGAGTAACTACACCAAGTTTTTGAAAAATCTACACAGCGAGCAGATAGCGAAGCTCAACGCTAAAAATCAACATGAGTGCGACCTGCTCGAAGATTTGCGGACGTACGTCATCAAACGCAGCGCCATCGAGAAGTCTTACTCAGAGGTGAGCAATAAAATATCGTTATATGAAATTACGGGACTTTACCACGTATTTACCTTATTATTTTATTGCCAGACGTTTCGAGTGCGTTACTGCTCTCGTGGTCATGGGTCCCATAATTTCATATTTTTTTAAGTAGCTATAACATTGGATTTAGACATCGTAGTGACATGCTGTTTTCAGCATTATGTAGGTAGTTTTTTTATTATAGGTACGTTCAATATCCTCTCCCATTAACATCCTTCTCAAAACGAATAGACATATACTTATCATTACCCATGAAACTCAACGTAGAGGGTGCTACGTGCTTCCGTATCAAACAAAAAACTTAAACGCGCACCTTTATTTTCTAATGTGCTACGTCGTAGCTGCGTAGAGAATTTTCGTAGCAAGAAAAAGACATTTTGCTACTCAAAAGATAAACTTGAATAGTTTATCTTTTGAGTAGCAAAATGTATTACGGAATGTTTTTTCTTAAACTTTCGCGATCACAGTTCATATTTTAGAACTATTTTTACACAGGTTTAAACTATTTTTAACGTCGGGATATAAATAAGGTAATCAACGCGATAAAAACCTGTGTAAATAGTTTTAAAATATGTAAGTATTACAGAAGTTCTTGTTAGACAGATTAATTTGGACCAACAAATGTCAAATTATGTCATAAACAAGTACATTCATCGGGATAAAAAGTAGCATATGTCACTCTCCATCCCTTCAACTATCACCACTTAAATAACTTTAATAACCACTTAAATAATCACGTCAATTCGTCGCTCCGTTTTGCCGTAAAAGACGGACAAACAGACACACACACGCACACTTTCCCATTTATAAAATTAGGTATATAAAATCACATAAACTAACTAATTCGTTCATGATACAAAATGAAATGAAATGAAATAGGATCACGACTGTATCCCAGGGAGCGGTAGACATTTCTTAGAGATCTTTATATAATTCTTTGATCCTTTGAAGATGTTCATGATACATATCATATAGGTATATAAGTATGGATTGAAGGTAACGCACCTTGAAAATTCCTACAGGCGTCTTATTTCATACTCCTATTTGAAACAAAGAACAAAGCTTAAACTTTGTTATTTTAACAAAGCTTAAACTTTGTTATTTTATACTTGACTTTTCAATAACTTTCACGGCTGCTTTCTTCTTAGCAGTCCTAAGAAAAAGCTCACCTGTATGTGTTAACAATGTATTGCGTTTTAATCGTACGGACCATACCGACTCAAGTATAGACTCAGACGAGTCCATTACGTAATAATTAATAATAAATAAATACCCTTGGACATTCCACAGCGTCATCTAGTCCCAAGCTAAGCAACTTAATGATTATGTTATAACCAGATGACTGATATTTTTTTTTTTGTAAATACATACATAGTTAGTATAGATAGAAAACACCCTGACACGGAACAAATATCTGCAGAACATACACACATTTGTCCCGTAGCGGGATCGAACCCGCAACCTCCGCGTCTCCGCCGGGCCTTCGCCCACAGCGCCACAGAGGTCATCTTAATTAAGAACAAAGACGAAACTATCAGAAAGTCTTTGAACCGAAATATTTTTTAAGGATTGTTTTCTTCGTCGTCATGGGATCCGTGGCCGAGTGGTTATGGCAGCCCCGCTAAAGAGCGATTGCTTGTATATCGCGGGTTCGAATACCATCAAAGCCGTAAATTTTTAGTAAAAACTTACTCAATAATAAACTTAATTCACAAATAAACTTAAGTAATTCACAATCAATTTATTCTATGTTTTTGAAACTGGTCTAGGAAACATTAATTACTGTTTCCTATTAGAAAATCTGGCGTACTTAGCTACTTAGAATTATATTTGTATGTCTGCGAGCAATATCAAGGGCTTAGAGTTAGGTCACTAGGCCAGTCCCGTAGACTAGCTTAGCTATTGAAAACTTGCTTTCAGGTTCGCGAAAAATCAACAACGTAGAGCTAAACCACTAGCTTAGAGGTTCCGCCCGATTATTAATATTTTAGAACAGTGTTTCGCAATTTCTGACATTTTTAGTAAGTAAGTGAAAGAAAGAAAGAAAGAAAGAAAAATGTGTTTATTTGTGTAAGACCTCAAGCCTTTTCATAAAAATGTACAGTCTTATGAGATATGTGACTGAATTGCCTGTTACAACGCAACACCCTACACCAGGGAAAGAATCAGGCAAGAACCTGGTGGTGTGATGCATTTTTACAATTTTGCGGGTTCGATTCCCGAATAAGAGAGGCGATTTTCATCATTTTCAATGAAGTCTTCTTTCAGTGAAATTTTCTATCGCCAATATATAAGGTCTTTCCCTCCATGTGGCATGGCTGGACGCCCTGTTTATTGAATTGTCGATGTTTGTTCCCAGGCATTACTGAAGATCTCGTCCGCGTATCTAAACAAGAAGATACCCAACATCCCGGACATCAAGGTCGACGGCTCCGAAGACAAATGGTAAGTTCATTATCACTTCATTATTCACTAGCAGCGAATCCTGGCTTTACACGGATGTACTTATGAAACTACCGAGATAACATATACCCTGTAACCATCCAGACAGCCCATTCTACACATTAGTGAAATATTTTTTTAAATCCGCTAATATTCGAAGATTACTGCGTCAAACAAACAAACAATGTTTTTAAACACTTAAACGCTCATGTGTGAGCTAAAAGCATTTTCCCTTTATTAGATGTCTACTGGGGTAGGACGACAATGCTACTCACGATCAATTGGTGGGTATATTAAGTAAACTAGCTGCGCCACGCGGTTTCACCCACGTAAGTCCCGTTCCCGCGGTAATATCGGGATAAAAAGTAGCCTATGTCACTCGTGGATAATGTAGCTTTCGAATGGTGAAAGAATTTTTAAAATCGGTCCAGTAGTTTTTGAGCCTATTCATTACAACCAAACAAACAAACAAAGTTTTCCTCTTTATAATATTAGTGTAGATAATAAACTGAGATAGAAAAATAAATGTAAGAATAATACGAGTATAATACGAAGAAAAATGTAATTAAATTTTAAACTCTAGACTGTAAAGGAATTCTCATTTTGATAAGGCATTTTTAATAAACCCTTGTATAAAGCTGCATTTTTCCAGCAGCTTCATAGCTTTGTTAAAATGAGCCCTAAAGTTATTTAATATAGAATTGCTTCCCGCTATTGTCGTGCAAACTGTTTGAATTCAATGAAAAATGCTCGAAGCAACTCTATATTTCTTATTGATTGACGTTTTTTATCTCTTTGAAATAATAATTTAGTAAGTTAGAGCGGCCATTTTTGGATATCAATGAACGCGAACTTTTGTGCGAAATAACCGGAATCATAGAAGTTGATATTGATTAATTTGTCATGTACAAATACGATTTCAGTTTTTTTTTTACCCATGTGTAGAATGGACTATCGGGATGATTATAGGCTATACTTTATCCCGGTAGCTTTATTAGTACACCAATGCAAAGCCGGGACGTGCTGCTAGTAGGTTTAAAAATGTATTTGCTTATTCCCAAGTCATAAGGTCAAATAAATTGACCATTCAGGTGAACTTGAAACTGTCCTTGGCAGGCGGTAAGTTGCCGCGTGTCAAAGGATTTCATCAAGTCAAAGTAAAGCTGAGCTTTCAGAGAGCGGAGGTAATATTGCGAAGTGTTTCAACAAATCGGGCGCGGGTCAATACAATTCGTCGTAGATCAAACTCGTAGTTAAACACACTACAACAGAACCAAACCGTATGTCAGCTTCATGTGAATGTGTGGAATGTCCAAGGATATTTATTTATTTATTTATGTACGAATCATGGTTCTCAGAATCACATGTGATTTTTTTTAATTGCATAATAATTACACTTTTGTTTTCTCTATACCTACTTATCTACATAATCGAATATCAAAATTCCAAGATGGTTCTGTTGGGGAGCATCACACCAAAACACACAAGATATTCAGCACGAATTACTCGTAGTTAAAATCGATACTTTAGGAGACGCAGCCCCTTTACTCTACAAACCGAAAACGATGCATCGGTACCAATAATGGCAGGTCAGCTTATGTTGGTGGTAGGTAACTGAATTCAAAAATTAACCAGCATAAGCTGACCTGCGATGATTGTCACGATGCATCGCTTTCAGTTGATTGAGTAGAAGGGCCTGATTAGTTTACACTATATCCCCAAGGCATGGTAGCCATTCAATCTCTTAGCATTTGAATCCCTTGACGAAGTCCAAGGGTATGTTAGTCAGTAATGTACATGGATAAATAATATATAAGGTAAATAACACGAGAAAATCTGAGCTTTATTTCAAAGCCTGAGTTGTGACCATGAACTTTGTCAAATACTTTTGAGCTGAACAATTTTCGTGGCTGAGAACTGAGCATGGAACAGTTGCAACTTCTGAAGAGAACTCGTGTTCCTTTAGAAAGAAACGTTCGTGTGCATTTAATAGTACACCTTTACACACCGAGATGAAAAGCGGCGCGCAGTTTTTTTATCATATCATTTTAAACTTTATCTTCATCACCATTGTGTGTTCTAAACATCATTCTTCACCTGATACAACCATAATCTACACTTCTACACTTCTACACTAATATTATAAAGAGGAAAACTTTGTTTGTTTGTTTGTTTGGTTGTAATGAATAGGCTCAAAAACTACTGGACCGATTTTAAAAATTCATTCACCATTCGAAAGCTACATTATCCACGAGTAACATAGGCTACTTTTTATCCCAATATTCCCGCGGGAACGGGACTTACGCGGGTGAAACCGCGGGGAGCAGCTAGTAAATGATATGATGAGAAACTTCCGTAAGCGGCGCCAAAAGCGCTTGAATAGTATGCATTAAAGTGATATTCATGAAGTATAAAATCACATGACACTGGAACTTCGCTTCACTGCCATCTCGGTGTGAATTTAGTCTTATTTTGCGTTGGTGTACAAAACGTTTGTAGATGTTGAACTTACTACATTCTTTTGCGTTAGGACTAAAGAGTAAGTACTTCAATGGATTACATAAAAGCGCTACGTTGAAAGAGTTTTGCGTGGGTCAAAGGCTCAAAGCCAAAGAAAAGTCACAAAGTTGACTTTGATCATAATCACATCTTTGAAATAATGTCTTTAATATTTTATAGAATAGAACAAAAGACTATTTGGAAACAAAAGCACAGACTTACATACTCGTATAAAAACAGACAAAGAGACACAAAGCACTGAGTACACGCGGAGTCGTGACAGAGGTATACTAGGTACCAACGTTAGTCTAGGTGTAAATTAAAAATGAATAGGTACATTTATGGGAAACGTGCAGCAACTATTGAAATAACAATAATTACACAGCATTGACATACAGCAAATTGCATTAAATTACTAGTCCGTTCGTTCGTATGAGAAAGTGGCCAACTCTGGTGATGGAGTTTTTAAGCCGCCTATTAGGCCGCCCATAGCCGACTGTTTAAAAGCCAGGACCGACAATTTAACGTTCCCTCCGAAGCACGGAAGCGTTCAGTTGTTAATGCCACTTGTGGTCACCCATCCAAGTTGAGCCCTTGCTTAACTTAGACGATTTATAAAGAACGTCTTAGCAAGCTTCGCTACGATGCGCATAATAATAAATTAGTGTAGGGCATGTAGTACCTGTAGGTAGATACATTTGCCTAGCGGGAAGTTATTTTTTTTCATATTTAGTATTACTACCTATAAAACAAGGTCGTTTCACGCTCTCTGTAGGTTGGTACCATGTAGGTTCCTACGAGTAGATCTTACTGCGCTACTTATTATCGTATTAGCTTGTGCGAAGAGAGGCCTATGCCCAGCAGTGGGATGAAACAGGTTGCACGTGATGATGATATTATTTATTTGTTCAGGAACATGTGGAACGTCTGGCGGACCGTGCTGGAAGAGAATGAGAAGCTGGCGCGCGCTCGTCTCGCCGCCGTCGAGGTCTTCCAGCAACAGATCGCGGACGAGTCCAAGTTCCTGCGCCAGCACAAGCTGAACGTCGCCAAGAAGGTATTTATATTCAATTATTGTTTGAAGTTCATACATTTTGTTGGTATTTCATTCTATTTAAATGCTCAAAGTGGTATTCCCAATCCCTCATATGCCGAAATATAATTTTTAACCCCAAGAATAAGAATTCTTGGGGTTAAAAATTTAGTTCTAAATAAAGTCTTACTACATTCAAATATAAATTGAGTACAAGTCTCTTTTTCATTTTCTTAAATTCACCTATGAGATCAAGTAGGTACTACTAAAAATGAAGTAAGGAAAAATAGCTACTTCTAGCCTCGAAGGATTATGCATCAAAGCAGTCTGTTGAGAGTTGTTGATCTTGGCTCAGCGGTGGCGGCGGCGCCCCACAGTGAGGGAGGAACTGCCCTATTAGCGTAAGCTTTGCCAACACTCGGCTGACTATACCGGACTTTTGACTTCGTTTTGTTTGAACTGAAGAATAAGAATCTTTCTTTCTTCTTTCTTTCTTTCTTTCTAATGACAGGATCCCTAAAATCCACTTTATTGTCAAGGACATCCGAAGACCTTTACGTGGTAACCGGCTTAAGCTCACGCGTGGACCCACTTACTTACTGCTTATCACTTCTGACGCGGTTTAAAACATCTTTAAAAATGTTAAAGGCTATGATGATCACTTTTAGCCACAGTTTAGTGCACATTGATATGTACTCAGATGACGTTACAGCTACAATGTGTTGTGAATTTTCAAAAGTTTAAAACAAGCTCGATGTTTGGCTACGAATAACAAAACACTGCTCTAACTCTAAAAGATTAACCAAACATAGTACCAAATACACTATTTCAACACTGTGTGACAGACATACCAGCTGCTCGTTTACCATCGATAAATAAATAAATAATATTATACATGCGAAGGTATAGACGGATATTGTTCGGCCTTGCGTGAACTTTTGTCTCTTTACGCATATTGTAACTCGTCCGTGAGCATTGTCATTCGTACGGACCCCATCTGTCGGTGGATCGGTATACCTTCTATAAATTATGTATAGAATGCTAAATATAGCGTTGTGATTTCAACCTTCGGTGGGTATTTTCTATAGTGCCACCACATTTTTAGGGTATCTACTTGTTCAGATTGAAAATACTGAACAAAGACTTTACTTTTCTAAACAAAATCTTTATTCTTTAGAATTAAAAACATAAGTAAATAAAATTGAAGAGCGGTTCCAAGATTTTACCTAGATTTTTTTGCCTATTAATAAAGTAGAGTAGGTACTTGAACGGAAAATGTAAAAGAAATTATTAGCGAACGAAACCAGTCTGAAAAACGAAAGCATGAAATACAACGGGCATTTGTTGCTTATTTCTCTTCAGTCAGACAGAATCAGTAGGTACTTTGTACCTATCCCTCGTTTGAAAACATCATTTCAATGTTTTTTTTAATCTGTACAGCAATCCCAGCCTTTTTATACACCGATCCAATCTGTCCAATCCAATCGCATTCGTGATTCATCTGATATCTCATTTTATGTGCCTATAGTCGTATCGTAGTATGTTTTGTGTTCACAAAGGTATTAAATTTATTTATTATTATTTATTTATTATAAGAATACTAAAGAGGCGACATCTTTAGTAGTACAATAAGGCTTTATTCACAACGAGACAGTAAATCTATTTATTTTTAACAGTGGACCGACCTTCTGGCGTCTGCTCACAAAGAACTTCAGACGACTGTGATGGATGTCGACAAGACGAAGAAATTGTACTTCGATGAGGAGCACACAGCCCACGACGTCCGTGACAAGGCAAAGGACATTGAAGAGAAGTAAGTACTTTTCCTAGATTGCATAAAACATGCGTACAGTATATAGGTAAGTACCTACTAAAAGAGCAGAAAAAAAGATGCAATACCTACTTATTAGTAAAAATATGACGATATAAATTGAAACAAGCGCGGGTGAAACTGTCTCAGAATAGATGTAAAGTAAAGCTCATAGAAAATGTTACAAGTCGGTAATCACAACTGCAACGGCCTGTCAAATCAATTAGGATGGCTACCCAATCGTGTTACGCAAAAGCTATATTGAGCCGGGCACCGCTTCAATCGAGTTAGGTGTGCACTTAAGCGATGCATCGCCAAACGCCAACGCAGTCTACCGGCGGAAACTGAAGCTACCTAATATTACTGATGCCCACTACAATTTACACTGAATATCCAACTGTATTTTGGTTGAAATTTGTGATCGTAATCGAATTAAATGTAACAGTGCGTAACACATACTTTCATAATTTTTAACCGGTGCAAAGCCTATAATAATGTTGAGAATCATGATTTCCGAAATATATAATATAAAAAGGTGTTAATTCAGGTGGTTAAGGTCATAGTTGATACTTGCTTAAACAACCATTTTGTACTTTTTTTTTTATATTTCTAAATACTTTACAGTTTTCTTCGTAAGATATCGAACATACAGACAGTCAAACACAATTAAAAACACAATTAAAACCACCTAAGATTAAGGATCAGTCGAGGCAAAGGTGCCCTTGTGTCTAAATACAAGTTCTATAACTTAGTTAGAGCAAGGTATCAAAGTTTTTTTCTGAAACTTTAAATTAAGGTTACGGAGCATGTATGTAATTAGATGCTTCTAGTATCTAAGGGTTTGAATATCTTTTGTTAAGTAAGTTAAGTTAAGTTCTGAAATAAATAACTTTAATTATTATTATTATTATGGACATTTCACGCATCATCATGACTACGTTGTAGTCCCAAAAGTTAAGACACTTATTGCTTGCGTTATGTCAGTTGTGAATACGAGAATACTTATCGTATATATTTTTTTGCAAATACTTATCTATTATTTTACTAGAAGACGCCCACGACTTCATTCGCATTAATTTCGTCTTAGTAAGACGTCGAGCAACCTAAGAAAGAGTAAAGCTACAGATACACATGCTACTAAAAAGCATGCTTATTTGGTACTAGATAGTATGCTCATGTCAAAATAATTTCATTTCATATATTCACAAGCATGCTCTTTTCGTATACACGTGCTCATTGTATGCTACTAAGTAGCATCTGCTCAAAAATAGCATGCTTTCGTGCTACTTTCGAGCATGTGTATCTGTAGCTTAACGGAGTTGCACTTGGTGGTTACTTAACTCTATATTATCCACTCTTCCTTTACTAAACAAAATAAAATTGAAACTGAGGAATTAAAATAAAGATTAAGTAGTTTAGAAAACTATTTTTTGCAATACTTTTTTTTAACTTATTAATAAGAAAACGCTAGTTTGACGCATACAGACAGGAATTTTCCACTGGTTTATTATAGGTATGTACACTGTACAGATTCAATAAAATAAGACACTTTATGTTTCATTGTTTTTAAATCATGATTCGTGGAAAACCTATATAATGGAATAAATGCACTCTAGGTTACCTACTTACTAGGTATTCGTGATGTAAACTGAAATTGTGTCGAGATAAATCGTTAAAATTTTCCGATATACATCGTTCATGATAATCGCGTTACCGATTTTCACAGATATTCGTGAATGAATTTTAAGGGTTGTCTCATTTTATTATTTAGGATTGAAGTTTTAAAACACAGTTTGTAACGCTACAGTCAATTTGATTAATCATCACTTTTAATCAGTTATTTAGGTACCTAAGTATTTCAGTAATTGCTACTGAATTCGACATCGAAAGTTTAAATTGTAAATTGAAGTCGTGTTGATATGATATTTATAAATGAAAAACTTTTAGTAATATTTTCTGCAGATATTTGTTTCGTGTCTGGGTGTTTTCTATCTATAATATGTATGTACTTACAAAAAAAATGTATGTATCTATGTATTGTATCAGTCATCTGGTTAGCTTATCACAAGCATTAAATTCCTTAGCTTGGGACTAGATGACAATGTGTGGAATGTCCAAGGATATTTATTTATTTATTTATAAATGAAATGCCTAAGTGTGGTTTAACACTCTAAAAATGTATAACCGTATTGATATTTTTTTTTAATTTCGCCACTTGTGTTCAAACAGAATAAAGAAGAAGAAGGGTTCGTTCTTCCAATCGATCTCGTCTCTTCAGAAGAACAGTGCGAAGGTGTCGTCCCGGCGCGACCAGCTCGAGGAGAAGTCCACGGGAGCCAGGAACGACTACATCCTCAGTATCGCAGCTGCAAACGCTCATCAGGTATCAACCCCCTATTGTCTACCTTGTATCACAGATTACATAAGTACAGATGCCTCATCTCGAACATTGATTTCACTCCTATTTTTCTTCGGGCTATTTTTTGGTGTTTGACTTTTGCGGCGTCGTCCCTAGCATTGTTTAGGTCTTGCCTGCAATCAAAAATAAGTAACTCCATCTAGTGCTTAGTAGCATGCAGTCGGATGCCTAAACACCGCTATTATTTAACATACTAATTAAAACAAATAAACATGACACTGTAAGTACTTTGGAAATGCACTCATGATCATTTATTTGAAATAATTCTATATAGAACCGCTACTTCCTGACCGAGCTGCAAACCTGCATGGCCCATATGGAGGCTTCTGTCTACGAGAAGGTAGCGGAGTTCCTCACGATGATGGGCCGCACGGAGCTGCTGACCTGCTCAGCGACGCAGCACTCCTTCGGCAAGATCAGGGACCAGGCACAGCAGCTGACTAGAGACTACAATCTGCAGTGCTTGTATCTGTATTACCCAGTGCTGAAACAACATATCCAGGTATGTATATATCTCTGGGATATATCTATTGTAAAAGATTTTATTTAACTTGCAATGTATGTTTGTAAGTATGTCGGTTCGGGTAGAGTCTTGCTACTCAATTAAGAAGCAGATATCTTCAACCGACAGATGTTCAACTAGGTTTGGGAAAGGTCAAGTTTAGAGATTATTTGTTTAGTACTAATGATACTGAGAAATTATTCAAAGCTAGACAAAAGTTTCAGGAAATAGGGTGAAATAGGAAACTGTTTATAAAATAGGTAGGTACCTTTGAGTGATAGCAGTTCCTATCTGTATTCTGTGTGGTTCAGTACGAGTTCGAGCCGTGCGACAACGACCCAGTGGAGCACGTGACCATCGAGCATGAGTCCGTGGCACAGACCATGGCGCAGGAGGCGCGCCGCTGGGCAACCCGCGTCATCAGAGAGACGGCCGTCGCCCGCGACGCCTCTCGCAAGATCTACGTCTACCAAGCCATGCGCGAGAGTGGCCAGAAGGTCAGATTTAAGTGGAAGGTACCTACTACATTCATCGACGTTGTCAATGTTGACAGCTGTCCTTCTATGACATGACAGTTGAATGTTTTTTGTACCGCGGCCAAATACTCAAATGCCACTTTACTTTTAAATTTTCAATTTACTGATATTTTACTTCTCAAAATGCAGTATAATTATTTGAAAATATGTGTTGATAATATCAATTTGATTTAAACATTACCACTGTTTGGCGTTTGAGTGTGCGGTCATTTCGAACTAATAAAACAATTTCAGCGTCAGATGGTATTGTAGGTAGGACTTACAAAACGTCCATATTGTGTTATATATTGTGTATGTGAAAGCACTTATGATTGCACAACAGCGCCACATTAGTCACTTTTACTTAGATTCAGCACATGATTCTCAATTTGGTATAATTTTATATATTTTTTATAAATATAATATAATCTTAGCAATCGACTATCTGTTGATTGAAGTATCTACACATACAATGCCTGTTATTTTCACCTGTGAGTACTTAGTTATTTACATTTAAATAGTTCCAGTTTTACAAAACTTATTACTAACACACTTAAGAGCAGGCCTGGCACAATATAATTTCTGAGATGTTAGCTCAAATGACACTCTATCTGACAATGTAACGATTCGCGATATCCGATGGAGACTTCTTTTTCACATTATTTCTTAAATTATTCAGGTGATTTTTTGGTGATTTATAATAATTATGACTTTTCGAAGTTATTTTTTTAAATATTTGGTTCCGAAGGGGATGAAAAAAAATAAAAGTTGTGAAAATACATTGAGTGGGGTGTCATATGAAAGGGCTTTGTTTTTACATTCCAAAATGGTTTTACTTTATAGTCTGAGATGTAAAGTTTATGAATAACTTCGATAAATGTAAAAAAATCATGACTGTTATAACCTGAGCTCCCATTTCTATAAGTTTTGGTGAAATCGCAGCACAGAAAATGGTTCTTCTTCTTCTTTATTATTTTGGTTGGTGTTTCTAACTCCTAACTCTTTTTGACAACCTAACGACTTTTTAATGGAAAAAGGATTCAACTTACAAACCCCCGGTTCCTATAACAAACTAACGGATGTCCGTAGGTCCATCACCATAGCAACGTTGTTATTTCAACATAAAATGTATGAAACTTTTTGACAGATAACAGCGTTGCTATGGCGAAAGTCGTACGGACATCCGTTAGTTTGTTATAGGAACCGGGTGTAAATAGTTTTCTTGAACCAATGTCACTGCCACTTCACAAGGAACAAAATACCAAAATGTTATAAGTCGAAAAACCCTCGTAAAAACTTATGCTCTTAAAAATACCATCAAGTATTTTTTATAGAAATATAAGTAAATTAATGCAAAATGATTTTTGACAATGTTTGAAATAACCGCGGGTAACACATTTGTCATCGAAAGTAGTGCCACGACAGGATCAAACATGACATACTAAATATAAAATAGGTTTAGAGCCTAAGGTTTGACTCTAAATTTATTTATTTATTTATTTATTAGTTGCATCAACAAGGAGTACACTAGCACATGCTCATAGTAAAATAACTTAAATTAAAATCTAGTGACACCTCAATTACAGATGCAAACCTAAATTCATATTCATGGAGTTTTTAATCAAAACCTGTATTGTAAATAATGCACACTCAAAATCGCTTTACTATTAATTAAAGGAATAATAATCGGCTTTAAAAACTTTAGGTAGGTACTTAGTTCTCATTAGATCCTCATGATAACTGATCCTCTGAAGTAAATTCTTTCAAACACAGATAAAAAAGAATATAATACACAACCACCGTTGAGCGAGATCTCGTTCGAGGCAAACTACTAGTATAGATAGAAAACACCCAGACACGGAACAAATGTCTGCAGAACATGCAAACATAATATTTGTCCCGTAGAGGGGATCGAAAGCTGCAACCTCGGCGTCTCAGCCGGGCGTTCACCCAACTGCGCCACAGAGGTCGTCATAATCGAGTAGTCATAATAAAAGGTTATAGTAAAAAAAAATTTACCCCTAAAAAGTTTTGAAATTTCATACAAAATATATGGAGAAAAAAAAATTTCAAAATTAAGAAAAAAAAAATACCACGTTTTATCAACTTTGGAATGCCCTATCTAAACCTGAAAACTAAAATTTTCCAAGTCTTGCAGTTTTTGAGATACGCGTGGCGGCAAAATGAGGGAGGCAAATGGGGGCAAATCTGAAAACTTTTTTTTACTTCCTAAAATCTTCTCTATACAAATCCGTTTTCAAAAATGCAAAATCTCTTTTAGTTTTCGAGATCCATCAATAGGGCAAAAGAGGGGCAAAACAGGGGCAAACCAAAAAAATGAATTTTACTTCCCAGAACCTCCTCTATACAAATCCGTTTAAAACGATCAAAAATATTACGTAGTTTCCGAGATTAGCTGATTGGGCAAAAGGGGGGCAAAAGAGGGGCAAAAAAAATTAGCGAATTTTACTTCCCAGGACCTCCTCTATACGAATCCACTTAAAACAAAAATTACGAGTCCTCTAGTTTCCGAGATACGACAGGGGTCGGCAAGATGGCGGCAAAAAATGGGCAAAGTCAGATTTTTCCCAGACTCATCAGAGTTAGAGCGAGGCCCCATTAGTGCGTTGCGCTGCGTTGCGTCGCGTCGTCGCAACGGATCAGCGCATTGTATGCCACACCTGCGTTGCGACGACGCACGATGTCGCAGCGCAAGAGCGTCGCAGCAACACTGGCTGTGGCTGTGCCCTCCTCTAGCAGTGGATCACTGTCCGTCGTCGCAGCGGAGCTCCGACAACGCAGCGCATCACCCTCCCTCTCGCTTCGTCTCTCGTCTGTCGATCCGTTGAATTGTCGCGCGCGACGACGTAGGTACGGTTTAAGAGCGAGGCCCCATTAGTGCGTTGCGCTGCGTTGCGTCGTAAAAAATATATGGAAACCGTCGCAGCGTCGTCGTCGCTGCGACGGTTTCCATATATTTTTTACGACGCAACGCAGCGCAACGCACTAATGGGGCCTCGCTCTTACTTGTTTACGAATCTGCAAAAAAAACATACCTTCCCATCCACCATCAGGGAAGTCGAACGAAGTCGCGGGCAAAAGTAGTATGTGAAATAAAATATTTAGTTGAAAACCGAACTCCATTAATTTATTGTTTGAAATGACATTCTTCTATCACAAACTTTTTTGTATGAAGAAATTAAATATTTTCGTAATAATTTATGTCAATTCGGGAGCGATTTTGCGCAAGGTCCTCCTTCGACGGCGTCCGGCGGACGAATCAAAGAGTAACATGAACGAATGATTGACATTGTCGTTTAATTTGAAGGTTCGTCTAAATAAGGTTCAATTTTGAATAAAACGTTTGACTTCATTCATTTAGGTACAGAACTGTAGTACACCTAAAATCCAAACTTTTTTTAATTATGAGAAAAATAGGCGGTCTAAGACAATTTTGAGTCACTGAATCGTTAGATAAAGTGTTTATCCATTCTATGAACATTTAATTTTAACTTCAACTCAAGTAGTTATTGAGAAATTTTAAATTAAATTTCAAAAAGGTACCTACTTCAAACAACAAATTTATCAAGAAAAGTTCACTTGGTTGTGATTTTGGAGGCATAGATCACTAAAAAAAACTTCAAATAACCATATTCTTGAAGGTCTATGTTGATGGCATGTTTGGTTTACCCACAGCTTGAAGCAGAAGTATTGCAATTTAATAAAGCGCGACCTTAACACAATACAGACTACACAATTTATAATAATACAACTAAGTGATGTTGAGCATCTTTAAAACTAAAGCGCTCGTGGCGAAGCTTGCTTCTTGATAGTTCCTCGAAGTTAAGCAACATTCTGAGCGGTTATAATTTGGATGGGTGACCGCAAGTGGCATTTTTAACTGAGCGCTTCCGTGCTTCGGAGGGATCTTTAAATTGTCGGTCCCGGCTTATAAAGTCGTTAAGCCATGACGGAGGCCTTTAGGCGGCCTAAAAACTACGTCACCAAATTTTCATTGACTGAAGATATTATAATGTGCTAAGAAACAGCATTAAACTGGAATATATTTTATCGGTAAATTAATTAACAATAAGATGGTAATTGCTTTCATTACCATTCACCTGAATAACATTTACTTAATCCAATTGAAGTGTACTCGTAATCTAATTTAAATTCATTATCTGAATGCCGCGAGCGTACAACACTTGAACGTTTAATTTACAAAATGAGTGTTGAACGCAATAATATTTTAATGCTCACTGGAAATTTTATACTAAATTACATTTATACCAAAAGTTGGTCTTGTATAGCTTTGCTTGTGCATACGTCATGTGTCCATATTAAACCAGTTAGTATTTGAATTGTGTACTTTTTGTGTACTTTGAAGAGTTTGAAGCACAGTTTTATTCATTGATTGTTGTTTGTATGAATTGTTCACTTCACCAGCACTGTTAATGCTTATTAATTAGACCGTATGTTATCAAAATTATTACACTGTAGTTGTGTATTAGGTTGTTTTATCAATATGAGTTAAAAAAGCTTTCACGTTATCTCACAACTTTTGTTTGATTTGAATAATCTAGAATTGTTCTAAACTAATTAAAACTTACACCACGTTACGTTTAACATATTCAACTTATATAAGAACCTTAGAAGAAGAAAACTTATATATGAATATTAAATATTTAAGACAATTGTATAACATTATATAAATATATATTTTATGTCCCATATTTTGACTGTTTGAAACGACCACCACTGGACGAATAATAAAAAAAAGTCAATGAAGAATTGGTTTCAACGATGATATAAATTCTTCGCTGCTATATTATATGATAAAGAGCAAACACAAATGTCTGTGTGGTTAATGATTATAGTCGATAGTGATCAGAGTTGAAACGGTGTTCAAACGTGAAAACCATCATGTTTAATAAAAATTAACGTGGAAAGGGAAAGCTTTTATGCTTTTGTAATTTTCTTTGTTTGCCCTTTCCGTTTTGCATGTTTATTGTGAAAAAATGAAATGTTAGTAGATATTTTTATAAGATAAAGTGTATTGGGTAATGTTGGACTGATGGCAGGTCGATCCTAATGATCCCAACGGTCCTGATTTGGAGACTCGTATCGACGAGTTGCGTGCTACTTTGCGGCGCGCGGAGACTTCTAAAGTGAAGTATGAGGCTCGTCTGGATGTGTTGAAGCTTAGTGGAGCGCCTGTTGAGGAGTGGCTGAAGGATATGGACCAGTTGGGGGTGACGGAGCCGATGCAGCGCAGCAGCAGCTTGCTCAGCGTGAGGACTGATGCCTCTGGAGCTGCCGCCAGTGTAAGATATAGTTTTTATTGATATAACAAGAGACAAAAACAAAAATTTTCTAAATCCGAATTCAATTTCGTAAGAAGAAAGAAATTTCCTCTCGACGTGTATTTCTGTTCGTAACTCCTGGCTTATCTTGGACATAATTTATATATTGTGTATATCGGGACTAAATCGCGTATTGTTTTATTCGTCATTAAAACGTCGAGGTTGATAAAATGATTTCAATGCGCGATTAAGTACCATTATATTTATAAAAATGTTTCCAAGTATATACATATTAGTTTAAAAAGTGTTTTATCTTTGACAATATCAACATTTGAAGAAAATATTTCGTAATTAATTTTTTCAAGATTAAATAAATAATTATAAAAAGTCATCGAAACTTTGTAAAATTTTGTGTTTTTTGTTTTCTCCTTTCACATAAGCTTATTTTATACAGGACCAGCCGAGTTCGGATTCATTCTATGACAGCGACAACACTGAAGAGGCAGGTCCTTCCACCTCCGGCATGGCGTCTGCGTCTGGTCATCAGCGCACCACCTCCGACTCACAGCAAGAAGACGATGATGATGAGGACGCTGATGTTGATGGTAAGAAAGAAAGAAGGAAAGAACAATGTTTTACGGACATAAGACCTCAATGATCTCTTCTGCAGGACTTAAAAATGTAGTGTTAAGCTAGGTGACTCTTATAAATGCTACAGTATTTTTTTGAGATAATACTAGGCACGAGCAAACCGTTCCGGCTTTGCACGGTACTAATGAAACTTCACTTCACTTCTTTTGTCTAATGAAACTTAGCCGGCGATCGCAAAGAGGAGACCTTAAAGATATTACATACTAAGATATTATTATACTCAGCCGTTCGTGTCCCACAGCTGGGCCTAAGATATGCCTACTTTTTTGTTGTAGCTTCTTTGGAAGAGGAGCGCAAGCGTATTGAGCAGCTGACGGCTGGTTGGGACGACCCCACGCAGGTGAACTGGGGCGAGGTGGAGGGCGCTGCCTCTCTGCCGCCAGACGCACCACCACCCACTCTCTACAAATGCACAGCTCTTTACTCCTACCAGGTAAGAAATGACTAAGCTTATACCTACTTTGTTTTGTTTATACCTTCATCATTTATACTTTCCTCAGCGGGTAGATCGGCCCTTATAGCCCTCTCTTTGTTAATAAATGACATATAAGACTTTGCTTGTATCGACACAGGATCGAATCCTGCGACATCCGTTACTTTTATTAAGACTAACAACACGTCCCGGATTTGCACGGGCTTACAAATTAAACTGCCGGGATAAATCTACACTAATATTATAAAGAGGAAAACTTTGTTTGTTTGTTTGTTTGTTTGTTTGGTTGTAATGAATAGGCTCAAAAACTACTGGACCGATTTTAAAAATTCTTTCACCATTCGAAAGCTACATTATCCACGAGTAACATAGGCTACTTTTTATCCCGATATTCCCGCGGGAACGGGACTTACGCGGGTGAAACCGCGGGGAGCAGCTAGTATAGCATATAACCATCCCAACCGTCCATTCTACTCATCGGTGAAAGAATTGAAATCGGCTGAGTAGTTTCTGAGATAACCTCCGTCAAACAAACAAACCAACATTACCTCTTCATAATATTAGTATAGATTTATAGTAGTATTGTTTTCACCTAGGCCCAAAATCCCGACGAGCTGTCTATAATCGAGAGCGAGCAGTTAGAGGTGGTTGGTGAGGGGGATGGGGATGGGTGGCTGCGCGCGCGCAACTACCGCGGGGAGGAGGGATATGTACCACACAACTATCTAGACGTGGACCGCGAGGGAGAACAGGTGAGGAAGGTAACGTCACGAGACGTTCTTCAGCGAACTAAACTACATAAGACTACACAACTCCCTAGATTCATGGCCAATTCAAAAAATCTGGCTATCTTCGATTTTTAATCGACTTTAAAAAAGGAGGACCCATTGTTTCGTCAATAGTGGATCTATCAAAAAAAAGTTTAGGTTTCACAGTACTCATTAGGTCTTTCCTCCTAATGAGGATCTTCGGAGCTATGAACAGAACTGTACCTCGAGAGTGCAGGAAATTACTTTTACGATATTGAAGTCTATTTATATTTCTAACCCATATTGCCCCACTGGGAAAATGCCTCCCTCCCCTCTTTCCAGCTTTTTCTGTCCTTGACCGCAGTGGGCCAATCTGGAAGATGCCCATCTAACTCGTCCCGCCATTTCCGTGGTGGTCTGCCACGCGGACGTCTTGCGTTGGGCACCCATTCGGTCTTAGCCCACAAGTCGTCCGACATGCGGCAGACATGGCCGGCCCAATCTATTTCAGCTGGGAAAACTTCTTGCTCACGTCATAAACCTGAAGTCGATTTCATAAAGTAGTTGCACTTGTTTGATATAATTGATGTTTGTAGGCATCAGGCACGGGCCCGCCCGGGCTTGTCTCCCAGATTTCTTTCTCGTCCGTGGACTACACCGTGGAAGGCGAAGACGCAGACGTGGTCCAGTCCCCCGACCAGATATCCGTGATCTCCGCGCCGGTAACCAAGCCTGAGGAGCCGCGGCAAGAGCGAGAGCTCAAGGTCCAGCGGGCGACTTGCGGATGGTGCTTCGCTATGTATGAGTACGACGCGACGGCTTCTGATGAGCTGAATCTTGAGGAAGGACAGGTATACTTTTGAATAAGATTTGATTCCTTTTTCAGCGATCAAATTAAAAAGATCAGCGTTGTCTTGTCTTGCGCAAATCAACGAATGTTGACGACCGAACGATATTATCCCCATAATAATATTCCAAGAGTTATCAAAAAAAAATTGTTATAAACTGAAATGCACCTCGAAAGTTCAGAAAATTGATCTCTTCGCACGAAATTGTAGTCGTTTTAATATATTTTTGAATTTTGTTCCGTATATATATCCCGATGTTTCGGCTATGTGACAACAACTCAAACTTAGCCGCTGTCGTAGCAGTTCGTAGCACTTCGTAGTAGCTGTAGAACTTTCGTAGCTTTATCAGCTATCACGGTGGTTTGATATTTAGTTGGGGCGCGTCAGATATGTAATACTTTAACGCCCGAAATTAAACACTGAAGCGCTACTGAATGTAAGTGGGACTTATTTTTGACATTATAATGACGTTCTTCTACACAAATCTGATAGAATCATGCATATTTATGTAACATTTCACTAAATCTGTTGAAAGTGACTGAAAACTAACTAAGTTTTAGCCGTCCCTTCTGCGCATGTCAAAACTAATTATAAAATTGTAAGTTCCAAATGCGATCGCGGTCACAATCTATTTGGACGTTGGAGACATCATAGTTTTAAACGTTCTAAATTATAATTTTGTTGCTGAAGCTTCAAGATACTTTAAAATTTAACAAAGTTCAAAATTAACACGGGTTTACTCGAAAGTATTAATTTAAAAACAGTTTCGTGGAAATTTTCCGGATGAGTCGAGAAATTGTCTGTACCCAAATTTATTTTACTTTTTTTAACGTGAATTCCTTGTGTGTGTGTGCTTTAACTAATATTTTAAAATTAATAAAAAAATAAATACTTACGCTTTTTATGGTGCAATTAAATGCAATTGGTGTAATATTCGGTGAAATTTACACTCTTCCCTGGGATACGATTTTTTATTTCGTGATCATATTTTTTTATTTAAATTAGTGTTTAGCTTACATTTATTGTTTTTTATTTATATTAGCGTGTATAGTCTTCTTTCAGATAGTGAATAATAGGATGTTTTTAGATAATTCGCATCGTGTCCCGCGAGGCGCACGGCTGCGACGACGGCTGGTGGACGGGAGAGGTGAACGGAGCCATCGGCAACTTCCCCTCTCTCATCGTCGAGGAGTGTGATGAGGTAAACATTATACAAATAAACTAGGACATTTTAGAGTTTTAAGTTTTTTAGTGTAATTTTGCGTTTTTCTTAAATTTACCTATGTAATGTATAGTAGTGGAACGAAAAGGTTTTGAAATCAATTTGTTTGAATGAATGAATGAAATGAATGATGTGTTGCAAGCACAACTAACCGCATGTTACCTTTTCAAACTGCTACTAGATCAGAGTGTTGTCAAATGGTTATCAAACTAATACTTAGCAAGCAATAACAGATCTACTCGTTTTATTATATTTTATTCTGTGAAATTTCACATAAAACATAATAAAAACTTATGTGAAATGATTGTAATGTGCTTCGACCTATTTAGCTACAATATTATTAATTACCTATACACATTCGTCGCGATGGACACTTTGATTTAACGGGGTATAATAACAGCGAACTAATGACGCTTTGTGCTTTGTACAGTCGCACAACGAAATATATCCGACAAAAACATTAAAATTTAGTTTTTTTTTCTTAATTTTATGTTGTTTAAAATGGCACCTATCCCAATTAAAACTAGAAGTGAGTAGGTTAGGGTCAGCTAGTGTATACTTAGTTCCGGTATTTTCGCTTGGCTCTCGAATTTACGAACTTGGTAAGCGATTATAGCGATTTTTCACTGCGCCTTCTTGGTACTTTCGCGTGTGCACGTAGCGAATGTTTTGATCGCCAAGCGAGTATCGCTCAGCGAGTAAAACCTTTGATAACTATTGTTACTGCGAACAAGTTCTCGTCATGAGTGTAGTTAATTAATTATATTATTCACTTATCTTATAATGAAGAGTTCTACAACAATATAAAATATTGTATGAAAGAAAAAATATTAATTTACGTAGCTCACTCATCTACAATTGCTTCAATATTAAAGTTTCTGGACTTGGCAGGAGTTACGCCAGTAAGAACACATTTCCAAAGGATCTTGAATGAAATCTGATATTCACCTTGGGAATAAAGAACACTGATTAAATTTCGTTTATAGCCATAGAATTTATACAAGCTAGGTTTTGGTTGTGTTGGATATTCTGTAATTATTTAGTTATTATCTAATTGACGGCTAGCATTTCCGCATAAAAAACCGAATAATAAATTTAAAAGTCGGGTTTCTGCTAAAAATATTATAGTTAAGTAAGAGGTAGTTAAGAAATGTTGGGTCGCTCTTGGGATACAGTCGTAATAATATTTCCTTTTTTACACCTGGTATTGTTTGGTTTAGAACGGCGACCCCCTGGAGCCAGCTAAGCTCGTGACTGAGTGGGAGATTGACCCGAGCGTAGAGGAGACCTTCGCAGTCGCCGCGCCAGAGGAAACTAGCGCAACCGCCGAAACCGAAGGTTTGTTCTTGTTTTATTATATGTCTAATGTCAGAGTTGATGTCATGATTAAAGAAACGTTAAAGAACGGGGGGTATGTTTACGAACGGGTCACTCGCTGACGAACCAATAGCACGCGCTAAATCAATGGTGTGAAGTGCACTGCGTCACTCCTTCACCCATCCCGCCTACTGGCGATTTTAAGGATTCTTAGGTGGTATTCTCAGGGGTTAACTGTGCAGTTAGCACAGTTTTTGCCTCAGCGTTCTTTTCACGTGGCGCGACCTATACTACCGCGTAAATTCAGTCACTTCAATTTCAGTCCAACTGCGCCACAGCGTCGTCTAAAAGTACTACATTATAAGTAGGATAATGATAGTTGGAATTTTAAATGATCATGTAACTTAACAACTTTGAACTTGCCTTTATGGTCAGCTCTAATTGTTAGGTGGTTAGGTTAACAACCACCATTACAACCATTACCAATTTAACTCCTTTTATCTTTCATTCTGCACATTTATGTTTTTGTTCTATCATTAGTAGTTATTAGTAGTTTTTATGATAATAAGTGTAGGTATATTTCGATTTTGTCTGATTATGGTTGTGGATCTGAATGCTTGGATGAAGTATCATCATCGCCGTTTGCCTTAAACAAACACGTGCAACCTTTCTTTCGAACTCATCCATTGCTCACAAATGAGAGATAGATCTTAAAGCACAGATATATAGGATGACATAGGTAGGTAGGTAGGTATTATAGAAACCGCAACAGCTCAATGGAATATGGACCACGGTCATTACGTTCATTGTACGACACTTGACGCAATTGACGAGCACTGGAAATCATCTGTTCAACCACTACGACACTACAGTTAATCAACCGATCATTTTGGCTAATTAGGACAATATGAATCTTGAATTCGGTAATTAGTATAGCTTAATTGGATATAATTTAGTATTTAATTAAGATTGCGAGTGTCTAGGAACGGCACTGGACTCGATTTGAATGCCAATTTCATTATGTTTCATACGACCAGACTTTACCGACTTTATTATAATTTAATTATGCATTTTATAGGAGCACCACATTTACCAGCAAAGAAAAAAAGAAATATTAATTCCATGCAGTGGCCAATTGTTATTTTATCATGATAATAAAATAATCAATTTATATAATATATTATTTATATAATATAATATTATATTAATCTAGTGGTTTGTGATAGCCTAGCTGTCTAGTTATGTTCGAAGAAAAAAAGCACCCTTCCTAAACTTACTACAAGAAAGATAAGTGTTTTTTCATAGCAAGTATCGTACAAAGACGAAATTTCAAACAAACAAATACAAATACAAATACAAATTTTATTTATTACCAAAAGCACAGGTTTGTACAAACAAACCAACTTTACGCCATTGTTACACTTGTTTGAATTTACTTGGTTTCTTTTATTTTATGGTGTACAATAAAGATAAATTCTATTGTATTCTATTCTATTTTTTACCTCTTAAAATATAGAGAGAGTATAGAGATAAATAAGTAAATATATACTTAAAATGTATTTAATTGTGAGTGAAGTAAGTACTTTACATAGCCTTATGTAAATGGTTCTTTACACGTTAGTAAAATAACTACCTTTGTACCAAAATTTATGGACACCACATTTAGTTCGTTTATTTTTCGATCGACTCGTTATAGGTATCTAACCTAATATAATGTTTCCAATATTTTTCTTATACAAAATATTATTTCTTAGACGCTATTTTTGGACAATTTATCAATATTGTCTGTATAAGGATAAAATTGTTTATCAAACATTTGCTTTCACTAGAAATCAGAGCTCTGTTAATCATTAGGTATTTTTAGTTTACCGTTATTTCGATATTTGTTTTGATCGACGTAAACAAAAATATTAACTAAGAAAATCATTTTGTAGAAAGAAATGGTTATGGGTTGTCTCTCTGACTCTATGGTGATCAGAGAGTGGTTTAGATTCTTTCTCGCGTGTAGGTAATTTGCAATGGAAACGCCGTAAGTTAGCACTGGTCATATTATAATGAACGAACATACAATTTTTCTTATAACAAATCTAGACTACAGATTTTATGTTAAAATTTTATTTTATTTTATTTTATTTTATTTTATTTTTATTTAAATTTTACAAAGTCATTACAGCACTATAGCACCAATGCAAAAATGGTTTTAATTGGTGTTTGAGCCGACCGATGTGTCTCAAAGACTGGTAAACGCGAACTGACTCGAATTTGTTTGTAAAGGTGTTTCATTTATTTGTAAAGGTGTTTACAAATAAATGACTATAAATGACTATTCAAGTATCGACAGCGAATGTAAGTAATTGCATGCAATGCATTTATTCATATTCGCTGCGTGTTCGGTTTTAACCCGAACACATTTTAACATCAAGTTAATGAATAAAACATTGATTGTTCAGAGTTCTGTGTTCATGTGGTAGGTAGGTACTTACTTAATTATTATGAGCGCACTATTAAATTTTTAAGATGGAAATACTTATAAATTATTAAATAATTATTAAATTATTAAATAATTATTAAATTATTAAATAATTATTAAATTATTAAATAATTATTAAATTATTAAATAATTATTAAATTATTAAATACTTATAGTTATTTTTTTATTTACATGCAAACATTATCTCTAACTACAGAAAAAACATCTTCCAAGGCGTCAGAGCTAATAAATAATGTACACCTAAATAAAACATCAGAACTCCAGAGAATTAGGAAGTTAGTTATGACAGTCTGATTGAATCCAGACCCAAAGTATTTAACTGAAACCAAGACTAGCAACATTCTTCTTGCAACTTACAGAAACACCTTAAAATACTCATATTAAACTTGACCTTTAGTGTTCTTTAATCGGAAAATTAAAAATGTATATGGGTCAGTATAGGTACAGATAGGAACGTAATGAAAGTACCTACCTTACTATCCATCAAGAAGTAGAGACAATAATTTACAGTGTTTCGTGGGTAGCGCTTAGCTTTCTATAGGACTAGCAGCACGTCCCGGCTTTGCACGGGTGTACTAATTAAACTACCAGGATAAAACATAGCCTATAACCACCCGGACAGTCCATTCTAGTCATCGGTGAAAGAATTTTTGAAATCGGTCTAGTAGTTTCGGAGATTACCTTCGTCAAACAAACAAACAAATACCTCTTTATAATATTAGTATAGATTATAAAATGGTGATGTTGGTTTGTTTGTTTGACTACTAAGCTGTTTTCAAATACTCTTTCACCGATATGTAAAATTTACTGTCGGGATGGTTAAAGGCTATACATATCCCGGTAGTTTCATTAGTACACCCGTGCAAAGCCGAGACGAACTGCTAGTATACTTTATCCTTGCAATTTGCCGTTAGTTGGACAGATTGGTGATGGACCTACGGACATCCGTAAGTTGATTATAGAAAACGAGTATTAGTAGCCTGTAGGCTCTCTTTTGTGGACACTACCGGATCTTTTCATTATGTTCGATGTCCGCCCGCCGACACCGCAGGCTCGCAATGTGGTCGAGCACAAACAAAAAGTTATTTTAAGCCTGCACTTTATAGGTCGGTATCGTGTTCGTAAAATGAACAGGGAGTTTTACGAATTAACTTAAACCTAAAATAGGTAGGTAGGTACTTAAATCGTTATGTAGGTAGAATATTTAGGGATCATAGTGTAGTCAGTTCTTTTTGAAATGGGTTTATATTTGCTGGTAAAAATCATATTTTATATCTAAATATATTCGTTCATGCTGCTTAAATTTGTTTTTCTAAAATCACGCGTTAAATAGTAAAGTAGTGACTATGGCCCGGTGGTACTTTTATACGTCAGAATTTTTCATTTTTTCATAAAAATATGTCAAAAAATAACTTTCTTAGCTGATGCAACTGCCAAATCCCGTTGGCCTGATCGCCAACTTGATGTTTCGTTTTGAAACAGGAGCTTTGGTTATTAGTGCAATTCATCACAAAATTATCTGGTCTAATTGAATTTATTTTTGGGTACATAATATGTATAACAACGATGATATGATAAACAAACTGGATCACAATTCTATCCCTAGTTATTAAGCATGCTCATACAAACATAAATATTATTATTTTTAATTTGAGGTCTGGAAAGGATTCGTCCCGCTCCTAAAATCATAAACATAATGCTTTGCTTTGTTTGTAAACTTGTGTTTGTAACATGGTGGTTGGTGCATTGTGATTGTCTAGCTGCTGAGAACAATAACGTGAAGAGCGGCGCCCCGCCCTCCGTCCCGCCTCCTCCGCCGCCGGCAGACATCGAGGAGTCTCTGGACAGCCAGTCCGACAGCAGCTTTAACCTGGAGCTCAGCAGGAACCACCACGATCAGTACGACACACAGTTTGCGTATGCGCAGACAACTACGCCGCCGGTCATGGGCTCTCCAGCTGTCACTATTATCGGTAAATTTAGCAATATGAACGTTTAGCAATCACACATTTTGTACATTCAATTCATCTATACTCAAACTCAAAATATCTTTCTAAATAAAAATCATGTATTTGCTTTGAATATGGTAATATACATACAGGTGTTAAAATTTTATAACATAGTTCATAATGAGGATTCTATTGCCTGTTCCAACGACTCCCTGCATCAGGGAAGCAGGCAAGAATCTGGTGGTTTTTTTTTCAAGCATTTTTTTCAGTAGTCCAATCTTATTATTCATAAACAGAGTTGGAGGAAAGGCAGAAATCGAAACTGACCGTATTGTAGTGGTCAATTTATTCTTTTTCTTGTTATTACAGTAACTAGAGTGTGCAAAAATTTATATATCCTTAATTTATCTGATGAAGAACTCAGCCAAAGATTCAAATGGTTGGAAGAGTTTGCGGTAGAGCTTTACCCAGCAGTGGGACGTCATAGATTAAAAAAATAATAGATAGTCATTTAATACTTAATTGATCCACTGAACAAATGCCCTTTATTTCTTAAATTTATATTAAAATAATAAATAACAACCAAATCTCAAAATCTGTCATTAGCTCTGAAACTCAATAACTGTAAATAAAACAACATTGCAATACCCGTTTACCATCGGCTAAGTTTCTTAAGTTTCACCATTAAATATGAAAAAGCTTGGATCATAATTCACTTTTGCTCAATAAACTAAAGTTCTCAACAAGGAACTAATCCAACGCTATTTACTTTAGCAAACTTCAAAACCTATTTCAACACTTAATTTCTAGGTACTTACTTACAGATGTTCAGGTTCTCGAAGCCATGGCCTATTCAATTTTCTCTATTGATTGGTCTTGTATAAAGCATACACATAACACTTTGTATTAGGTAAAATATTATTATGCAGGTACCTACATAATAATTTTATAACTTCGATAAAATCGTTGCTTAAACCTTTTCTGTAAAAGGTATTTTCTATTACCAGTATAACGTAATATTGTTTGAACAATTTGAAAAGAAGCTTTCTAAATCTTGTAAGGTTTTGTTTATTTCCAAACGGTTATTTAATTCCAAATGCGTGTCTTGCCTCATGCCCCATTGAGACGGAGGGATGTCTTGCCTCGAAGATGTAAAGAGAGCAATAAAAACATGATTTTTAAAACTAAACATGCCATGTCACACCATTATGCGTACCTTTGCGATGCATCCTAACCTACCATCCTTGTAACTATTTAACAGTTCTACAATAAAAAAAATTCTATTCTATTATATTCCATTCATATCGTCTTATCTGTACCGTGAAAACACGGACCTCGAATGGCGAGTTTGTTTTTTGTTCGAATGATAGTTTTATGTTAGTTTACCTGCATACGAGTTTTTCCTCACAGCATGCAATAAACTTTCTCCATCTAAATGGTGCTCTAGAATAAAGCTAGATCTAGGTATAAGCACGCAAAAAATTAAATAACTGGAATATAATTTGAAATTCTTTACAGTCGATGAAGTGATCGCCGACACCAATCACGATGATCCAGAGGTTTGTTGAATGATTTTTGTTGCCAGTGCGTAGAATCGCGGAAAAATGTGCTTTATGGTTATTATGTTCCTTAGGTAGGAGTTTAGACTCACAAGTAAGAGAGGGTTTGTGGATCGGCCCAGCATGTTTTACTTTTCTATTCCATTCCATTCCACCCAAAATATAATTTGCCATTCCTAATTATCGTTTTAGCACAGATTTGTGTATGTAGTTAGAACGCTAAATCTGTCGCCATCAGTTTCCGTCAGTATCAGTTTGACTTGAAGTAATGTTTTTAATTCTTGTTTATAATTCAAGAATTAAAAACATTAGGTAAGAACCTAATCTCTAGGTCTAGCACCTTGCTTACTTATGTAAACTACTTACAGCTTTTATAAGAGAGATAATTGTAAAAAGGTAGGTAGGTAAGTACCTATCTAATAAGTATTTTCAATTATTTTGTTTGTAATAAATTCCAGAGGTTTTACAATCTGGATATTTACTCGCGATTTGTGTATACAGTGAGTTATAAGTTAATTTTATTATGGATACCTACACCATCACAGACTTTCTTCACGGTTCCGACGTTTCTTTGCACCAAAGCTCTCAGAATTTGAGAAATAACTACCACCTATGTGTATGAGATTTTTAAGATTGGGCAGTAAGGAGTTTCTTAATCGTTTTGTAGCTGATTGAGCGAAAACAAACAGTAGGTGGTAACTATTAGGGTTCAATTTAGGTAAATTTCTTATTTTAACATTCCGGGGTATTATTACTCTCACAACTCGGTATTCGATCGAAGCTTTGACTTTTTCTTCGCTGAAAAAAAGGTCAAAATTTCGAAGAATATTTGAATCAACTGCAATCCGAGACATGAATGGGCCTACTTTTACATTAGCTAATTTGCAACAAACCTATCTACGATCAGCCAAAACCATCACGAAAGATAAATATTAAGAAAACTCTCAGCGCTCCATCTCAGAAATCTATCAAGTGTGAGAAGGTTTTAGATCTAGACTCGTGTTGCCTAATTCATGTGCTGTGCTAGGGTACGGGGTTCTGCGAAATAAATACATCTTATCACTCAAACGGTCTGAGAACAAGAGTAAGTTTCCTACATATTTCATCGAATCCCGATAATTATATTGACCTGCCCCCTGACTCGCTATCGCGAAAAACAGAATTTCGGGTTCAGCTAATGTCGGTGAATTTCGGCTGAATTTGTAACAGTTCACCAACATAAGCTGACCTCGAAATAATCACGAGCAACTGACGTGTGTGCTTGCTTATAGCCAATAAACACTTGCACGCGAAATCACGGGTGCATCTAGGTTTCAAAATATTGTTTAGATAGGTACCTAAGTGTTTACAACAAACGGAGACGAGGTCAGTAAACGTAAAGTCGCGAAATGCGATTCACACTCCTGGATCGGATATTAAGGTGATAAAAAATCATCCTGAAACTTTGTTTCAATATGGATGTATAGTATATGAACATCCATAAGGATGTTTTTCATTAAATAGACGGCATTAACCGTATATTTGAAAATTTAAATAAGTTTCTACATCATTATACTTAGCTACTCGTATACTTACCTATAATAGGACACGTCTATACTTTCACAAACTAGCCAGATTTTGATTATGTAGAGATAACACTTTTAATGCTTCACCAAGGTAGGTGGCGAGAAAATCGTCGGGAAAATTGTTCCAAAGCTTGCATAATAACATGCTTCAACAGGTTGTTGTGTAGACAGCGGATTAATAAGAGCTCTATGGTTAGTTAAGTAACTACTACCATAGACGAAATAGTATTCTGTCCATGCTACTACCTACCAACTTACGACCAGTTCCTCTAACCAACCTACGGATCTGATTAGTAGGTCTCTGCGGCTCTGTAGGAGTTTTGCCATAGCAACGTTGCTGTCAAAAAGTTTCATAAAATTTTAGGTTGTTAAAACGCTATGGTGATGGACCTACGGACACCCGTACGTTAGCCATAGGAACCAGGCGCAGTCAATCTCGATAGTGTAGAAAAAACTATCGAGCAAGCAGGCGATATTTTCGCCATCACCTGCCGTAGTTTCACATATAGCACAAAATTTCACATCTGCACAAACTGTTCCTAATACTAACTCGTTTTTAGGAAGAGGAAGACGTGCCTCCGCCAACAGTGGCACCGCCAAAACCACCAACAGTGGCGCCGCCCAAACCGCCGACAGTGGTGCCACCAAAACCTACAGTGACAAAGGCACCATCTGCCAAGGTCAAAGCTGAGGCCAAAGATGAGTCTGGGCTCGGCGTGGCGCAGATCGTGATCACCGCCGCCACGCCTATGGTCGAGGAACCCGAGCAGCCGTTCCCTCCTTCTGAGGAAGCCGACGCGGAAAAGGAGGAGGCAGATGAAGAGGATTCGTCGCTGTCTGAGCAGACGGCGGTGTGCGTCCCGCCTGCCTCCAGTTCGACCGCCTCGGAAGGCGAGTCGGGCCCCCCCACCGCACCACAGTCCCCCCCCGCGGCGCCCCCCTCACCCCCCGCTGCGCCCCGCGCCGGCCGCGCCTCCATCCCCGACGAGCTAGAACCGGCGCAGCTCGCCAAGCTCACAGATCTCAAGGAATCCAACGCCTAAATCTTTATTTCCAAACGCCTTCAAACGATCAGCTTGACTGCTGATCGTTGACCGTTTCTCTTTGCAAGTGCACCTTATATTACTTCTATATACTTACTTACCTTTATGTTTATTTTTTGTTACGACTAACTAACCATGTAACCTCTTTGCTTCGCCGACGACTGTCCGTTTCGATCCCCTTTTGAGTAGAGGTAGAGATTATCCGCATACATGTTAAGTAATATATAACTTTATTGATGTTAAGTATTCTTAGGAACTAGATAATTACCTATGTGTGTAGAGAAACGGTCTTAAATCAATGTAGATTGTATTGTATATAGCTTTAACTTATACTAGTAATACCAACTGCACGTTCTAGTACCTATCGTGCAGGTAGAGGGTATGGTATGTATAGAGACGCGTACGCTAATATTTGGCTGATAAACTACCCTCAATTGTCGCGTTAATAAAGTCATAAGGCCAAGAAAGTCTAAGCGGCCTAAAAACTTCGTCACCGGAGTTTGTCATTGGCTCATTTAAAATTACTATTAATAAATCACTTTGTATGAATATAAGTAGGTAATTTGAATGGAACAAATCTCCGGGAAAAGAAATCGTATTTTAAAGGTCTTAAAAGAGTTTCAAATTAAAAATCAAATATCGGTACCTATCTCATTCTGATAGCATTTGAAAGCTTCGAAGTTCATAGATTCAAGTTGACATCGGCATCGGACGGAAATGAGCTTAGTTTCAGTCAGTTTCATTCGATAACGGGAAACTAGATTTCGCATTCCGCTCCGCAATCGGACTTCACTTTGAGTCTGAGTAATGCGCTTTCGTTACTCAAAGACTTAAAGTGTAGTCCGATGAGTCATTTCACTGATGAATTCTCTATGTATTGCATTATTAAAAATACGAACTGTGTTTTATGGACAATAAAAAATAACTGTAGTTTATCAACCAACAGCCAGCGAGGTAAGAGATGTAAAAATATTTTTAACATTGAATTTTTACACCGTGGCATCACATCGCTACATTCTTACGTAAATATTCACGTTTTTATACATTACGGTGACAAAGTTCAGTGTTGGAAATTAGGTTAAGAATTATACAGGGTGTTACTAGCTTCTCTGCACAACAATTTGCGTCTTCATGTCCCTGTCATCTTTTTATTTAAAATTTTCAGCATACGATATGTACGGTTTTGTTTCGGAGTAGGGCTGATAATGTTTAGTCGATGTTCGAGTAATCTGTTGTTGATGTAATTAATGTGATGAAGTTAATATGTGTTATTGAGGCCGTTTGACGCCGGCGGAAGATTTGTAACGCAGCATTGTTATTAAAAACTAGGTATAATGTACTTAGGGGTTTGCAGAAACTACCATATTTGTATAAACTTTGCGTCAGTTGGTTCGCCGGGTCTGTAAGGAATGAGTTGTTATAAATAGATGTTTTAACTAAATAATGTTTACAAAGTCGTTGAAATTCCACATATTATATTACATAGTCTTATAACACCTATTAACAATTTTATCTATATAGTTCAATAGTAGATAAATTACTGATAGTAGGTACCTTTACCTACAATAGGTAGGTACCTAATACTTACAATTGTTAGTTGTTCAATCATATTATTAGGTATTGTTAATCAATGTGCACTGTTTAGTCTTTCAAGATACCTACCATTTAATACATTATAGATTTATTCATAAGACAGTTAAAACATTACAATCCGCTCCGTGGAATATCTCAATTGCTACACAAATACTGCACAAATACCTACACTTTCTGTGCAAAAGCTCTTTCTACTTACCAAGACTTGTTCACCAACAAATAAGGAACTTCGCAGAACGAAAATGATTTAAAAAATACATCAGCCTGTAGTAGAATAATGTTGGAATTCAATGAAATGTGATGTTTTTCCTGTGACATAATATCCGAGAGGATTGTAGCACTCTGTAGAACTATCGTCAGTCACTGTATCAATCAAACTGCACAGATAATGACTATAACTTTATTTAAGTACTATTCTATATTTAAGTAAAATAAGTGTTGCTTTTTCTTTAGATAAAACTTTTATTTGATTTTAGAACAATTTTAGCTGGGATTATTATTATTTTGCGCCAGACTGTATTATTAATATTAGGAGTTTGTATCAACACGTTTTGACAATAGTTAAGAATTTACCCTACCTGCCCTTGACTACCCCAATTCTTTGAAATTTATATACTTATTATGTACCTAATATTTTACCTTTATATTGACTAGGCCTATTGGCGCTAACGCAATAGTATCAGTAGGCAATCCCAGCGCATCTAATATCTACGTTTATAACTAGAAAATTATATCTAAACAAATAATTAGAGCATTGTTGCGTTGAGTTCAAAATGTTATTGAGAGAAAATAGCGACGTGCCGTATGCAGTAGAAATACTTTTAAGCTCAGACCAAATTTAAGTTATGGATAAAGTATCTAAACGGAAGAAAATTACCACAAAGTACAAAATCAATTCAGAATATTCCATCATATCTCAGTTCTATTGTGAAAAACAGCATTGAACAATGGATTTTATTAATAAGGCTAAAAATCAATAACAGAGAAACCTTTTATTATTATTAAGATTAAAGAATTCAATCGGGAATTTCAACATCACAATGAAGTTTACTAGTCCCTAGTCCCTACTCTCACAACCTTTTTGTAAGAACTTTAGAGCCTTGCCTTCGCAAAAGGCCTGCCATATGTCCAAGAATACGAGACTATGGGACTGTACCTATGTGGTAATCTCTACACAAATCCAAAATAAAAGTTAAGAAAAATAACATTTAAAATCCACATCCTTACCTACTTATTGCATACGGTACAAAATAAATATGAATTCTTAATATAGTTGCGACTTGCGAGACCTACTTGTCACAGATTCGATGTAAGATTGCTTTCTTGTTCCCACAATGCATATTCAAACTGCAAATAAACTTTTTAAAAATAATAGCGTTTCATTTCATACCATGTAATTTCTAAAATTATACTTGATATTACAACTGTCTATAATAACCACAATGGCATGCAATTATTTGATTGACAATGCTATTAAATTCCACTTTACTATAATTTCAAATACTTTGAATTGCTGGAACAATTATTAGAACAATCAGCATTTAATTATAAAGTTAGTTATTCTATTTCATGAGGAAGTATTTTGTATTTATTTCACTTTCGACTGCATTAGTAAAGTGATCGATCGAGTGAGCGAAGTGAATAAAGATTTTAGTGGCACCTTGAGCTATTTTACAATGCGATAGATTTCAGAAAACAAAAGCTTGATAACGTGCAATCTGTTACCGAGCGATGTTTTGAAAGTCATCAAGATTCGACATCCTGATCAGGCAATCTTATCAAATTGCCTGCTGAAAAAATCGGACGTGTATTAGCCAGCCCAAACGTCCTTTGTCAATAATTTAATCTAGTTTTAATCTAGGGTACCTACAATGAAAATAACAGTGTCATTAAAATAAACTTTATTCGTTTGTTATTCTTTCATTTGTGCAAAACACATCTAAATACATCAACACAGTTCAATGCAAAATCGTTTTGCAACTATTAAACTAAAAATGCGTTAGTGACATTTTATAAAAATTTATCTAATTATCTACAAGTTTGACTATCGAAGAAAAGTTTAACAGAGTCAAATTACAATTAGCAAACACATTGCCACGTGATTTTATCAATAGGTAGCAAGTTCATTTTGGAAATGATCTGCGAAATCTAGATAAAATATTATTTTGCTAAACAAATAATTATAAGTTCATATTCCGGTAGTTGATATTAAGTTGCCTATAGCAAAGAGGTAGTTTTATTATTGCTCTTAAAAGCAGGGTCGTAGAATACACTTTACATTACAGTAGGTATTAGTTGTTATGTTAATGTACTAGGTACTTGGTTATTTCACAAATACATCAATGTAATTAACCGGTGTTTGTTATATACCCTTTTTTCGCCCTATTATTATTTTTTATCATAATTTCACATTTAAATAAATGATTAAGTCAGAAAAAACAACTGATTTTACAAACAATTTTCATTGAAAATTATAATATAAATTAGACAGTGTTACCAGTTCTTATAGATTGGCACCCGACTGCTAGCTGCTTAGCACTAGATGGAGCTACTTATTTTTGAATGCAGGCAAGACCTAAACGCCCTGCTCGGGGCGCCGCAAAAATCAAAAACAAAAATAGCCCGAAGAAAAATGAACAATGTTCGAGATGAGGTATCTGTCTTATGTAGGTAATCTGTGCTACTGGCTACTAAGGCAATGCTTCTAATTAAATACATGATTTGAGGTCGGGGCCAGCGTATTCTATCGGATCCCATTGTTGTGACAATATCGTTATTTTACTATTGAGGGGCCATTTATATAGTACCTACGTCACACGATTTTCAAGAATATTGATGCCTCGTAGTGTGACGACACAGATTTAGTATATCTACATATTTTTTTGCAATTTTAATATCTGGATGGATAGTATAATCTTACCAGATTTAGTAATGCGAGTCTTTAGACCTCTTCAGCCCCTTGTCACATCATGTCACTTTGTCGCCCCCTTAGCGTGTGACGTAGGTTCTTTAAAGATGGCCTCAAGGTAACGAATCCCACTTATTACATCACGAAACTTCATTTAAACATGCGGAAAGGAATTAGTTTTATACTGCTGATAAACTTCATTGAACATTTCACGACAGTTCATTTTGATCTTCATTTTGGAGCACAGTAGGAAGACACCGGACAGTTTCCTGTGTAACGAGTATATTTCTTCTGGCGGCGGGCAAAGTCTGTGGTTTAGTATAGTAGGAACTAAGGCTTGTATCCTGCGAGTTGTTTTCTGAGTGCCGAAGTCGAATTCACCGTCCTGCGTGAAAACTTCGCCCATTATCATGACGGTGTCTACGTGGGTTTCTTCCATGATCTGTGGGAAAATGCTGGTTTTAGTAATTGGCGCTGAATGAAAGGACTATATGCCGTTCACCGAGTCAAACTTATAGGGAGTAAAATGTGAAAGAACGCGCTCTTCGATTATTGTCATTAGGTTGCCCAATTGTCAAATCAGACCAATCACGAAGATTTCAATTATTGTGCGTCTTTTTCACATTTGTATGAAAATATACAAATGTGCGAGAGAGAGAGCGGCTTACATAAATAAGATCGACTCGGCGAACGGAGTAGGTATGTCAACAGTCTACGTACAATCAACGGTTTATACTACTAGTTGAACTAGTAGACAGTTAAATTATAAATTGTTGGCGTTCGTTTCGACAAGCCGCGATATGGACTCGAGGCGCGAGGCTACTTTTCAACGTAGTTGCATAACATTGGTAAGTAGGTACATTTATTTGTACATTAGTTCATCGAATTCTCGAAAGTTGTAAGACTTTACTACGGTCATATCCTAACCTATCCTACTAATCCTATCCTATCCTTCCTACTTCCTACTATCCTTCCTACTAATATTATAAATGTGAAAGTTTGTGAGAATGTATGTATGTTTGTTATTCTTTCACGCAAAAACGGTTGGACCGATTTGATTGAAATTTGGATGTAGATAGGTTACCCTGGATTAACACATAGGCTTTTTATCCCGGTATTCCCGCGGGAACGGGACTTACGCGGGTGAAACCGCGCGGCGCAGCTAGTAATAAATATATTCATCAAATTACATTCACATACTTTAGACTCTCGTCCAGTTAGAAACTTCATATCCTTGGACATTTGAAGGACGGTAGCGCGATCACCTTCCGACGCAGCCTTGATTATCTCGATGTATTGGTCCATAAACTCTTTGGAGTACTCTCGAGTAGCGCCGAAGTCTAAAAGTACAACCTAAAAAGACAATCATGGACATTACCAAAAGTTGGGACATTAGAACAGGCGGCTTAATATTATAAAAGCGATACAGTTTGTTTAGGTCTTATGAACTGCATTTGACGTAAGTTAAGGCGCTCAGACGTAAAGATATGACAGTTAGAACCTAAACTAAATTGTTTAATAATACGTCATGGTATATAAGTAAGATGTAAAGACCTGAGTCTACATAGTATAGAAAATAAAATTACCTTTTTAAACTATTATGGGGGAGACCTTTGCCTAGCAATGGGACAACATAGGTTGAGTAAAAAAAACGATTATGGTTTTAAACATTAAAAAGACTTAAAACGGGCATAACAGTGGCGAAATATCGGGAAACTCATAAATCTACGAATCATGGTAAACGTGTTTATAATGTAAGTTAAATTACCTGTTTGGTATTAATGTTGTAGAAGAAATTGGCCCAGTTAGGGTCTGTCTGCATACATTTCAGCACGAACATTTCTCTAAGGCACAGTCGCATTATCTTATCTGCTATATCTAGCCTGATCTCGTAGGGCGCGTCGAATAGTTTATCCAATGGGGTGCCGTCTATCAACTCTGTGGTTATAACTTCGGGTGCGCAAAGATCATCTGTATAAAATATGAAATAAAATTAAAAATAAAACAAATGATATATGATCCCAGAGAGCGGTAGACATTTCTTTCAGATCTTTATGAAATTCTTTAAAGAAGAAAAAAGAAAGAAAATAAGTATACATACATACATACATACGTGCCCACATTTTGCAGAAGTTAACTATCCATACATGACAGGTTGCAAGCCCATCAACGCTGCTAGAAAGCTATTTATAGCTATTTATATTAGATTTCTTCACGATGTTTTCCTTCGCAAGGATACTTTTATACAGGTTAGTACCTCGCGAGCGAAGCGAGTAGAATTGTTTACGACACGACCACTCACCAATAACGTCCGGCACAAAATACTCGGGGTAAGGTTCGAGCAGACGTTTGAACTTCTTTGTGCATATAGCCTCGCGTGTGTAGTCCACCTCCCACGCTAGTTCCTTCTTGGCCACCTCCACTATGTTGTCTACGAACATGCCTTTAGGGAAAATGTTCCACATCTGAAATATAATCACAATGATATTTTCTTTACTAACATATCATCTATCGATCGCGAGGCTAAAGTGGAGTTGGGCGGGGCACTTGGCTAGAAGGGACGATGGAAGATGGACGAAAGCGATTACCGAATGGTGGCCCCGGGACGCGCAACGACCAAGAGGCAGACCACCCGCCCGATGGTCGAACGACATCGTAAGCGTGGTCGGTCATCAGTGGATGAGACTCGCGAGGGATCGGAATGAGTGGCGTAATAGAGAGGAGGCCTATACCCAACAGTGGGTGGAAATGGGCTGAGATGATGATGATGATGATGAACATATCATGTCCCAGTGCTGGGCAAAGGTTTCCCCCAATCTATACTAATATTATAAAGAGATAAAATTTGTTTGTTTGTTTGACGGAGGTAATCTCCGAAACTACTGAACCGATTTCAAAAATTCTTTCTCTGATGTGTAGAATGGACTGTCTGGATAGTTATAGGCTATAATATTAGTATAGATAGTATAGATGATTTAGCGTCACGAGGCTTTAAAAGTATAGTTACCTTCATAACCCCAACCAGGTTGTCAATATCACTGTTGATTCCTTTCGCCACACCAGGATACTGCACTTTCATGGCCACCTCTTGTCCGCTGTGTAGCGTCGCTAGGTGAACTTGCCCTTCATACAAACAATATTTTATTTATTTATTTGAACCACCAACACAATATACATTGAATCACACAAAAGTTAAACGTGCTATTATATTATGCTATTATTATTTAAACTATATATATTGGGTGCTTGCTTACCTATGAAATTGGCGTTTAATCGAACAACCACTTTGATCTCAAAAATCTCACGTTTGGTTAGAAATTTCGAATTCAAATTTATTTTATCATTATTTTCGAATACGAGTTTCATCGCGTAAGTTGGTTATATAATAGGAACCGGGCGTTAGTCTCACCAATAGAAGCAGCGGCAAAGGGCTTGTCATCGAAACTCTGCACTTTGCTCCGCCAATCAGGGCCGAGTTGAGCTTTCATCACAGCCTCAACTTGCCACTTCGGCATAAAATCCGCCGACTGGCGCACTCTTTCGAATATACGCGCCAGATCTGGCGATATCATGCTCTCGTCTTGTATGCTTAGCAGCTGGCCAATCTTCAATGCAGCGCCTAAAAAAAGATATATATATATATAAGGATATTTGTATGGGCGTCTGGTCGAAGCGACGCGTGCTCCGAGGGCTGGCTCCTATTTGGCTCAAAGGATCAGCATCGCTTCTGTCTAGCACTGGTTTGGATTACCTCAGCTACATTTATATCGTTTGGTCCTAATTGTATTTTTTTAAGTTATGTCAATATGTATTAGTTTAGTTACTGTAAATAAGTTGCAGGGATATTTATTATTTTATTTTAATACAACACATTCCTGGTCAGGGTGCATTCATACAAAAAAAGTGGGACGTAAGCTGCTTCCAAGATACTAGTTTTAAGAAAGTGACTTGTTAATAAGCACCTACATAATACGTTTATAAATAAAGATATTTTCAATTTGATTATCCTTACCTCTAACTTTACAAAGTGTGTCCACAATCCTCTCAGCGTTAGCCGGTGACATAAACACGTTACCGGACTCATCAGTCTTCCCGGTGACAGACTGTATAGTGTTACGTGCGTATTGAGCCACCGTGCCCACCCCTAGCCCGGCGGCTAGCGACCCGAACGAAATCATGCGGCCGATACGAGAAGATGGCACTACACGGGCTTTTGAGTTCTCACTAAGCTGAAAGAGATACATTTTCATTTCGAAGCACTCAATTCAATTGCTCAATTTCTATAACTTTACGAATGGATGTCCGTGGAAGAATTTTTGAAATTGGTTGAGTTGTTTCGGAGATTACCTCCGTCAAACAAACAAACAAATTTTACCTCTTTAAAATATTAGTATAGATAGATTGATAAGGCAACTGTCACTTACCGATACTTTAATTTTTTTCTTAGCAACAGGTTTATTAGGAGCGCCTGTACTCAACTTAGCCACATTAATTTCTGGTCTAGGAGCTATGGGCGCAACTGGTCTTGATTCTTCAAAAGCAGGCGCATTTTCTACCTTCATTTCCCGCGGTTCAATCGTCTCCAACGGCGCCACAAACTGAACCGTCGAAGCCATTTCCGGCGTATTCAAGTTTTCAAATGTCTTAATAAACTTCCTATTCAGCTCATCAATTTCCTCCTTCATTTGCGGATCCATTTCAACCTTCTCTAAATCAGTTTTGTAGTTAGGTATGTGCATAACAGCGTACTGCTTTAAGCCTTGTACTACAACCATCGCTCGGTCGACTATATCTTTAGCTAATTCTGAGCTTGGTTGTTTTGGTGTGAGTGTGTTAGTTGAGCAGTTTTGTAACGCGCTTTTTAAGCTGGAGTTATAGCAAATGACTTGAATAGCTTCTTGCTGAACCTTGGCCCCGGCCTCTATGACGAGGCGAAGGCCCCTTAGCACCCCTATGAGGTCGTTAATGTGAGACATACCCTGAAAGAGGTACCCTGTTAGATATTAGAATATTTTTTTTTTAAGTTTTAGGAAAACATACAGCTAGATTAAGGACATAGTAAAGTATTTTTAGAAACATGCATCTATTTTTGTAGTAGTGTATGCATTTATTGTGGTCCGACATTTAAGGGTTATTATAGAAATAGAAAAATATTTATTTACTTCACTCACAAAATACGCAAAGGAGGGTTCTAATTTGTTTTATTACTTTAGTATTAAAATTTAAAAGCTGTGTTTATTGATATTTTAGAACTATTTTTACACAGGTTTTTTATCGCGTTGATTAACATTAAATATAGGTCAGTAGGTACATAACAATCGACATTGAGTGAAGCAAATTGGCCACCACTCAGCATTTGCTGCAGCAGCTCAAGGAGCAACTGAAATAACTGTACTAAAAAACTTTGAAACCTATTTAAAATTGACAAATCTTTACGAATAAGAACACTAATGTTTATTTACGTGGGTAGATACCTCAGCTGATGTAGTCATCAAAGCTCAAGGATAGACCACTATATTTTATTGCATAACAATTACAAGCACATGTATTAGCATCTATTGGCAGCCGAAAGTTAAACAAAGAGCTGACTCCTTAAATGGTCATTTGCTGATGCCGATTGCTTGTGATCAAAATATGCTGATTGTCTAAAAGATGATAGATAACATCGTCTTACCTTTGCTTATTACAAACAACTTGGTTACAGTGCCTACTTTGGTTAGATAGGTACTCTCACTTTATGAATCTATTGGGCGATAAATTTGACTATCATAAAGTCATGTCCACTTTCTTTCTATAGTGAAATTAATTAGTTTAGCAAAACAGAAAAATAAACGACATAATTTTCCATTCGAACCGAGCGGGAGTAAATTATATGGGAAAATGAATTTGACCACAGACAGAACACTAAATGAATTTGACTGACTGTGACAGACCTGACAATGACAATCTATTAATGTGAAATGACATTTTATGATGTCAATGTCATGTTGCCGTTCACTCAAAATTACTTTACTCACTTCTCCTTTTTTTTTTCCTTGGCTTCGCACCACTTGTGCATTTGTCATATACAAGTTTAGAGGTATTACAAAATAAAAATTAGGGAAACAAACTAGGTACAAACTGGATCGCGAACTACGAGGATAGGATCAGGAAAGTTCTATTCGTAAAGATAAGGAATCCTTACAAATTGATACAATTACAAATATTTAAATATTAATATTGTTATTAGAAATAACTTCTATACTTAATAAAGTCAAGATCAACCATTATGATTTATGATGTCATTTGCATTGCAGTATTGCCGTATTATCATCTAAATTGGGAGACAAAAAACAACGGACGGATACATTTACTGTTGCAACTATTTATTTCCATTCAAATGCTTTTAAAGTTGACAAATTTTAGTAGGTACTTGATTATAATACGATTATAATTATATCAGTTATTGATTACAATGTTTAACTATTATTATGTAGGAAGATAGATAGGTAGGTACTATAGTTATATAATATTAACTGTCCTGTCTTGTTCTGACATTTTAAGAATTGTCACGATTGTAACCGCCCAAGTTCTTATTAAATATAAAGATATTCATATCAGTGTTCTAATATTAGCTTTTATGCTGATGAGATTTCATGATGTTTTCTGTACCTGGGTGGTTCCCACTTACGTTATTATTTATGAAATCACATCAATATAGATCCTATAGTACATATTTATTTTATATATCATAAATTTATCATAAAATACAGGATAGTAAATGTTTATGTATTTTAAATAAGTAGGTATACATTACAGTTATAATAAAAGTTTAAACTTAGCATCATTGCATTGGTTAATAATATTAAAAAAGTGAGGTATGAGAAATTTAGAAAATTGTTAAAACATAATCATAAAATAATTATAAAACAAATGAAACATATTATTATGTAGGTACTTTGGTTGTAAATGCAGAATATTAGTTATCGTAACAAAAACTATCCCCTAAAGAAAAGTCCTATCATAAAAGTCTCGCAAAGCAAACACTTAATACACACACAAACAAACACCATCACCTAACCTTACGACTAGCCCGAAGATTTTAACCGACGATTTAAATAAATAATGCATCCTAAAAATTAGATTAAAAAATAACTTCAAACCCTATTTATAAGTATTTTAAGCTCAACCGACGGTCAGCGCGTTCCGTAATTAGAGCAAATTCATCAGCGCTGCAGCGCTGCACTGTTATAGAAAACTACAGTACGTTCGTTTTTACTCCTGTCACATAATAGAAAGTTAACTCCAGCAAAATGTGGGCATGTACCAAATATGTATTTGAACATACCTATCAATTACACATAAAATTATAATGTGTTCACTAAATCCATAAGTCCAATCTATTATAATTTATAATGTCCTACTAATATTATAAATGTGAAAGTTTGAGAGAATGTTTGTTATTCTTTCACGCAAAAACGGCTGGACACAAATTTGGTATGTAGACAGTTGATATAGACTTTTAATCCCGATATTTCGCGGTAAAGGGACACAGGTGAAACCGCGGGGCGCATCTAGTTCAAGAATAAATAAGCTAGAAGACAACTACACAAGCGTTTCCATAAGAAAATGTACTAATACATCCACATAAATACCGTTAACAGTTGACATAACCTAAAACTTATTATGTTTTTTTAAACAAATCACATATGAGTATATTCGCAATAGATAGCTTAATCAACCAAGAACTTCTGAGTTTCAAGAATGTAATTGAGTATGCCTTCAAACTTATCCGTGGGTAGTGGTGTGCAATGGGTGGATTTGTAGTCGGTAGAGTATCTCAGGATCTGAAAAGATAGTATGTGTTACAAACTTATATTTAACTTTTTTTTTTTCTTAACCTATACTGTCCCACTGCTGGGCAAAGGTCTCCTCCTTCTCCTTCCACACATACCGGTCCATTCCTGTTTCCGGCCATGTGGAGTCGAATTCATCCAGGTCGTCGCGCCATCTTTTTTTGGGTCTCTATATTTAACTACCGACATAAAATATAGCCTATGACCATCGCGACAGTACATTCTACGGCTCAGAAGTTTCTAAGATTACCTATGTCAAACAAACAAATAAACTAGTATAGATTGTATAGATATAGATTATGTAGCTGTAGACTTTTTTTAGGTGTTTGTTTGTTTGTTTGACGGAGGTAATCTCCGAAACTACTCAACCGATTTAAAAAATTCTTTCGCGGGTGTGTAGAATGGACTGTCCGGGTGGTTATTGGCTATATTTTATCCCGGCAGCTTCATAAGTACACCCGTACGAAGCCGGGGCGTGCTGCTAGTTTTAATATAAACAACAAAAAAGTTTTATCTTTGAGAAATCATAATAGTTGGCCAGTAGGCAGGTTGGCAACCTGTCATGTACAGAAAGTCAACTTCTGCAAGATGTGGGCACGTACCAAATGTGTATTTGGATCTCTGACTACCCCCTTAGACTTATATAAAGGATCTAAAAGTTACATAAAGATACGAAAGAAATGTCTCCTGCTCCCTGGGATAGTCGCGATCATATTTCATTTTAGTTCCACGATGTAAACGCAGATGGCGTGCCTAACAGGGAACCCTTTGCTAGTCTAGATCGCGCTATCGAAATGTTTCGTGAATTTGAGGTGGTAGAAACTGAATTATTACTCGTCACGTTACGGATTTATAAACGGGTCAAAATATCTCCTATATAAAAGTTTTTGGATGAAATACTGGTACTTTATACATACCGGTATTTCAATATTAAGATGATGATGAATATGAGCCTAGCTCTATTACTAAACCTTTTCTTTAATCTTATTTTAATTAATTCACCTGATTATTAATCAAGGGACTGAAGGGACTGGTGAGTCACCAGTCATTCACCATGATTTTCGAGGTCACCAGTGGTGACCTCGAAAATCATGGTGAATAAAATCTATACATTTTGTCTTATATAATTTAGTGGAATAGGTTTGCCCAGCACCTTAACCGCCCTCCTAGCTTAGCCGGCCATATCCACAGGTAAGACAATGGTCAATACGTGTGGGGCTGACTAGCCACGGGTTTCCTCACGATGTTTCCCTTCACCTTTAAGACACGATAAGTCCATTGATGCATGGCCGGTCATCAGTCCGAGAAATCACGTCAACATAGTTTTGTGGATAAAATCGCTAAGTCCTTTGATTTTTATCTATACTTCATTTCTTGAAGCGAGCTAATATGAAGAAAAAATAAACTCACGTGATTGGTCGTCGAAAATATTCATCTTTCTCGTGATTGGCTAGATTGTCAAATCAATTGTCAATTGTCAAATCTAGCCATCACGAGAATAAACAATTATTTTCGACGACCAATCACGTGCGTTTATTTTCCTTCCTATTAGCTCGTTTCAATAAATGAAGTATAAGTCCTAATGGAAACCCAAGCATTATATCAATTTAATAAAACAGAGGAAGACAAATTTTTCTTCTTCTTACTCACCAAGCGCAGTATAGACTTGACAGAAGCGTCAATCACAGGATCGGCCAACTTCGGGCGGCGCGCTTCGGGCATCATCGTGAATCGAATGAGAACTTCGAGGAGTTGGTCTACTTCCACCGCGTGGCGATGACTGATGACCTTCAGAAGCAAATGGTTGCCGCGGTTCGTCGTTATATCGCCGGGGCTGATAAAATAAACATACATAGGTAAATATACACGTATAGATAAAATATAGAGGAAAGAAACCTGTTGTGCCGACCCCACTAAGTGGGAGGCAGCGAGATGACGAGGTAAGTAATTATAGATGGGTTGACGACTTAAGACAAATTGCGGGCACAGGACCGAGTATTTTGGCGTTTACGAAGGGAGGCCTACACCCAGCAGTGGGTATTTATGGGTGGTGATGATGATGATGAGGAATAGGTCGCGCCACGTAAGAAGAACGCTGAGGGGAAAAGCTGAACAGGCGATTTTAAGGAATCTTAGATGGGATTGGTGGAGGGGTGACGCGGCGCACTTCACACCATTGATTTAGCGCGTGCTATTGGTTCGTGAGCGAGTGACCCGGTAGCAAACATACCCCCTTCCGTTCCTCTCATCGTTCTTATTATGTGGCGCGACTTTTACAAGTGCATACTTGTGCGTACAAGTGCATACTTGTGCGTACAAGTTAATTTTATAAACTAGTACTTACACTTACGTCAAGCATAATTATGATCTCGTCATCAGTCCGTCGGATGAAGTGCAGAGGTCCGCGGTAGTGCTTCGTCATCTCGGCCACGTTTAGATCGACATGACCGTACCACTAAACGCACCAACAGCTCCCAATATGCCGGCATTTAACTTTCCAAGCTTCTATTTATACTCACGTCAGGCATGATCTCGTCATCGGTCCATCGGATGAAGTGCAGAGGTCGTAGTGCTTCGTCATCTCGGCCACGTTTAGATCGACATGACCGTACCACTAAACGCACCAACAGCTCCCAAGACGCCGGCATTTGATTTTATAACTTATACTTATACTTACGTCAGGCATATGATCTCGTCATCAGTCCGTCGGATGAAGTGCAGAGGTCCGCGGTAGTGCTTCGTCATCTCGGCGACGTTTAGATCGACATGACCGCGCACCACTTCACGCACCAACGGCTCCCAAGACGCCGGCATCTGGTTCACTGCGAGCGACACCAGGTCATCGAAGGTCGCGTCGAGAACCTGAGACAGTAATAGGATCCATTAAAAAAAAATCTTTCACTATTGTCTAGAATAGACTGTAGGCATGGTAATAGGCTATATTTTTTCCCGTAGTTTCATAAGTACACTTGTGCAAAGTCGGGACGTATTGCTAGTTGTTCTATCAAATCAAATAGGTTTATTTGCAACTTATAAACACAAACAAAATAAACAATAGAAAAATTAATTACAAAATGGTCCCAACTCAGCTTTTGCAGATTTAAAAAACCTGCGCTGGTTTTCTGGGATTAAAGACGTGTTACAACAACAAAGTAGCAAACAAAATTATATTAAATTTCTTGAAACGTGCTTATAGGAAGAAAAATAAGCGCACGTGATTGGTCGTCGAAAATTTTCTACGACCAATTACGTGTGTTTATTTTTGTTCCTATTAGCTCGAATCAAAAAATTAACCCCCTTATGCATATTCGACCAGTAAACCTGTATTAGCTAAAACGCATATTAAATCTGTTGCTATCTCTTTTCGTTGACATATGAGTGACAAGAAAAAAACGTTCTTTAAACCTATATTAAATTGTCAAGTTTTTATGAATAAGATATTAACCCTTAGGGCCCCCGCAGACGGCCGACTTTTTGTAGGTGGAAAAGTAGGTCGCTTTTTCGACCGATTTTGTCACCTACTTTGTCACCGACTCCAACGCACACGACCGTCACTTTGTAGGTGGCTAGTGAGGGGACAACATCGAAAAATACTAGAACGGTGGATTTGCAAAGGAAGATAATTAAGTAGATATGTAATATAGTAGAAGATAAGACTACCTAGCTTTCTTTTCTTATAATGCAGCCGAAATATACTTCGGTTATAATCCTTTCTACTAATCCTACGAAAATTCCTACTGTTGGCGTCATTTTAGCCCTTTTTTTAATATTGTATCCAAAAACTTATGTAAAACCTAAAACAAATACTAACATTGAATGCATTTAAAATTAGCGTATAATATCAGCCTACCATTTCTATTTTGTAACACTTCAGTCGCCTAATAAACCTCAGAGCAGACATACGTTTCTTTCAATTCAAAATCATACGAAATCACAAGTTAGATTGCACCTTATTCACCCAACATATGGTCGCAATCGAGCCGGATTAATCAGTGCAGCGCTCCGACCGCGAGAACAAAAGAACGCATTCCTGGAAGCGATAAGCGAGCGCTTTTGTATTACACCGGTGCATCTAACTCGTAAACAACTTTTTTACGAGAGAATATTACGGAACATTGAATTGAATGCAAAATAGTGGTTATCATTTTACGAACTAAACATTTATTATTGAGTGATACTTGTAGTGTTGGACTAAACAAACAAACTGTACGTGAACTTTTACATTCTACAAAGTGAATTATGGCGGCTACACGAGAACAACAACAACTTCTCACAGCTTTGGAAGATTGTGCTGCTACTTTTCAAAAAATACAAAGCAATTTGAAGAAATGTCCGAAGGCGCGATTGACACGAGGATATATAGAAACTCGTATGAAGATAATAGATGAACATTGGACAACATTTAAAGGTTATCACCAAGAACTTGTGAAAATTACGCCGAAAGAATTCAAAGGAAGTTTGCCATACTTTTTAAATGAAGAATACTTTATTTTCGAAGACTTATACAACATTTTACAGGGTGATTTAAGAGACATGATCATAAAAGCTGAAACTATCGCAACATCTGAAAATTCTAGTTCGATGGATACAACTCTAAACAGCCAGTGCGCAGTAACCAAAGTTCATTTGCCAAAGATTGTACTTCCTACGTTCAGCGGTACCTACGACGCTTGGCCAACATTTTGTGACTTGTTTACTTCATTGGTTCACAACAACGCGGCCCTCAGTGATGTACAAAAACTACACTACCTGAAAACAAGTGTTACTGCCGAAGCTGAATCACTCCTGAAACATATTCAAATCACGTCCAACAACTACAACAATGCATGGGATATACTGAAACAAAGGTACGGCAATAAACGATTAATTCTAAATAACACTATGAAGAGATTGTTCAATCAAAAGAAGCTAACTTCCCAATCAGCTGTTCAGTTAAAAAGTCTTCTAGATACAACAATGGAATGCCTGCATAATCTGAATAACTTAGAAATAAAAACTGACTCTTGGGATCTTTTTATCATACATCTGCTCGTCCAGAAGTTGGACCCAGAGACTCACAAGGATTGGGAGGAACAATCATACAAGGATGAAACGGAAACTTTGCCTACATGGCTAGAACTTAAGAAATTTTTGGAATCAAAGTTCCGTACATTAGAATTAATATCAACAAACAACTCGAAAGAAGTAAAAACTATGAACCAAAGATGTTTTCATATTGCCACGCCTACAACAAGAATTTGTACCAAATGCAATGATAACCACACTCTTAGCCACTGCAAAGAATTTATCAAGATGGAACCTATAGAACGAAGCAAGTATGTAACAAACAAACGACTATGTTTCAACTGTCTAGTTCCAGGGCACTCTGCTAGCAGATGTAGATTGCCAGTGTCCTGTAGAATATGTCAACGTCGTCATCATTCACTGCTACATGTGAACAAGAAACAGGAATCAGCGGCTTCCTCAAGAACATTTAAAACACAACCGCTGGCTTCACAACATGTAGTAGAAGAAGAAGTACAAGTCAACACAATGATGACGTCACAACAGACTAGACATGGAGTAGCACTATTAGCAACCGCGATCGTCGAAGCAAAGAACGAGCAAGGACACAACATTCGACTGAGAGCACTAATAGACCCGGGTTCCCAAGCAACATTCATCAGCGAGAAGGCGACTCAATTACTAAAGCTGTGATAGGGGTGGGATCTACAAGAACAGAGATCAAGCATGTGGTTCAGCTACAAATAAGATCACAGTGGGATCCAGGATACAGTCTACCAATCAAAGCCTACGTGATGTCCAAACAACTGACCACAAAGATACCCGCCAAAACAATTACAACACAAGCATGGCCACACCTCAAGGGACTCAACCTGGCTGATCCAACATATTTCAAGCCAGGTTCTATAGATCTACTCTTAGGTGTTAAAGAAGTTGCCCAAATACTACAAGCCGACTACATCAGAGGCCCACCAGGCTCACCTTGTGCCCAAAAAACAAGCCTGGGTTGGATACTCTTTGGTAACATCTGCTCCAAATCTTAACAACAAACACTGCAACCACGTACAGTCGCATGAAAATCCAGTTGACTTAGCCTTTAGAGGAATTATGCTCTCAGCACTGAAGGACTGTGACTTGTGGTGGAAAGAAGAAATGGTTATCTGAAAAAGAAAATAAGATTAGTAAACAAGAGGTAACAAAAGAAATGGAAATGAAAACAGCAAAGATGCATACTTACCTGACAGCCGAAGAACCTGAAACAAAAGAAAATCATTAACATCACAGTTTAAAACATTTGAAAACATAACAGAATTGATAAAGGTTATAGCATACAGTAGAAGATTTAACAACACAAGAATTAGAAGAAAACATGCATAAGAAAGGTTCAAGCCAAAGAGTTCGCTAACGAAATAGAAAGACTTAAAGACTAAAATCAAGCAAACAAGTTAAGAAAAAAGTTTAATAAGGTCACTTACCCCATATCTTGATCAGGACAATATCCTCAGGGTGGGCGGTCCTCGTAGACATGCGAACTTACCAACCGACATGAAGAAACCAATAATTTTCGGACACTAAAACTCAACTAAGTATTTAATTTTGCCTGTGAACCTAACATACCTACGTACCTATAACTTATCAGTGTGATAACAAAGTGAAGTGTCATAAACATGTTTAAGGAAAAGGACTAACAGTCCTTTTGGTGGGCGGTATGTTGGCGTCATTTTAGCCCTTTTTTTTAATATTGTATCCAAAAACTTATGTAAAACCTAAAACAAATACTAACATTGAATGCATTTAAAATTAGCGTATAATATCAGCCTACCATTTCTATTTTGTAACACTTCAGTCGCCTAATAAACCTCAGAGCAGACATACGTTTCTTTCAATTCAAAATCATACGAAATCACAAGTTAGATTGCACCTTATTCACCCAACACCTACTATAATTTACTTATCGAAAGTTTGTGAGTATGGATGTATGGTTATTTCTCTTTCACGAAAAAACTACAAAACCTATTGTATACCTACTTTGGGATATAGGTAGCTAATGACATGGTATTATACATAGGCTACTTTTATCCTGATATTCCCGCGGAATTCGTTGAAAAAGTACTTAATAAATTACATGGTTAGGTAAGTACCTACTTGTAATATTATTATTATTAATCCAATAACAATAAATTATAATTATGAATGATTGAACCTACTTATCTACCAGAAGTGTACCTAGGTACCTAAGCAAATAAAATTCGGAGTAAATAGTCCACTTGCGGAGTAAGCTCTATCACTTATTCCGAAAAGCGCATCACTAAACGACCTACACATTCGGAGTCGGTGTCGGGTCGGTCGGAATGCCACCTACTTTTTTCTCACCTACTTTTTGTAGGTCGTGTGCGTTGCACTATTGTTGTCAGTACGTTCTATTTTTCGACCGATTTTTCCACCTACAAAAAGTCGGCCGTCTGCGGGGGCCCTTAGTATAGATAACATTTTTCTATATGGTTACCAGAGCCTTGGTGTGGTAGTTGCAGGCTGCCCAAGCAGCGGAGTACCCGCCAATACTCCATCCAAACATCACTATCTGGTCCGGTTGGAACTTGAGAGATTGGATCGCGTACTGCATCACAGCGTCTATGGCGCAATGCTCTTGACGGGGATACGGCATACCCTGGAAGTAAAATTACCTTTCATCATCACTACTCAGTACATAGTATAAAACAAAGTCGCTTTCTCTGTCCCTATATGTTCGTATGTGATGTATGCTTATCTTCAAAACTACGCAACGAATTTTGATGCGTTTTTTTTTAATAGATAGAGTGATTCAATAGGTAGGTTTATATGTCGAATTATTGGACCCGTGCGAAACCGGGACGGGTCGCTAGTTTATAAATAATTTTGGCCGATTTTAGACTTGTTCTGAGCATATCATGTGATTTTAGATTTTATGACTTTATTGAATACTCGTAGTATTCAAGCGCTTTGAAAAAAAAAAGTGGTCTTCGCTTGTGATCGCCTGCGTTTTAAAATTTCTTTCACTGGTGTCATTGTCAGTAATTTTTCTTACTAACTATCACTAGTGTGACAGAGCAGTGTGAAGGGTAGTCAAAGGATATTTATTTATTTTATTATTGCTAACCAAGGAAGTTACGGATCTGAATGATTGAGTTAGCTTTGGTGGTGACACAGTTGGTGAAATGGGCGTTTACAGCACGTATTGTATTAGAATCTTGTTATACTCACAGTGCTGCCAGCAAAGCCAGGATGGTTCCACCCAAGCACCGAGTATCCAGCCTTCATCGGTGTATTCATAATCCCAATCTCATAGAACCCAGAGTTTCCTTCTGAGCATACTACCAGGGTCCTCCCGTTAGCGTGGGGTTTCTGACGGTTATCAACAAACATGGTGTCAATAGCGTTGCCATCAGCAGCCACTACTTTCACACGTTGACCGCCGTATTCCTCGACGAGAGAAGCACGACCTTGGGTTAAGGTTGTCCCTGAAATCAATTTACTTAATTAACTTTTTGAAGCTTGGGAACCTTTGCCAAGCAGTGGGACGAAATAGGTTAAAAAAAAACTTTTTAAAATTTCTTCATTCAGTGAACAAAAAGTTAACTAATTCCCGTTGACGGGGATTTTCACGGATTAGTGGAATAAGCCAGCATGATAATGATGTAAAGTAAGCGGCTAGTTTGACAAATACAGGCCTTAAATAAACTGATATTAAATCAGATGCTATCTCTTTTTTATAACTATAAAATATAACATGACGACCGTGGCTGCTGAAACAGATAACATAAAGAAACAGTACATTGAACGCCTAACCAATCACCCCAACAAACTCGCAACCCAACTACTGGACACTTCCCGCGCTGTACGCCGGCTGAAGAGGAAGGACATACTATGAAAGAGCAGAAATGGCACTGGCCGTTTCGCTCCAAACCTCTTTGATCACTCAACGCATCCGCTTATGGTCGTAAGACCGATTGCAGATAAAAATTGGAAAAAAAAAAAAACTTTTTTATCTGACGAAACTAAAAAGGAGGAGGTTCTCTGTTCCTTTGTTTTTTTAATGGATTTTGTGAGGTGAGGGATGACATGAGTAATAAAGGTGTGAGTACTGAGATGACGTCTGATAGAGGAAAATGGAAGAGGAACACATGTTGTGCTGACCCCACATATAAGGACAGAAAGAAGAAGAATTAAATAAAGTAAGTCTGTGGTGATGAAATAAAAACTCAGGCCTTTGCATCTATAGTACCTAGATGATTTATACAGCTTCAGGAAGCAATCTTTGCCTACACTTAACGGGACACTGTAGTGCCTGGGACATTGTTGAGATGGAATAGGCTTGCCCAGCACCTAAACCACCCTCTCAGCATAGCCGGCCATTGTTGAAATAGCCTTTAAACTTACACAGCATTTGTTGTATCAGACCGAGTGTGCCCGGGTAGATCAGTCGTAGAGCGAAGGTGTGAACAGCGATGTAGGCGAGGCACTTGACAATGCATTTCTTGTACAAGGGCAAGTGTGAGTTCTCCTTTGACACAAATGGCCGGCTTCTGTCCCAACACGGGCTGAAATAAACATTTAATATACTTAATATCCTATGAATTTGATCACAAAAAAAAAAAATACGATCACAACTGTATCCCAGGGAGCGGTAGCTTAGAGATCTTTATGTAATTCTTTAGATCCTTTGAAGATGTCTAATGGGGTAGTCAGAGGTATGTCCAAATATTATATTCGGTACATGCCTACTTTTTGCAGAAGTTAAAGATTAATGCAAATACTCAAACGATAATGAAATATTTAACGCCAAACGCCAAATTGAATAAGTATGAATTTATGATTGTGAATAACGTGAAGAAATTGCAAAATTTAACTTACTTGTCAGGATTGTACGGGATCACATATGTAGCAGGCCAAGCGGAAAACTCAAAGTCAAATCTCTTAACTCTTTCCAAGTACTCATGTGGATTAGCCTTAGGCGAGGTCAGGGCATTAAGGAAGAACAAGTACTGAGGATTGCGTATTCTTGCATAAGCCCTGACAATGTAAGCAGTGGAGACAATGCAGCCAATCCCGCCAAAAAACTTGAGCAATGTTTCCAACTCATCGGTGGTGAAAAATCCACGTTTGTACACATAGATACCGATGAATGGGGACATGTAGTAAATCATGCTACGAAACACGTTCGCCTGGAAAAGTACAAAATAGTACATGTAGACTATCTTTATTTTTATACATCATACTCGTATAATAAAGCTGGCCGCATACGCACGTTTAAGTTTACGCATACGAATGTTTTAGTTCGCGCTGGCTTGCATTTGATTTATACTCACGTACTCCATGCCAACAGAATGCACAAGAACTAGTCACAAGAAATTCCGATTCGATAAACGTGAGTGTGCGGCCAGCTTTAGAGGGTAACAATTTATTTGTTTGTAGATCATCTCTGACTTGCAGTCTGAATCGGGTCCTGATATCGAATCTGAACAAATTTTTCTTCATAAAAGAAAGGTTGAAACCTTTATAGTTTTACCCCATTATGCATATTCGACCTAAAACCTGTATTAGCTAAAACGTATATTAAATCTGTTGCTATCTCTTTTCGTTGACATATGAGTGACAAGAAAAAAACGTTCTAAAACGTTCCTAAAACCTGTATTAAATTGTCAAGTTTTTATGAATAAACCCCATAATGTATGTTCATATGAAACAAAATAAAATCAACACATACCACTGTTATTACAAATTCAGCATACACCTCAGACTTCAGAGGAAGGTACTGCACCTAAAATGAATGAGATTTTAAGAATTACAAAAATTTAAATTTAAGAATTAAGGACAATCTTTGTGGCATACCAAGGTTGACTGAGACTCAGATGTAGCAGGTTTGATTCTTGCTATGTATTGCTTGACAAATGTTTGTATGTTCTGCAGATATTCGTTCATTGGATGTTTTTCTATCTATTTTATGTCTTTATTTACAAAAAAAAAAAAAATATCAGTATTATATCAGTCATCTGTCGGCCTAACATGTGCCACACGAGAAATTATCTCGTCATCGACAAAACATTCTCTCCTGCTCTAACATAGTACGTTAGAGCAGTCTGACATGATCCAGATATTTCATTTGTCGTGTCGAAACGTTGCACATGTTAGGCCTACTGGTTGCCATAACACAAGCACTAAGTTGCTTAGCTTAGATCTAGATGATGCTGTGTAGACATTTGTCCAAGTATATTTATTTATTTAATTAAGTATTGCTGTGTTGCATTGCCTACATTTCGATTTTCTGAAATTGTATTTTTTTAAACCCTTGGTTAAGCAGCGGATAGACTGTGTGCTGTGATAACATCTTACTCATTACAATAATTTTGAGAGTAGTAATATAGGTAACAGTTTGACAAGATTATTGAGTTCAATACTATTAGTCGGTTTAATTGCAAGCTTTTTCATTTGGAGAAAAATCCACTATTGGTAAACTTATGAACCTAGAGTCTGCATTGGTTATTTTTTCTTTTTAATAATGATAATTAGCATGGTTGTATTTCATGGCAGGGCTCATCTGTAGCCTGTGCCCTGAATTTGGTGGGTGGGGGTGTGTCTAACCAGATAAATTAATGAATGTTAGTACTAAACTGTCATCAATACACTGTATTGTCTAAGAGAAAATCAGCTGTAAAAACAGCCCAGTCTGCAGATACTTTCACTAATTAGGTAATAACATAGTCTGATTTCAGAGAAACTAAATTTTTTCAACAATAAACTGGGCAATAAACATTGCTACTTACATTGATGGGGCCACTCCTGTGGACATTGTACAGTTTCGGGGAAAACAAACACTGGAAAAGCTTCTTCACTGTTAAAATCATCGTGCCACTGTTCAATAATCAAATAGACTAAGATACAGCTCCACGTTTGTTTTGAGCTTTGATATATGAGATAGGTAAGCGAAGTTTGTACTTCGAGTTTCTGGAATATATGCTACGCGGATAGGAAAACTATCATAGCGTCAGAAACCGAACTGAATAAATAAATCAATATTTCATTAAAACTTGATATGAAAATACTGGTTGATTTGATTGATTGGTTTTACAAACTGGCTGGCCTGGCATAGTGATTCGATTCCATTGACACTGACATCCGGAAAAAATATCCTTGCTTCAAAATCAATGATCTGTCAATACTGTCAATGTCAGAACTGGCATAGATAATAATTGATCCCCATCTGAGATATTTTAATATTATAATATAATAAATAATAAGTCATTAATAATATTACCCACTATCTCCGTCTTCTTTGATGAATCTTTTAGCTTCCGATTTTTGTGTCAGCGTTAGCTCAAAGTCGCGATCGCTGTGCCCGAGCAGGCCCTGTTGAGCCATGCATGCTCAGCATCTTCTCAACATGCATGCGACATCCTGCCGCCAGGAAGATGTGTGGCACTCAGGGACTGCCGCGCTATAGCTATTGCATTCCACATATAGGCGAGTTGCTGAACTAAAGTGACAGCGGTCAGGTGATTTCGTTACGGAATTTCTGAATTCGGTCTCCACGCCAAGGCCCACGCTATCTATAGATATAGATAATTCCTAATAGCGCGAGTTCAAAATATTCCACCTATTCATAGTCTAGCCCTTAAAAAAACTTTAAGTCCAGTCTATACTCGTAATATAAAAAACGAAACCTAAAAACTCAGAGCAATCATCCTAAAAATTCCGTCGCTATCGCTATTTGCTAGTTATTGTTTCGCTGTTATATGGGTGGGACAAAAAAAATTAGTACCTTTTTGACATTGACATACCTCAGAAATGATCTGACTGAATGAAATGAAATTCACAATTCACATCACATCTCTCTCTCGGAAATCACAACGAATCGATGGATGTTTTTCGGGTTTATTAATTTTTCTGTTGTGAGCATCGTAAATAAAAGATCCGATACCTAAATAAAAGTCATGAAAAATGATTCCTTTACTGCAGCGTCAGTCTTTCTTCATACTACTCCTGGCAGTGTCTGTATCTTGCAGAATACACAAGCTACATCTTACGGTAAGTCTACTCTATGTTTGTGAATACGAATAGATTGAAGATGCTAATGCGATTACAATTTAAAGACTTATAATATCTTGTAGAAAATGGCGATACAAACCTACAGATACACCTATATTGTTGCTGGAAGCAAGAACTCTGCCAAATTATTAGGCGTGTTTGCTCAACATTATTCATTACTTCCATCAAAATTATCCTTTATTCCTACCCAATAAAGTAATTTGTTTTCAGAAATGCGATAAATACAATAATCGTATCACCTTGTAAGCTCTGTTTTTAATTGGCTGCTTATTAGTCACTTTGAATTACAAAAACAGTTAATTTATACATTTCCTTGTTCTAAAAATGAATAATTATTATTATTAGCCTGTATCGTCCCAGTGTAGGGTCTCACTTCCTTTTCTTCACTCATCCCGTTTTTGAGCTGGTGTGGTATATTGTGGGCTGTACCTAAGAGTCAAGTTTGTCTCTCCGCGGTCTGCCGCATAGTTGTTTCCTGTTTTTTTAGTCAGAAAATGTTATTCTTATGCACACATTTTGCAGATGTTGTTGACACAGTTGTTTCCTCGCAAACAGTTTAATTAACAACTATTAAATGCAATTGTTGCAGAAACATAGAAAGGACCTTTGTCCAGCAGTGAAACAATTTAGTTTATTTGACGGAGGATTTGTTTGATTGTTTGTTTGTTTGACGGAGGTAATCTCCGAAACTACTGGTCCGATTTCAAAAATTATTTCACGGGTGTGTAGAATGGACTGTCTGGGAGGTTATAGACTATATTTTATCCCGGTAGCTCCATTAGTACACCCGTGCGAAGCCGGGACGTGCTACTAGTGTTATATATAATGAACTCATATGAACTCATAATAGGACCTAAACTGAATCTCTTTTAACCGTCATAGTAAGCCGGCAGAAAAGACGGTCAATTGTAAGCTGTTTTTCTCGCAATTTTTTCCTCTATGTATTAATAGCTTGCGTTATGTAAATGCATAAAAAACGATTTGCCAACATATTGCGCTATTGCAAGTGTAATATTTTAATGGTTGCTTAGTTTAAGGCTAAATGTCGCTGTGTGTTCCTCTATATTTTTGATGCTATTGCAAACGTAATTTATTATTAAACTAGTAGCACGTCCCGGCTTCGCACGGGTGTACTAATGAAGCAACCGCTAATATTATAAAGAGGTAAGATTTGTTTGTTTGTTTGACGGAGGTAATCTCCGAAACAACTGGGCCGATTTCAAAAATTCTTTCACCGATGTGTAGAATGAACGGGAAGGTTATAGGCTATATTTTATCCCGGTAGTTTAGTACACCCGTGCGAACCCGGGTCGTGCTGTACTGTCCCACTGCTGGGCAAAGGTCTCCCCTTTCTCCTTCCACACATCCCGGTCCATTCCTGTTTCCGGCCATGTGTAGTCGAATTCATCCAGGTCGTCGCACCATCTTTTTTTAAGTTATTTATAAGTTTAAGAAAAACTATTCTACTTTTTGATTGTTATAAAATACTTAAATCATTACGTATAACCCATAATACTTATATTATATCTATTATATATATTATTTTATATATCCATTACTTCTATTTCTTGATATATTTAAGTTTATTATTATTCCCTGTGTCGTTTTTAAATGAAATGGTTTGTTTTCGAAGGATGATGAGCGTCGCTACGTAGACCTGACCACATTCGGTTTCTTCAAAGGGGGCATTCTCGATGTGAAGATGGTGAACTTTATGCTGCCTTCTAGACCTGTAGAGGGAGAGGTAAGATAAATAAATAAATAAGCAACATAATGCTTGTGTTGGGAACCAGATGACTGTAATCGACGAGTCCATCCTCCTTTTATTTGTAATTTACACGGAAAGGAAGGCAAATATGAATTAAATTTGCTTTGAATGTCACTCGTACTTAGTACCTATACGTAGCGTAAAAATAACGCTGAGGTAGAATCTGCACAATAGTCGATTTTTAGGAAAGCTAACAAATATTATTTTTTTCAAAAACAACTGGCTGTATAGAATTCCTTGACATGCCGTAAGTAGATCTCAAAATGGTGACAATTTCAATTATTTCAGTTATTTGCGTCCTTACGGCCTTAAAGTGACTTTACGGCCCTAGGGCTGAAAATGCTGTTTTTCACCCTATGTTAATTCTTCAAGCATACTTTCTGTGTAAAATGAAAAATGAATAACCTGACTATTCTTGATTTGACAGTATGGATTTACCCTGGACCGCACTGTAAATGATGCGATCAGTCCGTACATGGTACAAGGTTCGGGTGATTCGTGCTTCCTCCAAGACAGCGTACTTACACCGCAGCATCCGGCAATAGTCTTCTTGAAAATGGACTTCGATAATATGAGGTAAATTACGTCGGCAACATTTTTTATATTTCACAAAAAAACTAACACTTGCCCACGTTTCATCAAATCCATTGTTGCACGGCTCGATTCGAACCCACGAACTAAGGATCGAAAGTCGGGCACTAATCTTTCTTCTTTATTCTTCTTTCTTTTCTTAACCTAATAGTCCGGTCAAATTAGCTTAAAAAATAGGGGTAAGGTTACATTAATTCGCACCTGGCTAAAAATTGGCATGAATGTTGGGAACCTTATTACACACAATTTGTCAATTATCCACATTAATCCAACGTGTGGAAAAAAAGTTATTCAAGGTCAAATGTTGCTAAAATCGGTTTTTTGAGTTTTCCAGCTAAACGGTACGTTTTATCATAAAAATAGGTATAACAAAAGTGTTTATCATGCAATTGTCTATAAAAATTGCTCATACACTTTTTTCCTGAGATTCGCCATTTCGGAGATATAGCGATGCAAAATGTTGAAAAAAATAACACTTTAAAGCTATATATTTCACAAACTAATGTTTACATTGAAAAATGATTTTAGAAACCCCCTAATGTTTTTAAAAGACCTATCTAATGATATCCCACAATATGGAGTACAAGCGAAAAAAAATTTCACACTCGCTTTACATGTAGAGGAGGTACCCTTAAAAAAAACTATTTTTACGATTTTATGCTACCACTTTGTCGGCATTATATATATGTATGTTCTTGCCAAATTATAGTTTTCTAGTATCAATAGTCTCTGAGAAAAGCTGCGGGCGGACGGACGGACGCGCGGACGGACAGACCGAAACTATAAGGGTTCCTTGTTTACTTCGAAATCCTAAAAACGCGCCATGTACACCTCACGGGTGGCGCGGAAACGTGTGCAATAGTGTGCATATTATGAGTAACAAAATTTTTTCAAGATTTTGCATCGCTATATCTCCGAAATGGTGATTCTCAGAAAAAAAGTGTGGGCACAATTTTTATAGATAATTGCATGATGAATAATTTTGTCTCACATATTTTTATGATAAAACTTACCGTTTAGCTGGAAAACTCAAAAAACCGATTTTAGCAACATTTGACCTTGAATAACTTTTTTTCCACACGTTGGATTAATGTGGATAATTGACAAATTGTGTGTAATAAGGTTCCCAACATTCAGGCCAATTTTTAGCCAGGTGCGAATTAATGTAACCTTGAAAGTCTATTTTGACCGGATTATAAGGGCGTGGACTGTCATAAGATCCATTTCATCCAATCATTTTCTCAGGAATGTTTCTGAGAAAAAGGGTTGACTTTTATAACCATCGACATAGTACCCAGTAGACACCTAAAAAAGGGCGAACGTTTTCAGATAACACATTAGATAAATGTATCTTTGACAATCCACACCCTTAGGTTAAGAAAAGAAAGAAGAAGAAAGAAGAAAAATTGTATAACAATGGATTAAGAGGCTGTTTTATAAAAATACCCATGCTCATTTAAATCTGCTCATGGTCATATATTATTAAATATTTATTTATTATTCTTAGAGCTTTACATACTTAAATAAATAAATAAATATCCTTGGACATTTCACACAGCGTCAGACACTTATCCTTGAATTACTTATATTCAGAATTTAAAACAGTTTTCTATAAATATAAAGTGTTTTCGATGAGTATTGAAACGGAATATATTTGGTTTACAGATTGAATGTCACCTGCAAAGCACCGGTCCTACATTTGTACCAGAACAGATCTGTGGTACCATTATGTAAGTTTTATCTATATATAATAATAATAATATTTATTATTATTATTTATTTATTTCAAAAATTGTTTCACCGATGTGCAGAATGGATCATTTGAAGATGTCAAGTGACCCACTCTGGTGACGGAGTTTTTAGACCTTTTAAAGCCTCCGTCATGGCTCATTCGTTCCGAATGATTGCATTAGATAGAGAGGCAGCCCTAGCCATTACGCAACTTTTATCCATAGTGAAAGACGCGTGATTAAATATATAAATAGCCTTGGACACTCCACACAGTGTCATCTAGTCCCAAGCTAAGCAATTAATGCTTGTGTTATGGTAACCAGATTGCTGATAAATACTTAGTGTTTTTTTTTTGTAAATACATACATTATTATAGCTAAAAAACACCCAGACACGGAACAAATGTCTGCAGAACATGCTTAACATTTGTCCCGTAGCGGGGATTGAACCCGCAACCTCTTATTACGTTACGTCATCTATTTATGTTTGCTACATAATATATATATATTTGCACATAGTGGGATAAGGCAGGTAAATGATGATGATGACATTCCAAAATTATTTTGTTCTAGCGGTTCCGGAAAATGAGAAGGGATGCCAGTACAGTGTACTGCCGATCATCAAAGAATCCCGCGACGGTTTCGACTACTACAACACTAGTGTAAGTTTTTATAGATAGATAGATAGATAGATAGATAGATAGATAGATAAAACATTTATTCAGCACACACAACACAACACGTAGATACAACTTATACTTTATCTTTTACTAGCTGCGCCCCGCGGTTACACCCGCGTAAGTTCCCCGCGTAAGGGGACAAACAGACACACAAACACACACACACACACTTTCGCTTTTATTATATTAGTATGGAATGGATGGATATGGATGGATAGTATTATTTTATCTGTGACTATACTAAGTCTATGGTACTAAAAGTATTTTTGTTAATATTTCAGTTCGCCCTGTTCGTTGGCACGAAAAGTGAACAAGGGCTATACAACTTGTATTTGAACAACTGTCATCGAGGCGGCGAAGGGCAGGGCCCTAAAGTCAATATGCTTGTAAGTATATCTAACTCCCTTAAGTGATAATAATACGCAAAGTTACGTTACAACAGACTGACATTCCTTACTTTAGCTAACCCCCGGTTCCTATAACAAACTAACGGATGTCCGTAGGACTTTCGCCATAGCAACGTTGTTACTGTCAAAAAGTTTCATACATTTTATGTTGAAATAACAACGTTGCTATGGTGATGGACCTACGAACATCCGTTAGTTGGTTATAGGAACCGGGGGTAAGTGATAATAATACGCAAAGTTACGTTACAACAGACTGACATTCCTTACTTTAGCTAAGTTGTTAAGATTGATTTGTTATGTTTACCTATGGGGCGATGTGGTCGCTCAGCGATAAAGCCCTTTTTGTTCTTTTAAATGAATGAAAAACAGAATGACATCTGTCATTTATTGCATAAGGGTTATATAAGAATAGATACACGTGACGCTACTAGCTAACATCTATGATATTAATGTTTTGTTAAATACTAACCCCATTATGCATATTCGACCTAAAACCTGTATTAAACCTGTATTAGCTAAAACGCATATTAAATCTGTTGCTATCTCTTTTCGTTGACATATGGGTGACAAGAAAAAAACGTTCTTAAAACCTGTATTAAATTGTCAAGTTTTTATGAATAAGACCCTAACATTATGCAGATTGGACCAGTGAACGAAAGAAAGAAAGAGAAATGTGTTTATTTCTATAGGAGCTCAAAGATCACTGAAAAATGTACAGTCTTATAAGCTTTCCTTTCATAACGATCGAAATAAGGCATCTGTGTTGCCACCAATTAAATTCTGTCTTTCTTTTTCAATTAAGATGTGAGTATTATATTTTTTGATTCACAGCTCGAGATATACGAAAGCAACGCCGGCAACTTTTTATCAGCCGGAGAAATGCCACTGCCCACTCTCTATGCCATGATGTCCATAATATTCTTTCTCTGCGCCAACTTGTGGACATATATCTTGAAGACGAGCCGACAGCCAGTTTTCAGAATACACATAATTATGTGTGTGCTTGTTTACCTGAAGGCATTGTCTTTGGCCTTCCACGGGATAAACTATCACTTTATAATGACAAGAGGGGAACACGTCACAGCTTGGGCCATACTCTTCTATATAACGCATTTGTAAGTATAAATATATATTTTCTTTATACGCTTATATTCTTATTTTTCTTATGTTCTTGTAAGAGCCGTGTTGGCCAAGTGGATTGGTACTTCGACTTTCGTTCCGAGGGTCGTGGAAAGAATCCGGCCGTGCATCAATTAACTTTTCGTGTCAAAAATTTATATGCGCTTTAACACGAGCTATAAACTGTGAAGGAAAACATCGTGAGGAAACCTATTCAGCTTTTTAGCCCCACACGTATTGACCATGTCTTTCCTGTGGGTATGGCAGGCTAAGCTTGGAGGATGGTTTAGGCGCCGGGAAAGCGTATTATACAGTGTCAGGAGGCAATCTCTGCCTACACTTAACGGGACTGTAGTGCCTGGGCCATTGTTGAGATGGAATAGGCTTGCCCAGCACCTGAACCGTCCTCAGCTTAGCTGACCATATCCACTTGCCTACATTGTTACTAAGTCTTTACACTGATGTTATCCTACTAATTCTACTAATATTATAAATGTGAAAGTTTGTGAGAATGTTTGTTATTCTTTCACGCAAAAACGGCTGAACCGATTTGGTTGAAATTTGGTATGTAGATAGGTCATACCCTGGATTAACACATAGGCTACGTTTTATCCCAATATTCCAGCGGGAACGGGTTAACGCGGGTGAAACCGCGGGGCGCAGCTAGTGTTAGAATATAAGGTTACAAGGTTAAATACAAAATACTAAGTAGGTAATTTTGGTTGCAGATTGAAAGGTGCCGTGTTGTTTGTGACAATTGTACTGGTCGGAACTGGTTGGAACTTCATCAAGCACATCCTATCAGATCGGGATAAGAAACTGTTCATGATTGTCATACCTCTGCAGGTTAGTATGTAGCTTAGAATACCGCTGTCGGTCTACCATTTTTAATTCTGATATTTGCGGGATCCCGCGTGTATAAATTGAAATTAAATATTATCACGACTGTATCCCAGGAGCGGTAGTCATTTCCTTTCAAAACTTTATATAATTCTTTAGATCCCTTGAAGATGTCTAATGGGGTAGTCAGAGGTATATAAATTTTAGGTGTATAAATTATATAGTTTAATTAATTAATTAAATTACATATTTATTTCTAGACCATATTGTCCCACTGCAGGGCAAAGGCCTCGCTCCCCTCTTTCCAGCTTTTTCAGTCGTTGACCGCAGTGGGCAAATCTATAATAATAAACGAAAACAATGAAAAAACTAAAAATTTTATCTGCATGTTGTGTTGTAAGAAACTTAATAGCCGTGCTGGCCGGAATGTACCTGTACTTTCGAAGAACGACCCCAATCTATACTAATATTATAAAGAGGTAAAATTTGTTTGTTTGTTTGTTTGACGGAGGTAATCTCCGAAACTACTGGACCGATTTCAAAAATTCTTGCACGGGTGTAGAATGGACTATCCGGTAGGTTATAGGATATATTTTATCCCGGTAGCTCCATTAGTACACCCGTGCGAAGCCGGGACGTGCTACTAGTTTAATTATATAGAGGTCATAGATCACAATTTAAAGAGGTTGGTTTGTTTGAGAGAGGAAATCTCCAAAACTACTCAACCGATTTCAAAGATCCTAGTCTGTTAAAGACGTAAAGACCATTGTTGTCTGTTTATTGATTTTATATTATTGTTACAGGTGTTAGCGAATGTCGCAGAGATCATATTAGCAGAGAGTGAGGAAGGCGCGGCTGAGTATAACGCGTGGCGCGATATTTTCGTCCTTGTAGAATTACTTTGCTGTGGCGCCATACTCTTCCCAGTTGTTTGGTGAGATCAATAAACTTACTCCGTTCGCCGAGTCAAACTAATAGGTAGAAAATTATTAGGGGCCGAATAACAATAATCTTTTATATTGTCAAATCAGGCCTCAAACCGCTGGACGGTTTTGAATGAAATTTGGTACCAGGATAGCTTATAATTGCATTAACACATACTTTTGATCCAGGTATTCCCATGGGAACGAGAACTTATCACCGCGGGTAACGCAGGGCACAGCTAGTCCATACTAATATTTTAAAAGGAAAAGTGTGTGTGTCTGTCTGTTTGTCCGTCTTTCACGGCAAAACGAAGCGACGAATAGACGTGATTTTTTCAGTGGTGATAGTTGAAGGGATGGGGAGTGACATAGGCTACTTTTTATCCCGATATTCCCGCGGGAACGGAACTAACGCGGGTGAAAACGCGGGGCGCAGCTAGTTTATAATAATAATAATAATAATAATCGTTTATTTCTCTCAAAATGGTTAGAATTTAGGCCTTGTGACAACAGCTAAGGTGTAGTATGATAAAGTCTAGTACTAGGTTCTTACCAGTTTATGAGAGACTGGTGCCAGTTGTAGGCTAAAGCCTGTATTACTGGTCACCGGGCCCCCACTCCTCGGATAATAAAAGTGTGATGTGTTTGTTCGCAGGTCGATCCGTCATTTGCAAGACGCGTCAAGCACCGACGGGAAGGCAGCGATCAATTTGCGAAAGTTGAAACTGTTTCGCCATTTCTACGTGATGGTCGTCTGTTATATATACTTCACTAGATTCATCGTCTCTATCCTGAAGGTAATACTACTATTAAGGCTACTTCTTTATCATTGTATAGAGAAGTAGAGGTACGCTGAGATTGGTCCTTTTTAGCTACACACAACACTACGGCTGGTAGTCCCAGGAAGGGCTAGGTTAGTGGGTACATTTCTACCTATTGTCCTTGTGTTTCTGATTATTTCTTTTTTTGTACTTAACTACTTACTTGCTTTATCCGTCTAGTCTTTTTTATGTATTTCTTCCTAATTGTGTGTGTCTAAATAAATTATTTTCTTTCTTTCTTTCTTTCTTTAATAAATATTGAAATAATTAATTCGACTTCAATTATGCAAGAAGAGATAATTTTCTTAAGTTTATATATTTTTATAGTGTTAAACCACACTTAGGTCTTCGTGGTCTAGTGGTAAGGCAGTCCGGCTTGAGGACGATCGCTTGTATCTCGCGGGTTCGAATCCCGTCGAAGCCTAAAACTGTTTCTAAGATTTTACATTTATAATTTTTCTGAACTCTTGAGAAAGACAATGGTCAATACGTGTGGGACTGACTAGCCGCGGGTGTCCTCACGATGTTTTCCTTCACCGTTTAAAGCTTGTTAAAGCGCATATAAACTTTTCGACACGAAAAGTCCATTGATGCACGGCTGGATTCGATCCCACGACCTCCGGAACGAAAGTCAAAGTACCAATCCACTTAGCCAACACGGCTTTTTCTGAACAGAGTATAGATGACGCTAAATGTCCTATCACTTTTCAGATAATCGTTCCGTTCCAATACGCTTGGCTAGACGAGATGTTTCGTGAGTTGGCGACGCTTATATTCTTCGTGATGACGGGCTACAAGTTCCGACCTGCCGCTGCCAACCCCTACTTCACGCCAAATCACGAGGACGACGCCGAGCCTCAAGTGTAAGTTCAAATCCTACTTCCTACTTCCTATCCTACTTCCTATCCTACTTCCTATCCTACTTCCTATCCTACTTCCTATCCTACTTCCTACTTCCTACTAATATTATAAATGTGAAAGTTTGTGAAAATGTATGTATGTTTGTTATTCTTCCACGCAAAAACGGCTGGACTGATTTGGTTGAAATTTGGTATGTAGTTAGGTGATACCCTGTATTAACACATAGGCTACTTTTTATCCCGATATTCCTGCGGGAACGGGACTTACGCGGGTGAAACCGCGAGGCGCAGCTAGTATCTTAATGAAGTGAAAATCAATAGCAAAGTTCGTAGCAAAGTCAAATACAAAAATCATTTATTCACGTATGAAAAGTTAACTTCTGCAAAAAGTGGGCATGTACCAAATATGTATTTGGACATACCTCTGACTACCCCATCCCCATTAGACAATTCAAAGGATCTAAAGAATTCTATAAAGATCTGAAAGAAATGTCTACCGCTCCCTGGGATACAGTCGTGATCATATTTCATTTTTCATTTCATTTTATTTTTATTCTAATTTCAGGCTTTCAGATATAGGAGTACTTGAGAACGTCTCACGAATATCGAATAGGAGTGATCTGAAGCGACGGGATGATATGCAGCCTCTCATGCAGGAAACTGGATACAACTCCGATTAAACGCTGCGGAATTTCCGCGTTACGGAAATTCTGCATCACGTAATTTACGGTAAATGACGGTATCAAATTTCTGTCGCGGATTTTCTTATTTTAACTTTGTTAATTGTAATTTTGTTGTGGAATGTAAATGTTTGTTGTGAAGTTATAGTAACTGGTTGTATAATCAACAAGGTGCCACATAGTATAGTATATGTATAGTATAGTAACATGCGTTTTGTTTAGTTTTTTGAAAAAAATAATTTGACCTCGATTAACCTCCGCGACTAATCGCGATATGAGAGTTTTAGATTCACGTCACAAAAATATCTCCTATACAAGAAAAGTTTAAACAAAGCCAGATGGTAATATCTATAATAAATTATGGCCTAGTCTAAAATATAAAAAAAAATCAAGCTAATTATGATGAATGTATAAATACATGTATTTATGTAAGTTGATTTTTTTTATTGCTTCAAATTTATAACATTTTATGGTTGAGAAGAAACCCTCTGTGGCTTACAACTTATACGTTTATTAGCCGCCTTATTCTTATATATTTATTCTTATTCGACCATAAGGTCTGCACAGACAGTGGCTAGCCTAAATCGTTCGCAATAAAGTTCAAAACAAAATAACAGTCTGAGTGGCAACTCTAAAATTAATTGAGATTATAATAAATATTTCACAATAAAACCTTTCCGGCAAAATATAGTTCACCTATATGCCATAATGGCTGAACTGATTTAGATGAAACTAGGAATAAAATATAATTCGTGATCTAGAACAACACGAAGTAGGCCTTCATTCAATATATATACGGGCGAAAGTAGTGTACCATAAGTGTTCATCTGAATGTAGGAACTTTAGCATTTTCATTTGAACGTTTTATAGTCTGTGGAAGGTTTTTTGACTAATTTTAACCGACATTAAAAAGGAGAGGATTCTCAATTCAACAATTTTTTTGTAAATCTTCGCCAATGAATTATTGATTGTTAGACTACTCTTGAGATAGTCTCTTAGAAAAAATTGAAAATCTACATTGTAGTTCTTCAATGGTTTTTAATTAGAGAGATGTTTTTTAAATTGTTTTAATGAAATGTTAAATGAACATCTCGGAAATGTAGGAAATGGTTCTCTTACGAAATTGAAGTCGATTTTTTTAATTTCGCCACTTGTTAAAGTTACCAATAGTTTTCGAAATAAGATGGCAGTAACATTTAGAATTGTAGACATTTTTTAACGCCCGGTTCCTATAATCACAAACTTAATTCACTACTATGACGTTATACAACTTATGTAGGCAATAGATACAAAAAAAATTGATCAAGTTTCAGACAGAAGTCGACTTGAAAATAAGCCTTATCGAAATTTGGTCTACTTAAAAGCTACTATACTATAAAGTTACCATATTGTGCACGTAACTATAAAGGGGATAAGTCGACGGCTACCTTAGTGCTAATTTATTAAGGTAGCCGTCGACTTATCCGCTTTATATTAGGCTATATTAGGTTAATTTCTACTTGTTCTGTTATAGCATTTATCCTTACTTAAACTAGTTTAGCGATTTTTGTAATAGTAGCTAAGTGATGTGCTACTCAGCCAAAGGTTCGCAAGCAATCAATCTAAAAGTTACTATTATAATGTTTAATTCGTTTAAGTGTGTGCTTTTGCAATTATTATTATATGTTATACTTCATTTATTGAAACGAGCTAATGGGAAGAAAAATAAACACACGTGATTGGTCGTCGAAAATAATTGTTTATTCTCGGATTGGCTAGATTTGACAATTGACAATTGATTTGACAATCTAGCCAATCACGAGATAGATAATTATTTTCGACAACCGATCACGTGAGTTTATTTTTCTTCCTATTAGCTCGCTTTAAGAAATAAAGTATAGGTTGTAGGTCCAATACCTGTCAGATACAATGCGTGGATAGAAACTTTGTACGCGGATTGTGTAACTTGTATCAAATTGTTGAGAATAAAAAATAACAGTAATCCGCGAACACAACTGTGGAATATAGTTTGTAAGTTACTAAGGTAATAACATATTAAGCGTAAAATCTGACCGTTGTTATCGCGGATTATTGTTATTTTTGTTTCGCTACAATTTGATACAAGTTAGACAATCGGGGCATGGTATTGTATTGACTTTCAGAAAAAGTCATTCAGTTATATCACATTCACCATATCTATGATTATTTCGTTGAATTGTTTTTTTAGCATGTTATTCGGGTCGGTTGCGGTCATAGTTTGGTCAGGTGTATTGGACAGACACCTTAAATACTAAGTATGTTAGGAAGATTTCTTTATACTTAACTATTGACTTATTTTTGAGTTTTTATATAACGCTATATGTATTATGAAATGTTCTATATATATAATTTTAATTATATATATATATATATAATACCTACTTATTTCGTTTAGTATTTAATGTTCTTAGTTTTTAGCTAGAAATAATGAATGTGATTTTTCAAAATACGTTTGTACTAATGATTTTGTAGTACTATTATACAAATCTTTAGCGCAAGGACGAAATACATAAGATAAAAATGTTGAGTTTATTAGAAAATAAGGATGTCGATTTTCGACGACTTTCAAAACACGACGCGGTAAGAGATTGAACTTTGAATCTCTTACCGCGTCGTGTTGAATCTTTGAATTTTGAATAATGCGGCTAAACAGAATTTGCCTATGTAAACTTCATTTAAATTTTAAATCCTGTTGGGTATATGCCTCTTCTTTTTCTCTCCATTTTCGTCGTCTCTTGAGCGACTCATTGACGCCAGTCTCTATAACCTATCTATCTTTGATTTTGCTTACTGCTGGTTGATATTTGGCATTTCTTCCAACAAAAAATGAGCTTCAAAATACTTTGAATACTTACAAAAATAATAATATGACCGTCTCCTGAAGGCTTAACATGTACAACGCGCAAAGACAACAAAAAAATATATCTCTAGATATTCTATGTTAGAACAGGAGAGAAAGGTTTGTCGTGTTGCACATGTTAGGCAGGGCAAAATACCGTAGTGTAGACCACGAAATTTTGTTCAAGAGACCCTGTGTTCATTTTTTTCATTAGTAAATATTTCTAAGCATTGCTACATTTATTTGATTTTGTATAGGTGATGGTTATGAGTTTATATTTCTTAAATTACTTTTTTAATCTCTAAATCCTTTTTACTTACTTTTTACTGACTTCATGCCATTCCTTAAAAACGATTTTCTTTCCAATATCTTAGTATAGTATTATCAGAAATTGGTCGAATTATCTAGTTTGTAAATAGATTCAACAGTGAAAACGCAAGACTAACTATAATTACACATTCAACTTTTATTTTGTACTTAGTCTTATTAAATCTACTGAGTTTTTACTTATAATCCTTAAGCGACAATTTTGTCAGGTCAACTGTCACTTTTTTAAATTAGTAAGGGTGAACGCACATGGCGGTTTTTGCACGTGCGTCATAAACGTGCTAAAATAAACGATACCACAGCAGATTTGTTTGATTGATTTTATGATACAAAAAACCAAGCATAAAGTAACTTAATAATAAACTAACCAACTACACAGATGTGCTATAGTACGTTGCTATGGATGCTTCAAAAATCCACCAATCATGTTCATTGGTCAGATATTTGTTCAATGTCTGGGTGTTTTGTATCTATAATACGTGTGTATTGACAAAAAAAATGTATCTATGTATGTGGATGGATATAGACGCATTCATAGCATTGTAGCGTAGCATAGCTCTGGTGGAAAGACATGCTAAACAAGGTGCAAAGTATTGGCAAGCCAGGTTACGAATCTACGATGTAACTAGGGGGCGATAAAATTATAATGACTTTGGCGCCTCACTTGACCTACCGCCCGCTTTGCTTCCCATATAACAAGGACAAAAAAGAAATAAAACCAGAACACAACAATAAAGCTACTATCTTAAAACTAGGAATATTCTTTGTTTCGATTTAAAAAAGTGTCTATCAAATCAAATTGTTATTTTAATGTGACTATGCGTGAAATGTCGTGTGCCCTTACAGTCTCTAGTAAATATAATTGTTAGACTATAATTATTTAGAGCTTTACAAATAATGAATTACCAATTATCAATAACGTAAATTAATAAGTAGGTAGTTTTTTTATATGGAATGATCCACAGACCCTGTCTGTTTAGTTGGCAAGTTGTTTGTCCGTCTTTCACGGCAAAACGGGGCGACGAGTTGACGTGATTTTTTGTGTGGTGATAGTTGAAAGGATGGAGAGTGACATAGGGTACTTTTTATCCCGATATTCCCGCGGGAACGGGACTTACGCGGGTGAAACCGTGGGGCGCAGCTAGTAATTCATATTTATATGCCATAGTTCGTGCATTTCAATCGATGTTGTATTCAAATATATTTCTTCAATTAGAAATTTTATCTTGTAAGTGTATCCTTGTAGTATTTTCCATTCCAAGACAAATAAAGAAGTACCTACCTACCTACCTACCTACTTTTATATTTTTATCATTCATATTATTACTTTTAAACAGTTTTATAAAAGTATTTTCATTACTCATACACGGAAAGTACGCACGAAGTTGCCTGATTATAGGGTTCAAAGTAGCATTTTCTGTCCCTAGGGAAAACAAGTACTTTCCTGCCCTAGGGCAGGAAAGTAAATAACTGTCAAATGTCAACTTCATTTTTGACATTTCTTTTGTGGCATGTAGATGCATGCTAAGTGTTCAAGTTCTTCTAACTCAATCAGATGCTAGATATTATGTCTCTCTTGCACGAATTTGTGCTTCTCTACACTTAATTATATTATATTTTTTTTATTTTATTTCATTTATTTAAATTTTTTCATTTATTTAAATTTTTTCATCATCAAAAAAAAACTACTGGTAGAATGCCTACTACTTTTATAGCCATTCTACCAATCAGTATTTTTTTTTAAATCTGGAACGCAGCTATGCCATGCCATCGTTAGCTGCTTTTAGTCAATATTAAACTAGTCGATTTAAAAAAAAAGCGAGACAGCTAATTTTCGTGTGTGAAATTTAAATTTTACATCAATTTTTTTGGTAATTTCCTTATATTCGTAATGAAAAGCAGAGTGCTTACCTCGGGGAAAAGGCTTTTCTATGCACTCGAACTATTATCGCACTCGCTGACGCTCGCGCGATAAACCATCTCGTGCATAGAAAAAATGCCTTTATCCCCTTGTATAGCAATCTACTATTCTGTATGTGTACTCTTAAACAATGATTGTCGTTGTCTATTATCCGAAAATGAACAGATTGTAAGCGTAAGGATAATTTTTATGTAAATAAAACTTTTAACTACTTATATAATTGTAAAAAATATGTGTCTTTTAGAAGCAATATGAGTTGTGTAGAGCAATAAATAATTCATAATTATAATTCGCTTTCTTATTAAACAATCCTTTAGTACCTGTAGGTATGCTATTTAATTTTGTCCAATTTTCCACTCTGTGGAAGTCGTAGCTCAAAACTATCAGTAATTTGCATTTTTTCTTGGTTTAAAAAACTTTTAATACGATTTTTCATTTATACCTAAAGATAGGTACTTACGTGCTTACGATTCTTCCACTAAAAGCACTGTTGAATGACATGAGTTTTGGCAACATCGTAATGACAGATAACACCAGCCGCCTTATTCTCCAAATAACCATGTCTTAACGCGGCACGTCTCGGCGTTCTTATTTTGAAAAATTATATGGATTTCAGAAAACAAAAGCTAGATAACGTGCAATCTCTTACCGCGTCATGTTTTAAATGTGTTCAAGAATCAATCTCCTGCTGTTGCTTCTACAGAATGGTACCTATAGGTAGGTACATATAGGCAATAGGTATTGCCTATAATGTATTGTTATTAAATAGCCCATTATTGCAATTAAAACAAAATTTACTATTGTACTTACCTATTAATATGTTGTAGTTTGAATTATTATAGAAATCTTTGCCAGTTGCAAAGTTCTCCTGAGAGCGAAGCCGAGCACAGACATAGATCAAGATCTATGTCTTGATCTATGTCTGTGAAGCCGAGAGAAAGGCTAAAGTAGCTTATTTTATCCAGGTCATGAACTTAGGTATATTTCAAGTTTCAGTTAAATCCGTTCACCCGTTTTCACGTGTATGAGGAACAAACATCCATCTTTACTTAACCAACACACTTTTGGGTTTTACCCAATACGACATGAAAGAAAACTAAATAATTAAAATATATAAAACTCTTTCACATTCAGTGAAACAATTAACATATTTTACAAGAATTTCCGCACCGCGCCGCTCGCAATGTCGCGCTAAGCGTTTGGCGCTTGGCGTTTAGCCAAACAAAACGCGTAAATTACATAATACTTCTGTAGGATAGGAAGGAACCTACTCTGTAAGGGTTTGAAAGATACCATTGATCGCTAAATGGTGCATTGAAGATAACGATTCGCTATCTTCAATGCACCATTTTTAGAAATTTAGATAATTAGAAATACCATTTTGGTATTTCTTCCAAAAACTTTTATGTATATCTATGTATAAATGGAATACGATAATTGATTGCCGCACTCCTAAAATCAGTTTTATTATATCCACTTCCCATAAGATTTCGTTAGCGCGATCTAGCATTGGGTCCCTTTCACGCCATCTGCATGTGGATCGTTGAACTAAGATGTACTCAATATTTGTTTCCTGTTGTGTCACAGGATAAACTTGAGAAAAAAAAGTTAAAAATAACAATTATCTGCGAAAACAACGGTCAGATTTTACGCTAAATATGTAAGTTAGTACCTACCCACAGAGTACTTTTGTATAACTGAAATTAGTACCTAAGCTACCATCATATTTCTCAGTTATATTCGCGGATTACAGATATTTTTGACTCGCAACAATGTGATTTATGTTAGACAATCAGGGGGCTAGTATATAAATTCAAAGTTTTTACTTGTTTCAGTCGTTTTATATTAGTGAGTAATTGTATGGCCACGCTATAAGTGCCTACCCAACTGTAACTACGGTATTACAACCTCGTTTGTAGACAAAAAATCTCCGCAAATCATGAATCCTACTTTAAGGCTCGTATTCAGAGACTTCACTCAAACTTGAGGCTACGTTTAAACATCGATTTTTGACAGTTCTCTATGAAAACTGAGTTATGACTCACCGCTTGAGACACGATTTACGCTTGAGTATAGTCTCTGAATACGGGCCGAGACGACATTTCATAAACACTTTCTGACTTCAACACGATTTGTTTGACTTAAAAATGGCTTTTTGTCCACATTCGTTCGATAACCTTCCTACGATTATTTTCTTGTGACCTTTTTGAAGTTTATTTTCAAATTATTTTCAGCTTTCAGCAACCCGTGACTCCGTGAGTGAGCTTTAAGTTTGATTGTTTTTTTATGAATTATAATTTCATTTTTCATTTCATTTTTAGAAGAACTTAATTTTATACAAACAAACCAAAGCTTACAATTCAATTTAATTCATGAATACCTATTTTGTACTTAACAGAGTTGGCCTAGTTTTTTTTCGGATAATTATCCGAAAAAAAACTAGGCCAACTCGATGAACAATGTCTGCAACTCGCTCGAAGCGGATGTTCTTTTTTACTGTTCCTAATGAATGAAATAAAATAAAAATATGAAAATAAAATAGTTGATAGATAATTAAAAGAAACTGAGGATCGGATAGTTATTATGAACACAAAAGCAACTCACAGCGCAAGAAAATCTCTTAGCAAAATGAAGTTTGCTTAAATTTTTATTTACCACTTATTTTGGAGAAGGTTGAATGACGTTGACTCCACCAGACGTGAAAATTATTTTCAGTGCATCATGTCGGAAGTCCAAATGTAGTTCCGTGTCACCTGAATTATGATAAAATCAGAATTCGTAGGTAAAGTCTTTATTCTGTGGTAGATACCTATCTACCTAAGGACTTAAAAAATAATTTACGATTGTGTTCCTTTAATTGGGGTCTTAAGTTGGTAAAAAATAGGTAATATCTACGTAGTAAAAGTGTGTTTGTTTGTATACTTATATCTGTCTGTTAATGTTCTGCGCAGACCTGCCTCGTTCATCAATTAACGACAAAACTACGATGAAGTCGTCGGAAGCTCGCGCCAGAACTCCGAGGTGATTGAGATGCATCGCTACGCAAAAGCAATTTCCACACAATTTGTAATAAGTCTCGTGAAGGTCCATTATTTGGAGATCGAGTCCGAAATACCACCAATCCTACGTAAATTCCTCACGATTAACACACGAACATTTAAGCAAGATCGAGTGCCTGAAATGGCGTTGGCCAGTGGCCACGGACACGTGGCGTCGCTGTCGCGTCAGGAAGCTCGACGTAAACATGCCTATTTGCACGACTGTGATCTTGGCCAGGTCTTGACCCATTAACACGGGAACCGATGTCAGAGCTGTCGCTTAGTGTATTTTTAGCAGGGCGGGGGGAAGGGGGGGGGGTTGTTCGGAGTGTACGCGCGAGCGTCGCGGCGGCAGCACTCGGGGGTCGCAGCGCGGCAATGCGTGCAGCGCGTCCAGCACATCATGACGAGCCGCGGCATTCGACGCAAGAAGTCATCGCTGGCCGAGGTGAAGGTGGCCGTAGTCGGCGCCCCCGCTGTCGGAAAGTCCGGTATGTCGCTTTATAAGTGCCGGATACCCGGATTTTTATGCATTTCCGCGAGTGGTAAACTTTAAGCGGTTCGGAAGTTTGTTCAAACTTAGTGCTTTTAAACTTAGTGTGTGAAACGTTCTTTAGTTACAGCAGTTATAGTGCTATTTATTCGGAGTGTTTTAATATACGTAATAATAAAAGACGGCACTTTAGTCTTACTGTTCTGTGATAGTTGACATTAGTATTTCGATAAATATAAGTAATTTTGTTCTCGCTGTAACGACATCATATTCGGTAACACCTTCGCTGAAATAAAGTTGAAGAACAATAAGTGTTGTCTCATGTCTCGGAATATTTTGAGATCGTAAACGGTTTCAACATTAAATAGTGGGATTTCGATTTGCAATAAAATACATACTAATTTATTATCCTAAAGCTCAGGATACGCGTATTTATCGTAGACGTCATCGATATCTATTTGTGCGTTTCGATTCTCGTAAGTATGTTTTCGATCTTTTTACACAGATCTCAATTACCTACTGAATCGTGAGATCGCTTTATTTATAGTGTTTTAAATGATACCTAGTAGATTAAAATAAATAATTTAAATTCGTTAGTCTAAATACCTGTTGATTGATGATACTGAATTGATTTGAGATATTGTAGCATGGAAGTTATATAATACCTAATACAAAGTAAATACTAGGCAAGCCATACAAACTTATTAGGTAGGTACTTTTTTGTCCCCTAAAAAATAATATAACCATTTGAAATTCAATGTCAATTATTACAGGATAATCCGGACAAATCCGGGGCGGATAGATAACAAATCAATAGGTTCAGTTGAACGTCTTCGTCTACGGTCTAGGACAACATTGTTTTGTCTAAAATAGTTACTATAGCAACATATTCTCATGAGATCACGTTGGCCATTGATACGCCTCCTACGCAAACATTCAATATATATAACTCTATAGGCGTACGAATACTGAGCGTAAAAAATGTTTTATTGTTGAATATTCCATGTTAGATATTAGCTGTCAGTCTCAATAACCTTTGGTTTTACTTATAGTGGATTAATTTGTCTTTATTTTACACAAAAAATGACAAAAATATCCCGACTGTAAGCACAACCAAAGGTAGATAGGTTGAGACTGACTGTTAGTCATGCGATTGGTTTTGGTATTGTAGATAGCTCTATCCATTATTTATTTAGTACTATAGGAAATAAACCTACCTTCTTTTAATTTGTAAAGAAAATGTTGTCTAAGTACATGTTGCATCAATGCGATGGTGATGCCAGGCGAATGTCAATTTGATTAAGTTCTTTAATATCATATCTCTACACTACACTACACGCTTTTCATAATGAAACCAATCAAATTGGTACAAAATTATTAATATTTGGTGCGTTAAATCGTGACTAAAATCTCACTCATTTTTGGACTGCTTGTACTATGATAAGAGATGAAATTCCCCAAAATATGTTACATATTTGTAATGAAATTCTTGGACTATCCATTAAGCCACGAGTGGTTAAAAGGCCTTGGACAATATTTTAAGAAACAGAAGAATGTATCAATGCAATAGTAACAAAATATTTCAATTTAGAGGATATAATAGAACCGAGACGTGAGCGGTCTGATTAAATGAATCTCGTAGAGTTGTGAAATGAACTATCCTCTAGGGGAATATACAGAATAAATACAGGTAGAGCCAGGGATAACATAACCGAAATATTTAGAAACTTTTATGACATCATACCTTAAATTCCAGTTACCCAAATATTTAAATAGAAAAATACGTACCGAAAAACACCGCTAAGGGCGCCGCAAAAATCAAACAGCACGAATAGCCCGAAGTAATATATGAGAGTGATTTTAATGTTCGAGATGAGATATCTGTATAATATGTAATCTATGGTAGAGCACAAATTTCTCTCTCAGGCAGGCAGGGCGCGTTCCGATGCTAACTCAATTAACTTTACGTTGGAAAATGTGCACTGTGATGACAATGGCCCCCGCGATCTCAATAAAAAGAACAAAGGAAAAGCTACTATGTGCTATCTATTATAGCTGATTTATAATTGTGTTATTGTTGTACAAACTAACATTATTACCTAAAGTCAACAATAGAGTAAAACGCGTTCTTTTCAAGAGGCTTCTTTAGTTTAAAGCTTTTGAATGAGAAATTAGGTAATATATTTTATTCCCCAAATTTTAATTATGTCATATATATTCTGGTTTCAATGTTATATTTTTAACCGATTTCAAAAACGATTAGGTTCTATGTGCCACCCATGTATCGTCGATGTATAAATATGTATCATTATGCTTGGAAGAATACTCCTGAGATAGGCCCAATTTTTTTTTCTTATCAATAAAGTTTGATGGTCGTTAAGTAAACCTTCTAAAAGCTGTAGGTTGTAAAGATTGCCTGATGCATTTGCGATTAGGTCATGGCCTCCTACCACTGAATGTGAGTCAAGTGTCTTTATTGCTCTGAGTTTGAGCATTCGAGTGTAGATGCCTGGAGTGCATTATATTCTGTACAGTACCTGTACTCAGGGCCTTGCTAATCGAATCCGCAGTAGCTCAAAAAATTCTTCTATGTTGAGGAATAAATCACTTAGAAGACATCCTGTCTTATTATTATAAATACAAATATTTATTATAATAAAGAGGTAATGTTGGTTAATTTTTTGACGGAGGTAATCTCGGAAAATACTCAACCAATTTCAAAAAGTCTTTCACTGAATGTAGAATGAACTGTCTCGGGATGGTTTAAGGCTATATTCTATCCCGTTAGCTTCATTAGTACACCCGTGCAAAGCCGGGACGTGCTGCTAGTATCCATCTAAAGTTGAGCCAGTTTCTTGTTTGACATGCGGGAGAGAGCTGCAAAACACTCTGTGTGTGTATGTTGTCAACTAAACTCGACCTCCGTTGCTGAACTAATATTTTGACTGTTAACTTTACCACATTCATCACCATTCACCACGTTCATTTGATATTTCCAACCGTTTGAATCTTACAATATCCTACTAATATTTTTCATTCGAAAGTTATCGTCATCGATTATCAATACTTTTTATTTATGAATCATCATTTTATATTTAAATGGGTGACTTTTATTATATTTGGAAACCCCGCTAAAAGGTTCAGATATCGTAAGTAATTAAGTTTTGTAAAGAAAATATGCAATGAATTTTTTGTTGATCAGTTGTGTTAATCAACCCACTACTGGGTTTGCCCTAAAATTCCTTACTCATGTCAGTTTTTGCGGTATCCCAACAACAGGATTAAGTGTAGAATATTATTAAATATACTTACCTAAATTTGAAATATGGTCAGATGTAGTGAATTACATAAGTAATTGATTAGATACACGGCTCAACGATAACTAGAGGTAGGGATGGGCTTTCTGACGCTTTACTATACACTGATTGCCATCTCACTGTTAGAACCCTTGTTCGTTTGTTCGTTCGAACTCGGTGACGGAATTGCCTCCGTCGTGGCTTAACCACTTTAAAATCCGGGACCGACAATCCGAACTATTGTTATCCGGGCAGTACTACATTCATTGTGTAGGTTAGTTTAATTTTCCCGGAAGCATTTCTATCGAAATAGGTCAGGAAGGATCGCAGGCTATCTAGGTCGTCCGTGTTGATATTGAGATATGATTCCGTTAATGGAAGTTCTGCATCGGCAAGCTTTACACTCAAACTGAGAGCTACGGTTTAATTTCATCTTTGTTGAACTCCTAGGAATTATCAGAGTTCAAGTAAGATATCTATTGCTTTGCTATCTCAAACAAGATTTGTGCAGAAAGTACAGATGGAGATTTTTTGTTTATTTATAACAATTCGAGGCTTGTTTTGTCTTGTTTTTGGTAGCATTGTAAGAAGTTTCAGCCATAAATGTCTTAGGAACGTCGCGTACTAATTAGTGGCTATATTCTCTAACGTCGTGTAGCTTCACCACGAGCGATTCGATTCATACAAAGAAGTTAATGATACACAATAATACGAATATAAACTCATTTCAAGCAACTTAAGCTTGAGTACAAGATGTAAATTAAATAGACCTAATTACACCCAATAACTGCTCCTTACACATCTAGATACCTTCATAGGATTTGTTTTTTTTATGTATATACCTATCTTAATTAACTTAAACTTGTCCCACATCAATATGGGTATAAAATAAATATAAAATAAATATGGGTATAAAATTTCTAGACATTTGTCTGAAATTCGTCTCGTCGCATGAAAGAGCTGTGACATTTGGTGCTCTTTGGCAAATGTAGTGTAATTTTAGTGCAATAATCGTTAATTTGTAAGTAAAATTACTATAGTTCCGTCTGAGCGTGACGAAAGTATGGGTGTTTAATATTTTGGCTAGTTTCTGTTGAATTGTGAATAGTCTTTGGCTAGGACCCAAACCTGAGTGCCAGTCTGCCTATTAAATACATATTGTGTAATAACCATTATACAAGAGTCATAGAATATCAAAACGCTTGTAAACAAAGACTTCTGTTTTGTTGTGCCTCTGTCTACCACCTTACATATTATCAAAAGAACTCTAATGTCAAAAAGATGACATATATGTCTACCGTGCTCATACGAACGAACTAACTAATTAAGAGATTTCAGAAAGTAATTGTTTAAAAACAATGTTTATTTTAAGACAAAAATGTTGTTTAATGAATACGCTGCTTAAGGTTTAGTAATTTCAGTTCAACATATCAATTTATGTTTTGTTTCGATTGCGTGAAATAATTTGGGTCAGTACAGTACCTACACGGATTTCAATACCAAATCGATTCTCTGTATATTAGTCTGGTCAGTATTTATTTTTGGCTACATTTGTGCTCCATTTAATAAATAGAATAACATTTTTTACATTATTAAAGAATTAATTCAAGTTTTTATTTATAAAATAAAATGAAATAATGATCACGACTGTATCTCAGGAAGCTGTAGATATTTTTTCAGATCTTTATATATCTTTGTATCTATGTGGTCTAGAATAGCAAATTGAATATTTTTAGCCTTTCTTTTGCAGTTTGAAAGTTGTAATTAATTAATTATCTATACTAATATTATAAAGAGGTAAAATTTGTTTGTTTGACGAAGGTAATCTCCGGAACCACTCGGCCGATTTCAAAAATTCGTTCACCGATGTGTAGAATAGACTTTTGGGAAGGTTAAAGGTAGTTTCATTAGAACACCCGTGCGAAGCCGGGACGTGCTGCTAGTGATAAATAAATTACTTAACGTGTGATGACTATGCGCATATATTTTAAACTTTATCTTCCTATCCATAATACATGGTATCGCTTGAGAAACTTCAAACGCAGGCGACCACGAGCGACCGCAAGCGGCGCCAAGAGCGCTTTTCAAAGCGCTTGAATACTCTGCATTATTAGTAATATGCATAAAGTTTAAAATCACGTGACACTGAAAATTCGCTTCGCTTCCATCTCGGTGTGAATTGACGCTAATGGTGAAGCTAGTTTTTGTATAATGTCTATTCTCGTGATTTTTAATAAAACAGACAGCATCCGTTAACGATACAGCTCTATTGACGTCAAATATAAACAAAAATTAAAATTTGTTTGTTAATTATTTCAAAGCAGAGTTAATTACGTGAATGAGTCGAAAGAGGTGTGTCAGGATCGTAGCAAGTCTCTGACTGATGGGAAAGAGGCGTGATTTCTGTATGTATGTACTACACATGGTACCTACACTCAATTATTGAAGGCGTCAACAACGAATTTGCAATCATCCGGAGAAAGTGTTCTAAGTTAAGAAGTAACGAAGTTGTGCTTTTTGCAGGCATTGCGGATGTGCAATTATATTCTAGCGTCGGTCGCTCGGTTGCCGAGAGCTAAACTAAACTTAGTTTTACTAACTTGGTTTATAATAATAATAATAATAATAAACATTTATTTCGGACAACTTAATCCATAGTTTTACACAGTTAGACATAGGTATAAACATAAAATAGAACAACACAACAAAACACACACTAAAAAAATATTAACAAATAAAAATAATAGTTTTCACCCAATGATGAAGTATTGGACAATCATACTTTTCTGATATGATATTCAGAATGCTGTTGTGACTGCCCCTGACTCTGCTCAGTAAGGATACTATTCGTTTCCGAATAATTGCTGCGAACCCGTCCACCCTAGCATCCGCAAACATACCCGAAGCGGAACAGAAACGAGGCAGTCCCACCAGCATTCTGAAGATGTTATTATATTGGACTCGCAGGGCGCTTAGCGATTTTTTGGTGAACTTAACCCATAGGTTGCTGGTATAAAAGCACTGACAGAAAGCTCTAAATAGCGTAATTTTAACCGGAAGGGAGCACTTAGCAAACCTACGGGCTACCATGTTACCTCTAACTGCCAACGCCCTACGTTCCCTTTCTATGTCACAATCATCCTTGAGATCATTTGTAAGAATATGCCCTAAGTATTTAAATTTATTAACAATATTCAAATCTTTCCCATACAATCTAACTGGTGGAACATACTCAGGATCCTTATTATTTCCTCCCGTAAATACCATGACTTCACTTTTTTTAGTATTGTACACTAACCCGTGCCTTGATGCATAGTCCTCGCAAACCTTTAAAAGATCTCTTAGACCACTGATGGATGGACTCAACAACACCATGTCATCCGCGTAACTAATATTGTTTACCATGACTCCATCTATAGAGCAGCCAGCATGCATGTTGCTCAGTTCAACCATCAGATCATTCATGTATAGGTTAAAAAGCTTTGGTGACGTAAGTCCACCTTGTCTAACTCCGCATTCCAACTTGTACATATCCGAAAGACTACTATCCCACCTTACACTATTGAGTTGGTTCTCATACCAAAACCTAAATGTGCTAACAAGTTCTTTAGGTAGAATTTTATTAAGTTTCTCCCAAAGTGGTTGATACAAAACTCGATCAAAAGCTTTGCTGAGATCTAAAAAGCAAGCATAAACTGGGGTCTTCCTATCAGTATAATACCGGACTGTATGTTTCAGGCATAAAATGGCACTTTCAGTGGAAACACCCGCCTGAAACCCAAATTGCGAGTCATGCAGGTGCAAAGCTTTATCTAAGTAAACATTTAAAAGGCTGTCTAGTATTTTTGCAGTTATTGTAGCAAGAGAAATAGGTCTATAGTTATTGCTATCAGACACGTCACCTGTTTTATTTTTGACGATAGGGACAACCGTGGTTCTCATGAGTGTCGGTGGGAGATATGAGTGCCTTACACAAAGATTATAAAACATTGCAAGGACACGAGAGAGATGCGGACCAGCAAAAAGCAAATGTTCAATGCTTAGTCCGTCATGTCCAGGAGATTTTCCTCGTTTCATATTTTTAATAGCCGTTCTAACCTCTTTTGATGAAAAACGCACTATTTCACTAGGTAATTTCGACCTCGCATCATCGACATCAACGCGCTCCGCGGCTGCATCTCCTGAACACCCCCCTGAAGGAAATTCTGCGTGACGAGCACTAACCTTAAAATTATTCATAAAATGTTGTGATATTTCTCTATTTCCACTTAAACCATTGATACTTTCAGGCAACTTGATCCTTGGATTGAAACCCGCAGTAGCCTTCCAAAATTTTTTAAAATCTTTATTTTTGTGATCTGATGCTATTTTATCACATTTTAACTGTTCCCTATTCTTATTACAAAATTTTAACCTGCCTTTAAATATCTTTCTGTCACTATTCATTTTATCAAACAAAACCCCCTTATTTGGTCTATTGTTCTGAATCCAAGTATGAAAACTAGGTCTAGCCGTTCTGTGCGCATCCTTCACTATCTCATTCCAACCAACAACGCTCTCTTTTTGTCTACTCTTGGAATGACGTCTGTTGCAGGTTTTAGTCGCCGCTTCAGACAAAGCATTTACTATTCTATCGTACATCAAATCAATAATTATTCTATGTTCTTTATTACTACACTGGCTCTCACAACATTCTCTAAATTCAAAAGGAAAATCTATATTTCTTAACCTACTATTGCATATATTACTGTATGTTTTTATTTGACCAGAGTTCCTAACACCCCAAATAACTTTATTAAAATTATCATTACGTTTACATACTAATTTAGGTGGGATAATCAATATGTCACAGGTAACCTCTAGCGGAAAATGATCAGAAACAAATATGTTGTAATCAACTTTGATTTCAGTAACAGTTTGTCGTGCAGTCTCTGTCACAACACAATGATCTAACCATCTGCAGCTACCGTGTGCTTCACTTATAAACGTAAAATTATCCTGACTATTTCCTAACATAAATCTATCAACACATGACCAGTCATTTTCATCACAAAAATTATTTAATTCCGTATCAAAAGGTTCACCTGGATGAGCATTAAAATCACCGAGGATATATACAGCTTCGCTATTATAACTTTCTATGCTAGCTCGCACATTACTTAGACAGTCTGTAAATTCCACAAGGTTCTGAGAGCAGTCCGTAGGCATGTACACACTACATACTATAAATGAACGATCATGTAGTTTCACTTTTACCGCCACAACTCTATTAATCGCGCACTTTATTATGGACACATCTTGAAAGACACTTTTGCGCCACAAGATGGCTACACCACCAAAAGGCCTCCCACGAAGCACACCTGCACCAGTGTCCACAGCTGAGACTCCAGTGAACGCGAAATCCTTGTGTACCTCACCCAATAATGGGATGTCGTGCGGTAACAGCCAAGTTTCTTGTAAAGCGATTATATCAGCTGATTGACATAGATATCGAATACATGTCATTGACCTCTTCAGTCCCTTGCAGTTAAAACTAATAAATTTGCATTTTTTGTTTACATCCATTATGAAGTTTTATAATTCTCCACATCTGTGTCTTTTCCAGTGCGATGTCTAAAATTTATAAATTTCCTAAACGAAATTCCCTCAGGCCAGAGATTATTGTCAAGGAAGAGACTTAGTTTTTGCATCGAGACCCATAATTTAAATGAATTATGACCTTTCTTTCTACTCATTGGCATTTCCTGCAACTCTACAGATTCATTTGTCTTATTCTGGATGTACTCCTTTATATCTTTTTCGGTGGTATCTTTATGTACATTGGAAATAAAAAGTTGTATTTTCCTCTCAGCTGCCTTGAAGTTCGAGTTAGTTTCAGAGTTCGCTTTACCAATGCTTCCAGTAAAACGATTTTTCAGTCTACGCCTTTGCACTTCAATCCATTCGTTGGAGTGTTGGGGTTCTTTCCATTCCAAGTCACTCCGAACTACCTCGGACATGGTCTGTTTTATACTCTTTCGAGTATTAGAAGTTATGGCCTGGCCAATCATAGTACTTTCTTCTGCCGCTGTTTAACTTAGCTCGCATAAACTGGGTATAAGCAGAATAAGTAAGCTTAGCTGTGATACTTTGCGGTGGACTCACGTAGATATTATGATACTACTAGCTGCTCCCCGCGATTTCACCCGCGTAAGTCCCGCGGGAATATCGGGATAAAAAGTAGCTTATGTTATTCTCCATGATTATACTTAATGTACTTTTTTTCTATTGAAAAACAAGAAAATAACGTACTTTTAAACTTTTATATCTCTTTAAAAATTGGTAAATTCGGTACCTAATGTCTGTTTTAACATTTTTATAAAATTAGAAACGAGAGAGGACTATTTCTTTTTTTATGTTATTGGTTTTAAATAAGAATTTGGATTGCTCAATCATCTTTAAACGTATTATGCCAGAATTGTTAGCACTGAAACGAATCAAAGACAAACTGTGTATTTACACTATAGTTGGTTTATTTATAAATTCTATTTCTGTATGCGTCTACTTTAACTCTGGTATTTACTCCAATCAGCTGCCTTGCGTTTAAGATACATAATGTTTTGTTTACATCGTCATCCAAAGAACCTTCTTATAACCAAATGGAAGATGCGAAGAAGCTTTTGCGTCTGAAAATATAGACTGGAATACACATGCTAGGCACTTATGCATGCTGGTAGGTATAGAGTAGATGCTACTTAATAACATTATACAATAAGCATGTGTAAAAGAAAAGAGCTTGCTAAGCATGCAAGCTATAAAATAAGCATTCTATCTAGTAGCAAACAAGTGTACTTTTTAAGCTATTGCATAGCTTCTATCGCGGGCCTTGAGCGTGGAGACCGAATCCAGAAATTCTGTAACGAAAACACCTAAAGCTGTCACTTTAGTTCAGCAACTCACCTCTAGGTGGCATGCAATAGCTTTACCGCGGCAGTCCCTGAGTGCCACACGTCTATTTTTTTAGTAGGATGTGTATCCCAGGCTTATTACCTTGTGTGAACAAAATGTAGTGCCCTATGCTTGAATTAGACACGTCAAACTTCAGCAGTGTCAAAGTAAAACCTAACAGTTTGGCGCCGCTTGAAGCGACGACTTGAAATGTTTGTCAGTTATTGTTTTGGGGACAGTGCCAGAAGTGCCAGAAACATTATGGTAGAACTAACCGACGTTACTCTGTGATCTTCACAAGTTCGTAAAACTTTTGATAAAACCAAAATAACTTTGATAGCACCGTAGGTGTTGATGGTGTATTTTTAAACAGTTTATGTCACGAAAATAAACTTTGAAATGTTTTATTAAACATACGCCGCATATAATTTTCACTTCTATTCTATAGAAAATTATAGAAGATTTCTGGAAGGATTATATGACCTAGCTATGTTTGCGAATAGACGTTGATAAAAAATAACTTTGCTTTGAAATAAGTTGGCATGGGCTTCAGATTCAGACACATTGTGTCCATCACTAACTGTATAGTGAAGACTTGGCCCACGACTACGCGTAAAGTAAGTTCTGAATGGTATTCGTTGATTCACTGATTCACAATGTGCCAATTGGTTACAAAAGTTACGTTGGAAATTTATAAATAAACGTAATTCTGAGTATTTCTGTAAAACACCAAATTGTTTCACGATTCGTCGGGTGTTGAAATACTTCAATACTGAAGTGGCACATGCTTGGCTCATTCCTACTACGTATCAAGTGTTATTATTGTTTACCATTTCAAAGTTTGAAAGTACCTTACATAAGCGCATTATGAAGTCATAGTCACTTTTCACATGTATTGTATTGTAGTGCAGTTCACCTTCAAAGGCCATTTATATGCCTAAAATTCAGAGAGTAGGTAGGTACCTACTTGCTACTACTACGCTCCTTTGCGTCGTATTATATTGCAATAATGTTTCACATCGGAGACATTGGAATCACCTTGCATTTATAAAATCAAATCAAATCAAATCAATTCATTTATTTGCAAGGACACATGTAAAACTAATAATATGAATAAGTAAAGATTCCTACAGTGTGATGTCCTACCATATTCACCAAATTTATGACGATTCGCGCAATATTTCCAATTTCAATAATTATTCATTTATAACACGATGCAACTTTCCTGCCTATTGCATACAATGAAATTGACTGTTATCATAACTTGCATAGGCTAAGCATTTGCATGGCCAAAACTCACATTTTGCAGAAATTGCAGGTCGCGATTTTTTTTCATATTTATTTTTAACATGTATTTACTACATATGGCATAGGTACTCGTAGTTAACAATAATTTTATGTTTTTCAGCTCTGACTGTTCGTTTCCTGACAAAGCGGTACATCGGTGAATATGATCACCAACAAGGTAAATATCCTTGGACATCCTTGGAAATTTCACACAGCGTTATCTAGTCCCAAGCTAAGCAATTGAATGCTTGTGTTATGGTAACCAGATGATTGATATATAATACTTAGATACATTTTTTTTGTAAATACATACATATAGAATAGATACATATAGAATACACAACACACTATATAGAATACATATAAACATTGTCTCGTAGCGGGAATCGAACCCGCAACCTCCGCGTCTCAGCGGGGCCCACTGCGCCACAGAGGTCGTAGAGAAATAATAAAAATATAATTTTACTGATAGTTTTGTGCTTCGACTCTATGGCTTCGTGTCCGAGAGGTCGAAGGTAGCTCGGGTAATGAGCGATCGTTAAAGTTTGTTTTGTATATCGCGGTTGATATTAAATAAAAAAGTAAGATATTGAATAAACCACCGTAAAATTAAATTAACATTGAAATATTTTCAATTCCAGATAGCAAGTACAAACATGAAGCCATGCTGGACGGCGATGCAATACTCTTTGAAATTCTGGATACTTGCCCAAAGGTAAAGAAAAATGATTGTTTAAAATAGTCCTATAATAGACCTACCTATCTAAAATCCCTGAAAGCCGTATGGATACCTAATTTACTTGATTTTTTACTTATTGAAGCTGCTAAATAAATAAATTTCATTTAATTTCATTTGCAAACTTGATGGGTACTTCGACTTCCGATTTGAATGTCGTGGGATCGAAACCTGCCATGAAAAATGAAATTTTCCAGTCGAAAAATGTTAATACGCTTTAACACGAGCTTTAATCGTGAGGTGCTTCTGCAAAATGTGGGCATGACTACCCCCTTGGACATCTTCTAAAAGAATCTAAAAAAAATAAACAAATATCACTGAGTGCTTGACTTTACCAATGAATTAATTTCTGATTAAATACCTATGTGTGGTTTAATACAGAAATAAATATATAAAACTTAATGAATTAATTGTTTAATAATAATAGGTAAAGTCAAGGTAATTATGTTCGTGTGATCCACGGTATGGTTTTCTTATATATTTTCAAAGTGCTCATCAAAAACTGATACCACATTCAACCCTTTATACTTCAGGGTATCAACGACCTGCCGGCAAGTGACGTGGCGCAATGGGCCGATGCGATCTTCCTCGTGTACTCCATCACTGACAGAGAGTCCTTCAACTTCGTGAGGAGGGCCAAGCAGAGCCTCCATCCAGATGTGCCTCTCACTCTGGTGGGGAATAAAGCAGACATGGTGCATTTGAGACAGGTACTTTTTTTATTATGGACCTTGACTTTATTTTGTTCTTATTGTTCGTCTACGCACTGTAAAGAATGCACACCTAAATTTAAAATCTCTGTCTGTCCTGTCAGTCAGAAAAAAGTGTAAAGTATGTGATAGTTTAAGAAGAATACCGAAAGTAGGTAACGGGTATGATAACCAAATTTCCAAAATCCAGTAGACACTAAAATATCTGAGTGATTAGGTATCTAAGGGAATTGAGGATCATTTAAAGATGTCTAAGGTCTAATCATAAGCAATGTTATAAATAAAGATGATTGTTTCCTTGAACACAGGAAGCTGACCTTGCCTTCCTGTCATCCCAACGAGTTCAAGGGAGTCTCATATCTGATACTCTGGCAATCTGCCAAAAGCTCAGGAGTTCGAGGGTAATTCTGAGAGATTGAGAAATCGTGCGTCTCGTTGAATTACTCAAACACATGATAATTAAATGTCTGAGTCTGAGAGACTGATTCATACCATGCGTTATAGGACTATGTACGGACTTACGGGATTTTTTATGAACTTGTCATGTCCCACTGCTGGGCAAAGGTCTCCACCAAAGGTTTCTGCAAACAATGATTTATACCGCCAGTATAAACAAAAACCTTTCTGTGTAAGAATTTATACGAATAATCCTGTTTTCAAGTCAATTCGTACAAACTGGAAGTGTTGTGTCTAATGTTTATCAAACTTGTTTTGATAAACATTTGACACAACACTTCCAGTAACGAATTACCTATTCGTAACAGTTTCAGGGTCAGCTTATGTTGGTGAACTGTAAAATATTCAGTATCCACCAACATTAGCTGATCCCGAAATTGTCACCAAATTTCTGTTTTTCGTGGTAACGAGTTAATCCTCGGATCTTAAGGTGGTCAGCCTTTTCATTCTGACTGTAGGTACCTACAACGCACTGTTTATGCACCCAGGCAATAGAGTCACCTAGCTAATACTACTGTACATTTTTAGTTCCTTTAAGTCCTACAGAAATAAACACATTTTTCTTTATCTTCCAGGTCAGTCCAGAAGAAGGTGAGATATTAGCGAAAGACTTTGAATGCAGCTTCGCGGAGGTGGCGGCGGCGGAGCAGGTGAGCCAGGTCCAGGAGGTGTTCCACGAGCTCAGCCGGGAGGTGCTGGCTCACCGGCGCCGAGCCAAGCACAGCCTGCTCGATCGCATGCTCGGCTCCAAGCACGCCTACAGGGTCTACTCGCGGGGCAAGAGCGATAGCGCCCTGCCTAAAGATTAAATGCATTTATGTATGCGAAAATTATATTACAATTTTAAAACTCATTGTAACTACTAGTGCGTTATAGCTTAATGCTCTAAGATTATAGAATCTATCTAATATGCGAGAATTACTTAGAAATATCGATTTAGATTCCGAAAATGTATTGGCAGGCGCAGCTAGTGTATAAATAATGTATCGATGTAGGTAAATCGGGGTGAAGAAAAAAAAATTATGCTCTTCATGCGGTGTCGCCGCACACGAGCCACGGGCCACAGCCACAAACGCCGCCGCCACTTAAAGCATGGGACCTGAAGTGTGTGGCGGCCACCGGCGCGGCGCGGCGCGGGCGCGGCGGCGCGGCGGCGTCAACCGTATGCGGCAAGTCCATATAAAATGTATGAAACTATAGGAAATATGCCAGTGGCGGCCTTTTGTGGTTGTGGCAAGTGGCTCGTGTGTGGGAGCCCTAATTGTATAAAACATGCATTGGTGTATTAATTCAGATTAACCCACTTTTACCGAAGTATGTAATGTACCCATTTATCACTTTTAATATTGTGTTATTCTTATATTTAATGTAAGATGTTGAATTAGTTGATTAAGATTAAATGGTGTTAGAATAAGAAAAAGCTCTTATAGTAAACTCTAGAGTCTGTCAAACGAAAGGTGGCACTGATTAATCGCGGCAAATTCAAAAAATATTGGTATAAATACGTTAAATTATAGGATAACTTGGAATTACATAATTTAAACCTTCAATATTCAATAAAAAAATATACTAACTTAATTTTTTAAAAGTAAATGAATAGTAGATCCATTAAATGTTTTGCCAAACCTATATTTTTTTAATTTGCCGCGATTTAGCAATGCCAACTGTTTTGTTGGTTAAATGTTTATTTTATTTTAGAAGACTTCAAAAATTAAGCTTATCTTTGACATAATTTGACATTTGACCATACAAATCTGTCAAAAAATTACTTCCTCAATGGTTATTACGCCCTTAAATATTTAATAATCGTTTGAGTATTCAAGCATTACTTAGTAACCTAACTAGTATATTTCTTCATTGAGTTTCCATATTTATAATTTGGAATTCATTCAATATGAAACTATGATTGTTAAAGATATTTAGCTATTTCATAATTAGGTTAACTTTTATTGTAATAAATTAAGTTGTTGTTGTAGGTATTCTTATATTAAAGCAGATACACAATTTAAATAGTTTATTAAAATCTTTTTAATTGTTTTAAATTATTAAAAGTATATCTACTTAAAATTCACAATGTCTGTAGGTACTTTCTTAGATAATAGCATTTACGTAATTAAAATGTTGTAAAAAATAAAGCTGTTAAAGAAAATCTTGTGTTATTATAAGTAGGTACCTACTAGATGACCGAGCTGTGCTCAGTTTTCATTACCTGAATACACGGTTAAACCACATTTTTAAAAAACGAATCCTAGACATAACGATTTATAGCAGACTTTGACGTTATTCAAGACGCCATGACACAAATTGATATGAAATTACGGGACTTTATCACGTATTTACCTTGGTTTTTTTTCTAATACAAATAAGTAAATAAAACAAGAATAATAATAAAGAAGAAAAATAATAATAATACAATTAATTGCTATAAAATAAAACAAAATAGACATTCAAGTATTTAATTAACCACGATTTTACATTTACTCTACTAGCCCAATTAGCTAATTTTAAGGTTATCAAATTTATTTTTAACTCACTACTAACCCATTACAGGAACTTCAATAGTGAGTGAGTTAAAATGTTGTTTTTACATGTATCCAAACTCTAAGAAACTGTCAATCAACCCTTCCACTTTTCTTCCAAACAACTTGGCCGTTTCCGGACTGATATTGAACATGGCCGCCGCGTTCTCATCTAAAAACTCATCTTCCTGCGCTCCTGTGTTCAGAACTGATTTCATCTTCTCTGCCTCTTCAGTATTTTTCAATATCGCATTGGTGACAAATAAACATACCGGAAATAAGAACTTTCCGTAACGCTTTAGGTCGCAATCCATCTGGTCGCGCGGGTAAACTAGGCTGGCCTTGAGGCCATAGTTGTGAAGGGAATTATCTAGCTCTCTGGAAAAAAAGAGAAGTTATATTTTCGTATTTGTAACACCAGCGATGACTATATAGTAAATAGCACAATGCACATTATTAAAAAAAGTTAAGAAATGACGGAAGTCTTTAGGCGGCTTAAAAACTCCTGAGTTCGCTACTTGTTCATACGAACTTACTTATTTGGACTACCCTTGACCATCCTTCATCTTCATTGGATCTAAAAAATGTCTAAAAAGATAATGAAAAACACGTCTCTACCGCTCATAGACCGCGCATTCTTCCTTTTTAACCGACTTCAATAAAAGTAGGAGGTTCTACGTTTCTATGTTTCACTTTAAGTACCTACTTTTTGAAGTTAAAAATAGTACTAATGACAATTAAATTAAAAAAAAGAATTTTGATGAGATACTAATGCCGATCTTCGCAGTTATGAACAGAAATGTACCTGAAAAGTGCAGGAAATTACGATCTTCACACGAAATTGAAATCGGTTCACTAAAAAAATAATTTTACCAGTTACCTATGGTAGTGGTCCAAGTAGTCGTAATAGTGCTCGTGTCGTTGTTCGTGCGACGTGCTATTGAATATCATGTACATTATGTCGAAAACGGGATTGCTTTCTTTCGCCATCTGATAGTCGATAAGAATGCACTCCTCTGGAACGTCATCCTGAAAGATTAAATTAAATAAAAAAATATCCTTGAACTTTTTACACAGCGTCATCTAGTCCCAAGCTAAGTAACTTAATGTTTGTGTTATGGTAACTCGTTGGCTGATATAATCCTTAAATCCATTTTTTTTGTTAATACATACATAAATAAATAGTATAAATGGAAAACACCCAGACACGGAAAAAATATCTGCAAAACATCCACACATTTGTTCCATAGCGGGGATCGAACCCGCAACCTCCGCGTCTCAGCCAGGCATTCGCCCACTACGCCACAGAGGTCGTATTGCGGGTATAGGCCGCGCCATGTAAAAAGAACGCTGACTGTCAAGCTGCGAGGTAGACAAACTTATGTTGAACATACTATCGGTCACAATAGTTTTTGATAACGAAATTTGTTTTAAATAAAAGTATAAGAAAAATATGTATTTCGGCTGCATATTGTTTTAAGAAAATAGACTAGCTGTTAATGCCGTTGATAATTTAAAACAACACATCCAAGGCCATAAAATAATTGATAATTTTTATATTTAATTTATTTCCAATACGTTTACAAAGCTGCGAGCGAAATGCTTGATGAAAAATAAAACAATGTACCTAAGGCCAAATGAGCCCTAGTACTTTCGTGCGCGAGTGTACCCGTGCGCAAACATACCCCTCCTACTTCCCCTCATCGTTCTATTAACGTGGCGTGACTTAAACCTATGCGTCGGTTGATCGAAGATCGTATGAATCAGACTAGCGCCACTTTGTCGCATACAGTCACCTTATCGTAGATAAGGTTATCTATCAATGAAGTCATGTTGATTTGTAGGTATAATTGCCAATACATTTCAACATCTACATTTGTTCTAACAGTCAAAATCATCTATTCTGCACTTGTTATCAATGGAAATAGTTTAAAATAACAATTATTTCCCAACAAACTTTATTGGCCGTGTAGGATAGTACTACTTGACTTTACATCTAAAAGACGTAAGCACAAATCCTAGATCCTTTTTTTCCCTTTCGAATCTGTAAATTGTAGTACTAACTTACGAAGAAAAACATCGTGTGGAAAGCAATAAGCTTTATAAAAGTGAATATGAGACTTGTCGAAAATGGAATGCTAACTTCTGCAAAATGTGGGCATTAACCAAATGTGTATGTGGACCTCTGATTACCCATTAAGAATCTTCAAAGGATCTAAAAGCAGGCAAATACACACTGAAAATGGAAACACAGACGTGATTATAATACAATTGAACCAGTATGCCCTGTGCACATACCTTGATTCGAAACATGATATTGTTGATCCATCCATCTCCTTGCTGTATCACCGAGTGCTTGTCATTAGCATCGCGCTTCGTTGTCTTGGTGTACAATGAAATGAAATTAGTGCAAACACCGGTTACATAATTCTTGTAATCGTTGCTCAAAATTGATTTCGTTGATTCTTCCATAATTTCAAAGTATTTCTTCATTGATTCCATTTGCCATGCGGGCCCCTTGTACACATCACCGAATTTGGATTTTATCTCGTTATATAACTCTGGCTCTCGACGTTGCAAGACGTATGACAAGGAGTGGTAAACGGCTAAAGATTTTAGGACCATTTTTACACAATCATTACTTAGCTCCTTAAATCTATCGAGGATACTAAACTGTGACTCTCTTAAGTCTTCTAGTAAAATTATTTCATTCGGTTCTTCACATAACACTCCATAGAGCTCTGGATATCTGTATGTGTCAACACCAGCGCTTTTCTGGATTTGTATAAACTTGGGCAGTAATTCAGAGTAAATAATTTGTTCGTTTCTGAAAATCATCGCTGTTTGGGCCATCGCCCTCAATGTTTCGTTGTCGCTCGCGAGTTTTGCGATCATTTTAAATGTCTCATCATTTTCGGTGATAGTTATTCGTTTGACATTAGACATGTAGTTTTCCCCAGCTGCGCCAACATTTTCTATCTTTGCTTCTGGTCCTCTGAACCCCCGTTTCTCTAAAATTTCACTGATAAATTCCAGTTGTCTTGGACTGACAAAATCCAAATCTCCAGTAAACGCGAATCGACCCATTGTAAACTACTTGTTGTCGTACATTAGTAGTTGTTGTTTATATGTACCGTTTATAAAAATTATCTTCAATATAATTAATTTTAATCGAATAAAATTTCAAGATATGATAAGATTAGGATAAAACTGGATCAGATTCAGAAATAGGTGTAACAGAAGGTGACGATACCGGGATGTTACCATAAATATAAATTAGTTACTAACTAGGTACGTCACACAAGAACATACGATTTTAATTTCAGATCTTTACGATTAGCGGTTTAGCGTTGATTCGTCAGCCAGTTTTTCAGGACAAATCATTTTATTAGTACCTATAGATTAATTTTATTATTCACATACAGTCAGAATTAGTCACGTATCTATTGCTATGCAGAATGCATATTTGAACAGGCGTTTAACACTTTCAATTATTATCTTTAAATGACGATAACTCCTTTTTCTGACATTAGATTTCAATAAAATAAAGTAAATAAAATAAAATAAAGTAAATAATATGTGGATACTATGCCCTGAAAATTATAATGTTTAAACTAGACTACTTATTACAAAATAAACCTTAGTCGGCATCATAATAGTTATTACACATTAAAAAAAAAATAGACCAGGTACTTGATTTTTTTGTATTTCTAAAAACAGCAATAAATTCCGTTGCGTAGTTTTTAAGATTATCGAGGACAGACTCAAATACCTACCCATGTACTTACGTACAGACAAACAAAAATTATTAAGTCTTTTTTATTTGTGTTTTAAGACTTTGAACTGATTATTCTATTTTTTATGAATGTACCTACAGACACAATTTAGATGACTGAATATAGGTACCTACTACATTATACAAGTTAGGTTGTAAATCACCAGAAACCTCTTTATAATATAGATTTCTCATAAAATTCCTATCGATATTGTTGTAGGTATTATAGTACCACAAAATATACATAGGAACAAAGAAACACTAAAAAAACAAACAGTCTCAATTTAAAACTGACTGCTCGGTCACAAAATCAACCCTAGAGTCAGAAACATTCAAATAAAGGGAATAAAGCAAAGTGGCCCCTAAACTTTATACGGCGGGCCTCAGGACCCCATCCGTGGCTAGCCAATAAGATCGCGGCGTTCAGATCACGTCACAAATGACAATTAAACGTTGAATGACAGCTTTAAAGATGGCACCCCACTTAATGATAAATTGATGGTCTAATAGTCATTTTCAATAGTTTTATTTATGCAGGGATTCTTATTATTATTGAAGCTTCCTTTCAAATAAAGGACTTCACACACAGCAGCTATAATATATATTACGGTATATTACATCCCGGGATATATAGCTGTATATTATCGTAAGCTATCACACACAGAACAGATATCTGCTGTAATATATCTTTTGCACGGACGTAGCTATAGCTTTCCTAAGGGGGGGGGTCCGAGGCATCAAAGTCCCACCCCCTCTCGCCTCTTTTTTCTTCTATTACTTGTAGAAATGGCGCGAGCGGAGCGAGCAAAATATTTTTAGTTAAAAGCAGCGTATTCATTCGGTTCTTATTCTGCAAAAAAAGACGCGAGCGGAGCGAGCAAATTTTCTTTTGACTTATAAACATAATTTTTGGAAGATAAAAGCATTGTGTCACTTTGTTTTATTGAGGGCCGGTTTTTATTCTGGTAAAAACGACAAGAGCAAAGCGAGCAAATGTTTTTTTAGTTAAAAGTAGTAGTTCGGTCCCCCTGGACCCCCCCCCCCCCCCTAGATACGTCCAGTTCATTTCATTTGACATACGCCATTTGATTGGGTATATTTCTGTTTTTACCCGCATGTTCTACCCACTCACCTTTTTTTTGTTTCTCCCCAAATTATGTCGGTTTTTCAACCAACTTCAAAAAATATGTTTTTTTTTGTCGTTTATACCCAAAATGTGTTTTATTTTCTACCCGCAATCAAAATAACTGTATAATTATTTATGTTGTTATTTGATTAAAACATTTTAAAATGCCATCATTTTTTATCTCAACTGAACATTTTTGCCGTATTTTGTTACTTAAGTCATTTTTGTTCTGAGTGAAAATGAACGAAAATGAAAAATAGCAGTGGGTATAAACGGCAAAAATTATTATTACTTTGTGCTTTTGGGAAGAAACTGTGGGTAAAAACAGAAATGCACCCACGATTGACGCGCTCTCCAGCTAAAGTGTTATAAAAGGTGTTCTTATTTATTCATACTCATACACGGAAAGTACGCACGAAGTTGCCGGATCATGGGTTCAAAGCAACATTATCCGTCCCTAGGGAAAATAAATAATACTTTCGTAATAAAATAAATAATAAAAATAAATAGTAGTGGGATTACGAAGGATGTTGAAAAGAAGAGAGAGAATATGGGAATTACGACGGAGACGGATTAGCAGCCACTTGAGCTTGGTACGAAATTCTGAAACGTGATCATATTTACGAAGCCCGAAAATAAAGCGAATGCATACATTCTGAAGACGCTCAAGTTTGTTGAGTTGATCCTCAGTAATGTCAAGATAGGAAGAGTCTGCATAGTCAAGGATAGGGAGCAAGAGCGTTTGTGCGAGCGTAATCTTAGTGGCAGTCGGGAGAAAGTTACGCAACCTTCGAAGTGAACTAAAAGAAGCAAACAACCTTCGGCTCACTGAACCAAGCTGCGGCTTCCAGGACATACAGCTGTCCATAACCACTCCTAAGTTTCTAACATTGTTAGAAAAAGGAACAACAACATTATCAAATTCTATTTTAGGTAATGATAGCCAGTTAATTTTAGATATTGTACGGGAACTGCCCAGAACTATAGCTTGAGTCTTAAGAGGATTAACTTTCTAAGTGCAAGTATTAATTACTTATATTAATTATCCATGATTTCACGACACGTCCGCTCTTCGGAGGCTCTGGATGGGGACAGCAGTGTAAGCAATAATTCCCACATGTTCTTCCGAAGAACGACTTGCTTTGTGCTTTAGGTAAGAATGAAATAAAAGTACATATAAAATAATCATCAAATTTTTGAACATCCTGTACGAAGTGAAATATATTGAGATATACTGAGATATATATTTTCGTATATAGTCCGTTGAAATGTTACATTTGCTTTGCATTTGTTAGAGGACGCAATTTTATTATTGGGACATGTGTGGGGGTTCAATAGAAGCTTAACGTCAAGTTTGTGGGGTCGCCACCCTTGTTTCCCGGCCGCCATCTTGAAAATAGGGGTGAACACGATATCTCAGAAACTATGCGTCTTACAAAAAAATTGACAAGCTATAATTTGTAGTAAATTGTTTTGCCTACAAATATGTTTTAATAACTTTTTGCCCTAAATCAAATATTTAAGAAGTTATAAGCAAAAAAGTGAGAATTTTTTTCTATTTTGCTCTATAACTTCATGCAAAAACGGCTAAACCGATTTGGTTGAAATTTGGTATGTAGATAGGTGATACCCTAGATAAACACATAGGCTACTTTTTATTCGGTTTAAGTTGTTGTACCCCTCGGTGTCACCCGCGTAAATCCCGTTCCCGCGGGAAAATTGGGATAAATAGTAGCCTTTGTGTTAATCCAGGGTATCACCTATCTACATACCAAATTTCAACCAAATCGGTCCAGCCGTTTTTGCGTCAAGTAATAGAGCGAAATAGAAAAAAAATCTCACTTTTTTGCTTATAACTTCTTGAATATTTGATTTAGGGCAAAAAGTTATAGAAACATATTTGTAGGCAAAACAATTTACTACAAATTATAGCATGACAATTTTTTTGTAAGACGCATAGTTTCTGAGATATCGTGTTCGCCCTTATTTTCAAGATGGCGGCCGGGAAACAAGGGTTGCGACCCCACAAACTTGAGGTTAAGCTTCTATTGACCCCCCACACATGTCCCAATAATAAAATTGCGTCCTCTAACAAATGCAATACTCGGCCCTCAAATTGTAACATTTCAATGGACTAATAGCTCAGTATCTTAAGATACGAAGATATGAAAATATATATTATAGCTGCTGTGTGTGGTCTCCTGACGATTTCTATAGAAAGATGTATTGAGATATATCGTGCTATAAGATATATCTTCATATTATAGCTGCTGTGTGTGGTGTCCTTAATGAGTTGTGAATCGTAACTGCCATTAATATTGTAATAGAAACATTGATTAAAATCGAAGTTGTATTTAGGTCTGTTATGAAATAAATCATTCTTCTAGATTTTTTGAGTTTATATTTGATACCTACCTACACTCAGCAGTTGTGCATGTTATATAGATGGCCTTTTTTATCAAAGTCTGAAAGAAAACAAAACAAACATTTATGTTTGTAGGACTAGTAACTTTTAATAGATAAGGTAGCAAAATCCGGACCGAATAAGCCTGGATGTCAGCGTTGGGCAAAAAGTCGTATAAAAAAAGTTTAGTGACGGGGCGCAACACACCCCTATTGTGACGTGCGCCGGAGTCGATCAGTCATTCTCTTATCACGGAGAGGAGTAGTGGGTACCAATAACCCGTTTTTAATAAACAGAAGGTTATTTTTTTAGTTCGAGTTGTGCATAAATTTGTGAGTGGTTGGCATGAGTTTGATCGGTAAGTGATTTTTTATTTTAACATCTATATCTATTTAAAAAAAGTCGCTAACATTATCTATTTTTCAAAAGAAAGTCGCGCAGTTATAACACGAGAACGGCTGAACCGATTTTCATGGTTTGATTAGATAGAATGTGTTTGTCCGAAATACGTAATAAAATAATGGAAAATTGTTATTTTTTTTCGAAAAGAATAAAATAAAAAAAATATTCCCCATTCACATTTTGACTCTAACTTGACAGAAACTAAAGTAGTTAATTTTTTTTTGGTAAATATCTCGTGTCAAGTGTTTATAAAGTAGTTAATTGTTATTTATTTTATTGAGGTTTTTGTTTACTTATTTAAAAAATTATTATAATATTTAGTAAAATATTATATATATTCTTGTAACTGAAGCCGACGAAAATGCGGTCGTAACAATGTGTTTTCTACAAATATTTTCTTAGCGGTAAGAGCTATTTAAATAAAATACAGAAAAGTTATAAAGTTCAAACAGATGGTTTCTAATTAAATAATATACTTACTCATTAAACTGCTATGGATTCAGTATAACTTGGAATAACTAATACAATGCATTATTTTAAGTTATAAACAATTTTATAAGGTTTCTTCCCATTCACCATCAAGCAATAAATACCTAAATGATTAGCAAAAACAAACAGTCTGTGGTAGGTCTATCTTATGTTGTTCAAGTACATGCGGGCGTCAAGTGCAATCTATCACATTGCACTTGACGCCTATAAAAACATTAATATTGATTAGGTACCTTCTGTAAAGACAAGAAAGGAAATATCTAGCCTATATTTTCCCCGCTCTCGCTCTATTGCTAAGTTTTAGCCAAATCTGTTCAGTAGTTTTATGAAACGAGAAAAGAAAGAAACATTCATTTAAATATCCATGAAAACTTAGTTAACATTAATTATATTAGTAGGATACGTATAATATAGGTACGTTAATAATATATTATACGTTAATAAAACAACGTAGCTTGTAAAGTGTCTACGACGTAGACCTTAAGGTGCTACGGTGTAGCTCTTACTACGAGTTATCTTGCGCGCGTGTCTCACCATCTCGCCCACTCACTCACCCGACTTGGGTGTGAGGAGCCGCCACTTACCTTTGGTATTTCATAATACAGTCAGCGTCAAATTGATATGAGCGTCTAGAGTAGTCTAGAGCTTTGTTAGTAAGATAATTTTGAACACCCTGACAGCTCATATAAATATGAAACAATGAGTAGTAAGATATTTTTGCTTTTATGTTTTCAGATCATTTTGACTACTCTAGACGCTCATATCCATTTGATGCTGACTGTACAAACACATTTACGTTTCATTTTAATAAAGCAAAAATTCCACAAGTTGGTCATTTTAGCATTGATTTAAGTTAAATGAAATGAAATATGATTACGACTGTATCCCATGGAGCGGAAGACATTTCTTTCAGATCTTTATGTAATTCTTTAGATCCTCTGAAAATGTCTAAAAATATGGGCATGTACCTACCAAATATAAATTTTGACATACCTCTGACTACCCGTTTAAGTTATTTCTATAGAAAACTAGCAAAGAGTATATTTTGGAAGATTTGCTTTAGAACAAATAATTAAGATTGTAATTTGAAATGAAACTACATATTTTCTTTTTAATAATAAATATGAAAATATTATAAGTAAAAGAACTATAGCTAGTCTGATATATTCAAAATGAATACATAACATTTTGTACGAACATCAGTTTATAAGAACATATTAAAGGCGTTAAATTGATTTCACAAATTGAAAAACGATAATACAAATGTTAAAAAGCTTTATCTAAGTACTTGTTACGTCGTTAAGTATATTAATTGCTTTCGGACACGGCTCTTGGAAGTTAATTTTAATTTACTAGATTAACAACATTCACAATAGCAAGTTATAAAAATATACAGCATGCACTATTTATAATAGATGATTTTTGAATCCATGAGAAGGTTTTGCATTTAAATTGGACATTATTATTATTATAATTAGCCCGTTATGTCCCACTGCTGAGAAAAGGCCTCCCCTTCATCTCTGCAATTATCGCGTTCATTTGCCATTTGGAGCAACGCTGTATTAAAGGCGTAATAAATATAAAAAAATAAAATAATAACAAATAAAAATAGCTATATTTCCACACTTAAGAAAAACAGGTCCAAACATTAAAGGCATAAATGTAAGTAATAAATAAAGGCCATATAAAAAAAGGCTGTAATAAAGCCAAATTGGACATAATAGACTTATAAACAATTCGAACAAAAATTATTGTTATTTCCTCGGACATTCACATATGGCCATCTAGCCCCGAGCTTAGCAACATCATTGTGTTGGGTAACCAGATGACTTATCATTATCAGTCACTTTTACTTGGTACTTATACGTTTTTATTAAAGATTCAAAAACACCCAAACCAAGAACGTTGCATTTAATTATGCATGTATTCATAATATTTGGAGAACATAGGCACAAACATTTGTCCCGTAGCGGGCATGGAACCCGAAACCTCTGCGTCCTAAGCGGGCTACGCCCACTGCACTACAGAGATCATAGAAATTCCAATAGGCTAGTTGACTTATTTTTAAAGTGGGTCTTAAATAATTCATAATTGTTCTATTAGACCAAAATAAACATTATTATGTTTTTTGGAACCATGCAAACAGCGAAATTTGATTTTAAAGTTTAACTTTTCTTAACCATCCAAAAACGCTGTCAGCCATATTAGTCAATAGACTATCTGTGCTGTGACGTCATACGTATCGTAAATAATCATTTGACATTTTAGAAATGTATGAAAATGACAAAGTGACATTGGTTTGTTTACATCACATCCGGGAGTTTAATGACATCACATCCGGCTATAATGGCCGACAGCGTTTTCAGCTTTCGAAATTAAAAATATAAACAACAATTTTGCAATTGAAAATATGCAACGATCTTGAACTTTAATTAACTGAAATCGATATAGTGTGGTTTCGTAAGTCAAAAACCGCAGGAAATACTAACTTATTGTGCTAAATTTGTTATGAGTCAAGTAGCCTATTCCTTTCCATCCGCTGATTGATCTTTCTCCACAAATCGGTAGGTATAATTAGTACCGATAATTACTCAATAACGACGCTTTTTTTAAATTATTTTATATTATTTTGTTTTTCGGTTCTTGTCAATCCTGGTTTCGCGGGATTCTTTCAATTTAAAAAGTGCTTTCCATATTTAATCAACCAGAAAACCTTACTTACCTAAGAAGAAAGGCAAAGTGAACATTATTTTCAAAGACCAGTTAATGTATAAAAAAATGTGCCAAGTGGCAGTCGGAGTCGCGCGACGGGTTTCGTACAACAACATCTATACAACATTAGAAGAAGCAAAAATGACAACAAATCACATTTGTTGTATAGGAACCACCTTAAATATTGATTTTATTGTTTTTAGTGGGTGGTGGTTTTAGTGAGTACCCAGCGGCAACAGAACACTTCTGTAAATTTATAACAGAAGTTTTTCTGTTGTTTTAAAAAAATATAAACTAGCTGTCACTGTTTGTGAGATACAATACAATGTTGAGATACTGACAGACAGACAGACTGAAGGCAAGGTATTAGATTTAAGGTCCTGGTTTTACCCTTGGGTACGGAACGATAAAAATGGAAATATGCAGGTCAACAATTTACGAGGTTAAACTTTGTATTGTACATGACAGGGTAACAGCAGTTTAACTAAACTGGCCGTCAGAATCGCGTTTTCTACTTTTTAACATTCTGCGGGTTTTTCTTGTTTCACAAAATACAACAAGCCTTTCTATTTTCACTTCTTCTTTTCGTTTCAAATGCTTCAACTTATATTTGCTCAGAAGTAGGCCACCTAAGGTGCGGGTTTTTCTTGTTTCACAAAATACAACAAGCCTTTCTATTTTCACTTCTTCTTCTTTTCGTTTCAAATGCTTCAACTTATAATTGCTCAGAAGTAGGCCACCTAAGGCTGAATAAGTTTCAGTCTTGTTTCAAACATTTCTGTGGCTTCAATATCCTTGTAAAAATGTTTTATTTGTGTAATATCTCATCAAAATGTGAGTTTTTAATGACGAATGCCGTCTGCTCCTCGTCTGTTGTTTATACTCGTAGATGCAGAGTTTTGGTCGAAGGTAGACAGATGTCAACAGACACCACGACTCAGTGTAGCACGACACAAAAAAACGTGCTATTTACAGACCTACTTCATATATTTTTCAAAATGTTATAGTTCATATTTTCGAAGTTAATGTGTACCTAATTTAAATCATTGGCCTACTCCAATTATTTGAATTACCTTTATTATGACAAGGTTTTTTTGTACCCAGTCATGTTCATGTATAAAGTAATTTCTTAATGCATTTTTAAAAGGATTTTGCAAATGATTAGGGCAGTAAATCTATGTAGGTACGTACACACTTTTAATTAAATCAAAAGAGATCTGTCAATTTTATGCATATAGCCTAGAAAGGAAATTTAGGACACCTGTATAACAAACAACAAAATAACACCTTGCTATCGGCGGGTCACGCGTCTCTTGCTTGCTACAAACAAACGTAAGTCGTGAAAATATTGTATTACCAACAGCGCCCTGCGGTGTTACCCGCAGTGTACCCGTTGTGTTATTCTGATATGTAAGCCTATATTATTGTGAAGTTTCATCAAAATCCATTAAGCAGTTTTTGCGTAAAAGAGTAACAAACATCCACCCCATTAGACATATTTAAAGGATCTAAAGAATTAAATAAAGATCTGAAAGGAAATGTCTACCGCTCCCTGGGATACAGTCGAGATAATTTTTTTTTTTTTTTTAACTGTCGACTTCGAACTCACTTCAACACGCACATCTTTACTATAAATTATATTAAGCATCATTTTTCTTTTATTTTTATATTTTATATCCAAATTGTCACGCAAAGTCGCCTGTAACAGCCTAGTTGTCCCCGAAATCGAACTCTTGTATCGGTCCGCAAATTATACATGGAAGCCGAAAGCATATTTCGTTTCAAGCATCGGCTTTCGGATAAACGAAAATTGGTTTCTTTTAAAAATTTCATATTTAAACATAATTATGTTAAACTAAGTTTTTTTTTTGCAAATTTGATCCGCAATAGCATAAAACCCGAGTACCAAACCAAACGTGCGTAATTGCGGACGAAAGTCTGTTTTTCGCGTTAGCGAATAAGGACCCAGTAGAGTCTTGTGGCCCTTATAAAAAACAGGATCAATTGGTATCAAAAAAACTTTGTGAGTAAAATGACCATTTTCTTGCTGACTGTACTTATTTTTTTTTTCCAAAATCTGTGAATACACTTCAAACAATCTCAAAATTTAGGTATTGATAGTCGCCTAAAGGTGTATTCCTTTAACTATAACGGTTAAGGTAATTTAGATCAATATAGGGTTATCCGAAACTATAAAAGATAAAACCTATTCTTAGAAACCATACCGCGTCCGAGCTAACAACAAATTTTTCTTTCGAATTTCGCTTCATGTAGTTTCGAAATAAAATCCTGGATCCTATAATGAAACCTTAAACAATTATGTAAGTACTTAGGTACCTATTAAAATTTTTTTTTCTTACCCCCATAATTAGCCTCATTAGTGTGTTATTAATAAAAGTGGGTGTGTGCCTTGAGAGCCTTGCTTCCCGGCAGGTATAGCAATCAGGGTTCCAGTACATTTCGTTATCGGTCGCGAACGGACGTCCTCACTCCTCATGCTATTCTCCTGTTGCATCCAACCTGCCTACTGACTACCGCGTATTCTGTGCCCTGTGCTTTGAAGTCGGCTCGTTTCTCCAGCAACAGGTAAGATGCGAGATGATAAGAAAAACTTCTTTTGTTTATGATTGATAAAAATATTTGATCGGAAATTCGGAAATGCTTAGTTTAGAAAGAGTGGATTGTTTTGAGATGTTATTTTATTGAGATGGTGTGTTGACACCTCAGAGCCATAATGCTTCCTCATTGGTTGACACGGTGAAAGAATAAAATTGCATTTATAAAAAGACAGATATTAAGAGAGTTTTTACGATTTTATTGTTTAACATTTGAGTAATTTTTATACTAGTCTAATATATTTGGATCCTAAACGAATCGGTCCTAGACGGGTTGATGGAACTTTAAGTTGTTAACTGTAAGTTTTAATCCACAACAAAATGGGGAAAGCAAAGGCAAAATTAGCCTCCTTACTTCCTATAAATCATCCAAAAATGTGAAGACGTACTTAATAGTTACACAAGTTAGACGAACCTCGGGAGCAAGTAAAAACTCCATTAAAAAATGTACATATTATTACAACAGCTGCGATGTAAAAGTAAATGAAATGCCGATAATCGCTACTTTGCGTTTAGCCCAAACAAATCCCGAAAGTATTAACTTTTTGTGCGATCCCAAAATTGAAAGCAAGAAGCTACCGACTTCTGTTATTGAAATGGCTTTTGTTCAACGCTCAAGCTATGTGCACCGGGCCATGTTCCGGATGGATACGCATTGTCCTGTACTACTTACCCGGATTATCTCTCATCATTACCTGTTTGAAACGATAATTATACACAAAAAAATATGCAATTCCACTTCTAAGTGCCGACTGGCTACCGAAGATTCTGTTTACGCAAACACAAAGCCCTTTCGAGCATTGTTCGCATTACTTTTCCTGGTACATCGATGATGGATTATTTAGTTGTAAAATTAGGCAAACTAAACTAACCTACCACAAAAGGCCGAAGGTATCTCAATTTTCACTGTTCGTCAATTTATTTATCTGAATTACCTTTCTTCCATAATTTCATTAATTACGTTCGCTTAGTTACTAATAAAGGTACTTGGTTGGGTACTAATAAAGTCCGATCAGAAAACCAGCGCGACTCCTTACTATTTGAAACGTTTACCAACTGTTTACAGAATTACCCATGATTATATTATACATATAGAATAGAATAGAGAGAAGTTTTATTTTGCATCAACACACATAAATTAACATAAGTTAAGAATAAAAAATATTTACAATCGAATGGCAGGAAAATAAGGCAACCCCTCAGCATGTGCTTCAGCAGCACCATGGCTGATGAAGCGCAAGTTTTCAGTTGCACCAATTAAGAGTTTTGCATCAACCTATACCCATCATATAAGATACTATTTCACTTTCAAAACTATCGTGAGTTGTACCACAGATAAAATAATACTATGTACAGATGGTCCATCTAGAACATTAATTTCACTCCTGTTTTTCTTCGAGCTATTTTTTTGTGTGTGATTTTGCGGCGGCCCTAGCAGTGTTTTTAGGTCTTGCCTGCAATCAAATATAAGTAACTCCATCTAGTGCTAATATTTTTGATTGCAGGCAAGACCTAAACACTGCTAGGGCCGCCGCAAAAATAGACCGAAAAAAAATAGGAGTGATATCAATGTTCGAGATGAGGCATCTGTACTTATGTAATCTGTGGGTGGGTTGTAGTCACGTCACTCTGTTGTTTTGCTAACTGTTGTTAGATGTTTGCCATTAATTTCATACAAAAAATAACAAAATATCACAAAAAAACACAGACAAAATTACTTTGACCTTTATAGCTTTGAATTATGAATTGGTAACATACCTACTCGTTCCCACGCGTGGTATGTCCTTTCTATTTATTCATCCACAAAATTTCATCAAAACGGTTCAATAGTTTGGGCGTCAAAGCATAGCAGACAGAGAGATAGGAGTTACTTTCGCATATATGTACATAGTAGGAGGGAAAGTTCTCTTTGATATTCTTAAAAAAATATTTACTTATATCATCATCATCATTACTTGAAAATGAGCTGAAATAATGTATAGCTAAGCTAATGTAGATAATCATACCATGGATGTAACTAGTGGGTACATAATAAACTTTAGCACTAGTGTAATTGGATTGATTTAGACGTTTGTTCCGGAAGTCGTGGGATCGTATCCGGCCGCGTTTCGAACAGTTTGTATGCTAACACGAGCTGGCAACTTGCTCATACGAACGAACTAACACAAGCTTTAAACGATGAAGGAAAACATCGTGAGGAAATCCAATTAATCTACAGCAAAATATCCATACCAAACTTTTCGTGGTATAATATTAGTAGGAATAAAACTAACTACACCAGCATATTTGTATTGTAAAAGGCTATTTGACTAGTTTCTACAAATATCTAAAAATGTTTATTGGTACCAGGTGTCAGGATCATACAAAAATACATTTTTTATTATTATTTTTAATTACAAGTATTTTGTAAACAAGTATTTGCTTTAAAAATAGGCGTGGATAAAGCGTGTGACGTCACTTTCATGCCATGTTATATTATGGAATTTGTATGTGTGCTTTGTGGATTTTAATTTTTTTTATGTGAATTTGACGTCAAAAGGTTTACGCCGTCAAACCGTTTATCGAGTCTTCGTGCCAAATTAAAAACAAATAAGCTATTTTATAATGGGATTTTGTTGAAAATCTATGTATATAGGTAAGAACATGTTCTGTAGTGTTGAATATAGGTACAATCAGGGCATATTACAGGTTTGTTTCATTAAAAACTAACATCGAGTTATCGTCATTAAAATCAAAGATGAAAGTGCCGTTGGCAATTAAAGCACTCAGTTTAAAAATATTTTAATTACACACTTAACTGACTGATTCAACATGACGCGGGTGAAGTCGCGGGTGCCAGCTAGTTTTAATATTTTTGGCAAATTGATTTTAAAAACCATAATCTATGATGGCAATAAAAACATCATTATTTTCAAACTGTCAATGGCCGGCCTATTGTCTTAAAATCATTTTGAATTTAAACTTTAACCACTCGACGGCACTTCTCGAACAAGCGATTAGAACAATAAGAATAATGAACAAAAAGCAAAGGCACTCTACTTTGTAATGAAAAAGATGTCAGCGCGGTGAGCTTTTCACAATAGAACTATATTTTCTTACAATTGTTGCGATTCTTCTTGATCGATTTGTTTCTTATTCTTTTTTAATTTGTCGAGTGCACTTGGCGACCGCAAAATGTTTCGTTCACACGGTTCATTGAATAACGTGTGAAACATTTTATTGAATGCTTTTTGTTTCTTTTCAGATTATGATAAAGAATTGGGAATAGAAAATGCAAACAACGATGCCTGCTTCGTCGAGTAAGTGGAAACTTTGAAACTTTGTGCTAATTAGTAGATTATAATAGGCTAGTTGACTATTTTACAATTCTTCCGGAGAATCCTCATCTGGGTATAAGTACGGTCATTCCTCGCGGGCGCGTGTCATAGTAGGTATCATATTTTTTTACGTGAGTAATATCCCGTGTGCACAATAGAACTGTTCCTTTAAAAGTTTAAAGGTACCTATTAGATAATATAGATATTAGAGATGATTCTGATGCCGCCACTACGAAAACTAAACTAAACGAAGTAAAGAGATAATAATCACATTAGAATCATAAGAATCAATCATAAGAGTCCACTAAAAGGAGCTATCATGTACACGATCCCTTTATTAAATCTGGAAAGTTCTATTTAATATCTACCTACTGCACTTACCTGCATGTACTTCAATTCATCTTTATTTATTTGAACCACCAACACAATATACATCAAATCATACAAATAAAGTTGAACGTGCTAAAAAAAACAAGTTAAGCGTTATCTTCATAGATTATAGGTAAAGCGATGTTTAATTTATTTTATTTTATTTATCTAAAATTTCAATTCAATAAGTCATAAGCTAGTTATCATATAATGATGAGTAGGTAGTGCTAATTGCCTGATGATGGGATGTCGTGAGGGATCGTTGTATTCCCACGAGGTGCGTGTGCGCATCTGTTGGCTCTCATCCCGCGCCGCCCTTCGGTCCTGCTAATGCTACCCTTATATAGTACTATTTTGAATGCATAAAACTTCATAATTCTTTTAATTTCCAAGAAATTCCGTATTCAGAAAATATTTACTCTATAGTATGTAGGTACCTATATAAATATACCTACAATACATAATAACGCAGTTGTTTAAAATAATACCTATTAAGCTATTGCATAGCTTCTATCGCGGGCCTTGAGCGTGGAGACCGAATCCAGAAATTCCGTAACGAAAACACCTAACGCACGTCACTTTAGTTCAGCAACTCGCCTCTAGGTGGCATGCAATAGCTTTACTGTGGCAGTCCCAGAGTGCCACACGTCTTTTTTTTATACTACTAGCACATCATCATCATCCACAGCCCGACTACCCACTACTGGGCATAGGCCTCCCTCAGTTCATCCTCAGTCATCATGCCATTACTACATTATTAAAGTCTGACTAACATTACAATTTGAAAGGCTTGTCTTAACTAAGATAAAATGAACTTCTTCTGTATTAGATTACTTAAATAAGTTTATTTTTGTTGCAAAATCTATTGAAATTGAACACTTTTACTCGTAATACACAACTGTATCCACCAGACTACATTGCCGTGGGAAACTGTATTTAAATAGCAATATCAACAGCATCTCCTAATGAGCCCGATTAATAACGATGTTTTGACCCACGCGTCACGCAACGTGTTTCAATTTGGGGTCAAACACAGGTGGCAGCTCGCACGCCGCGCGGCGGCGCCGCACACCGTAGCATCCCAGGATGGTATAGATAGGGTTACTAAGCATTCATAACAGGCAATAGAATCCCCTAGTTTTAAGAACGTGGCTAGTTTTAGGAATTCCTATTCCAAACTCCACAACTTGGATGGGTGACCGCAACGCAAGTAACATTATCATCTGAGCGCTTCCGAGCTTTGGAGGGCAAGTAAAAAAACTGTTGGTCCCTAAAAGGAGGCCTAAAACCTCCGTCATCAGAGTTGGCTAGACTAACTCATACGAACGAACGAGCAAAAGTGATATCCACTTGCAGATATGACTTTTAGAAATCATGCAATTTTAACATCTGGAGGCAAATATGGCGTAGTTTTACTATGGGTTACTTCTTTCCTGTTACTATTTCCTGGAAAAGTTGATTTGTATAGCAATCAATTTAAACATCGTACCTGTTGTAAGTGTGCTTTTATCAGATTGTTCCCAGGCTCCGCTTCTGGATTTGCTTTGTCTATAGACAGGGTTTTGTATTTATTCATTTTCATTCGATATCGCGCTTCCTGTGCCAAGTACATTCATAACGCTTGAATAGGATGTCTTGAATGCTTTGCCTTTTTGACTACCGTCGTGTTTGGAGGTGTGCTCATAAAGGCGTATTTATGTGCATTCGTGGGACTGTAAATGAAAGAGACATCGCATATTTTTTGTAATAGTGGTTCCGAGTACAATGAGACGTCAAAGGATCACTCTATGAGTAGGTAGAGAACTACAGTGCGTATTGATTAACATTTATAAATCACATACAGAACTTTTAGTGTAGAGAGTTTATTTATTGGGAATTTACTTGTCTTGAATAGATTTTCGGTATTCGATTGGTCCCCTGTTTCGGAACTTGCTTTATGCGGATGGGTAAACTGCCAGTACTAGATATTATTCGTTCATCTCGATTTAGTTACATATCTGAGGACATTCAAGTCAACAAACAGTCAGTTTGTGAGTGCGGTTACTCTTGTGAAGGTAGAATTTATGTAAATTGATCATTGTGTACATAGTGGATAAACTACAGCATGAAATGAGAAAAAGCAACAAAGTTATATACCGAGACAGATGATAGGTACTATGTATTATGTACTCGTAGCTTTGGGACATAAAGGTACACTATCACCATTATTTATCTAATTTTGGTAGCGTGTTAAAACGTAATGATGATGATGATATATAACGTATGGTAGAGGTTACTTTCTAGTCCTAGAGAGTAAGCACGAGTAGTCCGAGACAGAGGCAAGTAACTCTAATGGTAAAATATAGGAGAACTAAATAGAAAATAAATTGGGTTAGGTATAAGAAAATTACAAAATAGGCGCTAAAAGTTAACGAGACAGATGATAGGTACTATGTATTATGTACTCGTAGCTTTGGGACATAAAGGTACACTATCACCATTATTTATCTAATTTTGGTAGCGTGTTAAAACGTAATGATGATGATGATATATAACGTATGGTAGAGGTTACTTTCTAGTCCTAGAGAGTAAGCACGAGTAGTCCGAGACAGAGGCAAGTAACTCTAATGGTAAAATATAGGAGAACTAAATAGAAAATAAATTGGGTTAGGTATAAGAAAATTACAAAATAGGCGCTAAAAGGTACTCAACGAAACCAGTTAATGTTTTTCAAAAGTCACACTCGAAAATCAATAATTGATTCTTAATAGTGTAGAGGACAAAGGAAACCAATCGGCAATTACAGAACAATACATTTATTGCATTGCTCTTTTAGCGAGGGGCACCCATCGTAAATTACACGGTGTGGTACAACCCATAGAGGCGGGGTCCCGTGGTTCCAACCCCAGTCGCTATCTACTCTCTCTGAACCAGCAATGATTTATGGCTTTTTGTATGTGATTTGGTAAAAACAAACTTGTGCACTGTCATGTTTACTGGTCTGTTAGCGTCTTGCCCCCTTTTTGATTACGTCTATTACTTAAAAAAAAACAATTTAGTATGTGTTTTTTCAATGTTCAATTCAAAAAAAGATAATAAAATTAAAACTATCGTGAGTTGTACTAGACATTTCATTAATATAATGGGAAATCACTCACGCACCTGCGAGGATTGACCATACTCATACCCAGAGAAAAGATTCTCAATTTTGAAGATATTTTTACGTGAGTAATTTGCCGTTGTATAAATATAATGAATAATAAAATTAATTATTTCCACAGGTCGCATTTTGTACGACGTTCCTTGCGCAGTGTGCAGGGACAATTCATCCGGGAAGCACTATAGTGTGTTCGCGTGCGACGGCTGCGCAGGTTTCTTCAAGAGATCTGTCCGACACGACCGCAGCTACATCTGCAAGTCCCACAGACCTGGATCCTGCATTATAGACAAGACTCACAGGAACCAGTGCCGCTCGTGTCGCTTCGACAGATGCCTTGAAGCTGGAATGAACAAAGATGGTGAGCTTATAAAACTTCAATTCAGTTTCACTTTATTAGTTACTTCCTTACACGGTTAAAGTAAAATTATTATCTACAAAGAAATACTGGTACGCCGTGAGCACGGTATCGTGCAGTAAGATTCTAAACATGAACCATTGTTCTAGCTGTACAACACGAGCGAGGCCCTCGAAACTCCACGATTCGCCGCCAAATGGCTCTCTTCTCCAAAGATATAATGCCATCACCGGAGATGCAACCTATGAGCTTGCAGAGCCCAAACATACCCAAACCGATCCTGCCCCCACCCAACATGCCGTTAACAATCTTCCCTTACCCACTCACACAATTCAATATGTTCAATATCCCATTCCTCACTCCGTATGTTCCACCGTCCATGCCTTTGAGGCACCACATTTTTCATGGGGACATCCCCGAGAAACAGTGTGAAGCGGCAGCCAGACTTCTGTTTATGGATTTAAAAAGGACGCAATGCTTCACACCCTTTGAATCCTTGTCCCTCCAAGATAGAGTGCTTCTGTTGCGAGAAACTTGGGCTGAGATTTTCGTCTTGAGCGCTGCACACCACTTGTACCCCATAAATCTTATAATCACCTACGAAAGAGGATGGGCACGCATAGAACGCTCAAGCGTGGAAACCTTTAGCGATGTGCTAGATGAAATCCACAAGGTTCAGGCTGATGAAACGGAGCTTTACTTGTTGCGTGCTTTGATTTTGTTCAAGACGAACTTAAACACTACAAGAGATGATGATGGCAAAAAGTCAGCGCCCGCGCATGCAGCTGCACACAAGCGACTGCAAGACCTGCCAGCAGTTGCAGAAATGAAAGATCGTTTCCAGGCGGCTTTGAATGTAGTGAGTATTACTTTTGCATCATTTAAGTATTTTAAGCATTTATTTATTTATTATAAAAGAAACCAATTTACAATCTTTTTTACTTAGTTTATCATAATCAGTAAGCGAAGTCTTCAAATGAAATCCTATGAACATGAAGTCCCAGAACGTTACAACAAGATTCAGAATTATTTTCATATTTTTAAATTGACTTAGCTCATTTCTACTGCAATAAGAAAAATTTGAGTCACGATGCTGTAAAGTTTCGCTCTAAGCAACACTTGAATATTTTGTAGCGCTCGCCGTCTAAAATACTTTAGACGACGCTACAAAATAGTTGCTTGTTATCGGCGAATAGTAACTTTCTGGTACTCCCAGTTGCTGTTGGCATATGCGAGGTTTAGCGTATATTTTATAACGTGTAAGCTCCGCGAGAATAATAAATTGTTCTAGAATACAATTGCTAATACTGAAAGATTTATATTTAGAAAAACATTGACATGGGTTTTTTTTCGCGGAATTTACCGATAAAACCCCGTGTCTACGTATTTCTAAATATGAATTTTGATCGCGAAAGGAAAGACTACTGAAAGATTTCTTTTGAAATGCGATAAACGCGAGGTCTCATCATGCATAGTTTCATATAACTTAAACTTAATTTTCTTTCAGCATATTACAACTTATTATCCCCACGAGTTGTCTCGCCTCAGCCGATTGAGTAACGTCCTCTCCTTGGTGAAGAAAGTCTCTTGTCGCACGATCATCGAGCTATTCTTCAGAAACACTATTGGCAACATGACAATTGAAAAGATCATCACAGATTTGTACATGTCCGGTAAAATACCGGTTATTCCTTTCAATATTTGATTCTTGGAACAACTAACCTACTATTAGATACTTACCAATGTTGTTGAAGTTAGCGAATGTTAATAATAATATGTAGGTTTAAAGCGAGTGAACCGTGTTAAGTGACTTCTTTTAGTAATTGTGATGGCAATTTATAAACAAATTTTTGGACAATCCCGGCACGGACTGCTAGAAGAAGGGTCGTCGGTAATTGAATGGACTATAAATAGATGAAAATGCAGTGTCAATAAAACATGTAAATATGAATTAGTGAAGCTGTAGGACATTCGTAAATGCATATTCGAAACTTATTGTAATTTTTTTATATGTAAATAAGGTAATTATAAAGTAATAGGTACGCCCTACTATAAGTATATTTTTGGTTGCTACCATTATTTTAAAATCTGCAGCAAGAAGGTAGATTAGCTTATTAACTTTTGTGATCTTTAGAAACTAAGAAAACACTCGAAACTAAGACTAGGTGATAAAATGTGCAATTTCTTAAAATATAATTTTAAGTATAATTTGCATATTTAGATTTTATCGCATTTTGTGTTGACTTTTTAGAAGCTTTGACAATAAATGACAATAAACTGATGGTATGGCTAATAGTTTTTAGGCGAGTTGCATACGGCATCGCGTCACCGCGCACCGTCTCGTCGGTCGGCGACGCGTCGCGGAGAGCGATGCCGACAAATAGGCGGAGTTCGCTCCAGCGGATGGTTTTAACGCATTTCTACATGAAAATTCATTTTAAATTGCGACACATCCTTCACACAGAATTAATTCACGCGGTGTACGGATTTAAAAGAGGCCAATGCGACATGACATGACACTCTTGACCGCGGGCTGTGCGCGGTGCTATGTGCTAACGGCCTTGGTGCATAACTTCAACGAATTTATTTCATCTTCGAGCGATGCCATCGATCTACTATCGATCGATTTGTCTGATAAATAACACAATTGTATTCTAAAATGTAAGGATACATTTCAGAACACAACACGTTAAGCTCAACTTGGTCACATATTTTGTTATTCTGGCCTTTACATAGGTTTAAAGAATGTTTTTTTCTTGTTACTCCTATGACAGTGAAAAGCGATAAATACCTATCCATTTTAGCTAACGTAAGTTTACTGGTCGGATATGCATAAGGGGCTAGATTACAAAGCATTGACTTACCTATCGATGTAACCATAAATATTATAATTTAATAGTTTCTTAATAGTTAATAGTTTCTGATTCTTAATAAATTAAAAGTAAAATAGAACATAGTGTCATTTAAATATTATCAAATAATCAATATACTTAAGTGGTCTGTTTTTGTTGTTGCGCGTCTCGTATGGCATCACTGAAAACCAGCACTCAGTAGCTCCTTGAGCTACTGCAGCAAATGCTGAGTGGTGACCAATTTGCGTCACTCAACGTCGATAAAATGTAAAATTACCTAATTAATTCATGGTAGGTATGCTTTTCCTAATTATATTTTATCTGTGAATTATTCAATTTTACAGTTTATTTGAGAGGTTGATAGATAAAAGTTACTATAACAGCACACCCGAATATTGAAACGCAATTTAAGTTTTTTTCTTGTTACTCTTATGGGATCGAAAAGAGATAACAACAGATATAATATGCGTGTTAGCTAATATAGGTTGACTGGACTGGACAAATATGTATATTTCACTCTTTCCAATAATCTATGTAGTTTAATTGTTGTATATTGATTCTAGTTAACTACCCCAGTCATTATTGTAAATTTAAATATATATACATTTAATTACTTAAGTGTAAATAATTTTAAGTATGACAATATTGTAGGCTTTAATTCTAGTCAAATAGGAGATAGTCAATAACGTTATTATTATTTACTTCCATTAGGTATGTATATCGTTTGGTACCAAGATCCCTTTTATGTAATCCATCCCTAATAAAGCTTTGAAAATTAAAACAAAAAAATATCCTTGGATTTCCCACACAATAATAGGTTGTTGCACAGATAAAATAATGTAGATAAATGCTATAATTTATTCTGTAGTTACATAGTACTAAGTTACTTAAGAATGGTAAACTTTCACCCAGTCTTTAAAATAAAATGTGTATAGTGAAACAGTTTGTAATGATTCAATCCTATAGTTATAGTTCTTGAAACTATAGGTAGGTACATTATCATAGTACATCGGGGTGGTTGACCGTTATTGCTGCATTTGCCCCAATATTATGAGTTGGTAGACAAATGCGATGTACCCTCATTGTTATCATGTCACTGCGAGCAGCCCTGCGCTGACGTCTCGTCCTGACATGTGCGCCGGTATATTGTGTCCAAATTCCCGATTAATCTCCAACTTTTATGAGCTTTTGTTCGCTCCCTTTCAGATTTTTTGCATCGCTCCGACTTATTGACAATACCGTTAACGTTTTCACTAAATAAACCCCCTTAACGTCAACTTCACACAGTTCAGTTTCGGCTGTGATTATATATCAATTTAATTCAGCGGGATGTGAACTTTATGTTGTGTTTATAAAGCTGATATCAGAGTGTGGGTAGAGCAGCAGCCGTACAGTATTAACTTTTGAAGTTTATAGTCTTTCGGTCGCGTCAATTTGTGTATTGTGATGTGACATAATAGGGATGCCATCCCCACGGGTTTATTAGTTGAAACCCGATGACAGATACCTCGGATTTTGACAAATACTCATCTGCTTTCTCGTTTTTACTCATACAAATAAAAGAGATGGCTTAGTTTGAAAGATGTACTTATAAGGGCTAGGTTTATTGTATGAATTTAATGAAGTGTAATGAGGTGACGGGTCTTTAAGTTTGTATCACAGGATTTAACGTGTCTAAATTAAAAGTTTGACTTTATTATAAAGAAATAAAGCGAACATTAGAGGTCTTGGCCGTTTTTAATAGTCTTTCGAACGTTGACATTACTGAGTAACTTTTATATCCATAAGTAAGTAATATCCCTAAGTAAAGAATATTTTTAGGTTAATACAAATGTGATGATAAAATCACATTTTCCAATTAAAATAAATGACTAACTCTCAGTAAATCGGTACAACAATGTCCGGACGGACGGAAGGACATGGCGAAACAATGACGAAGCAAGATGATTGCTCTGAGTGGCAAAACTATATGGGTTCCTTGTTATCTTCGGAACCCTAAAAAGAGGTTCTATGCTCCTCTGTATGTATTTTTTATGTTTACCGATTATTCTGCCAATAGTGGGCCGATTCTTTTGACCGAGTTTTGTTTGAAAGGGTGTATGTACTTACCTAGTTTCGAGGTACTTATACTTAGGTCCCAAAAGAAATGATGAGGATCTTCAGAGTTATGAAAAGAAATTGACTTTTTTACTCTTACATTTCTTACAGCCGATGGATAAATCGTTTCCTCGCCATCGTTGAGACAACTGTCTTAGCTTGTTCCAATTTTACTTACAAAAGACTTCAACGCGCGACTTGGGTTTGGACACAGATTTCATATCTGTGGTTTGGTTTATTGAGGTCAACTTAAATACACTCTCATTAGAAGACGAAGTGTATTTTAAAGGACCACATTATGGATTCATCATGCACTAGCAGCCCGGCCCGGCTTTGCACGTATGTACTTACTTGAAAAATATACTTATTTTTTTTTAACATACTATACATAGAAACACCCAAACTCGGAGCAAGTTTTTGCAGATAATGCTAACATTTGTTCCGAAGCGGGAATCGAACCCGCAACCTCTAGGTATCAGGCTGGCTTTCGCCCACTGTGCCACAGTCGTTATCTGCCGAATTGTCTTTATCTGTGGATCTAGTCATCATAGTCATCATGCGGTTTTCACCAGCGTAGGTTTTTTTCTTTTTCACAATTTTTAGCATACGTTCAATATTATTTCCCATTGCCATCCTTTTTCATGGAACTCAACGTAGAGGGTGCTACATGCTTCCGTAGCAAACAAAAATCTTAAACGTTATTGTAATGTGCTACGTCGTAGCACTACTACTAGTCTTAAGATTGGTACCTACTTCAATGAAGTTTGAAACATCCTTTATTGCACTACCAGTCAACCTTTTCGTTCTGCGAGTGTACCTAGACATAGGTTAGTATCTACTTTTAATGCTAAGCTTAGTTATAATAGCTAGGCCTACAGGTTGGTAAAGATCTCTACAAAACTTACAATAGAAACTAACTATGTATATAAGTACAAACTTTTCAAAACAAAGCTTTACTCTCAGTAAGTACCTAGTCGGAGATGCATAGGAAGACCATTCACGCGCTGGGACGAAGAAATCAAGAAAACTGCTGGACCAAACTGGCTTCGAGCAGCACAGGACAGAGAAAAATGGAAGGCTTTGGAGGAGGCCTTCACCCGCAAAAGGGGTTCTCAAAAATAACCAAATAACTTAAGAAACTAAACAACTAACTAACTAACTTAACTTATATAATTTTTAAACATGTATACATACCTATGAAGAGAAATAAAAGGCTTTTTATTTAGATTTTATTTTATTTTTATTTATTATTAAGTACCTAGTCGTCCACCAGTTTTCGAGTTGTAGTATACCTAGTCCATGCAAGTTACGGGGGTGGCGGCACTGCGCTGCATTCTCATACCTACTGTTGTGTGTGTACATTTTGTAACACCTACTTACTCTGACTAGGTATCGAGGATAACATAATAGGTAAGTAGGTACCACAGCAGATAGTGGGGCCTCCAGAAACAAACAAAAATAGTTACCTAGATAGGGAAGTACGTAGGAACCCAATTAAAAAGTATTAGGTAGTAATTTGGGAGGTAGGTTTGACAGAAAAATACTTAGGTACCTACTTACCTATAAAAAAACCTACTGCAGTAAAACTAACTAATACCAGAGACCAGTATAAATAAACTGGTCTCTGCTAATACAAAGATAGGTACCTACCTATAAGTACTTCATTTATTGAAACGACCTAATAGGAAGTCTAATCAATTGTCAATTGTCAAATCTAGCCAATCACGCGAAAGACAAATATTTTTGACGACCAATCACGTACGTTTATTTTTCTTCCTATTAGCTCGCTTCAAGTCTTGAATAATACCTACTTTCTTCATTTCTTGAAGTTCAAGAAATGAAGAAAGTAGGTATAGGTATACTTAGTAGTACCTAAAGTACCTACTTAACTAAATAAAAGAAACCTAAGTACCTACTTACATTACACTTTGTTTGTACCATGTACCTAGACGTGAATCACAGACGTGAATGAACAAAACTATTTAGCTACTTATGTACTACTAGCGTCATCTATTAGTAAATGAAAGCAACAACACTTTCAACCAAAGTTGTGCTCCTTGCTCCATCTATGGGTTATTTCTTGCAACATAATAATAAAATGTTGCCATATGATATAAAACAATACTTTTTAGTTTATCAGATTGATTTAGATAAATTCAAAATTTAGCTTATTTGTAGAAAGAAAATATTTTAAAAAATTGTGTTTAACGATTCTATAATGCAAATGTTTAAACCTCTGTTCATCAAAATCTATTTTAGCACAAAGTTTTCTAGACAACTAGGTCAGTCATTAAAAGGCTCATGTCATGATTGGTTGATCTTCAATACCTACCTTACTTTTCCTACCTATCATTATTTACTTTTAGTTATGTAATAAGTAAATGTATAGGCACTCTCTAGTTGTGTTATATACTTTCTAGTTTTTATAGGATCATGACATCATTTTAGAAGGTACTAAGTATTTAATTTAGATACCTACCATACCTGTAATGGAATGTCCAAGGATATTTATATTTATTTATATTTATTTTATTTGGCACAGATTTGGTAAGAAAAGAAAATCAATAAAAAAACGTCCTCCAAATTAGTTCAAATCGCGTACCAAAGGTGGCGTAGAACACTGTTGGGGTTTGCCAACTCACACATTTGCATTCGCAGAATTATAACGAGAACAAAGTGTACCATACTCTGATACGAATAGAGAATAGAGTGCTTTGTACCAGCTGAATACAATATCAGCATTTTTGAGAAAGTATAGACACAGTCTATGGTCGGTGTCGGTGTGAGTGTGTGCGTTTTGGATGCGCCTGTGTGCGTGTGTAGCAGTGCGGCAGCGGCAGCAAGTAGCTGTCAAAAATTATTCAAAAGCGGAGAGAGTGCAATATTTTTTTAAAAAATGTTTATATATTTATAACAGAGTTATGTATGTCAATATTAGTTGTTATAAAGTTAAATTAACTCAAAATTTAACGTGCAGTACTTACGCGAACTACAGACATGGTTCACACTCGTCCTCCGTTGGAACTAGAAGAATTACCAAAAGAAGACGAAGAAAGGCTAGAAAATTTATTTTCTAAATTAGACATCGATGGAAATGGCAAGATCGACATCCACGACCTATCTTCCGCGCTGAAGGAGCTGGCTCCACACATAAACAGGAGCTATGCAGAGGTTAGTTTCAACTCGTAATGCTCCAGCTAACGGTGAATTGAATACCTCCCATGGTCCGCTGGTGAGCGGCGACACGACACGTGTTGCATGATTCATTCGATTATTCAACACTCACTGCTTATTTCCACCACACAATATCAAAAACCATAGAAATACCATAACTTAATGCCAGCTGTAAAGACCTAACTGTGACCTACTTAGTACTTACATAACTTCATCCTTCTATATGTCTATCATGTAAAAAGTTTTTAAACAAAGTCATCTGCTGTAACTTTCAATGTAACCTGCTTGAATAAATATTTTATTGTCTATTTAAACGAGAAAATGTAATACAAATCTATGCATACTTGGCATGATGCCTACTAATATAACTATTATTTTCCTTGCAATAGTAAAAGATAGGTACCTTAGTACCTATCTTGGTATGACCAAAACATTACTTTCCCCGAAAGGATAGAAGCTACCGTACCAAAATAAAAGTTTGTATTCATCCTCTATATTAAAAATAAAACAATATTATAGTGGTTTAAACTGCATTCAAACTATAAAATACCTACATCAAAGTTGTAATAAAATTACAGTTTAAAAACCTTAGTTTAGTATATATAAAGCATAAGAATAAAAAAATAAAAAAAATAATGTACCTTCATGCCTGTATACTTCCTTGTTTTGTGTCCTTCTCTGCCATTGTCTTTTTTCATTGTATCTACGTGTTGTGTTGTGTGTGCTGAATAAATGTTTTCTATTCTATTCTATTCTAAGTAAAAACTTTACTTACAAGTATCAATATCAAAAATAAGTTTTGTTTCCTAAAGTTTAATCTCTAGTTTTAAGGTGGATACAGTTGTACAATCTTTAGTCTTCGTTTTAAGATTATGCTGATAATATTTGAATGCAAGCTAATAGCATCACATCATCACATGACAAGTGTTAAATTTGTTGCTTATTGTCACTTGTCACATGATGTTTGTAACCGTGCTCCTTTTATTTAAATAATTAAAATAATCTTCATTTGTTTAAGAGCTATGTTGCCTCAGACGCACACAAATACACTACAAACTCATAATACCCCATTTTTAATACAAATAAAACACACAAATAAAAATAAATTCTAAATTAATACATGGTGTTTAAAATGTTCCGGAGTTAGAGGATCAGTAAGCTAAAGTTACAGTACAGGTAATCATTATTAGTGCAGCTGTTCTTAAGGCCTACCCTCAGCTGATAGGCAACAGAATCCCTTAGTTTTAAGAACGTGACGTTTCAATGAACAAATGTATATTGATTTTGATATTTTGAGAGTATCATATAATATTTGGGTATGACCTATATTCATCATACCTACTTAAAATGCTCAGAATCATTGTGTGGAATCCATTATTATTCATGAATCTTTAACCTTGTTATTGTTGGGAACGTATTATGTAAATATAATCTGTATTAATGGTTGAATAAAGGGGCGCAGATATAACATGCAGACACCATGGATTTTAGTCACATCTATAAAGAGAAGAATATAGAACAAATTTTTATGACGGAGGTAAAGTTTGTGTGACGGAGGTAATCTCCGAAACTACTCAGCCGATTACAAAAATTCTTTTACCGCTGTGTAGAGCGGACTGTCTGGATGGGTATAGGCTATATTTTATCCCGGTAGTTTCATTGGTACACCCGTGCAAAGCCGAGACGTGCTGCTAGTTGATTTTTATAAAGGTGAAAGTTCGTGTGTAAGTGTGAATGTTTGTTACTAATTCACACTCAAACGGCTGTACGGAATGAAATTTGATACCAGGATAGCTTATATCCTGGATAACCACAGGCTTTTGATCCTGGTATTCCCACGGGAAAGAGAACTATTTACCGCGAGTAAAACTGCAGGGCGCAGCTAAATAAATATGTATTTAGTGGCAAAAAGGTTTTATGCATAAACATCTGGTGTAGGTGTCATTTTTGTCCTTGAGGTGGTTGTATGCGTCAAACTAGCACGCGCAGCTATATAGCTTAGTAATCAATTATTTTTGCTTAATTTTGACATTTATTTATTCATTTGTGTAACGTACTTAATAATAAGGTAGCTTTCGTCGTTGTTAACTCATCATTGCAAATAAGTTTTACAACTGCTAAACTCCTACGAGTATAATATCATTTTACTTAGAAATATAATTGAACTTGTAAATGCTCTCGTGGAATCCACTCGATTTGATAATTAGAAAAAAAAAACAAATTACAAGAAAATTTTCAAAGCTATCGAAATAAAACTCATCAATTTACTTATTCACAATTCAACAACGAGTGACCTCATTCAAGTAAAAAATAGTAACTACTCACTTCCCATTAATAACAGAATTAGTCAGAAGCGGCGGTACTAAACATTACCTACTGGTATAAACAGAAACACTATTGTTAGATAAAGATAAATTTTTATCCCTATTAGTACCTACTAAACGATGGAATCTAAGTTACGTATGTGATTCATGAGGTCCTTACTGAAAGGTCCTTGTGAAATGCGCCGCGTCACCTACCACCTATAAGATTCCTTCAAAACACCGCATAGTAGGCGAAATAGTGTTACTCCTCAGCGTTCTTTTTACGTGGCGCGACCTCTACCTCTAGTTTTAAATTCTCTGATGTTTTGTTGTTTCCAGAAATTCCTGGCCAAGTCCGGCTGGAAGGAGACGGGTGACGTCACGCTGTCGGAGTTCATCCACTACGTCCGTGTCCATGAGACTAACCTCAGACTACAGTTCTCACACATAGACAAGAACCAAGATGGTGCGTGTATCTTATAACGTAACTAGCGACTCGCCCCGGCTTCACCCGGGTCAATAATTATATATAAACCTACCTCTTGAATCACTCTATCTATTAAAAAAAACCGCATCAAACTCCGTTGCGTAGTTTTAAAGATTTAATTAAGCATACATAGGGACAGAGAGCGACTTTGTTTTATACTATGTAGTGATAACTGTATAACGCGTTCTCTGCCCCTATTCTGACTCGCGGCATTATAGCACTGGATGGTCTGAAAAAAACTCTGTAAATTAAAGTTTTGATTAATGTCATTGTGTAACGCTATTTGACAGTATGAAAAATAACGATGTTTTTATAGATCTCTACGTAGATTATAGATTTTAAGAGAAATTTCATAGACAAACATTTATTTACTGCGATAGAACACATAAGTAACACATTTCTCAGAAACTCCTCTTTGAAATCGTTAGAAAATACTAAATGAAACTTTCTTTTGGTTTCAGGAAAAGTTGATCTGGAAGAACTTATATCGGCTTTTGCCGACCTAGGAATAGCTATAGGGGCGAACGAAGCCACCACTCTACTAAAAAGGTAAAATATATCATTTCTTACGTTAGATTGTGATATGTTTTTTAAAGGAATTGAAATGAAGTCGAAAGTGATTTAGCTGAATTTTGCCCGGACCAAAAATATAATGGGTTAGACTTTTAAAAAATAAACCAGTCCACAGCTTTAAATTCAGCGTCAAGAATCTTTGAATTGCAAAAGAGATGACGTCTGTCATCTAATTTAAAAAAACTACATTCTCATTTTATGTTCGCTCAAGCCTTTATACGGCATGCAAAAACTAAAACTGTTTTTTCTCACGTAGTTCTTCTATATTAGAGTAGATTTACCGATTGAACATGACACTAATTTTTGAGCCGCGCGATTACGGAGATATAGGTACTACCGCATGTGCCTTTCTACATAGTGTTTATTATACAGGTAATGGCTTATACAGTATAACCTATTCTCTGCCTAACTCCCACTTTGCTTGCGCCGTGGGCAGTAAAACGGTAACTGAGATACTCCGGTATGATTCAAACATCAAAATGTACGATAATTTGTCTAGTACAACACAAAAAATTTCGACAAGATTATAAATAGACAACTTTGATTATAAATAGTGAACAAAGAGATTTCAAAAGTACTACAATATACTTTTGAAATCGGATAAATGTAACAATGTTTATAGGCCAGCTTAGTAAAAAGAAATAATGTTTCAGAAAAGGCGTCTGGCCAATATTCTGGTGGTAAGTCGAGAGGTCCACTCAGAGATGTAGACTGTGGCTTGCTCGCTATACCGACATTTTGCTAATCTGCGAAATATACCACATCTGCTAACTTTTTAAGAATGTCTCAAATAACAAATCGCCTCGATCCTGGATTAAACATTATTTAAATCAAGAATAGTTTGACCATCTTAGCGATTCCTGAATTCGGAATACGAATCATAAATTTACTTTTCTTTTGTGTCATCATAAAGCAGTTTGAATTAAGAATATGAAATGAGTTTTTACTCGTCGACTAAGTTCTGCGAATGAGGTTCAATGTCAAAATATTGCTAAAGATGACTTTCATAAATCGAACGTCTCTATACGGCCAGTTATATTACAGTTTGAAAACTTACGAAGAATGCTTGAGAAGGAATTAAAAAAAGTGTAATTTTCAGCTTTTTTGCACGGGTGAAGTTGAAAATCAAACATCCCATTTTTAGAGTATTATATAGTCCTATTTTTAGTAGCGTTAGAATTGTTTAGAATTTCAATAAAAAAAAACAGAAGGTGTGAAATCCAGAATTGAGGCCTTAGGTCCTTTAACGCGTCCTTAAATCAAAACGTTTTGTTTTTAATTTCTGTACAGCCATTAAGGACTAAGAGATTTCCAAATTCATGAACGTGTGTACGCTTCGTTTTTAGTTTAATTACACCATACATTTGTTTGATGCTCATCAACTTTGCCAACGCATATATGTTTAGAATTAGATAATACACTGTAATTTTTCACAAACACTAGCATTAGTTTTTAATTATAAAAAGACTAAACGAACAGAAGTAGTCGATTGTATATGATTTATTTTATGACAGGTTTAGTTTCAAAATAAAAAAGTAATGACTGTTGGAAGGAATGACTCTACTTACGAGTTTAAAATAAATTACCTGATTTTTACAGATTTTTCTAACACTGGACTTGAGAACATGCTATTTCTTTTAGATGATGATTTCAATATATTTTTTATTATCTAAAAATTCTGTACGATTTCACATGCCGATGAAATCTAAGTATTTAGATAAATGAATTAATGAATCTAATGACTGTCATCAGGATGGACCAAGACGGCAGTCTAAACATCAGCTATGACGAGTGGCGGGACTATCTCCTGCTCGCGCCAGCGACTGACATCCACGCTCTCATACATTTCTGGCGGCACTCAACTGTAAGTAACATTTTTATGTAACAAAAACATTGTGGATATCGCCATCACTGATAAAAAGCTGGCACATTACGCGCGATGTAAGAAAATGGTAACATTATCGACTCTCTCAATAAACTTTTGGATTTGCTTGCTGTGGGTGACAATACTTCCACAGTAAAGAAAATCAAAGATACTCTACGCCTCGACTTCGACTCTTGATTGTGTGAGCGACGTCCGTGCTAATTTGCGATATCCTAGTGTTTGTGACCAAAAGCCGGCGCGAATGTTAATGATTTTAAGACGCGGCGCACTTTACATCATTGATGTAGCGCGTGCTATTTCCCCTCATCGTTATTTATACGTGGTGCGTTGAAATTGCACTGTGTTACGTCGAACTATGAGTTTTTTATTTAAATGAGTGTTTACGCAAGTATGGACTTTGTACTTATTCTAATTTATTCTGTAATTCAGCTTTATTGAATGAGTTTCCAATTGGTACAGAATAACGCATTATACGGCCAATCTCGTCAGTATCCCGATATATCCCGTAAATGTACGATGCGGTAGATTAGAATTGTAAATATCTTCAATGCAGACGCAAAGATGCGGTAGCTATAGCTATCTACCGCATACTGGTAGCGACCTATGGTTGAAATTGGATTAAATACAAAGTACAAGCCGTGCCTTACTTGTACTAGCCTTACTGCATGTAGTCCCTATTTATTATCTCGTAATAGTATTTTATTCGGGTAAAAGAATAGACGATTTTACCCAGTTGAAAAAAATGTCTTCGAGTACGAAGACATTTTTTTGTGTTGAAGTTGAAGTATCGTAATTCGTGAACTATTTGTGTAAGTACTATTTACACGATGATAAATATTTTTTTATTGCCAAAATGAAAAGCAATATTTGACTTGCATGGTAATAATGTTGAAATCATGCATGCATGACGGCAGTCAATTTAGTTGTAATCGGCTTTTTGGCTGGAATTTAAGAAGTCTTGTTTTCCTTTTGTTTTAAATTTTCTAAATCTTGTGCTTTAACTAATGTTAATGTGTAATAATGGTGGATTACTGTTAAGTGTTCGTGAATGTACATAGGTGAGGAAATTAAAACAAACGTGGATATCATGCATTTCGAGTCCTCTCAAAAAGTCCGTGATAAGTCATCAAAAATATTGTATTCAACAGGAATCTTGCACATCGTGTAATAACTTCAATGTTAACTCTTTCTTTCAAATATTCAAATTCTGCGTGAGATGTACGCATGCGCCATACCTTAACGAATGTAAAATGCTTATTGTACATGTGAGAAGCATGTTGGTTGCAGCCTTCCGTCATTCAGTGCAAAACTAAACTACTAGGATCGAAGGTGTTTGAGACCGGTTAGTTGTATTAAGTTCATTTTGGCCGATTAATAGTCACGGCTAACCAACAGCTGTTAAGCGTCAATTCACACCGATATATAAACGAAGCGGCGGCAGTTTCAGTGTCATATGATTTTAAACTTCAAGGAAATTACCATAGTGCATAATATTAAAACGCTTAGAAAAGTGCTCTAGGCGCCGCTTGCGGTCGCTTGTGGTCACCTGCGCATGGAGTTTTTCAGGCGATACTGTGTGTTATCATGATGAAGATAAAGATTAAAATAATATGATAATTAAACTGCTCGCCGTGTTTGTTTTTTTTTGTTTTGGAAATTATATATTTCGTGTTTTTTTTTGTCAATGTGTTATCTGTAAGTAAATAATTTAAATAAATGGATTTGTCTAGTAAAATCAATCAGGCATTACATTGCGTACCAGACAAGTGACCTTATTCTTCCTTATTTAAGTTACTTTCTGCCTGTTATGTCTAAGAGATATTTCTCTCAGAATTTCCTCAAACAAAATTGTCGGTAGGTGTGTCCTACGACGTATCGCAACAAGCAAACAAGTGACGTCTCACGATATCAGTCAGACAAGTGGTATAAGTGCAAAATGACAGACATACTCCTAGGGCTGCCTGAACCAGCATTACGATCATTGACATGGATAAACCGATTATTGCTATTCGTTTGTTGTGAAGCCTTTTCTATTGTATTAAAAAGTATCTAAGTATTATATCAGCGTTTGTTGTGAAACCTTTTCTATTGTATTAAAAAGTATCTAAGTATTATATCAGTCATCTGGTTACCATAACAAAAGCATTAAGTTGCTTAGCTTGGGACTAGATGACGCTGTGTGGAATGTCCAAAGATATTTATTTATTTATTTATAACCATGTCATGTATTAAAACAGCAAACACTTCTACAATATTTCCAAAGCTCTGAAAGTTCAAAAAGATCTATAAAAAGTCTACATTGGTACTAATACTTACTGCTTCCTCATTGACTAATACCTACTATTTGTTACGGTCGACATAACAATTACACCACTGAAAGGAAAATCGATTTCATTTAAATAATAAAACCTACATGCGTCATCAGAATGTTACAGTTGACACAAGACAAATGTCGGTGCATTTTATCAAGTACTAGCTGCCCGCCCCGGCTTCACACAGGTTTTTAATGAAAAAAAAAGAGACAAACAGTTGTTTAACGAATTTTTTAAAATTGGATGAGTAGATTCAGAAAAAGCCCTCTGCAAAGACGTATACAAACAAACCAACATAACCTCTTTATAATTTTAGTATCGACAATATTTTTACGTGAGTAATTTCCCATGTGATTATAATAATGTCAAGATATATTAAATTTTATGTTATACCATCAGCCCTATTCAGGAAGTCAAAGTGTCTCAATAAATAAGTCATCCATCAAAATCGTGGGCTCGTCTCTATTGACCATTAGATCCGTCTCACGTCACAGGCTCACTCAACTCAAACTTGGCTGCGTAATATGTTGACCCCTCTTGTATCTACTCCGCAAATTGTATTATAAAACAAAGACGTAGAATAAAAAAAAATGAATTTTACTGCAGATCCATGATTACAATAGAAATGTAAATGTATATCCCGATAGAGCCTTCCGCTCTCGCTTAAGTCCGGTGAAGTTACAAAGGTCCCAAAGACCAGCTCTAACAAATAAGTCCGTCCGAAAAAAACCGACCATGATGAACTCACACAAACTTCTAACGTTACGTCATAGCTAGGTTATTTAAACTCTTTATTCTGACACCTTTCGACACATCTTATTTTTATTTCTTGAAGATCTCGAAGTATGTCTGTACAGTACTGAATTAAGTTTCTTGGCATCATAGTAACCAATTATCGAAGTTCTATTAACAAAATATCGATTGGCGTGACACATACACTCCGAATACTCAGACACGATGAAATTATGGCTTTGCCAAAACGTTTCATTTTACGTCTATACAGCTGTGGTGTCTTGTACTTAGCCTACTGAGAATGAAATATGAATCGAATGATTCTACACAATTCGCACTTTACTGAATTGTTTATTATTGGCTATGCTTTGTCACTCAAAGTGATGCGTTTTTATTTATTTAGTACTAGCTTCGCCCCCCGGTTTCACCTGCGTAAGTCCCGCTTCCGCGGGAATATCGGGAAAAAAGTAGCCTATGTGTTATTCCAGGTCTTTAGTAGGTAGTACTGTCTTCCAAATTTCACTACTCTCATTTTCAAATTCCGGGATAGCCCTGCGCATGTTTTTGATCGCATGCCGCTTAAAATGCGATCAATCAAATACATGCAAGTACCACTTATTTGTAATAAATATCATTGTCTTGTATCGACTTGAGTCAGGCAACCAATAGACTTTGCTTGTCATCAGGGCAGTCCTAATGTACTAATATCTAAGTGCTAGTTCATCAAGAAGTGGGTATAAACTGTAGTGATTTTGGCCTTTTGTCCCATTTTTTCAAAAATCAATACAGAGAATTACTCAGAAATTCAGCCCTCGGTTACAATTTTTTATGATTTGATTGCTCAATCTAGGCAACAGTGGGTGTGTGCCTGTTACTTTTACGTATTCCATGTCCTAGTCGGTATACAGTACCACTGGTACATACTAGTGATAAAATACTGATACGCAAAAACCCGATATGATAGCACGGGACTTTGAGACCATTTTTCAATATTATCTATCATTTTAACTAAAGTCAAATGTTAATTAATGATACGGACTATAAAATACAGTAAACAAATTTGAAATTTTACTAGAGGAAAGTACCATTTCTATTCTAACCCCATTATGCATATTCGACCTAAAACCTGTATTAAACCTGTATTAGCTAAAACGCATATTAAATCTGTTGCTATCTCTTTTCGTTGACATATGGGAGACAAGAAAAAAACGTTCTTAAAACCTGTATTAAATTGTCAAGGTTTTATGAATAAGACCCTATATCTTTACATTTTTGCGGCCTCTGTGGTGCAATGGATGAAGGCTCGCCCGAAACGCGGAGGTTGCGCGTTTGATTCCTGCCACGAGACATATGTTTGTTTTTTCTGCAGATATTTGTTTCGAGTCTGGGTGTTTTTCTATGTTTAATGTGTTTACAAAAGAACAGGTGTATCGAAGTGGGTAGAGAGTAGAGTCATCTGTGGTTACCATAACGTTAGCATATAAATTGCTTAGCTTGATGACGCAATGTAAATTGACTAGGAATCATCATCATCATCATCCACAGCCCGATTTTACCTACTGCTGGGCATAGGCCTCCCTTAGTTTGTGCCATCCACTACGATCCTGCGCCAGCCGCATCCATTGTCGCCCCGCGACGTGCGTGAACTATGTCGTCGACCCACCTCGCCACCGGACGCCCGACACTTCTATGACCCATCCTCGGACTAGGAATAATTATATTTATTTATTTACTTATTTCAATCTCTTTACATGCAACGGAAATTGTCTAATATTTTTAATGTCCAGTTCCTATACTTCATGCTTGACCAGCTGTGTACCTATATGGTTTCGTAATTAAGTGCACTGAAATAAAACTAAAGAAAAACACAGTTATATAAAATATGAATAAATGTGTTTTTCTACAAACTTATTATACAAACTTACAAACTTTCTGGTTCATATATCTATAAACATGTTTATAGAAGACTTTTATCGATAACGTAACTTTGTAAAGGTCACTGTCATGTAATATTATGTATGTATTCGTGTACTTATTTAGTTACTTAGATTATTTTGGTTGTACGTAGTATCTGGTTGAATCCGGTACATAATCGAATTAAATCTGTTGTTGTGGCTTAAAAATCTTCAGTTTACTAAAATGTTTTTTCAAGTGCCGAACAGTGGACACTAATTTTATAGAAATTACGTGGATTTTAAAAGTTTTTATTTTTATGATGAAAATGCCAAAGGATATTTTAGATATCGCACCCCTAGAATAAAAACCCAGGTAACTCAAAAAAAAAAGCCCGTTGGAGTTTATACGGGAATTTGAAAACGAAATTAACTCTTAAATCATAACGGACATTTATTGATTTACCGGAGCGATATATATGTAAAATATATATATCTATACTATACTATAAATATATATATCTATACTATACTAATAGTAGTTTGTTTGTTTGACGGAGGTAATCTCCGAAACTACTCAGCCGATTTCAAAAATATTTCACCGTTGCGATGTGTAGAATGGACTGACGGGTAGGTTATAGGCTATATTTTGTAATAAGTACACCCGTGCAAAGCCAGGACGTGCTGCTAGTAATATATAATCATCGTCATGTTCTGTTACGAAGTCAGCTAATAGAGCGGTGGCAACGAAATATATTACATTTTTGCAGACCTTGCTTGGGATGTTAAAACTTTTGAACATTCGCCAACTGTTCGCTTCCTGTTTCGCTTGCATCGGTTCCAACGCTGTTGCCGACAATTATTATTATTATTATCTAAAATACTTACACAGGCAGCTCTAATTGTTGATGTTTAAGTACATATTTTTATTCTTTTTAAATTTACGAAAATCAGAAATTGGTCTAATGTAACATACATAGACCAATTTCTGATATACATATATAGTATAGTTTGTATATTGGGTTCCTATGTATGGACCCGATATTATATTTTTCCAAATCATAGATTTTGAGAAACGAAATAGAACACTTATACCTAGGTACTTATTATTTTAAAGTTTATTCGGTTTTGATCCTACCAGTAAAGTTTGTTTAACTGAAGATCTACTTGCTATTACCAACATGCACGAGTTACGAGTATCCGTATCTCCAGTATAGTCCATTCGATACTTTCACCTTGAGCCATATTATACCAACCGATACGTACTAACTAACCGTACACCGCTTGCGCCTGTTGCTATGTGACAGGTGTTAACACAATACGTATTGGTCGAGCCCCCGATGAACTTGGGCTTCGACCCGAACGCCGTATTATCAGCCGTTGCACCCTCGCCTCCGATTCGCTTATTCGATGGAGTAAGTCGTGGGCCGTTGAAGATCGCAGTATTCGGTTCAGTTCGTGTACCCAGTGCGGCGCGGTCTGACTCGTCATCATGACGACGGTAATATATCGTAGGCTGGTTGCCTGTGACTGAGCTGAGCTCAGTGTGATATCGTCCGTCAACCGCGCCACACGTGTCAATCGTTGACGTTAAACACTCGAATTTAGCTTTGATCTGAAATAATTCCAAAGAAATATCTGTGATCTTAATCTAGTTTAATTAAATATTAAAAGTAAATCGATACAATGTCTCTGGAATTAGAAGAGCTGACAGGAGTGACCGGCGATGTCTTCGAGGATTTCCTGGTCGTTTTTCGCCGGTGTTTGGCAAAGGTATGTTCTAAAATCGGTATTAGTAGAACAGTCAGCTGGACTTTGACGTCCGATATCTAGAACGTTCTTTGATCGATTTTCATTTAGTACTTCTTTATTGTTTTTTTATATTATCATGTTATTATATGATCATAAATTTTATTTTTATATAAGTATCAAAGACATCAGTACTTTCAACTCTGCGTGCAATTGTTGGAACGTCTTCAATGTCTATTTAATATGAATCACAAGAATTAAGCGAATTTTTTATCAGTTTCGCCAAATGTTCACAAATGTTCACGTTTACAATGTCTGTCTCATCTTGGTATGCAGTCCCACCTTGTAAAAGGCGGTAAAAGACAACCACGTGGCCAAGACGATTAAATTGATTATAATTTAGTGTTACTATGGCATTTCTATTATAGGTAATTTCGATATCATAACGCTGTAGGTATTAGTAGTTCGTAAAAGGTCACCGGTTTAATTTGGATCTCAAGGCTAGCGTGGACTCGTTGCCTAGACAACAAGGCGGATCATTATGTCGCTTAGACATTCACTTTGCTGTTACTCAGGTTATCTTGAACACTTATCTTAACTTTTCATTTTAAATATCTATCTATATTAAGTAAATATTTAATAAATTACTTGTTTAACAAAATTATTATCACGTGTCATTCTCGCAACTCAATATCATTAATGTCATGATAGGTATAATGTCACATAACACTTAAATAAAGAGCTGCGCGTGAGTTCCCAAAGCAAGCTGCGAAATTTTAATTACGATTGCTATTCCATTTCTACTTTCAAAATAGAAGTCACACTTTCACTTTCTCTTTTTCTTGGAACATACAAAATTATATGATAATGTAATATAAAAATGATGATATAAACGACTCGTTTCGATGACTAGAAGGATGTTTTCAAAAGAATGTTTGATGAATAATGAATTGGCGGGGCGAGCTTCTGCGAAATGATTAAGTCAAGGCGGATCAAGCTTGTATAGGTCAGGTAAAATCTTATCTGCTCATTGAACTTCAAATAGTTATTACTTATTGAGTACTAAGAACACATTCATTTGCAGAGACAAAACTACTTAAAACCGGTATATTGGAAAACCCACTTAGCAAAATGATCTGTCTCATCTTGTTTGTGATGATCGTTTTTCGGTAAATAAATTAATTTGTATTTGTATCTTTCCCTGGTTTAGGTAGTTGCGTTCGGACAGGCAAAATAATCTATCTACACTAATATTATAAAGAGGAAAACTTTGTTTGTTTGTTTGTTTGGTTGTAATGAATAGGCTCAAAAACTACTGGACCGATTTTAAAAATTCTTTCACCATTCGAAAGCTACATTATCCACGAGTAACATAGGCTACTTTTTATCCCGATATTCCCACGGGAACGGGCGGGACTTACGCGGGTGAAACCGCGGGGAGCAGCTAGTCAGTAATAATGTAATAATCTGTACACCCGTGCAAAGCCTAGACGTGCTGCTAGTAATATATAAACCTATTATTATTATTATAAGCCGTTATGATCCCACTGCTGGGCAAAAGCCTCCGCTCCTTCCACACCTCTCGATCCTCGGCAACTGCCCTCCAGTCCGACAAAAACTTGTCTAACTCGTCTCTCCACCTCCGTTTTGGTCTGCCGCGTCGCCTTCTCGCTGGGTCGGGGCGCCACTCGGTAGCTTCGCCTGTAAAAACCTATACTTCATTTATTTTCTTATCAGTCTATGACGTCACTGTCTGATATAATTAATGGAATTGTATGACGTGCTATGGAATTTAGGTTGAAAATACGATTTTTATGTCTACACTCGTTATGTAACCTCTATATTAATTTATTCTGTGAAATTTCATAGATAAGATGCGATGCCTTTTGACATGTATTAAGAAATATAATTTCTTTTAACTTTCTTAAGAAGGCAGTCAATTTTTACCAAAAAAAAATACGTGTGGTTACTAATATCACATATAATAACCATATCATTCGCTTTGTAACGTTGCGTAAGGTAACTAAGAGTGATTACAAACAATGTAAAAACTCTTCTCGCAACAGAAATAACATTTTATTAAATTATGCATTTTATTTATAAGGTGTATTATAAAATTTGAAATGTTATCCTTTTCGAGTTGGGAAACCCAGTCGGTTGAGTCACGTGTAACATTTTAAATGTTATCATCACGCATGTCGTCATATTGTGTACAGTACTTGTGAAGTACAACAAACATACGTTATTACTGGAAATATATGGCGGCTAAATGTATATAATGTATTAAAGAGGTTATTTATTTATTTTCCATGGTGTAGGGAGTTGCATTGAAACAGGCAATAGAGTCACCTAGCTTATAAGACTGTACATTTTTAAGTGATCCTTGAGGTCCTACAGTAATAAACACATAGTTCTTTCTTTCTTCCTTGAACCCATTAGTAGAGCAATAAACGCGTTTATAATATTAGTAGGATTTTTGACAGTGCTGTTATTTTCAGCATCAGCAACTAGTTTTTTTTGTAGTTACAAATTAGTTGTGTACAATATAATACAAAAAATCCATCATTATAAAATTACAAGAAGCCTGTTCCGAATTTACCAAGTAATATATTCAACTATGCAAAGCGAAAAACTGATGGTAGAGCTACTGATCCATACCACATCGTCGGTATGTCTCTCTCTACTACTTAACAGAAGATAATTATTTGCATTAACTGAGTTATATAACTAATGATGATGTATTGACTTGCCATGAACTTGGCAGAGTTTGCGCGACCTCAGCCAAAATTCCATCGTTATCAGTCAACTGACTCGGACTCGGAACACAAGCACACGTCCATGATGAAATCAATTGTACTTTGATCGTTCGTTCGTTCGTTCGTACGACGAAGTGGCCATCTCTGAACTTGACGTAGTTTTTAAGCCGCCTTAAGACCACCGTCCGCGTCGTCCTGTGTCGTTAACGACTTTAAAAGCCGAGACTGACAAATTTATTTGTTTCTTCTAAGCGCCTAATGTGTCATGAATAATATCAGAATTTTTTTGTTCATAAAATTGTATGCATTAGGTATCTACTCATACTTATTTCCTACTACACGTATGCGTAATAGAAGAACTTGCAAGCCCCTGTTCGTTGAATTTATTATTATTTAGACGAATATGTAGGGATTGCGATGAGAAAAATCTGGAGGAAGAAGAGCTAGATGTCAAGTAGGTAAAGATTTTTTAAGGATATTTTCAATTTCAAAAAAATAGAAAGAAAAAGAAATAAAAAAAAAATCTTATTAACGTAATCATAGAAACAGAAGAGTATCTTGCGCAGAAAATATAATATAAAAGTATGCCGGCTATCAAAGTACAAAGTTTCACAAATCGTAATATCGCAATCTAGAATTTCCGCTGTTGATAAAAAGATTCACACATGTGAAAATGATTAGATATAGGTAATTTTTTGTCAAAAGTACGTAGTAAAGAAATAGGTATTAAATAGCTATAAGTATTAAATGGTAACCTGTTGTGTGTGACTATGAGCGTGAATAGATTGTATAAATTTAAGAATTTCGTTTGAAAGGAGTCTCTTGTTACCCATTTAAAAAGAACTGATATCGAACCAAACAATGCGTACTTAGGAGTACTTAAACATTTTTTTTGTAAATGTCTATCAAATGTCGTAAAAACTCTTGTTGCACGCAATTACGCAATATAATTTATTATCCGAAATAATCTTGATGTAGTATGTATTAATATCAATATTTTAGTCATAGTCATCTTCACTGTCCTTTAACATATTCATAGATATGTGTGCGACAGTTTGTGACTATAAACGCGAAAACTATTGAAACTATTGAATAAAATTTGCTACCAGGATTGCTTATTAGCCTGAATTTACGCATATATTACTTTTGATCCCCTTCGGGTAGCGGAGACGCAGCTAGTTGATTGGTTTATTAAAAGACAAAATCTGTGTTGCTCTCTCAAAATATGTTCATGAAAAGCCGTGCCTGTCTTTTCCTAAGTCATATCATAGGTACATAGAACTCCTACCATTTTGCATGACACAAAGTTCATCACAAAGTAAACTTTGGCACTTGATTGTTGAAATATGACGCGGCGCACGCGCTTGTTGCGTCATGCGAGCGCAGATTAATGTAGAGTTACTACGATGTAGAAACGACGGTTTCTTGGGTCAATGTGCAGTGATTCACGAAAATTCTATCACGAAGATAACATTGAAATGTCACTCTCCTAGAAAAGATTTTAAATACAATTAAAAAAAATATTTATGTAAATCAATAAAGCCGTCATGGATGGCACAAACTGAGGGAGGCCTATAACTATAACCCAACAGTGGGTGAAGTCGAGCTGTGAATGATGATGATGATGATGATAGCCGTCATTGGGCTCTGTAAAGGGCTTCAGTCAATAATATTATTGTCACCTTAGAGAAACTACGACATAGAGCGCTGTTGGTACGAGTATATTTCTTTCTCAGTCATACAATGAATGCTTTGAACATTCTTGTGAGTAAAAGAGACAAAGATTAAATCTTTTGTCCTACATCGCGTGCCGAAAACTTGATTCTCCGATTTTTTTACTACGAAACTATTCAGAGCATTTTTGTCCCCCGAACTAAACAGCTTTTATATTCAAAATAGATTGCTTAATTAGTATAATCATAAATACTAATTGTAATTATACTGAGTAATGAGACTTGTTCGTAGATAATCTTACACGTGAGGGCAAGCAATCCGATAATAGATTAAATACCAATTATAAATAAGTAATTGCGACGTACTAACGGTGGCGGTGGGGGTGTTAAGAAAAACAATATCTGTATTCAAATCCGCTAAGATGTGGTTATTATAATCGTCATTAAAGCCTGGAATACACAAATACACATGCTACTAAAAAGCATGCTTGTTTGCTACTAGATAGTATGCTCATGTCAAAATAATTTCACGGGTCCTATAATTATACTTAAAAACCTACCTCTTGAATCACTCTATCTAAAAAACCGCATCAAAAACCGTTGCGAAGTTTTAAAGATTTAAGCATACAAATGGATATAGAGACAGAGAAAGCAACTTTGTTTGTATGTAGTGATCAATTTACTTCGTTCAATACTTTTTAATCGACTTTTATAGGGTTTGCATCCTCACTCCCAGAAGTAGTGTTATTATTAATATTAAATTTTACGATAAACCTATTGTTTTATTAAAAAAAATAGCATTTAGTAAGTATACTGCAGATGGGCAACGAAGCCGGGGCAGGCCAAGGAAACGGTGGCGAGATGATCTCGACACCTTTCAAAAGGGTTGGTGGGACCTAGGAAAAGACCGGGAGAAATGGAAACAATTGGGGGAGACCTTTGACCAGCAGTGGGAAAGTAAAGGTTAAAAAAAAGGTATACTTTCTACTTTACTCCCTATACTTGATGTTATCGAACTCATTACAACCGTGCATCGTGCTACGTCGCGGCATCGTGACAACCTCGTTCAGTTAAAATACCTAACTATTAGCACCCACGACAAACAAACTATCTTTAACGTGATTATATTTACTGAAGTTCAGTTCTCTTTTGATAACAGAGGGTTTGTGTTGTGCTTTATTCATTTTATTGCAGTTATTAAAATGTTGTCTGTGATAGTGCTGACATCGTTGATCAAAATGGTAAGGCATCTTTACTACGGTACGGACATGTCCCAGACATATTGCATTTATATTATAAGCCCTAATTGTAATAAATAAAATAGTACTTAGGTATAGGTAAAATATTCCGCTAAATTAGACGTGTTTCAAATATGTATTTTATTTATCATTTTTATCTCTAGACATTTTCTCAGGTTTATAAATGCCTAAAAATCTGTGTACGTCTACGTTTTGATGATCATTGTTTTCTTCTGACGTTGGCAGTAGGTACACACCAGATATAAAGATATAAAGTATTACTATATTCTCTACACTTTTATATATTCTCTACAGATTTTGAATGGATTTCGTAATCAGATCCTAATCAAATTCTCCAACAATCTGTCTTTAGTATTATAAATCCTAATCATCGATTCACGATGAATTTATTTGATTAACCAAGTTATGATGCCTTTAACAAATTGCTATTAACTTCACACTTAATATTATTGTAATCTAACTAATACATTCGATAATAATGCAATATACCGGACAGACGCTGACATTGGCCGCATAACCCAAAAACCTTTCAAATAATCTAATAAACTATTGAAGGTTGAATATTAGAGTATTGACATAGAATTTCTGAGCGCGGCTATGGGTTAAGTTTACATTTCACCTCATATTAGCAGACTTTTGAATATGTCACGCCGTACTCTCCATTTTTCCCACAGATGTATTAAATATCTGATTTTGCGACACTGCTTTTGAAATAAATTGTAAATCATAAAACCTCTATACTATCTTCGTAGAAACTACCGTCTCGTTTGTCCACGTGACAAAACGACCTTTCGTGGTAGCTACAGATATTTTGACTGTTGGAATAATTTCAGTTGGATTAACTTTGTCAAGTCGGTTTGTACCAAATATGATATGTATTTGGACATACCTCTGACTACCCCATTAGACATCTATCTTTATTTAATTCTTTAAAGGATCTAAAGAATTAAATAAAGATATGAAAAATAATGTCTACGATAATGCTCCTGGGATATTTCATTTTTTTTTTTTAATTTTGTTGGCATGATAACAACTAACGTATGCCATCCATAGCCGTTTCTAAGTATTTGTCTAAGTATAGTTATAACTTATTTATAAATATTAACGGGACTTAATCGCGTATTGAAATCATATTATTTACCTCGACGTTAAATATGTTTCCAAGTCGCGATAGTTTAAATAGTATTTTATAGTTCTAACTGTTTAGAAAACATTTCTATAAAATATAAACGCGGAAATAATACAGTTCTCTAGGATTCAAATAAAATCCTAATTACCGTTTGTACTCACAGAGATGTTATCATTTTTAAACAACACCAGCAATAAAGATTCGCTTAAATCTGGTTCGACGTAGATCTAATCTGTTTTAATCTAAACCAACTCAGGTGACTTGTTGTAAAGTTAATAGTTTCCACAGCTACATGAATCTCGTGATGTTTGTGTTTCATGCTTTAACATTGGCTTGAAAACCCGAAAGCAAGAAGGGAAAGACTACTAAGAAAGAAAGAAAAAATCGTTTATTGCGGTAGGACCTCAGTGATCACATCGATAGTCTTAAAGCTAGGTGATTCTATTCCAAGAAAAGAATCAGGAAGGAAGGCGGGTATTTGCAGCTTCGGACTTCAATCAACAGACAATATGACATTGGGCTTGAACTTTCAAACGTTTGTGGACTGCAATGGCCTCGCAATGAACTTAAGAAGTGAAGTGCCACCCTTGACACCGATTCAGGTGGCTCTGTGGAAGTCGTCCATCTCAATCTATCAAATGGTTCCCAAGTGACTCTTGACTTTATATTACACGGGAGCATGACTTACACAAATCTGAAATCTATTGCAATGCAAAATTTTTGTCTGTAGAAAAATAATAGTTTAGAATTTAGAGATTTAAAATCCTTGAAAGTCTGACGACTTTGGTTTTGTACATTTTTGTTCATAAAGGTGATATCAAAACTAATTTTGGACATCAAACACGTTAAGCAAATTAGTTTTGCATAGCAACGACTTTACAGACCTTACGACGCAGGATCCTTAAATCACAACGTTTGATTATGTTCGAAAAGAATTTTAGTTACTTATTAATAGGTCAATTTTTTTATTATTTATAAATTCCGTGCCGATTGGACCATTCTAGCACAGGAAAGGGATGGATGGAAAGAGTGGGGGAGGCCTTTGCCCAGCAGTGGGACATTGAGGGCTGGTAATACGGTATTCTCGCATCGTTGCTATGTTTACTGACGCATATTTTCTGTAACTAAGACAGTAATATATTCAACACGTGTTGAGAGCGATGTGATGTTGTAGTCAATCGTATTGATAGGCATGTTGCTAGTTTTATTATGTACATTGGTAGTGGAAAATCACACAAATCATCCGAAGCTCAGTCCAACTCTGATTATAATTTGTGAGTGGGGTTTCGTAAAGAATTTAATAGGTATGTTAACGATTGATTTCGTTCGTCTGCTGGGTTGATCGATATGACCGGTCATTCTGAAGTAGCCTTATATCTTCAAGATCAAATTCAAATCCGAACGATCCTTAGCAGTCGTAGAACTAGTAGAACTATTTATATGGTAGTTAACCGCACTATGACGGAATTAAATCGAATGACGAAAGACGGATCTAGTGCGTAAATTACCATAGAGTTGGCCACTTGCTCATACAAACAAACGAACTACAATAAAAAATATTCGTACGGCTCTGACTACTCCGGGCTTACGAAGGAAGATAATTGCTCTGAGACTCCGGGAGACTCCGGTCCGTATTTTGACGAGTTCGTATCCGGATCGGACGTAGTGCGAACTCCTCTCCGCTCTATACAAATATAAATAAACCTTTTTAACAGGTAATGCGAGCTGCTTACTCTACTAACTAAAGATAAAAACCCTTTGTCATTTCCAATTGCTTTGTCAAAGTTGTCAATCTGACCCTGTCTGACCCCAAAACATAAAAAATACTCATGTGCCGTTTTCTCGCTACCTAACGAAATTAAAAATGAATAGAGTGGCATACATAGTTCTAAAATTTTTCGTTTATGCAGGCTTGCTTAAGACGAATACCATGTACTGGAAGATTTACGTCGCGGCCATTACTTTGGTATTGGACTGGGATAATCGAATACTGTGCCATTTTATGGACACAACGGTAAGGATTGATGGTAATCCTTGTAACTTAATTTCCTAATTTAGACATGAGGTTGTGACTCCTTCACACTAGCCACTCCACAATAGCTTGTTTTAAATAGACTTGTCTATAACAAGACACTAAAGTTCATTGCATACCTACGAAGTCTACGAACCAACTTACGTGTCGTATGCACAGCTGTGAACTTGTTTTCGAAGTAATCGACACGTGCTGGATTTTTGCAAACGTAATAACTTGCAAAAATCCAACACGTGTAGATTACTCCTGTCCCCGGTGGCGATTATCCTAGAAAGTGTTATTGAATATAGTAAAAATATCTAGATCGGACAGAAAGTAACTGTTTTCCGTCACTTTCTAATCTAGAATTAGGCAATAAAATCCTCTAGTTAAAGAACATGACTATTCTAAGTGGTCTGTAAATCTTATTAAATAAATATATTTTGAGTTTGATTACATGACCATATACAAATATTATAGTTAATTGTTTTTTCTGTTCAAAGAGCAGACAGAGCAAATAAAGTTTCAAACTAAATTCTGGAGTAGCAATATGAAGAAACGCAAAAAGATTGAAAATTGCATTGACGACCCAACGGAGGACCCCGTCTGCGGGACAGTGTAATACCGTTCTTACATTCTATACACTTGTAGATGTACTGTAATGTAATTTAAGTATGCTTTCAAATATAACAGCTATTGACTCCCTTTTTATTGATGACTAGCATCACGTCCCGGCATCGCACGGGTGTACTAATGAAGCTACGGGGATAAAAATAGCCTATAACCACCCGGACAGTCCATTCTACACACCCGTGAAAGAATGTTTGAAATCGGTTGAGTAGTTTCGGAGATTACCTCCGTCAAACAAACAAAGAAACAAATTTTACCCCTTAATAATAGTATAGATATAGACTAGCTCGCGGAATATCGTACTTCCGGCATTCAAAATCAGATAAAAATATATATTCGGTAGCCAGACGTTTAACAATATCATTGCAGAAAATTATTCCCATTATGTAATAGTGTAATTAAAATTAATCGTATGTAGAGTAGCTAATGTATATTTCAGTGATGACTTTTGGCAGTTGAATCAGTGTAAAAGATTCGCACATGTCTTGTGGAGTCCTTCAATGTAAAAATAGTCTGCACCAACTGCTTTTACACATTAATTTCAACGTATTCTTTGTTTATTGAAGCTAGAGCATCATTGTCCGCATACTTATAGAAATAACTAGCTGCGCCCCGTGGTTTCACCCGCGTAAGTCCCCTTTCCGTGGGAATATCGGGATAAAAAAGTATTTACAGGTCTTTAGCTACCTATATTCCAAATTTCATCGCAATCGGTTTTGTAGTTTTTTCGTGAAAGAGAAACAAACATACAACCATACTCACAAACTTTCGCATTTATATTATTAGGATAATTGAAGTCCTGACTGACTAATCTGATCATTGAGTTATAATTGCTCATAAAATCAGTATATTTTGCTTATTGTAATAAAAATAACAAGCAATAAAATAACGAGTATTTTAATTACATATTATGTTGTACCTAATAACCTAACTGATGTTGTGAAATTACTGACGTCATCATTTCTTACTGGGTTATTGTTATTATTACGTGTTATTATTGCATTGTCTTAGGTAATGCCCCACAGAAACTAAGTACATGACACGCAATAAATTCCGTCTGAAATACATTTATAAATTCAACAGATAATTATCAATTTTCCATATTACTATAATTCATTTTGTTTGATGGTTATTTGTATGCCGAGCGAACTTTTTATTTTTATTATGTATTATTATTTTGTTTAATTTATCAAATAATTAGAGTGTAAGGTCATCCTTTAAGAATAATTACGACCTCTGTGGCGCAGTGGGTGAAAGTCCGCCTGAGACGCAGAGGGGACCGGGAACCAAACCCGTTGCGGGACAAATTTTTGTATGATCTGCAAATATTTGTCTCGTATCTACCTATGTGTTTTATATCTATGTATGTAAATATAATACAAAAAAATAATATGTATTGGTAGTATATCAGTCATCTGGAGTTGGCCACTTGCTCTTACAAACGAACGAAAGAACCATAACACAAGCATTAAATTGCTTAGCTTAGGATTGTCTGGTAGAGATTGCTTCTCGCAAAGACCCATTTTATAGTATACTAGCTGCGGCCCGCGGTTTCACCCGCGTAAGTCCCGTTTCCGCTAATATCGGGATAAAAAGTAGCCTATGTGTTAATCCAGGGTATCACCTATCTACATACCAAATTTCAACCATATTGGTCCAGCCGTTTCTGCGTGAAAGAATAACAAACATACATACATTCTCACAAACTTTCACATGTTTAATATTAGTAGGATGGGAAGGAAGTAGGATAGTAGGATTACTTTAGTCATCTTAAATTTTGAGTCTAGTTGATTTTGTTAATAAGCTGTGCAACAAAGTATTTTCTATCATGGACTTCATAGTACAGATATAACTTTATTTCTGTCGTTGTTTTCCTTTGACTGTTCCAAATCAGTGTACTGTATCCTCTTGTATTTACGACACCATTAGTTTTGAGGATGTCGCCAATTGCTAAATTGAATCAATATTTGCTAGACACGACCTTATTTGCGAATGTGTACGCTAATGCGACCTGTAACCGATTCGAATCAGTTCCAGGACAGACAATAGCATCGGGGAAACAAGTTGAGGGTTAAGTTTTTTTTTTTTTTACATTTTCTCTAACAATTCAATTGTTTGTCCTGGTTGATTTACTGCCAATGCGATCTACCTTATATTTTTTCAATCATAAGCTAGTATGTAAGTAGGTACATCTAGATACATCTAGATTTTGAATCTTAACTAATGTTTAATAATCATCACCATCCGCAGCCCTACTTAACGCCAATTGCAGTGCTGAGCATAATTCTATGTATATATTTTTTTTTCAGCTCTCACTCGTTCTTTAAAAACCTACCTTACCGGTCACAAAGTCACAAGCTTCATTAGAACGTAATGTTTTCTCTAATATTACAAACTTGAATCACTCTATCTATTTATGAAAACAACATCCGTTGCGTAGTTAACCTAAGCGTTTGTACGCGGTAAGGGACTACATACTAGACATTATATGAATAGAACGGGAATTACTCACGTAAAAATATTGTCAACTTAGATACCGACAATGTTTCGATTCTTCCGTAGAATCTTCATCTGGATATGAGTATGCTCACTCCTCGCGGGCGCGTTTCATACATACTATGTGCAGATTTATCCTTCGTAGTTAACACTCTCATTTGTTGTTCCAGTACCTAGACATCGGCGAGGATATGAACGTGCCCGATGACTTTACGCAGAGCGAGCTGCAGACTGGGAAATGGTGGCGGCATCTGTTGGCGGGCGGCATAGCCGGGGCGGTCAGTCGGACCTGCACGGCGCCGCTTGATAGGCTAAAGGTTTTCCTGCAGGTACGTTACATTCATGAGATCATCATCATCGCGTGCAGCCCGTCTCGTCCCACTGCTGGGCATAGGCCTCTCTTCGCTTGTGCCACCCCTCCCTATCTTGTGACAGTCTGACCCATGTACAACGAACTGTTTTGACTATTAATTAGACGTCAGACATTAATCAGATAGTTATTAAAATTTCTTAAAACTAATTATATACACGTAATGCATCACTTATTATTATTGGACATTGGCTGTTTTTCCTAAAACATCTGGAGAATCAAATGACATCAGCATGAAACTATTGTTAAAAATACAGGAAAAAATAAGGAAATGTCCTCTTGTGCGAAAACTTCGAAGGCCAAGTCTACAGTGGTGACTTCCGTAGTATCTACTTTATACATTATACCATCACTTGTGATTGTAAAGTACCTTTAACAAAATATTCGAGAAAAGAAAACGTTTTTCCAAAGAACAAAAATATTTTATTTGCATTGTAAATAACAACTCAGTTACAACTGCCTATCTATCTGCTTGCAAACAATCATATTTTCTAGACAAGACTATAAACATAGATTGCAGACAGTCCTATGGTACCTTGAGATTTGGCAATCGATGGAGCTGATCGTATTGCATCATTAATCACAGACCATTGATCCGAGTTCAAGGTTGTCTGCCAAAACATCAAGGCAATCTTTCATTGTGTATTATCAACGCTTATATAATCCCGTTAAGCTTTTACGCGGCGTATCAACCGCGTCAGAAGGGCTGACGGGCGATACAAGACCAAAGTCAAGGCGATTTCTTCTACCACATGTATAAGAATAACTTTTCAAATGTATTGTGACGCGCTAGCCACGTCATCACGTGCCACATGCATGACATAACAGTTGATTCTATACGAATGTACTCGTTTGAGTAACTTGTGTGCGTGTGCTAGTGAGTGGGTAACTCTGATGATAGAGCAGGCTACTGAAAGGTCTCCATCGTGGCTTAACGTAACTGCCGTGCCCTCCGAAGCATAGAAGCGCTTAGTTCTTATTGCGAGTTCTGAGAATAGCTCAGAACTTCGTTTAACTTCCAACAATCTATCTAGAACGTCTATTTATCTATCTAGCAAGCTACGCCGCCTCTGTCTGACTGAATGTTTGTATTATGTTTTAGTTAAACACTTCAGAGCAATAATGATATACCTGAATTGAATGAAGATTTTACTTCCTAGAAACAAATGCTGTTATCATTCTATTATCTAAGAAGCGGAAATCTCAAGTACGGAAGTTTTGCTAAGAACAATGGAGGCTTGTGGAAGTATAAGAATAAATACAACCCTATTTAAAATTATATGGCTGCCAAATCTATTTCCGTCTCTTATACGTTGTCTAAAAGTGATAATATTAAGAGTCTCGGTTCATAAAAACTTGACATTTGAAAATAGGTTAACAATAATAGGAATGTTTTTTTCTTGTTACATAAATGGCAACGAAAAGAGAGCAAAAGATTTAAAAGGCGTTTTAGCGAACATAGGTGTTGTCATATCTAATTCTAATCCAGATATGACCAAGAGAATTATTATATATTTTCTTGTAGAGATACCCGTAGGAATATATCTACCAAACATTGGTAATAATAATTTAATTTATCTAATCTCTCCATTCTTGGTTAGATTATCGTTTTTATATTATTGCTAATCACAATCGAAGTACTCACTATGTGAATTTCCTTTTCCAGGTGAATCCGACAAGAGAGAACATGAGCAAGTGCCTATCGAAGATGCTCAGCGAAGGCGGCGTCGGCGGCATGTGGCGAGGGAACGGCATAAACGTCATCAAAATCGCACCAGAATCAGCGATCAAGTTCGCAGCGTACGAACAAGTGAAGAGACTCATCAAGGGAGATGTAAGGCACCAGCCGCTAGAAATACACGAGCGGTTCATAGCCGGGGCGACAGCTGGAGCCATCAGCCAAACCGTCATATACCCACTAGAGGTGCTCAAAACAAGACTAGCGCTGAGGAAGACGGGACAGTACAGCGGCATCGCGGACGCGGCGAAGAAAATATACGCGCGCGAAGGTCTACGTTGCTTCTACAAGGGTTACACACCGAATATACTGGGGATTATACCGTACGCGGGCATCGATCTGGCAGTGTATGAGACGCTCAAGAAGAAATATATAAGTCGGTACCAGGCGCAGAATGGACAGCCTGGGATGCTGCTCCTGTTGGCTTGTGGCTCTGCGTCGTGCACGCTGGGGCAGGTCTGCTCGTATCCTCTGGCGCTGGTGCGGACACGCTTGCAGGCGCAAGGTAATTCCATCGCGATTTTTTTTGGGGTTTATTCATAAAAACTTGACAATTTAATACAGGTTTTAAGAACGTTTTTTTCTTGTCACCCATATGTCAACGAAAAGAGATAGCAACAGATTTAATATGCGTTTTAGCTAATACAGGTTTAATACAGGTTTTAGGTCGAATATGCATAATGGGGTTAGTCTGTAACAACGTTGTAATAACGTTGTTTTTATTACTAGAAATTTTGTTGCATTATTTACTACTAGCTGCGCCCGCGGTTTCACCCGCGTAAGTCCCGTTCCCGCGGGAATATCGGGATAAAAAGTAGCCCATGTATTAATCCAGAGTATCACCTATCTACATACCAAATTTCAACCAAATCGATCTAGCTGTTTCTGCGTGAAAGAATAACAAACATTCTCACAAACTTTCACATTTATAATATTAGTAGGAAGTAGGATTATAGTAGGATATACTTCATCAAACTTGGCTATTAGAACTAACTTTATGCGGGTAACAACGGGGGGCGCTAATATAGATCTTGAATATGACCAAAGTCAAGACCTAGGATGTCTAGACATTTTTCTATCCTTAACACTGGTGTGATAGTCAGTAAATGTTCTTACTAACCTTGAGACCTAGAACCTAGAGACGGCAAAATCTTGGGCGGTGTGAAGGTTAGTCGGTCGCGGTAGTGTGTCGCCGAAAGATGTAGAACGATGTCATAGATAGAAAATCAAAAATTCTACTATTAGTTTTTAACCTGATTATAATACTAAAGCCCGTATTCAGAGACTATACACAAACGTAAATCGTGTCTCAGGCATAACTCAGTTTTCATAGAGAACTCAAAAATCGATGCTCAAACGTAGACTCAACTTTGAGTGAAGTCTCTGAATACGAGCCTAAAACTAGAAAAACTTGAAAACTATAACATGGTGTCGCCAAAGTTCGGCTCAAAGCTATCCCTCCAGGCAGCATTTAGATGTACCTACTGGTTATTAAACTAATATCTACATAACTGTACAAAATACAAATAGAACCGTTTCAAACGGTCTATAGGTAGCTCAACTGATCCAAACCACTGCCAGACGGAAGCGTGCCCAAGACACTGGCCGCATTGCCACGCTGAATAGCAATGCTGATTCGTTGAGCAGTTATTTATATATTTTTTTTGTTTCCAGAAAAAGCGGCAAAGGTCGCCGAGGGTACTATGAGCGGCGTTTTCCGGGACATTGTGCAGCGCGAAGGTTTCCTGGGCCTCTACCGGGGGATAACGCCCAACTTCATCAAAGTGATCCCAGCAGTTTCCATCTCTTACGTCGTATACGAGTACGCCAGTCGGTCGCTCGGCGTTAACATGACGTGATACTACAGAAGGTATATCTCGCCATACAATAACCAGTCCCGTCGGTACGTCGCTACGCCGGTACCTCGCTACGTCACTACGTCACTACGTAACTACGTCACTACGTAACTACGTAACTACGCCACGCCGCCACCCGTACAGCTATGACCGACGGAACTGAAGACTGTCTGAGCCACGCTCGAACCCATCACATTCTTATTTAAGCATATTGGCAAATTATGCATTTTGTAAATAGCTCTCGTTTAATTTATTTTGACATTATTCAAATTGAAGTTTTAAGCTTAACATGTGGATATAATACTTTTTAAATGTGGATATCGGTTGCATTTTTAATGAATGTTGGTGTTTGTGTTTGTCCGAATTGGAGCGCCCGCGCCTCGGTATGCATCTGTGATTATAATAAATTATGTCAATTTTTATTTATTTTATTATTTTTCTGCCTTTTATGCTTCTACCCTGTTATTCATACTAGACTTGCGAGCTTCCTAAAGCTTCGATGGCTGCTACTTGCCATTTCTTTTGATGAAGAGTGTTAGAAAGTGCTTGTTTTACAGTTGAATATCAATAATGGGGTTAGCGTTCAATTATTTTCTTCTTTTCTATCTGCATGATAGAATTGTAAGAGACGTTTTAGATTTTTTATGCTTATTTTATTTATTTATTTTATTTTTAGCCCATATTGTCCCACTGCAGGGCAAAGGTCTCCCTCCCTTCCAGCTTTTTCTATCTTTGGCCTCAGTGGACCAATCTGGCCAGTATTTAGACACAATGTTTTCAATCATTTTTACCAATGTTCGGTATCTTACTTATAAATTGGAAGTGAAAATTCGTCAAAAATAATTAAGAGCTGTGATTAGAGTAAGTTACTCAACAGTAGACACAGATTAGGTTATCGGAGCGAGGGTTCGCCTGATTGCAAGCAAACTCACCTTAGGAGTCGCCTTAGGTTGTGTACCTATCCACTAAGATGCATGCACCTTACAAACCGAAAACGATGCATCGTGACCTTAGAGCACTAAGATCGTGACAATCATCTCAGATCATTTTATGTTGGTTAGTCTTACGAAATCAGTTTCCACCAACATAAGCTGACCTGCGATTTGATGCCGAAATTTCGTTTTTCGATTTGCAGAGTTTCTATCTTAGAGAATTCTATAGTCGCTTATCGAACGTATCTGTACTTAAAAAACGAGAAATTTCTATAAAATTCACCGTCGAGGAAGTCTAGCTATAACTGCCATAGTATTTTAAGTCGCAGAACTAATGGTAAGAATAAACCCAGTAGTTCTTAATAGACAATCAATCTGTGTCGTACCTTCTCTTGCGTTTTTCATAAATACAGACATTTCTCGTATTTATTCAGGTTAAATTGTGTTTTTTTTTTCAAAAGCCCTGTTCAGAGTGAGATCAGGAAAACAAGGTAATGCTATTGAAATGAAGCCTTAGAAATAGGTACACAGCGCTAATCGCAACTGCCTATTGGTAATTGATATTTAAATATAACATTAAGTAGACAATTAATTTTACGTGAACAATATACCTATTATTTATAAACGTTGTGTGTTATAAAATGTAACTTGCAAATATTTTTATATTTTATCTTTGCACGAATAGATATATATTTACTATATGTTATCAACGAGTTTTAAAGTATTAAGAATCAGTTCGTTTACGATACAAAATGTCGTCTTAGGGATTTAATTTTCTAGTAGGTAAGTAACGTTAATAAAATAACGTTTGCATACTTGAAAATTGGATGAACCTACATGAGTTCTCATTCGTGATTTGAAAAATTTAAGGACCTAAATTTTGAAATAAGTGAAGGTTAGGTTAAGATCTAATCTACTAACACGAATGAGAAAACTGAATGATTGGAAAAAAACAATAAATAACGAACGAACGAAGGAATGCAAATACATAGGTATCTTACCTAACGTTTTTCAAGAGTGCAACATTGGTGCAAAATGTAATAGATGTACTACTACTTATGTAATCTGTGGTACTGCCTACCTAATTATAAAAGGTTTACTAGTCTAGTCGTTGCACAATGTAAAGCTAAGCTTGCTAATTTATGTTTTTGTCTCTTGTATATTCTTGAATTAGCATTTAAGATAAGAACAACCGATCCCGATGAGTAGTGCTACAGTTGGCTGGTACCCATTTTATAAAGATAAAGCTCATGTCATGTCAATCAGTATGAAAGTCTGGGCGAAAGTGTAAGAGAGAAGATAAAGAGATGAGAGTGAGGCATCACAGAACCAGTTCGGGTTCATGCCGGTCGCGCGCGGTACGACCGTCTCTATTTGCCTTCGGACAACTGCGAGAAGTAGGTGTAAAGAGAAGTGCACACATGAAAACTTACACAATATGGTATTCATTGATATCGAGAAAGCGCGTGTTATGGTACCTACCCCGTAAGGTTCTGTGGTGGGCTATGCAAGAGAAAATAATGCCTAGGAAGTATCTACATACTATGTACCTACAACTTAGTCGGGTGATGTCAGTAGGTACAGTACATTCGAGCTTGTCAACGTGTACGGACCGAAGCTGGAGTCACCGACGAGTTAAATGTAAGCCTGCATCAGGGATCGGCGTTAAGTCCGTATTTGTTCCTTCTAGTAATGGATGCCTTGCTTGACATAAAACATAGGAGGAGCCACCCTGGTGCATGATCGCCGACGAGTCTGTTCTATTTAGAGAAGACGCAACTGAGGTACAGAGCAGACTGTACAAATTGGAGAGTAGCGGATTGAATATTAGTAGAACAAATAGATATCTACCTACCTTTTCTGCGACATCGGTGGTCAATTCTGTCATACAGAATGATGGTGAGATTGACGGGGATGAAAGTACATAGGTAAGGAAGGAATACAAAAAATGTATATACGAGTAGGTGCGTCTGACAGCTCTGACATGCGATTGTATGGAGCAGGAATAAGAAATTGAATGAGTCAGAAAATTGTAAACTTAGAAATGAATCAACATGAGAAGAAGTGTGAAAGTGGCAGTGCATGAAAAGATGAGGAGAAAGCACCCCATTCATTATGTAGCCACTTGCACATACCTAATATAAAGCAATAATCTTCTCTGTCATAATGCGAATGGTCTGAAATTTGTGGGAAATCTAATTATTAGGTAGCTTAGGTACCAACCTACTAAAAAAGTTTAAATTTTCATGTTATTGTGTGGTTACATCTACTTAGGTAATAAGTTGTAATAAGTACCTACTACCTATTATAATAGGCCAGAAACATAATACTTAAGTACTTACTTAGCTTCTTAGATAGCAACAAAATATTCTAAATAACATTTTAAACGCTTAGCAATACATAGCTTTTAGGTAGGTAAGTAGATGAATTAGCGATGTTTATTAGGTATGTAACTAATGGTGCTCCCACACTGCTGTTACAAAATGTTTATAAACATTTTTGAACACTAAAACATTTACTAACAAATGTTGTCAATTGTTACATTTTGTTAGGAACTGTTAAATGTTATAAGTGCTCCTACACTGATAAACCCCCCCCCCTGTCCCGCCGTCACCTGTATAAAATGTTTACAAACAAAATTTTGTTCAAAAATGTTAATTAACATTTACTAACATGAAAACATTTTTTAACTTTTGTGATTAAATGTTAGCTAACAAATGTTTACTAACGTTACTTAACATTATATAACAGCAGTGTGGGAGCACCATAACTAATTACTACATTATAAGTACCATAAACAATGTTAACGGCAAGGTTATTGCCTCACTTGTCGCAATTGTCACTCTGTTAAACTGTCAAATACATCAGTTGTAGGTACGTTATTCGTGATTCAAATCCAAAAAATATTTAGAAGCGTTTGCCGTCAAGATTTGAACGTATGATGGTTACTAATGTACCTACCTAATGTCGATTTCGCAACAAGTTAGGCAATAATCCTGCGGATCTGCGCTGGTCTTATGAGTACCTAACTAACGTGGGTCGTACCGGGAAACCTTCGTACCTACCGACTATATTGTTGTACTTAGTACGAATTCGCGAACATTGTCCTAGCTAGAGTCCGCACCGTCGTCGCTGAAATCTTACTGAAAAAGTGGGAACTAAGTAGGTAAATACAATTTACCTACTCCTCTTAGGTACGTGAAACGTGTGTGTAGTAGGTAGGTTCCACTACACAATACACACGTTTCCTTGTATTAAATGCCATAATAGAAACTTGGCATATTTTACTCTAAACATTTTCTGTTATAGAGAGGAGGCCTATACCCAACAGTGGGTGGAAGTGGGCTGAGATGATGATTTTTCTGTTATTGTAGTGCCCCGTTTCTCGGACTTCAGTGACGGCGCAGATAATATAATACGTAGGTAGGTATATTAGGTACCTAGGTACATGTTCGCGTGCTCGTGCGAATACTAAGTATCCAGAACCTCCACAGTGCCTCGTATTTTTTTTATCTTTAGTTTAGAAAAAAATAGTAAGTAGTAAGTAGGTAGGTTCTTGAATTTTAATGTTACCTAATTATTTACTTACTTAGATAATATATTCTTACTAATCGAAAATATATTTAATCCCTGAGCATAGGTACACCTACAGTAAAATGTAGGTATTTAGGTAGGGTAGACCGGGGGCAATAGTAACACGGCCCAAAAGTACCTACTATCAACAATATTTCTGGGTACCTACCTACGTCTCAGCAAGCGCCTTGCATGCTCAACACAGTCAGTGGCGCGTTTCAGTATATACAAATGTACTCTGTGGCGGCGCGCTAGCTGCTAAACTGACTTGGCTGGAATGATTTTTCAATTTTCGAGGTAGGTAACCAAGTTAAGTTTTTTAGGTACCTACTCGATATTTTGGTCCGTCTGTCTCTCGATTAGGTACAACTAATTTTTTTGAAAACTGTTACTATTCGTTAGGCTCACACATCCCACACATCCGGATAATGGCTCTCTTAATAATTATGTACCTACTCAATTATTAATTCAGAAAGTAATGTCATACAAAATCAGGATGATCTGTTTCTTTGTAAATACTTAGTTCCTACCACCTGTACGAGAAAACTGACACTTTACGGTTTCAATAGTTATGATGTTTTTTAAGCTTATGGTGCTCCCACACTGCTGTTACAAAATGTTTATAAACATTTTTGAACACTAAAACATTTACTAACAAATGTTGTCAATTGTTACATTTTGTTAGGAACTGTTATATGTTATAAGTGCTCCTACACTGATGGAAAGTGTTTACTACTGTTTACTACCCCGCCGTCACCTGTATAAAATGTTTACAAACAAAATTTTGTTCAAAAATGTTAATTAACATTTACTAACATGAAAACATTTTTTAACTTTTGTGATTAAATGTTAGCTAACAAATGTTTACTAACGTTACTTAACATTATATAACAGCAGTGTGGGAGCACCATTACCTACCTATTCATCTATATACCTGTGTATTATTGAGAAATAACTAAATAAATATTTATTAAAAAAATTGAAACTGATTTTTATTTAATAGCATAAGAGCCCATGACCGCCAGACCTTTCGTTATTTTATAAAGGCTAGAAAATTTTCTGTATCTAGCGCCTTTACAGTGTATTAATAGGTATTTATTTATCATATTTATTAATTCATGTATTTATTAATAAATATGATGCGGCGCGCGCCGAGGCCGCCGAGGTAATCATCTTCGGGAGGGAGAGATACGAGTATAACTCCATTCTCATCAGGCCAATATCCATTACGCTAAGAGTTCTTTTAATTTAACTTTTACATATAGTTTTATTTGTTTAGATTACAATTACAAATGAAATGAGATGAGATGTCTTCGAAAATTGCGATGAGACATTGAGTGAGAGAGAATTTGAGACTGAGAGACAAGACAAGACAGACAATCAATGACATTGACAGAGCACTTAAATACGTCAAAAGCAGAGACTAAAAAACTGTTTGTTTATGGCAACTCTTTTTACTGGCTAGCTGGCTGGCTGGTTGGTTAGTGGTTTCGTTGGATGGATTGGATTGGAACGGAAGGTACAGTTTTGACAAACACTTTGGAATGTTTATTATCTGTGGTTGATCTATGGCAAATTGTGAATCTGTGGTCGCTGTGGTTTTTTTTTAGTTGAAAATTGAAAATGTCTTTCTTTTCAATTCAGCACGTGTAGACGCGGACGACTTGCCCGAGTTTCTACACGATTTTATTAGGTAAACTAATTTAAACTCTCCAGTTATAACTAAAAATAAGTTATGTATCAACAGAAGGCTACTCTAGTAAAATATATTTGTAATTCTAGTGTTAATTTGTAAATAATGAACTAAAGTGTTGGTGTGTTCTACGAATTTTTTTAATGTAATTTTACGTTTGTTCAGTTTTGGTAGCGGAAAGTTGGGACTATGCCGTCGGACGCAAAGAAACGCGCCCAGCAGAAGAAGAAGGAGCAGGCTAGCGGAAGAAACAAGAAGCCCATCGCGAAGGTTACGAATGAGGAAAACGGAGTAAGCTCTAACGGAACGGAGGGCAGTCAGGACCGTGAGCTCACCGTAGAAGGTTAGTACCTACAACTGTGACAAAGCAAATTAAGGCTTACAGTAGAACTCTTATCCCGTAAATAATTGGCGCACCAAGCAGGAGGCATAGTGATTCATGGAATCAACAATTGTTAGAAAGAATTATTATTAGTCAAACTATAAAATGTTTGAATAACATTACAGATATAGTAAAATAATTGAATAGGTGTTTTAAATAGCTATGCAGGGTCTAGTTTAATAAGCTACTTTATTGAGCTAGCTATAAAGTTGTAATATGTAGGTAAATACGATGGGATTTTCAAATCCTCACTTTGTGATCCAGCTCCCTAGCTGAATAAATGATACCTATCTTAACTTATTAGGTTCTTACGAAGTAAATTTATTAATTTAATTTGGTTTTAAAGTAACATGACATTTCTTTGACTTGTAAAATTGTTATTTCTTATCCTATTCCAAATTCAAATAAGAGATGTACACACATGCACCTGTGATGTTGAATCCATTTTGAAGTTTTACATGTTAAAACGGTAATTTAAATGTCAATGGTTTTATTTATTACAGAGGCATTATGCCTCAAGCTGGAGGAAGAAGCGAAGATCAACTCTGAAGCCCGTTCGTGCACTGGATCCCTGGCCGTGCACCCTCGTTCGCGAGACATCAAGATAGCCAACTTCTCAATTACATTCTACGGCAGTGAACTGCTCCAAGACACGCTACTCGAGCTGAATTGTGGTCGCCGGTACGGCCTCGTTGGACTCAATGGATGCGGTATGTATTTTTTACTGTATTTAAATAAACAGTACAATATTTTCTTGAATGTAAAAAAGAAATTACAATTCTATGGGCCAAGAAGGGTGTTAGTATGAGCATTAAAATATAATGTCTTTTATAACATTGTTGTAAGTGGTTGTTTGTTTGAAAGATGTAATATATACTAAATGATTTCGAACGGGATTTAATCGTGTGATACCTTATTTTATTTGGTATGCCCGTGACCAAGAAAGATGTAATGATCGCGAAAGTTTAAAATGTAAGATGTAATATATCTTTCACACTCTTTGATATCTTCACTTTCTTTTAAAAGATACCCAATCTTATAAAAGTTAAGATTTGGTCTCATTTTCTTAACTAATACACCCATGCGAAGTCGGGACTGGAGCTAGCTATTTATAAATATCTAGGTGTATGCCTAAGTTCGTAATGTAATTGTTACTAGCTATAACGCCGACAATAGGCTAGCATTCAATACCTACCCAGATAAGACCAAGCTAGAAACATTGAAACTTTTATGTATTCTGCGTGTTATTCACTGAGTACATAATACTGATGATATTTATTTACTTAGAAATTTCTTGAAGGGCATGATAAAAAATAAATATTTGTAGACATTATTGTGTTTATAAATGTATAATACTAATATTATAAAGGTTAAGTTGTATTATGCATATAAATGAAAAAAATAATTTATTATTACGAATGAAATGAGAAAAATAAATAAAAATAAATGAAAAATAATACATGCTAAGAAAATACAATTGTATTTTCTTAGCAAAATTGAAATTTTCATTAGTTGACTAGAGGTCAACTTATGAAAAACTACTTATTAGGTACCATTTTGCTAATAATACGTATACATCCAATATACAAAAATAGTGCTGTAGGTCCGATTTGTGTCGATATTGATACATTACCATACGTCGTTAAGTTTGTTTCGCCTCGAACGAGATCTCGTATTTGGTACTTGTTTCTGACTTCTACTTAATAGACTACATACAATACAATACACAATTTAACATAACTAAAAAGGTTGCCGTTTCCTAACGATCGAAATAATAAGGATGGCATCAATTTTAGTGCTGTCAAATTAGTTTTGGCGACTTCAGAATCGCCAATAATGTCGAGTTGTAACTTATTGATGGTTTATCATTAATCGTTAACAAAATCAGACTACAATTTTTTTGTTTTCGTAATCGCAGTCGTAAGTAGTTGGTTTACTGCCTAGAAATCATAGCACCAATTATATATCAGTTTTAAGAAACGGATACTTAAATGGTGCTAAGATTTTTAGAAAGAGCATTATTAGAAATCATAACACCATTTAAATATTAGTTTTAATAAACTAATACATATTTAAATGGTGCTAGGATTTCTAGGCAATGCCCAACGGTGGTAGACCAATTTTTACTAGTCTACTGCCTCAGAAATCTCTTCATCGATTTCTTTATAATTTTTCCTTGACGAATTTGTTTTATTCCGCGTTTTTCGTTTTCTTCGGCATTTTGGTCGTCTTCGGCCGCTACGGCTAGCCGTAATCAGGGACAGTTACCATGCGGTGACTGTCCATTACGTCTGGAGGAGGCTGCTCTCTCTTCGCGTCTCCAGCTTCCCATACACTAGGGGTTGTCATGTCACGCACAAGACCACGTGGAGTCGGAGTGTGTCAGATCCGTCACTCAAATTGAACCTAACCATCCCATGTCGGGTACTCTGTGCCAGCTCTAAATATATTTTGCCTGATGGCTGACATATTATATCAGCCATCAGGCAAAATATATTTAGAGCTAGATATGCTAGATATTGAAATACATATTATGTATTTCAATATCTAGCATCGTCATTGAACTTTGAGGTGGATGACGTGAACAAATAATCTGTCTTTAGACACCACCTCCACGATTGTTTAATAAAAAATATAATAATAATAATAATAATAAATATCCTTGGACATTCCACACAGCGTCATCTAGTCCCAAGCTAAGCAACTTAATGCTTGTGTTATGGTAACCAGATGACTGATATAATACTTAGATACGATTTTTTTTTTTTGTAAATACATACATGTTATAGATAGAAAACACCCAAACACGGAACAAATATCTGCAGAACATACAAACATTTGTCCCGTAGCGGGGATCGAACCCGCAACCTCTTGCGTCTCAGCCGGGCGTTCACCCAACTGCGCCACAGAGGTCGTGAATAATGCATTCAATTTTTATCAAAATTTGTAGTCTTTTTCACCTGCAACTAAAGCCGATCTCTTATCAGTCTTGCAGAAGCAAGTCTTGCTTCTTCTCGTCGTCGTCGGATTTCTTTTTTTTTTTATTGTTGTTGTCATTGTTCTTGTTATTGTTAACGTTATTACCTTTCACGTTATTTTTTCCCTTACTTGTTGTTATTATTTATATTGTAATAGGATATTATGTTAATGTAATATAATAATTTTAAATGAGTATTAACATAATGTCTTATTCTACCTTTTTGACCATGAGTCCAATGGAGTTACGCGGCCAATTTGCCGCGAGGACATGGCTATGAAAGTCAGAAACGATTGTAATTGCGGATTTCGGTGGCGTTGCTGCAAAAGAGGTTGCAACGGTGGCGTCGTAGCGACAACGTGAAACGCATTTTTTTTTTAATTCCTACGTCTTTGCGTACATACTATATTCCATTTTTTTGGGGGGATATGGTATCACAAGGACGTGGGATTATCCTCAAAAAATTCTCTTACAGCCAGTCTCAATAACCATCTTTGATTAAGCTTACTGTGGGTAGATATTTGACATTAATTCCATACAAAATGTGTCAAATATCCATCAACAGTAAGCTAAAGCAGAAATAGATTTTGTATTGAGACTGGCTGTTAAATAATATTCCTTTCGCTTGTCGTTATCAACACGGTAGAAACAAAGAACACTTTTCGTCCCCAGGCCGTAAAGTTACTTTCAGCCTTAAAGTAAATATATTTTATACGACCTATTAGGTCGCGCCACGTAAGAAGATCACTGAGGGGTAAAGCTGTGCAGTAGGCGATTTTAAAATCTAAATTCTTGGAATCAATAAAATAACACCTTCAATTTTGACATGTTTTATGGCATATTGAGGCATTACCATCATCATCGTCCTCCTGCCCTTATCCCACTATGTGGGGTCGCCTATTGAGGCATTATAATACAGTGATATTTGTCTATTTATAAAGTTTGTAGCATGACTTTTAAAAACATTCGACAGTTTTGTAGACATGAGTCTGAAGTTTGAAACACTGACAAATAATGTAAAATAGCCTGCCGAACTGCGAAAACGGCATATCTCTTGAAGAATTTTGAGCGTCCACTCAGGTTATAGTGGTGGTGTCTTGTAAAAACAAAATCACCACTATAACCTGAGCTCTCTGAGAACTTATCAACGTGTTTGAAGAATTGTATGTACGTGTACGAACACCTTATGACACTTAGTCACGTGGTCGTATTTGTTCTGAGGAAAATAAAGATCTTTTACACAATGTTTTATTCATAAATTATGATTCCTACGGAGATTATCAAACGAGCTATTGTCGAAGACTGAATAGAGAATACAATTTGAGCACACAATAATACCTACACAAAATGAACAATGCAATAAACTGTAATCATAAGCCAAATAGTATCGTAATGAAATAAACGATTACCTACGTTCAACACATGTTTACTAGATGATTAAAAAAAAAGGTAAAATAACAGAATAGAATGGAATGACATTTATTTCAGATCACCTCATTTTAACTCGTGGTACTGCAGCATGTTGCCATACTGCAGTCCTAGTATTCTGCTAGGGATTGCGTTCACGTCACGAACAGGAAGGATAAAATTATTTAGAATTTACCATTAAACAAGTGGATTGTTCAACGAGCATTATGTTACGCAATGAAAACCACCGTACCCGTTCATCCGAGACGAACGAAAATACTTGACGATTTTTAACAATCAGTCACACCGTACACGAAATAACTTTCACTATTGTTGATAGTGAGCAAATGATCTTGTTCATGCTCTCTTTTCTATCTTAGACACGATTAACACTTTCACTGCCCATAAAGCGCGTGCAAGTGGCAAAAATATATTAGGTACATACATATCTTCACTATTAAATATAATGTACATCATTAGTTATTAATAATAAGAAAATAGTTTTTAATAATAGAGGTCGCTATACGAGTAGTGAGTACATAATCACAATTTTAGGAAAGTCAATAAAATTCTACTTCACTTTCGTACTTTTCAAGCTCCTTTTCTTTTTTGGCATTTGTTTGGCGAACTTGGTACTACTATCCATCCACCAACCAACGGTTCTGTGATTGGCTTACGCCATCAAACCAACTACCACAATGCACCTAATGCTGTATTGGTATAGGTGTTGTATTATAAGGTTAGATGTGAAAAATATAAAAAAAAGCATTTGATACTGTTTATGTAAGTATCCATAAGTTCTAATATGTATGTATATAACTCCGTATGTCTGTTAACTTACCAGATATCTCTGCACAATAGTGTCCCGGAAACCCCCTATTTCAAAGAAGTTTCACTCGTTTTAGTGGTCTACTTAGGCTCTGAAACTGTGAAACCAAAAAATACATATTATTAGGTATTGTTAGGCATACGTCATTCTGTAACTCTACTCCATTTATCTATTTATTTATTTATTGTATTCTATCTATAATATGTATGTATTTACAAAAAAAATGTATCTAAGTGTTATATCAGCCATCTGGTTACCATAACACAAGCATTAAGTTGCTTAGCTTGGGACTAGATGACGCTGTGTGAAATGTCCAAGGATATTCATTTATTTAGACTTGTATAGTGACGAGTTGTAAATGTTAAACATTGACTTTCAATATTTTAAAACCCTTGAATTGACTTGTAAATATACCAAGAGCATTTCGAAAACATGAAAACCAGTATTGATCTTATTCCACATTGATATTTCGATGAGGGCTAGCTTGGCATTCAACAAAGAGTATCAATACATAATACATTATGAATTTAAAATAGGTTTCAGCTTATGAACTTTATTTACTCGGAATTGTTTTTCATACTTTCTGATTATGCTTTTGATGGGCTCTTCTCTAGTCGGGCTTTGCCTTGTAGGTTACGATTAACGTGGCACGAAGCCAACTCGGAATTGTTTCTCATACTTTCTGATAATAGAGATTTGTGCCGAAATGACGACGCACAGAGATTGAAAATCAAGTACTTAAGTAAGTTACTTACTAATTTACTTATTAAGCGTTTAATCTAACAGTTATTTTTTCGAATAACTGTGATTTGAGTTTTGATACAACTTGAGACAAGTTAGACACCCTGCTGATGATCAATTTCTCGCGAGAAGTTGAAAGCATCAGAAGATTACTATTTCCTCCTTAGACATGATCGAAAGCCACTCAATTGAACGGAATAATGTCTTGCTCCTTACTATCTCTGCTTCCACATGTAAGTACTATAATTAAAATTGCAAAAGTACCCGTGCTCATTGTGTTAGTACTTAACAGGCGGGTCCACACAGAGCGAGCTGCTTCGCGCGGCAAATGCCTCGCGAGGTTGCTCGCTCTGTGTGGACCCGCCTAATGACGTTAGTCTTGTCGTTACTACGTAATTATAATTGTATTGTTTGACGAAGCCTAACAAAGTTTCTTTGATTTCGTTTAAGTACTTTAAAAAATATACAAAAGGCGTTCAAAAAAAGTTGTTTTGGGTATAAAACTTTTATTACAAAGCTCTTTAAGGGCTTCGTAAATTTTTCCACGGAGGCGAATAGCAGCGTATTAATTAAGAAATTAAAAATATTTGTAAAGTCACGTTATTATAATTCATAAAGTACCATTTTGCATAATTGAATTACTATTTAGTAACAAGCTTTTTAAATGGTTTTTGAATATTTAGAGAGGGTTAATTTGGACTTATCAGAAAGTCCAAATTATTAGATTTCAAGATGTGATTATACTGCTTACAGTTTTCTTGGTAAAACGAATTGTATCCATTAATTTTTTATAAAAAATGTTTGCCTTTTTCATGTATAACAATCTTCTTCTAATTAACTATTTTCTTTTCCAACTGTTGGATGTATCTTCAGACTTGAGTTTTAGTTTTAAAAAAACTAAAATCTATTTTTTTTCTAATTTTTTTGTCATATCTACCTGAAATTTAGCTTTTCAGTTTTCATTTGTTCTCGATGGGAGATTGATAACTTATATCTCTAACCTTAAATGTTCGTAACATCGTATTCTTTCGAGTATTTTTCGACAACTCCAGTTGAAAAAATATGCACCACTAAACCTTTTATTTTAAGGGGATAAATAATCTGTTCATTCTAAAAGCCATTCTACGTTGAAATATTGTGTAGAATACACCACAAACAAACTTTTATAACATCAGTAGCCGTATTATGGGTTTTGGCATACGAACCTCAAGTCAAGTAGGCTCAATGTATGAAACCCAGAGCAGCGCCTCTCTGTAACCACACTAAACTACTGTTTTCATTTAGCCTACTTGACTCGTGTGCGAGGATAGTACGCCAAAACTCACGGCTAAAGTAGGTAGGTAATTAATGAAGTAATATAAATTGTTAGGCAAGTCGTCCCTGCTAGCCGCATTGGGTCGCCGCGAGGTGCCCATCCCCGAGCATATTGACATCTTCCACTTGACGCGCGAGATGCCAGCCTCCGATAAAACTGCGCTGCAGTGCGTCATGGAGGTTGACGAGGAGCGGATCAAGCTGGAACGGCTCGCCGAGACGCTGGCTCATTGCGAGGATGACGGTAAGACATTTATTTATTTACTATTTTTTTTATTTTTTATTTATTTATTTCACTTTAAACAAGCAGTTACATGTTTGTTATAATATTGCACCCAATAAACCTCTGAGGTTTGTGAGGGTACTCACTAGTTACCTACCTTTGTATTTGGTTTCGAAAATAAATACTTTATACTTTATACTAGCTGCGCCCCGCGGTTTCATACGCGTAAGTCCCGTTGCCGCGGAAATAACGGGATATCAGTCAAGTATTTTATAATGGCAACTAGCTGCGCTCCGCGTTTTCACCCGCGGGAATACCGGGATAAAAAGTATTCTGTGTTAATTACCTATCTACATACCAAATTTCAAACAAATCGGTCTAGCCGTTTTTGCTTGAAAGAATAACAAACATACATACATTCTCACAAACTTTCATATCGATAATATTAGTAGGATGGACTTGTCCCGAGTTTTTTCTGAAATATTGAGTGTGGTGTATTGTCTGATGCAGAATCGCAAGAGCAGTTGATGGATGTATACGAGCGACTTGACGATTTGAATGCGGACACTGCTGAGGCGCGCGCTGCTAACATCCTGCACGGTCTCGGCTTCACCAAGCAGATGCAGCTGCAAGCCACTAAGGACTTCTCCGGAGGTAAAACTTACAAGCTCAACAAACATCTGACATACATACATACATATAATCACGCCTCTTTCCCATGGGGGTAGGCAGAGACCACGGATCTCCACTTGCTACGATCCTGACATACCTCTTTCGCCTCACTCACTCTCATTACATTCTTCATACATGCTCGCCGGTTTAGGGTACTTCTGACCTGGCCTTTCTGCAAAATGTCACCAATTTGGTCCAAATACATCTGACATAAATTAAATTATACCCACCAACAACATAAAAACTCTAATTCTGTCTTTAACGTGGAAATTTTCCATCTCTCTTCCCAATTAAGGTTTACTGGAAGAGAACTCTATTTAGGGTTAAGTTCGCCTTTGCGATTACCTGTCTAGTTATAAGTTATTAAGCTATTGCATAGCTTCTATCGCGGGCCTTGAGCGTGGAGACCGAATCCAGAAGTTCCGTAGCGAAAAAACCTAACGCTGTCACTTTAGTTCTGCAACTCGCCTCTAGGTGGCATGCAATAGCTTTACCGCGGCAGTCCCCGAGTGCCACACGTCTTTTTTTTATTATTTTTTGGTGCAATAAAGTATAAATAAAAACATAATATTTGCAGGTTGGCGTATGCGTATTGCGTTGGCGCGTGCGCTGTACGTGAAGCCACATCTGCTTCTCCTCGACGAGCCAACGAACCATCTCGACCTCGACGCGTGCGTCTGGCTCGAGGAGGAACTCAAACAGTGAGTTAACACATTAACACTCATAAATCACTTTGCCTTTGTGAGATAAAAAAATATCATCATCATTCTCCTGCTCTTATACCACTCTAGGTGGGGTCGGCCCAACATGTCCTCTTCCATTCATCTCTATCATTCGTCAACACCGAATTCACTCCTCTCACATTCATACCCTCTTTCACACAATCCATCCACTTCAGAGAAAAAATATATAAATTAATTAATTTTCCAGTTACAAACGCATCCTGGTGCTTATATCCCACTCGCAAGACTTCCTGAATGGTGTTTGCACGAACATTGTGCATATGAGCAAGCGCCGTCTTAAGTACTACACCGGTAACTACGAGGCGTTCGTTCGTACGCGTATGGAGTTACTAGAGAACCAGATGAAGCAGTACAATTGGGAGCAGGATCAGATCTCGCATATGAAGGTAAATTAAAGAAGGATATAAAAAAATTGCTGTTTCGGTAGGATATCAAGGATCAATTCTTCTTACAAGCAGGCAGACGGGCAGTAGCATTTTGATCCCATCCAAGTATTTTGGTACCTATAGGCAGTGAATGTGCTAGTTTTAGTTTTCTTCTTCTTTGTCATAGTTTAAGTTCGACGACATAGTTCACGTCGCGGGGCGACAATGGATGCGACTGGCGCAGGATCGTAGTGGATGGCACAAACTAAGGGAGGCCTATGCCCAGCAGTGGGTAAAATCGGGCTGTGGATGATGATGATGATGTCATAGTTTTATATCGTTCACTCATTTTGCACCATGAGTTCAAAAAACATTACTGAAATAACATTACTCTTAAACATGCTAGGCCCCCAGATCGGTGGAACGTCTAAGAATATTTATTTTAATGTATTTATTTGATCCCGGCTTTGTGCTTTCTGGCGCCATTCTTTGTCGTACGAGTCCAGCTCATCTCGCCATCGCCGGGAAAAATCAAAAAAAAGCCGGGATCAGTGGAAAGAGGGAAGGAAGGCCTTTGCCCTGCAGTGGGAAACATCAGGCTTATAAATAATAAATAATAAATAAAATTTATTTGTTGTACAGAACTACATCGCGCGGTTTGGTCACGGTTCCGCGAAGCTCGCCCGCCAAGCTCAGTCCAAGGAGAAGACGCTCGCCAAGATGGTGGCCCAAGGACTGACCGAGAAGGTCGTTGACGACAAAACCCTCAACTTTTACTTCCCGTCGTGCGGCAAAGTGCCGCCGCCGGTTATTATGGTGCAGGTATGTGTAACCTTTGTAGCATTTTTTTTATCATAGTTTTTAAGCTATTGCATAGCTTCTATCGCGGGCCTTGAGCGGGTAGTAGCCAGAAATTCCGTAACGAAATCACATTATGCTGTCACTTTAGTTCAGCAACTCGCCTCTAGGTGGCATGCAATAGCTTTACCGCGGCAGTCCCCGAGTGCTCTTTTTTTATATTTTTATTATAGTGTTAAATCATCGCTTCGGAACCGTCTACGTGACCGGAGTTTCGTGACCAGTAACGAACTGAACATCATTCGTCCTCGTACGATACCAGTTACGGAAAAAACACGTAAATTAAAATAAGTTTCTTCAGGAAACTAGGTTTCGTGATGACTAATCATTTTTAAATTAAATAAATAAATATAATAAAGTGGGTAGGTAGGCACTTAGTTTATCAGTCAGTCGGTTTGCATTAAGTTTCTTAGCTTGGGATTAGATGACGCTGTGTGAAATGTCCTAGGATATTTACTTGTCACCAGTTTATACAATCTTAGCTTCTGGTTTAAACTGGTGTATTGTTTCAGAACGTATCATTCAGATACACAGACACCAGTCCATGGATATACAAGAACTTGGAGTTTGGTATCGACCTTGACACTCGGTTGGCTCTCGTTGGACCCAACGGTGCTGGCAAGTCCACTCTCCTTAAACTGCTATATGGAGACGTAAGTGATTACTTATTACCATATATATCATACTAGCTGCGCCCCGCGGTTTCACTCTCGTAGGTCCCGTTCCCGCGGAAATGTCTGGATTTTCCAGGCAATTATTCGAATTTTTCTAGCCGTAAAAACCATCCTTGTAACTTCAACAAACATTTAAAAAAAAGAAGTGGCCAAATTGGTTCAGGCGTTGTTGAGTGCACTTACCAACACATTTTGCGATTCATTTTTATATTACAGAAGATAAAACTTAATAATTTAATCAATTTGGAATTCATAATTTTTGACATCTAAATATTAATCAATAGTATAAAATGATCGCTCCACAAGCCAGCATATCAATGTTTTTTTGTTTGATTTATGTGACCTAGCTACTATACTATGCCTTAGAATAAGAATTCTGTTAAGTAGTACCTAAGTTTAATAAATAAATAAATAAATTTATTAAAAGCTACTAACCCCCGTTTCCTATAACAAACTAACGCATGTCCATAGGACTTTCGCCATAGCAACGTTGTTATCTGTCAAAAAGTTTCATACATTTTATGTTGAAATAACAACGTTGCTATGGTGATGGACCTACGGACATCCGTTAGTTTGTTATAGGAACCGGGGGTTAAGCTATTGGCCTCAATGATATTGTGAACCATGCAGCGTAGAGTGCGCAGGAGATTGTAGAAATAAGACTACACACGTAGGGAGCTAGTTTATATTTTGAAATTCAAAAATAGCGCGTACAAGCGTGGGTCCGTGCGGATGGGCCCACGTACGGCAGAGGACTGCCGGCCGCAACAATATGCGTTCCATTCTAACTAAAATTAAAACTAGCATTCATACCCCCTTATGCATAAAAACTTGACAATTTAATACAGGTTTTAAGAACGTTTTTTTCTTGTCACTCATATGTCAACGAAAAGAGATAGCAACAGATTTAATATGTGTTTTAGCTAATACAGGTTTACTGGTCGATTATGCATAAGGGGGTTAAACTATAGGATCTAAGAACATATAAAATTGAGAAACAAACGAAACGTAACAACTATAATTAGATTACTTGAGCGCGTCGCTAACAGATATCTTTTTATTCCAGCTGGTGCCGTCCACGGGTATGATCCGCAAGAACTCTCACTTGCGCATCGGTCGCTACCACCAGCATTTGCACGAGCTACTCGACCTGGAACTGTCTCCGCTGGACTATATGATGCAGCAGTTCCCAGACGTGAGGGAGCGGGAGGAGATGAGGAAGATCATCGGACGATACGGACTCACGGGCCGTCAGCAGGTATGAAGAACACGGGTACGGGCACGGGTGTACTAATGAACTTCGACGACCTCTCTGGCGCAGTTGGGCGAACGCCCGGCTGAGACGCGAGGGTTGCGGGTTCGATCCCCGCTACGGGACAAATGTTTGTATGTTCTACAGATATTTGTTCCGTGTCTGGGTGTTTTCTATCTATAATATGTATGTATTTACAAAAAAAAAATGTATCTGTGTATTATATCAGTCATCTGGTTATCATAACACAAGCATTAAGTTGCTTAGCTTGGGACTAGATGACGCTGTGTGGAATGTCCAAGGATATTTATTTATTTATTAATGAAACTACCGGGATAAAATCGGCTGAGTAGTTGCGGAGATTGCCTCCGTCAAACAAACAAACAAATTTTACCTCTTTATATAATTAGTATTATATCTCGACACCTCCATGCACAACGCCCTCCACGCTGCCGAGGACCGAAATAGATGGAGGAACATCATCAGAAAGAAACTGATTCTCAAGGGTGGTCACGACCCTCAGCATTGAGGAGTACGACTCAAGGAGGAGGATATAATTAGTATAGTATAGACTAGCGACCCGCCCCGGCTTCGCACGGGTCCAATAATTATACATATAATCAAACAATCAATCAATCAAAATGTCTTTATTGAGGACCAATTTGATATACAAATATAAATGGATTTTACAATTAGGTACAGTATCCTACAATGGGCGGTCTTCGCTCTATACAAATATAAACCTACCTCGTGACCATAATACAAGCATTTAATTGCTTAGCTTGGGACTAGATGACGTTGTGTAAAATGTCACAAGGATATTAATTTATTTATCTAAGTATTATAATTATTAGTCATCAGTAGGCCTAACATGTGCAGCACGAGAAATCATCTCGTCGTCGACAAAACATTCTCTCCTACTCTAACATAGTAGGTTAGAGCAGTCTGACATGATCGAGTTAGGCCTACTGGTTACACAAGCATTACGTTGCTTGGGACTAGCTGACGCTGTGTGGAATGTCCAAGGATATTATTTATTTATTTATTTATTATTATTATAACGACGACGTTAATAATATTTATTTAATTTCCCCAGGTATGTCCTATGCGTCAGCTGTCAGACGGTCAGCGTTGCCGCGTCGTGTTCGCTTGGCTCGCCTGGCAGACCCCTCATCTGCTGCTAATGGACGAGCCGACCAACCATCTCGACATGGAGACAATAGACGCGCTCGGCGACGCGATAAACGACTTCGAAGGTGGCATGGTGCTCGTCAGCCACGACTTCCGACTTATCAATCAGGTACAACACCCTATAAATATATCCAGGGATGCCTCGCCTCGAACATTGAAATCACTACTATCAATCACGCCCCTAGCGGCGTTTAGGTCTTGCCTGTAATCAAAAATAAGTAAATACATCTACTGCTAGCATGCAGTCGGATGCCTAAACGCCGCTAGGACGCCGCAAAAATCAAACACTAAAAAATTGCCTGAAAAAATAGGAGTGATTTCAATGTTTATTTATTTATTTATTAAGTTGCACCAACAAAGTGAACACCATAACATGCAATAATCATAGTAAAATATTAAATCAGAATCGAGATAAGGTATCTGTACTTATGTACTCTGTGATATAAGGCACCTTCATTATAAACACTTCAAGCAGAATACTTTATTTATTTATTTATTTAACGATGCTAGATGAGCAGCTACTGCTGGTATATCTATATCACAGTGTTGGAATAAATTTACTATGGTTAGTAAATTTATGAGTTTCCCAATGTTTCGGCACAGTTGTATGCCCCATGATCACGGTCAAACTGACAGCTTTAAGTGCAGAGGCTCTTAATAAAAATAAGTAAAATAAAAATAAAAGTATAATAAATAAAATGAAAATAAAAAAAATAAAATAAAATTAATGGTATTTTGTCTTGTTTCAGGTAGCGGAAGAGATTTGGATTTGCGAGAACGGCACGTGCACAAAGTGGCAGGGTGGCATTCTCAAATACAAAGATCACCTGAAGTCCAAGATTCTCAAGGACAACGCCGACAATGCGGCCAAGATGCGCAAATAGTAAATGTATAGCTAACTTTTAGATTTATTTACAACTCGCTATTTCGGCCTCTCTGTCTAACACCCAGTTTTATTTAAGAATATACATGCCAAGTGATTATGGCTAGTTTCCCAGCAGCGGGTTTCATTGTTAGTGTGGTAGGGTCATGAACTTACCGGGACCTGACTGCACTAGTGATTATAGAACTCATCGGTGATAGTGATCAGTATGTAGTGATTGGTACAGTAAATAATACTTATTGTGTAGGCCCAGCTCAGGGTGTATTTTTGATAGGGAAATAATACGAAGAATCTACTCTTTGCTTTGTCATAAATGCATCCCATAATTATCAAATTATCGGCCAATAAAAACGTCCCAAGGTTTTATCGCCTATTTTGCAAATTTGAATAGAATTGTATGTTCCTTGATTATTTTTCAGTCAGTAACATTATAAAATAAAACCTTTCAATACAGGAGATTCGGTTTAAACGATCACATTTTATTATCATATGCACATATTATGTATTTCTTCAGCAGTTATTTTATTATAGGTGTTATTCTTATTTATTTCTTAATATATAATTATATTCTATTATTTAGCTGCGTTTACAACTCGTGTGTTAGGTCTGTTTAGACATGCTCTGTGTTTGTTGTCTTATTTAATAGAATTGGACAACAACCACAGCAGCTCATTTGGAAAAGATCCCTCACTATGCATACATATTACAATTAGAAATATGTATTTTTATAAAATGGAAAATTTGTAAATAAATAAATCAGAATGAATGTAAAGTAACATCGGTAAAGCTGAAGTAACACTGCAACATTTCTGGACTTGGTGTTAGTAGAGATAATCGCGGAGACACTTTGTGATCGTTCATTATGGGATTGTGATTGTTCAAGCTGCCTATTGAAGCTTAGATTTAGAGTGTATGAAGGAGCAGTACATTTAATTCACAATTCGTTTGCATGTTATATTGTTTTGGTGTAAATCAGGGAGCATTTGAAGGTTGAAAGGGTAGATTGGTTTAGAATAATCGCTCTAGCTAGACCGAGCGATAGATCGCGTCTTGGTCTTGAGTATTTCAATGTGGTCTTGCTTTGTCATAAAGTTATGAACCTAGGAGAAAAAGAAAATGTATAATATTATTCAATGGCAATTTTCTCTTCCTTCTAGCCTAGTAGTTTGTTGCAAAATTAACGTGGTTAAGTCTTGTCTTGTATTCGGTGTGTTGGTTTAAGATGGGTCATTTATTTAAAAAAGACTATTTATATCGAATTTGCAATACGTTGTAATTGGGGTAAGGCAATACACGAAACTAGCTGTGCAATAAATTAGGAATTAATGAACTAGTTCCTATTGACCTTACCTCAGTTTAAAACCCTCGCAAATTGTAGTTTCGTTAGCTGCTCGTTGGGTTTTAGTGCATTCTTATGGTAAGCTGAACCATCAGTAAAAAATGTCTGATTTTGAGGTATCATAATATTTGATGGTGCCTTCCTCAGAGCAATCATCTCTTCTCAATAGCCTTGCTCAAGAACTAAACAAGCGAAGGCTGGTTGAATCAAGTGTACTTGTTTCGTTTTTCAAAGTGTCGTAAAGGTAACTATTATATAACATTGCTCTGCTAATCTATAAATGCTCCCTTTATTATGCCGCGGTTAGATATTATATGTGGTACTACTGGGCTGTGGAGATATATGTTTCACGGTCCTGCGTTGGGATAACCCAGCTGTCTAAGACAAGAACTGAAAACATATTTATAAATATTAACGGGACTTAATCGCGTATGATTGAATTATGATTTCAATACGCGATTAAGTCCCGTTAATATTTATAAATATGTTTCCAAGTCGCGATAGTTTAAAAAGAACTGAAAAGGCGCTAAGCGTCACGCCAGTGAGAACGTTAATTAATGAATTCACCGGTAGCTAGCAATGTTACTGTCGTTTATTAGTTGCTAGCTGCCGGACTCTGACTAAGCAATAATGCGAGTACCGTCACAGCCAAATGTACTCGCACAGTATTAGCAAGGTTTCGTCCTTGGTATTAGTGTTCAATTGCCCTATTTATAACCGCACCATAATGTGTAAAATAGTGATAAAATATACACGAGTCCTAAAGCTAAATAGGTAGCCAACGAATTTTGCCCTGGGGGGCTAAAAAGGCCGTTTTCGAGTTTGGTGAAACTGCTAAACAATTCATGAAATTAATTCAGTTTATGAATTGTTAGGAGAAATGCTCGAAACGGCCTTTTTAGCCCCCCTTAATAGTTTATGATTGCATTATTTATCTGTATCTTAATAATTGTGAGATGCGTCGTAGGTATTTATTATATACATTATTGTGTTTACTTACGGACTAGGCATATTATGTCTAATTAGAAGTTGCACATTAGCTAAACTTATTTCTTGAATGTGATCCCGCCCGGCGGCGCTTAGAATAACGTGTTTCACAAAAGCGTACTAACGTTTTATTTTCTTCTACCAAAACAAAATTAGCATCAAAAACACGCAAGTTATAGCCTCCATAATGTTAGAAAATGTTTACTTGTCATCCTAAATTATAGAAATGCTTTGTACGCGTCATAATATATGGAGTCTTCTAATGTTTTGAGATACATCCTCAATAGCCAGCCTCGTACGAGCCGCGTTGACAATGCTCCTATAATATAATTATGATGTCTTCACAACTGGAGCTTTTCCAAAATCCATGAATAGTGTAATCTTTCGTCAAAAATCGTTACCAATTTTTCTTACTAATAAACTTATCCATTTTATTAGCAAATTACTAGTAAGTTTAAAAAAAAGCTTTTGTTATTGCACTATTAAAATAGATTAAGCTCAGTTTAGAGCTCAACCATTATACAATACAAACAAATTCATACTTATTGTTTTATTTAGAGGTACCTAAATGGCCCCTTCGCAGGACAAATGCTTACCTGTTCCATATATCCCTACTATCCTGTCTAGTTTTGTCCCGAGTCTGTTGGTTTTATAAATTTAAAATACTTAGGCCATTAATAATAACCATAATGGGCTTTTCGTTTTTTTGGTGGCAAAATGGTTTCGTAGGTTCCTTTAAAACGCTATATTAAAAAAAAATATGTTACAGCAGAAGCAAAATAATTGGTTTTATTCAGTGTTGTCGTGTCTTAATCTCTTTACTGAGTTTTTCGATGTGATCCTATTGTTTACAATATATTTGATGTTTCGCTCTACCAACAATGATTTATAATGGCCATATCGCATCGTTGATAATTTAAAAGTTAACACGTTGACTGCCAATGACGCACGTGGAGTGTATGCGAGTGGTGGGCCGCGAATGTGTTGTACACATGAACTTGTAAGTACTCTATTAAATTCCGTTAAAGTACAACTTCATGTGTATTGTATTCCCTGCCCCTTGTAGCGTTTTGTTAAACTCAACCTCATTTGAACCAAGAAGTTTTATCGACACCGAACTTCTTTTCATCATTCTAAATTTAAACTGAATTGTATCATCTTTTGGAATACTTATGTCAGACATAAGTCAATCAAAGTGGTGCAAGAAGATTTTTTCGGAATAATTATAAATTTGTTTGTGTCATTTTGAGTGAAATTTTTGTTCTCTGTGATTTGTGTGTTGTAATGGATAACCCTACCCATGGGTAGGTCCAGGTGTTTGAAAGTCGCGATTTACAGCATAGTGGCAGTTACGTAAAGGTATTGTTATTTTGGTCTCTGAAGATATTCTGATAACTAATGGCCGAATTCTATAACTAACGTACGGATGTCCGTAGGTCCTTCACCATAGCAATTTTGTTTTTTACAACAATGTAGAAACTTTTTGACAGATAACAACGTTGCTATGACGAAAGTCCTACGGACATCCGTAAGTTGATTATAGGAACCGGCCGTTAGGTACCCTTTAATATTACCCTTCTGACTAACTTTTTGATTTTGAGGTGATGTGTGTAAATAAGGCTTTAGCAAACCAATTGTGGTGTTTCATGCCTGCCATATTTTGAGAAGCCTTGGTACTTATTTTCGATCTGTTATTTAATTATTCTTGCTGGTTTGAAAAATCTTAGTCGGGTTGTGGATGATGATGATGATATGATTCAATTCCTCAAAATATAGCTTTGTCGGTGATTTTACATTCCTGTACGAGGTATCTTTAACTCTATAATTATATTTTAAAGAAGTATAATTCATTTAGGTGCAGGCAACTCTACCATTATTACATAACACAGTTGAATTAATGACATCTAGTAATAATCACCACCTGCGCTACACTAAAATATTGTTTCAGAAACGCCTTCTGAAATTATAATTCATTGCACTTGTTACTTGAAGAACTCAAAATGTCAGATAAAAAGAAGAAAGAGGAGGAAAAAGCTGGGGCTTTTATGAAAGATTTTATAGCCGGTGGCATCTCGGCAGCAGTGTCCAAAACTGCGGTAGCGCCGATTGAGCGGGTGAAGCTAATCTTACAGGTCCAGCATGTGTCTAAGCAGATACCAAAGGATCAGCGATATAAAGGTTCGAAAGCTTAGCTACAGCACAGATAAAATAATACTAGTACAGATGGTCCATCTAGAACATTAATTTCACTCCTGTTTTTCTTCGGCTCGGCATTAGTGAAATTAATGTTACTATCAAATATATGAGTTTGTCTATCAGTCTTCAGATGACACATTAGCAATTTTACTTGCAAAATGGAATTTCTTTACAAATCCATCCTTCTATTCTAGGAAATCATACATCTTGAGATTTCAACTTTACGCGAAATCAACCTGATGGTCCTAAAAATATTCATTTTGCATATAGGTAGCTTTCATCAACATAATGAAATAATAATAAGAAGTAAACATGCCATACAAACATTCGCAGGTGCTTCTGCTGTGTATGCGTTTGTCAAAGAGATTTAATTTTATGCTTAGGTCTTGTGGATGCGTTTATCCGCATCCCGAAAGAGCAAGGGTTCGGCTCTTTCTGGCGTGGGAACCTCGCCAATGTCATTCGATATTTCCCAACGCAAGCTCTCAACTTCGCCTTCAAGGTTGGTTCTCATTTGATATAATAAAAAAAATTAATGACAATTTGGATTAGGTAGGTCGCAATTATTTTTGACTGCCCTTTTTGGTAATATGTAATCAACTGAATCTTGCAAATATTTTCACTTATCACCAAATATTGACCAACGACGTGGCCATCTAAGTCAAAATATTTGCTATCTACATCTACTAACCTATTTATTTGATCCATGTAGCCGAAATAAACGTTTAGTCTAGTCGTAAAAAAGTATTACTTGATTTGATAATCAGCTCACAATCATACAATCGCGTAATTTATTAAAGGACGTGTACAAAACTGTGTTCCTTGACGGCGTCAACAAAAACACGCAGTTTTGGAGATACTTTGCTGGGAATTTAGCTTCTGGAGGCGCAGCCGGCGCCACCTCACTATGCTTCGTGTATCCACTGGATTTTGCAAGAACAAGGCATGTTCTTTTACTATTTCTTCCTGAAAAAATTACTATCTCCAGTTTATAAGTTCTATGTGTAGGTAGGTACGTGTATATTTTTGTTAGTCTCTATTACATCAGCATTTTATTGCTTCGGTGCGATTGCATTTCGCCGAGCTGGCTGGGTTTCCTTCGAACTTTTCATATTCCATCTGTTGCGGTTATTGTACCTACAGTATTATTTCTTAAACCTATTATCCAATAACCTATCGCTATTTATCTTAATTCCATTCACATTTTCTTATCCTATTATAACTATCGTTATTTGCCTTATTGCATTCATCCATGGTCTCGGTCAGAAATATTGAGTACTTACTTACCTACTTCATGTCATCGAAACCTCGGTGTGTAATAAGAAAAACTAAAAGCAGTATCATATTTGTTTGTTTTGTAACTGAATTTTATCTATATCAAATAGGTTAGCTGCTGATGTCGGTAAAGGTAAAGAAAAAGAGTTCAATGGCCTCATAGACTGTATCAAGAAGACCCTAAAGTCTGACGGCCCCATTGGTCTGTATCGTGGCTTCGTTGTTTCTGTTCAAGTAAGTATCGTGGCTAATATGGAATAAATAAATGATCTGACGAATGTGGAATATGTCCTAAATCGAGAAAGTAACGTTTTCGAGCCGATGCTATACATACGATTTCAGTTTAAGCTTGTAAACGCAAAATCACTTTGTCACAGGGCATTGTCATCTACCGCGCCACGTACTTCGGTTTCTACGATACAGCGAGAGGCATGCTGCCGGATCCGAAGAATACGCCCTTGTTGATCACCTGGCTTATTGCTCAGGTTACTATTCATTACTTACTCCATGCTACTTCAATCTTCTTTGCACACAAAATATACCCTTCTTTCCCGTGGTTCACCTATTTTGTCCACCTGGTGGACCACGGGTAAACATATTCTTCCGTGGTCCACCTGATAATCGCGTAAATTATTTTTATTGAAATATATTGCCTATTGTCCACCTCTTTTCATTGGCTAGATTAAATCTATGCAACATTGATCCCGACAAATTAAAAAGTACACCGAATGGCATTTTTTTTTTAAATTAATTTATTAGAAATAATTTACTTCAATTAAAATGATGATTACTTAAAACTAAAATTGCTCTATCAACGTAGTTTCTCCAATGCGAAATTGATTGGAATTTCACCATTTAGTAACTGTAATTGTATCCCCATAATATCATCGTCGTTATCTATATATATTTTTCTTCTCTTCGATGTTGTCTTGAAACTTGATGTTTCTAGTTTTGTTAAACCTTTTAATAGATTTATTACCGTTGCATTTCTTTTATTTACTTCTTTATTCAATTTCGAATGATAAGACTCTGCAGTGTTATTGGTGCGGTGTCTTTCACCAAATATTTCATTAAACAGAACACATCTAATTCTGTTAGATGGTCAGGAAATACTCAAAGATTAATTGTCAAACGATAAAGAAACAATACGTTGTAAGTTCTTGAAAAAGAGGTGCACTTGAAAAGATTCAATTACAGTGAAGCACGTCAACGAAAGACCAAAAAGATTGTGTGCTCAAAGGTGGACCACGGTTAAATAATAATTTCCTATGGTTCACCTTAGTTCACCTGGTGGACCACGGAAGAATATGTTTACCCGTGGTCCACCAGGTGGACAAAATAGGTGAACCACGGGAAAGAAGGGAAAATATATCCATCTTTTCTTAAACACTGCAAGTTGCAATAACAGCTCTATTAGCTTTCCGGTCTATCCTTTACTACCTATAAAGATTTGAATACAGTTACAACTACATTGTTTTACTGCTGGCATTTGTAGAAATGCCGACAGTAAAATAATGTAGTTCGCCACTTTCGGCTTTGTAGAATGTTGGAAGAGATCATCTCTGTCTATCGTTATATTTCGTATAGACGGTGACAACAGTAGCGGGGATAGCGTCGTACCCGCTGGACACCGTCCGTCGACGCATGATGATGCAGTCAGGCCGACCTGTGAACGAGCGGTTATACAAGAACACAGCGCACTGCTGGGCCGTCATCCTCAAGCAGGAAGGCCCCGGGGCCTTCTTCAAAGGAGCCTTTTCCAACGTCCTCAGAGGAACAGGTGGCGCCTTCGTCTTGATCCTTTACGACGAGATAAAGAATATCTTATAAGAGATATCCAACTTGTGCTTTACTCTGTCCATGTGAAGGGGACTTGCCTTTTTAGGTGATTTTACTTTTGTAAGGTATGCTAATTTTTTGTTTTCATAGCTTGTTGTATTTAGTTAATACATTTGTTACGTTGGATTTAATGGATGGTTTTATTTATTAGTTACTACTCGTAGATGAGCCTTTGTGTCAGAAGTACCATTGATTTGTACCATTGATTGTACAAGTGACACAACTTTGTATCCTTAGTACCAGTAAAGAAAAATGAGGATATTCCTCCGTAATGTTAACCGATAACTATGGAACTAGTGATACAACTTTGTATCTCAAGTACCATTAAAGAAAAGTAAAGATATTCCTCGTAAATTCATTTTGTACTGTCACAAAGATATTAAATTAAAAATACAACCGAAACTTCTTAACGCAAATAAAATTTTAAAGCCTTTGTTACACAACTAACGGCGTAATTTTTCTAGAAATAGTGGCACATTAATTTCACCATTAATGAGCTGCATTTTAACATTGTATTGTACAGCTGTATTGTATATATGCAGTGCACTTCGCTCGATGACGGATTTTGACCGTTTTATAAACGACATCGTTGTTTTCGCTCTTACAGCGGTGAATCTTCCTTAAGCGATTTCAAAAGATGGCTTATTGTTGTGGGTCTTCTCTTAAAACTTTTGTTAAATTGCCCATTCCACCCTTCGCATACGTTATTTGTCCTATGTCTTTCGCCAAAACAACACCACATTGCTTTCTTCGGCATCCAATAGTTTTGAATATAAGACAAGAATCGTCCGAGGTTTCGATGCGTACCAATAACTTGACTTTCTGCTAGCACATAATTCCAGCCTTCCTCAATATCTGGTTCAGGCAGAAGTGGTAGCACAATGCACAACCCAATGGCACTACTAATAACTTACCGATGGCACTACTAATAACTTCTTCTTATGTCACTAGTTCTTTCGAATCAGGCAGCGCTTACTGAGGCGCACCTTAAATCCTTTCACTCCACTGAAAGGATTTAAGGTGCGCCTCAGAGGCTCCTTTCGCGCACTGACTACTAAATCAAACTAAGATTAACAATATTTATGAAAAAAAGCGCTTGCTCACATACAAAAATAAATAAATAAATATCCTTGGACATTGTGTATACAAAATAATTTTCTTTAAGCAGCAAAGATTCTCTGGCACTGTAAATTCTTCAATAGTTTGGGTATTTTTGGTTGGTATTTGGTTCTCACTCGTTAAACTAAACATCTCAATATTGCTTTATTAGGCAACAAAGCACGACTCATACTTGGTACATCTTGCAAACAGCAATTAACAATTTGTAACGGAACCCATACAGTTGTTTTCCATATCCTTTACCTTTGCTTTTAATTCATTTGCAGCCGCTTTTCTGGTTCTGGTAGATGTCTTCCGTGGCAGTTTTTTTGAGAAATATTTGAATGTTGCCTAGTGGCACATAAAATTGTAATAGTAGCACCATAACCGTTAAAACTACTACGCGTACGTCTCCAGTAATACCTGTCATTGAGCTTTTTACTCAGGTGATATGAATAGCCTTCCACTATAAGAATAGTAGCACCTCGCTTTGATTTCACAAAATTGCAGACACTTATTTTTTTTTCTTTTACTCGATTTCCGATGCCACTCACAAAAGCAAATGACGTGTCGTTAAATTTATCAGTTCTTGCACCTCCAGATGCTATTCAAATTTTTGTATTTTTTTAGTAGGTAGTATTGGTGACCACTGTTTAGTAATACTTTGCCACGTCCGCGTTGTACTATCTTTATGTAGTCTACTAAAGAATTGCCTAACGCCGAATCTCCCATTTTTCACACTAACTAAATGTTCAGTTGTACAGCATAAACTATATAGAGATACAAAGGTGCGTCATTTGTACTACCAGTTGTACTTCTTAGCAGTACTACTGACATGGAGGCTTACTAGTACTACTGGTAGTACTAGAGATACAACGATGTGTCATTTGTACTACCAGTTGTACTTCTTAGTAGTACTACTGATACGGAGGCGATTAATTACCATTTCGCAGATTAATTATCATTTAAAAAATTACTATATTATATTATCTTTTTATTACTTAATTATCTATATCTATACTAATATTATAAAGAGGTAAAATTTGTTTGTTTGTTTGTTTGTTTGACGGAGGTAATCTCCGAAACCAGGGCTCGGAAACTTGGTTAATTTTAAACCGGTTTGGCCTTAAATACCTAAAAACCATTATCTAACGGTTATGCTCCAACGTAACCTCTATTGGGAGCGGTTAATGCGAGCGGAACTGTCCAAGCGGTTTTGTTCTAAAAAACGGTTAAGAACGGAAAATGAATAGTTCTTTCCCAAAAAGCGAGCACGCTAGCGCCACCGGCGCGGGGCGCTCCGTCCGAGTTAGTTTAGTAGTAGTTTAGTCAAAGTACGCGTAAACTGCATTTTGACGACGTCTTCCCATGTTTTTTAGGTAAACCTAACGCACAATAAACTAATTTTCCCGGAGAGCTCTCAAGAAAGATGCGATTCAACCAACGGGGCGCGCGGAAGTGTGACGGAATGAATCGACACAATCGCGTCTAAGATGCGCTGTGGAATAAACCGGTTTAATATGCTTTTTCTTTCGTTCGCGATAACGTGCCTGAGTCAAGGGCCCCAAACTTCTAAGAATTCCTGTTCGCCTTTCTGGTGGGAGAGTGATGCCCTGCAGGAGTGGAATGTGCTGATTGTTTAAACCGTACATTCCGATGTTGTGGGTTCTATCGGCTGTCTTTGATGAAGTGAGAATCTTTCCATCACGATCCCTTTTCATTCCTGTTCTCCTGGCTACATCATCTCTTACGCGGAATTTTGTAACTCCGGTTCTCACCTCATCAAAGAATCCTTTAAACACAGTCAATATCTCCACTATTGGCGTTGCCACAAGGAAATTTATTTTGATGTTGGCCGTCTTAACTTTGTCCACTATCCCTTTAACGGAACGTAAGTTCCGAACGAAAAAATGTGAAAGAACGTTTTATACCGGTTACTAACCGGTTAATTTGAAACCGGTTCCAAGCCCTGTCCGAAACTACTGGACCGATTTCGAAAATTCTTTCACGGGTGTTTAGAATGGACTGTCCGGGAGGTTATAGGCTATATTTTATGCCGGTGGCTCCATTAGTACACCCGTGCGAAGCCGGGACGTGTATAAATAAATAGGTAGGTAATGCATTAATCTAAAATGTCATTTGTAAGTTAGGACCCCTCACGGGTATAGGCCTCATCCAGTTCTCTCCAGCGGTTGCGGTCTTGTGCTTCTATTGCCCAGTCTTGGGTTTTGAGGGTTTTCCGTATCTCGTCGCTCCATCTAGCTAGTGGCCTGCCAGTTCTTCGCCTCCCTTTTGGACCTGTCCATGACGTGGCTACAGTAGCCCAACGGTCGTTTTGCATTCCAACCTCTTTACCTCTTTATAAAACAAATCTTACCTCTTTATAATATTAGTGTATAATATTAGTTTATAAACACACGTTATAATAATTAAAATTCACACACATAACAAATAAAACAAATTTAGATCAAATAATGCCTTTATTAGGATTTGACAACTTCATAAGACTGGAATTTAACTTATGCTTTTTAAAGAGAAAAGGTGTTATCTTATATGTTAAGGTGTTGTTGCAATGTGTGTAGGTAATTCTTACTTTACATTTTTTGAAAGGGTCTCTTCATCATCATCATCCTCCTGCCCTTATCCCACAATTTTTCCATTTTCAAGAGAATTGAAACGTTACAATGGTGCATTCATGTGAAGTGTACGGCAGGGTGATTGTAAAGTTTTCGTCAAAACCGCGACAATGCCAAACAATATTGTAGACTTTCCTTAAATTGTGATTGACAAACATCTTTTTTGACATTATCGACCTTTCTCAAGCTGTTGCGTGTATACATTTTACAACGTGTCTTCTTGTTTTTGTTCAGGCGATATCTGGATGTTAATTCATTTTGCGGGAGCGAAAGGGGATCACTTGCATCCCGCAAAAATCTTCCCTCCAAAGTTAGGTTGCGCTTGAGTCGCTGCTGCTCAGCGAACCCCAAGAGATAAGCTCTCGACATTTTCCTAGAGAAAATTGAATGTTTGGAATTGAGTCAAATTTTCCTAAATACGGCACGGTGAATTTAGAGAGAAAAAGATTTTATACTTAATTTTTTTTTGGGCTTAGGCCTCTTATAGAATACCTAGTCCCATGAATTCCCAATTTGGAGGTGAGATGTTTTTTCTTCAAAGTCTTGAATTGTTCGTTTCACTTTCACACAACCCTGTTTGTAATTGTCAACATTATTATCATCAGTAGCTTCATGTCTTATTAGTATTTTGGGGTTCCTGTGTGATGTTGTTTAGGTACTTGTGGAGGTATATTTGTTTTTAAAAATTACTGATCAGTACTGTTTAGTTGTTTAGGCCTGAAGGCCCTGAAGCCATGTGTGGTTAAATGGTATAAAGTTTGGTGTTATTTATTTGATGTCACATAAAAGCGCTACGCCCCTCAGCGCCCAGTGGCGTGGGTTGCTGTCCGTTTCGAAGTCGATAGAGCCTACGTACTTGGCGTCTGTCCTCTGTGGCTTTCTGTAACATGATATGATACACAAAATTAAATATTAAAAAAAGTGATAAGCAGAAATCACAGGTCAAATAATGAGAACAAGACACGTTGGAACTGAAAATGTATGCACTGCTAAAATTTGTGTGTCGTGCTACGAAACGTCTAAGAGCGAGGCCCCATTAGTGCGTTGCGCTGCGTTGCGTGCGGTATTAGGCTTCATTCACACGGCATTGTCCTGCACGTTTTTTTGCATAATACGTCTTAACGTATATATAGTGACCATACAACGTACATATATCCATTCACACGTCGATTGTACTGCAATAAAACGTGTACCGCTTATACGTTTAAACGCATACTCAACGGACTTGTCAAGCAAATCGAATGAACTTTGACGTATTCGGATCGCAGTGGCACATGGTATAGGTTTGTTTCCTTCACACGACACGACGTCATACGTTTTTTTATTAAATAATTCTTGATTAATAGGATGTACCCAAAACCTTCTGTTTTGTCGGCGGCGAGACCGTTGGCGCCTTCGATACCAACATAAAAGTACAACCACGCGTGGATCCATCAGTGACGTCTACTCACTGTGACAACTGTGTGAAGACTGCGGCTATTCGTCTTTTACACGAATGATAATTTACCGTGTGAAAACCCGGGTGATTGTACGTTAAAAAACGAATACGAAAAAAACGTGCAGGACAATGCCGTGTGAACGAAGCCTTACCATGTATTATAAATATTTGTTGAGATTTTCTTAAAGATTTTTGCATTTCTAAACATCTACTGCAGAAGTTTTGCGAATTCGCTGTTTTACCGTCGCGTAGGAAGAAATTTGTGCGTTACGTTGGAACTAAATTTGGTAGGGGAATAGTGATTTTAGAATATATTTATAACGAAATCATCATCATGAACTTAACTACTTTTTATAAATATGTAAAGTGCCGTACTTTATAAAATGTAGTCTAGTTCTTGTTAGGACACCGACGAGTGCGTGGTTCAAACAAACCAGAAACAATGTATCTGCGAAATGTTTACCTGTATATAGGACACTCATAAAGACGGGGGTCCTTCCCCGCCGTGGTGTTGATTGCGAAGATGTAGATCACTGGCATTTGCTCGTACAATACCTTCGGCTTCGACTCGATCAGCTTGCCCGATTTGCGATCTAGTGATGCGCCTATAATAAATACAAAGAAACTTTCGTCACTAGATAGGTGAGAATCAGTATTAGATGCTATGCAATGCATAAATAATTAGACACATTTTATTTTATTTACCTATTAGTTAAGGTAATTACCTATATCATACATTTTAGGTAACTACCCTATCTATTTAAATTTTACCTATTTTTGCAGTCTCTAGTGTTACTGCCATGTATTGGCTTTGCGATTTATTTTTATATTATTTATGAGAACAAAACTGGTAAATCCATTTTTACGTTATTTAAAAGATAAGGGTTAATTGTCCTTTGAATAATACAGAGTGAATTAATAAAATGATATGAAATAGACCTTCGAGAAACAGCCCATACACGTAGACTCCCTCTGCGGGCCCTTCGTGGACATCCTCCCGGTTTAGTTTCGTTATGTGGTTCTGTAGCACCACTGAGTCCAACGCCCAGCCTTTGTGCCCACGTGTCACCTCCTAAAATACATAAAACTAAATCACACAATATCTCTTTTTTTACAAATCGATGTTTCGATTCTTCCGGAGAATCATCATTTGTGTATGGTCAGTCCTCGCGGTGATGTCTAAATCGTTTTTTTTACGCGAGTAATAATCCGTTGTTAATATAATGTTTGCTTTGTCGTACCTGCCGCATAGCGGTTAAGAATCCTTGAGGGTTGAAAAATCCAGTCATCCAAAATGATGTGGGGCGACCGTTGCGGAGCCAGATCCGGTATTGCTGCTCTCTTTCTAGTAATTCTGTGTACCAGAATCCTAGAGTCGCTGACTCCCATGATACCTAAAGGAAAAGTATTTAATGCGAGAGATTTGTAAATTCAAAAGTGTATGTAATCTGCGAGCGAATTTGTTATTTTCTACTTGTTTGGTGTAGCATCGATAGGCAGCTGTAGGTTACTCTTGACCTCTAGCGCTAGCCGCATGCGCAGTACAGACCATTCGAACACCTCAGGAGTTCTGATCTCCTGGTATACGTGCGGATACAATACCTGTTCACACGTTGCTTGCGTGCGTATTTCCGCAGTATTTTATACGCAAGCAACTTGTTATAATTTGAAACTTTGGCCTAATGCCTCATAATATTACGGTAATTAAATTTATTATAATTTTTTTAAGAAGCAATAAGCTTAATATTTCCATTATTAACCAACCTAAATTTAAAAGAATAAAACATTTATTTACAGAAGCTAAACTACATACAAAACAAAATACAATTACCTAAATTAATGAACCGAAATTTAGGCATTTTGTGACACATTAAGTAAATTCATCAATATTTTCATTATTATTTTGGTACAGAAGCAATAAGTTTGATCTGGCATCGTATAGAGGACGAAAAGTGTCGCCAAAAATTTAAGTGTATATCAAACAAAATTCAGTAAACTCTTTACTTGCATTGTTGTAACTTTTTCTAATAATAAATAACATGTCGATTTCATAAGGCGTGTGTAAAAATTGACTCACAAGCCGAAGAAGGATAGGAGAGAGTACAGCCCATACAAAAAAAATAAGTGCCTAAGTTCTTGATATGTTTTTAAATTTAACTAACCTTTAGCCATTTCTGAGGAATACGTGCGTCGTACATGGCATCTAGCGACTCTCTTAGACCTTGGCTCATGACGATGGTGCCGTCAATAGCTAGCTTTAAGTCGCACAGGGTAGAATGTACCGTCTTGATCACTCGCTGTATTCTATCTATTTCTTGCCTGGATCATAAATTATATTAAAAAACGAATGTTGAAAGTGAAGCTAGAACAAACCAATATAACTAGCGTTTTATAACATGTTAGGAGTTTCGGAACTAAAACCGTTTTTTTTTATAAAATAAAAACAACTTGATTAGTAGGTTTTTAAATATAATGATAGTAAATTAGGCTATATATAATAATAAGATTCTAAAATCTCCTGCCACACAAAAGGTGTTAAATCAATGGAGAAAAGGTATGAATGAAAAACAAAAGATGCGAAGTGCATATTTTTATAACTTGCCTCACGAAGATGTTCATAGGAAGAAAGGCACCCATTTTTTGCAAAGCTTCTTTAACTTCAAAGCTGACGTACTGCTTTGGCAACTTCTCTAACATGTCCTCAGCTAAGCGATACACGATACTCTCTCTCGTCTCCCCACCTTGACTTCCGCCTTCCTTAGGCTGCACGCTCAGTATCGTGTCTAAAATATCCTTTGCACTGTTGATCTGATACGTAATATCTGCATTGCCATGTAACCCGAAAACTTCGGGTGTATCTGTCAAAGGCAACTGGTTGATATAATCAACATACCCTTGAAGGTTTCTCGTCTGAGGAACTTTATAACCCTTATAAAACTCAAAACCCGGTCGGAGTAACACATCACAGAACCATACGTTTGTGAATGTTGTGAGTAAACGTTTGTCGAAATCGTCCGTAACACGGCCACCGTACATGACTTCTCCGAGCATGTAGCATATTGTTGGCCACGAGATACCTTTCTTGGGATCTATCTCATCTAGGTGGTTCATAACAAATTGAACGCTTGCAGCGTAATCAGCTTGATTAAATTCATAGGGTATATTCCAACCCAATGGACCAAATTTTCTTCGCTCCTGAACAATAGTATGCAAAAACGCTACAGCATACAAAAGTGGCGGCCATTGCGATAAAGAAGAGTAATCCAAGGAGTCTTGCGTTATATTTTGATATGTTCTTTTCATACTGGCTCTAATTCCTTGAGGTGGCTCGTTGGTGAATTTTATGGCCATTTGCAAGAGCCCTATAGGAAATTCCGTGTGTACTTCCGTAGTCAGCCATAATCTAAATGATTCTTGTATGTGCTCAGTTTCGATAAGAGCATCCATGGCTTCAACGCAAAACGGAAGAGACAAATGTATGTTTTGGAGGAGTACCCAACCACCTTCGTTCATTGAATCTGATATCATACTTCTAGCAACTATTTCTTGACCTTGTCCCATAGAAACTGCTTTTAGAACTGTAATAACACATTTCAATTATAAAATCAAACACATTTATCTTAAATTATAGTCACATTTTGTTAATTACACTTACCAATTTCCTTGGTTTTTGCGAGTGAAGCGATTTGAGTTGAGGGGTCGGAACCGACTGATAATATACAGATAAGGGGAGTGCGAGGCTCTGATTCTTCCCATGTCACTTCCAGGTTCAGTATGCAACCTTCTCCATATTCAGGACCTAATGAATCTGTGTAGTTACCCAAATAACATGTACAAAATTAAGGCTTTATAGTAAGTAGTTTTTTATTACCACGTATTACAATTGAGTGATGTACAATTTTAAATTCTAAATGTTTGTTAAATATTTGAGTTAAATAAATGAAAAGCAGCATCAGTAAGGAAAACGACAAACAAGTTCCCTATACTTATTACTTATTCACCTACCCACAATATACTTTCTTGCTTGAGATAGTGTTCGGTCAGGACTCCATGACCTTATAAGCAGAAGTTTTCTGAAAACATCGAGGCTGTCTTGATAGCCGCTAGGAATAGTCTCTTCCTCTGGTTTCGCTTTCTCATACCAAACGCGCCATTCTTTTTCATTGGACGAAATCTAATAAAACATTACATATTAGATAAGTGTGAATCAGGGCGGCCGGCGGCTTACACAACAAATTATTTTATTTTCGATACATTTATCTGATTTAATTTGTACTCTCTTTGATAGTCTAAAAGCGTATTTAGAATGAAATGAAGAATAATCACTGAAATATTGAGTTATGAGAGAAAGAAGTTTTTTAGTAATTTTACAATACAATTTAAAAATAAAACCTACTCTTGTGAGCACATCAGAAAATGTCTTCAATTTGCTGATTTCAACTAAATTCAACCAAGTTATGTCCAAAATCCATCTAAATGGTTTTGGCGTAACAGCATTTAAATCAAGAGAAGCTCCACCCTTGATGAAAGCCATAAATTCATCGTGCGATATTAATTGTCTTTGGTAGTCTATTTTCATTGCTAACATTAAAGTAAATAAGGCTTTGTGTCTTTCATATAAGCTTCTCAATGTAAACGCCCAAACTTCGTGTGTTAAATATCTCAATATAATATCGATTCGCTCCTCAGTGTCATTACATTTAGTCGATTTTGTTATTGAGTTATCAAATATATTCAAAAATTGCTTCAATGAGTTTTGATACATAATGTTGACGTTGCTCATTTCCACGATTAAAAAGTACAGAATTGATCCTCTAGCAGCAACTGCTCTAAATTCTTCTCGTGCTTTTATAATTTTTTTCTCTGTCACTTCAGCCACTTTTAATTTTTCATTCACTTCTTCTGCTGTTGTTTTAGTTATTTGTAAAACTTGGATCAAAGCTTCATCGTCTACTAGAGATCCTTCAGAAGATGTCAAGCGACATAACAGGTTGCTTTCTAATTCTTTCATGCTCCTTTGATTTTTCATAACAGACTCAAATAAAGCTACTCTTTCTTCTTCTAAATCAGATTTTTCCATTAGTATTACTCGGCCTAACAGTTGGTCCTCAAGACCTTGCATTGTCACAGTGAAATCTATAATCGACGTCTTTGCACTGATTTCGGGTGAGTACGCAGGGTTTGGTAATTTGGTTGTAATATAAAGCATAAACCCAGGCATAACGTCACATTCTTTGTCACCTACAATCACTTTTTCTATAGACCCAGATTTGATAAAGTTTTTTTCAAGAACATTGTCAATTACAGGATCTAACTCCACAGCTACATCTTCAATGAGCAATGGTCGCCCAAGGGACAAGCTGTCTTCCAAATGCGTTCGGAAGTATTTGTGATTGAGAGACGTAATTTGTAGTTCATTTGTACTTTCCTTGTTTTTGATCCAATTTTTCCCTTGACTCTGCGGATCAACGAGAAGAGGGTAAGAACTTGATTTCGTCACAATTAGGGCATTTTGAACAGACAGGTCATCATTTGGTAGACCTTGCAGTGTCCATTCGGAAATTGTCGCATTCTCCACAAGCATATTCGTAATGTTTAAATCGAACGTTACAGGAATTTCTTTGTTTTTTAGTATACCCATCCAGGTATCGAGAAGGCTATTGCGAAATTCTTGGTTATAAGGTCCACAGTATGAAAGAAATCCTGTGGCTAGCACAACATCTCCGACTAGCCTCCCCAGCTGTTCTTTGAAGTCTTTACTTTGCTGGGTCCATCTTATTTTTTCTCCACCTAAACCATTAATTAGAGCTGTGGCAGCTGTCATTTTTCTCAAGCAGACATTAGCGGCATCTGTGAGCTGTTGCTTTTCCGAGACAGCAGATTCATATTGTTCTTTAACTTTTCTTAGAGACATTTCTCTTTCTTCCAACTGTCTTTCTGCAGAAGCTAAGTCATCCATGGCTACCTATAAACGTATTTTACCAAATTTAATTACATCATTCAAGTACATACATTCTTCTATAAACTATATAAAGAACTTATCTAAATGATACTTACTTTTAGCCTTGCCTCTTGCAATAGTAAGTTAGCTTTCAACGGCAACACTTCCTTGTTAACACTATGAAAAAAAGCCATCGCCTTCGTCCAAGATAGTAAGCCAGCAACGTCTCCGCATACTCGCTTTGCAGTGTCCATGTTGTAATCTTCCATTTCGAAATAAGGCACGAGATGTTCAACCATTTCATTGTTGATGATATCTTTTGGATAGTTTTGAAGTTGCAGCAAAAATGTGGTACTCGCCATCATCTAAAATGTAAACAGTACAATAAAATAAATATGTAACATTAATTTATTACAACCGTAAATATCCGAGCCCAAGAAGTATCTAGTAGGAAGTAGGTTCTATAACGGTTCACATAATGGTACACATTTATGATCTAATGGAGTTGTTGTCTCACGCCAGGTCCTATAACCAACTTACGGACGGCCGTAGGACTTTCGCCATAGCGACGTTGTTATCTGTCAAAAAGTTTCATACATTTTATGTTTTAATACCAATGTTGCTATGATGTGGGTCCTACGCACATCCGTACATTGATTATAGAATAATAAATAACCAATAACGTTATTTGAGTTACTATCCAAAAAGGTAATAGTAAAATAAAGGCAACTTATCTACATGACTTAAACTATTAAAAACATAGTAATGTAAATTACTTTTAAAGATTCTGCCCAAGATGGCTTAGGGCATGGCGCTGCAGTATCCGGTATACATGGGTGCAGTCGTCTTTGAAACAGAATTAGTACGCAATCCATGATACGCATAATGAGATGTGGAGGACGTCCTAACTTCCTGACGGTAGCAATATGTGCTGGCTTGATCGTGTTCAATGCCGCCTCGGCTTCTTCTAGGGCAGGCTTAGCTGCTTCTAATTTTATTTCAGCTTTTTCTTTCTCCTCCGCAATATATGCCACAAGCACTTCTGCTTTTTCTTTAACAATCAGAACTTGATTCTTTACAATTTCTGCTTGCATCGCTCTTTCTGTAACTTCCTTCAGTACTCGGCCAGCCTTCTCTGAAGCCAATGCCAAATCCTGCTCCATTACTGCCAAGTCTTTCTTTAGCACTTCTACGGATATCGATGCTTCTCGGAGTTTTTCAAGACCTGTGTCCATTCTTAGAGCACCGTCACCAAGTTCTTTTTGTTTCATCTGATAAATAGTCTTGTACCCACCTATAAAGTTCAAATACGATTTTGGCGTAACGTGTGAAGATCTACGAAATCTCTGAAAGTATTCTGCGGATACTTGTGAGACAACGTCTTGTATTGTGCCCAGTACAGTGACGAGTTCTTTTTTGACTTCCTTTGTACATTTAATTTCAAATTCTGCGAGGAAATGGTCAGCTACGGAAACTAACGCGTCTTTTGGCCATGGCTGGAACCAATCAATAGTGCAGCCTGATATAAGGGCTGGAAAACGCATTGCCCGGTATCTAAACGCTTCGCTGACCTGTGGAAAAAAAGCAAAATTATTGAGTTTTAAAGTATTTGATATTATTGAGTACAATACTTATAATCATTGTTATTTGGCTTTTAATTTACTTACTGGAGAAAAACAGAGCACAACGTGAAGATTCTGGCATGTTCTGTTCAGAAAATACTCCATTATTAATTCATTGGTCAGTGTTCGTTTCTGGTTCTCGCGTTTCATTATTGGTGTTAGTTCGGAGAATATTTCTTGCTGCTCATCTTTGGTGAATAAATTTGAAATTACCCCGGAAGACAAAATGTTATTCAAGTACTCAAGGAAACCTTCTTCTTTTATATCCAAATCGGTAAATATGAAAGTGGTGCCTTTTCCCTGAACACCACAAGACCGATAAAGTAGTTTAAGATCTTCTAAAAAGTTTCCAACGTTGTATGACCTGGTAAGAGCGATCTGGAAGGACCGGTACCCTGCTATGAACGTTGATAGTTTGGTCAGGGATTGTTTTCCCGAACCCCCTACGCCAACGAGCATGACGTTTCCTCTAGGATGCCGTATGACTCTCGAAATTTTTACTAAGTGGAGCATTGCATCAGGGAAAAATACCAAGTCCATTCCAGACCCTCGTACCATTTCGTTAAATTGTGACAGAAACATTTGCAACCGCTCTCGCAGCTCGTCGTAATCGAAAACGGGTTCGTATACTTTCGGTAACTCCATATCTGCATCCTCGCCTTCTTCACCAGTGGGTTCTGGAGCATCTCTAAGCAAAATAATTTAATTATTTATTATCCACATAAAAGAAACACAGAGAAAAGAGGTAGGTAAAAATGACAGCTTACCTCATAAAGTCCACAAAAACAGGTTCTTTTTCCATCATTTTCCGGTAATCAACGCCTAGCATTTCTTGTACAATGTCATTTAAGGCTTTATTGAACCAATCTTTATCGGCTTGATGTGTGAACCTATCAGAAAACACTCTAGAGAATTCATGTTTCCACAAAAGCATAAGGCATTTTTCAGATTCGATAACAGTAGGCAGAGTGCCAACCATTCCTTGCCATACTCTTGACAAATCTCGTAGCGAGAATACATAATGAAATTTAGCTGGAGTCGGTAGCAGATTGAGCCTAGTTCTCATCCAGAGCTCTCTTGTTAAAGGAATAATTTTTTTAATCAATTGACGAACTTCCATAGTGAATCCTCTTTTTGCATTGTAGTGGCCTTCGCCTATCATTTTGAAGATCTTGTCAATAGAGTCATTGTTTGGAAGAGGACAATTAAATATGGCAAACTGACGTTTAAGTCGGGCTGGAATGTCATTTCTACCACCGCCTGTAAAAACCAAAATAATACACTGAAAAACATTTATTTACAAAAACTAAATTACTACATAAATATTTACATAAATGTACAAAATACCACCAATGGATACACCCACGGATCGTCAGAAACGGTCATAGGTAGCTCAACTGATCCAAACTACTGTTATTCGGAATCGTGCCCAAGACGCTAACTGCATTGCCGCGCTGAATGGCAATGCTGATTCTTTCAGCCAATTAGGTGCTAGTCTTCAGAGCACGCGTCCGTTATACTTATTATAGGAGTCCAATAAGAGTCACACGTATGTTCCAAAAGTTTTGTGCATGCACGAATCCTGATATTTCGTTACTTACCTGGCTGGCCCATTGCTCCTAAAAACTGAATATCAATAACAGTGGTAAAGTCTCCTGGTTTCTCTAAACTGTAGAAACCACTCATGCCCATAGTTTGCCTCACAATTTCATTGGTGATTTGATCTCCCCATTCGTTGATCTCTGGTAAATTGATATCATCGATAAAGATCAACATTTTCTTGCCACCTGGTGGACCAAAGGTCATGCCACTGCGCTTTTCAACGTAACTCTCTATTGTCTTTTGGAACTGATACGGGCTAGTCGCAGACGAAAAATTGAAAGAACGTCCCATAAACTGGTCAGGGTTGGCATTTTTCATGTAAGCTTTCATCATGACTGTTTTTGCCGAACCTTGTTCTCCTAAAAGTAATACTGCTTTACCTTGTTTAGCAATGCAGTGGATCAAGTAGTTTATTCTGACATTGTCCACGATAGGTACAAGAATACTGGAATAATCAGGGGTTGCCGTATCTGGGTACTGGTAGTGCATAACTAAATCATCCCACAGTTCCCATTTTCCGGTTTGTTTCACGTAAAAGTCATAAACTATGCTTGGTTTATTGTTGGGATGCTTCGGTAATTCTAGAACCTGAACGAAGTTTTTCTTCAGGTATGCATCGTAGCGCACTCTGTCATTTGTCTCTAAGAGCGACCCGAAGCCCCAAACTAAAGTAAATACGTAAATTTTATGCAAATGTTCTGGAGTAAACAAGACAATCTCTTCTGCCTTCTCTTTTTCTTCTTCATCGTCAATATCTCCATTTATTGATTTCCCGGCTGAAACATCTTCGGTTTCTACTATTTGTGGGGGGACTAGGCCTTCCAATAGGCTTAGCATCTGAAGTATTATGTTGCTCTGAAGAACCTTCATACTGAATGTAAGGTTTTGTGTGCACCAGGTATAAACTGATCCAAATGTTTGTTCGAATAGAGAACTAAACACTTCAACTTCCCTTTCTGATCTTGTTTTCAGCCAAGCTCGGAGTACTAAAAATTAAATTGAGAGATTAACTAAAGATAAATACTAAACATATATTTTGTGCACACTAAAAACAAACAATTCAAAACAGGAAATAAAGTAATATCATGGACGAAAGTAGTAAGCTACATCGTCCTTAGTGATTATAAAGAAGTTGTATGGGATAGGATTTAAGCCCTTCCAACGGAACGTTTATGAGCATTACGGTGTGGCTAAGTAAGTAATAATCAAACATTACTCGCCTGGGTCCCAATCTAAGCCCGACGAGCTCATGTAGACCATCCCATTCCGCGACACAGTGGCCGGTGATGCATTATCTATATTTTCAGGTTCAAAAATGATTTTAGTTGTCGGAGACATAGTCAACCGATCACCATTGGCTAGAGTCAATGTTTTATTATCATCTAAAACAGAGTTCAGATTTTCAATCCATATACTGTCTACTGGTCCATCTAAAACGAGCCAGATGTTTTCTCCTGTTTTTATTTTTAAAGTTTTTCTCCATAGTGCTGAAAAGATGCCGTCTGTCCAGTCGTTGGTGGCGACGTCCAGTCGCCCAAACATCTGCGCTGCGGTGATAGCTTTTGGATTCATGCGCATCTCTCTAAAATAAAATAAACGATTAAATTGCTTAGCTTAGGACTAGATAACGCTGTGTAAAAATGTCCAAGAATATTTATAGTAAACATCATACAAACCTATGAGGTGCTTCGAATTCAGACAAAGCAGACATAAGCGTGTGTATGCACGTAGTTTTACCGGCTCCAGGAGGTCCTAGTGTCATTATTCCGTGGCGCACTCTCTGTGTTTCATATAACTGCAAAAAACATCCCACTAATAATTTAGCATACTTTAAAATGGCAATGATATCCATTAGACAAAGCGGTCTGTTCTATTTCTGTTGTATACATAAGCTGATGATTTGAAAATCTTGTAAACATACAAGGAACATCGATGGACTGTAAAATTGTGCTGAGCTGACTCTAGTGGAATGTACTAATAACCTGAAAAAACAAACCTGAATAATTTTTAACAACCAAGGTGGATGGGTTATAAGTCCAGTTGCTTCCACATGCTTCTTTATAGAATCTTCTAATTCTGTGTACGTTGTTTTCTCTAAAGATTGATTGGGGAACAGATCCGCCACTAGTGATATAAATAATGGTTCGTCTTCATCTATCAATTTAGACAGGTTCATGTCTCGAAGAACTCTCATGACAATGGTGCTTTCTGTGTCTTTAAAGTTGACGCGTTTGACGGCACCTAAGGTACGTAGCACTGAGAGAATATTTCGTAGACCAAAGTCGTAGTGGACCTAATAAAGAAAATGATATTAATTGAGCATTCATAAAATAACTAGCAACTTCTAAGGTCATGGCAAACGCATTTGCTCGTAATGTAAATTGAGCTGGGTCGCTTTATACGAGTATACCTTAGTTAGAGTATACTGTGACTTTCACGCCTTGTGATAAGGTGTATGAGTAAAGAATGACCTCCTTAGTCCAAGCTTATTTGAATAATTACATTCCTACAGCATATTAGAAGGTTGTTTAGAAAGTAAGTCTTACTTGTTTAGTAAGCTGCTCCTCACAGAGCTTGTATAGCGTGTAGAATTTCCTCGCCAGAGTGATGTTCTCAAGAAACCCGCAAGAGGCGAGTTTCACCCGAATGATGATCTGCCGGTCTGGCACCATCATAGCTACTGTCCGGAATTGGACCTTCAAGTTTTCTGGGAGCTCTTTGCGACCAGCGTAACCTGGATTCTGTAACATATTACTGATCTCTGAGAGACGAAGGAAGTATGGACCAGGATCCATCCTTGCCTCCATCACTGCAGGCAGTGAGCATATTCATGCATGAAAAAAATAAAATATTAGATGAGGTAAAATTAAGGTGCTACCAAAATTTACTCTATAGTTCACCGAAAAAGGGTGTTTCGGTAAACTATTGGTAGCTACTTAACGGTAAGTATAAGAATAAACAGTAGGTAATCACTGTTTGCCGAAACTGGGCATTTAAATTTAACAATAGTGGTGACAGAGATTTGATGATACAGTCAGGAGCTGTTTATCGACTCGTTCTAGTGAATGTATAAAATAACCAGTCTTAGATAACCTTAAGTTTTATTTCAAACCTACTCACCATAGTAATAAATATTCCAAACTCTGGACACATTTCAGACATGTCCCCATCAGTGAATATAAATGTTTTTTTCTTTTCTTTCTTAGCTGAAAGTACCACAGCCACTTGTTGGGCTGCCACTGATAGTACTGGCAACTCAATACGGTTGAACTCATCAAAGCAACCCCACGAGCCTGACTGAGCTAAACCTTTGTATATGCGACCAAGACCACTGAAATATCGTTTCATATTATTTTATCATTAGCCTATAGGAATGTTGAAAAAAGCCTGTCTGACGCGGAGAAACAGAATTTTACAATGATAATTATATTATAAAAAAAAATATTTTGATGTCCATTTTTATTTTATTGTTACTGTTTGTTAATAGAACTTATAAAGTACTTATATACTCGTATTTTTATTTTAATTTGGAACAAACTCAAAAAAGCACATAATACAAAATATAGTACGAGTACACTTCTAAAACTAAAAAACTCTGTAATCTATCCAAAACTTACTGCAATTCATTTATTCACTTTCTTACCGATAATCCATTTGATCGGAACAATTGAATACCACCACGTATTTTGCCAGCGTCTTGCCCATGTCTTTAACGGTTTCTGTTTTACCCGTCCCAGCCGGGCCGCACGGCGCGCCGCCCATGCTCATGGTCAGCGCTTGTGCCAATGTTATGTAACACCTGTCAAATACAACATCCATACTAAAGGACATCATACACAGCAGCTATAATATGAAGATATATCTTATAGCACGATATATCTCATTACATCTTTCTATAGAAATCGTCAGGAGACCACACACAGCAGCTATAATATATATTTTCATATCTTCGTATCTTAAGTTTTTAATTTTTTTGTGTGTGTATTTTACTGTGTACTGTGTGTCAATGGATTTCGTGTCCGCAATAAAAAGTTTTATTATTATTATTATTATTATTATTATTATTAAGATACCGAGCGATACGAAAACATATATTTATAGCTCGACATTTTAATACATCTCAGTATATCTCGATATATTTTCGTATATTTATCTTCGTAAAGAATGTTCTGATGATTATTTTATGCTTTCATTCTTACCTTAAGCACACAGCAAGTCGTTCTTTGGAAGATATACTTTTTGCATGTGGGTATTATTTTTCTTAATATCTTTTTTAATAAGGTTTAAAGAACTTTTATTCTCATAAAAACACAATGGTTCACATATAATGAGATACAATAAATTAATCTAAATAAGGTATTAAATAGCCTCTGGTATCTACCTTATTGATAAGTACACTCTTATGCTAATTAGCTACTAAACTATTAAAATATTGACAACTACTCGTAAGATTACAAAATTAACATTACAATATGATGATGAAAGGTGTTTTTGTTTTTGTAAGTATATTTTATTATTAGATTTAATTTAATTAGATCACGAAGTTCGGAAAAGGTTGATCTTGACTCCCGGAAAGAATCACAAAATTATATATATATACGTATTTTCGGTGTATGAGTAATAAAAAATAAGAACACCCTTTCTAACACTTTAGCAGCTGGAGAGGTGATGGTAAATTTTATGATGAAAGGGTCATGGTACATTTTATAGTAAGTATTCTGTTTTACAGATTATGATCAAATTAGGCACGAACATTTTTACGAAAAAAAGTGGTTCAAAAGACAGTTTACTTTTAGATTTCCCCGCAATGTCCCAGTCAAAAAGATCACTCGTTAATACGACTAAAACTAACCTGTCTGTAAGTGGTGTGATGACCAATCTATCTGTGCATCCTAAGTATTCGTTTTGATAAATAAAAGTTACATCGGTGACGGAGACCCATGTTTTATCAGCGTCCTCTTTAAAGTAGAATCGACATTGCTTTAACCACTCAAAATCGTGAGAAGAACGCACGTTCAAACGTACCTTAAACATAAAGAAATGTTGAAGCATGATTGAAATAATCCGAGATCATATAAACAATAATTAAGTTGCTTAACTTGGGACTAGATGACGCTGTGTAAAATGTCCAAGGTTATTCATTTATACTTGCTTAAAGGAGACACGATATAATACACAATGCGCTTTAAATTTTTTTCTACTTTGAGTGGTGCGAATACAAATGCCATCGTAACAGATCCATTTATTGAGTCTGTAACAATGACCTTTGTAATGGCCTATTTCGTAAACACTATTTGATAGTGCCGGCACTGTTTAGAATTGGGACTCCATCGTAGTAAGCAAAGACTTATATAGGGTAGTGAACTTATTTATTTCAAATACATATCTTATTTTATACAAAGCTGTGTTGTTTTCGTTAGCGCGATTCAGGAATTGTTACTTTTTACTAGCGACATCTAGTTTTGAATTATGAATTAGAAAATGATACAACGCTTTAACAGGCACATATTCTATTATTCCAATGATATGGTATAATTTTTCTTGTATATTTATCTCTAGTGGCACGTCGTCAATGCATATTGTTGCAGTTTGACTTTACTCGAAATTAATCATATGGTTTAAAAAATACGTAAATGTTCGTATTCCGTCGCAGTTATTACGACGACACGATACTACGTTATCATCGCTTTCGCTTTATACGTCTACGTATACGTACTGGCCTGCTCCACTTGTCATCACTTCGCCTAATTTTAAACTTGATTTTCTCGTGACACTACTCGTCGCATTATTTTCTGATAATACTTTTCATAAAACAATTATTTATTTATTCAAACAAAGTTTGAAAAAACTGACTTCTATAAATCGAGCTAGAAACCTTCTATAATATTTCATATGGCCCAATTCTCAATTCATCTAATTTCTTCCTGTTAAGCTTGTTTCCATTTTCCACATATACCATGTCTCTCAACTTAAATAGCCGCTATGCCTTCTATAGAAGCGTCAGCATAAATATTTATTGACAAATTTTGGTCAAATATTTCTAGAACCGGTTGTGCACATATCAAATCTCCTACCTTTTTAAATACTTTTTAAGAAGTACATTTAAGGTACATTTATTTGGTAAATATCAAGTAAACCTATGATATCTATTTCATTAAAATCAGTTTTCAACCGCCATTCAGAAAGTCAGGTCCGCGGCTCACTTTGTTATTACGATTACTCTTGATTCATAGAGGTACAATTATATTGATCACAGGTACTATTAGGTACATTTATGGTACATTTGTTTCATGTATATCATATTCCTTTTCGCCACATTATAACCGCCATTTTTACCCACACGATTGTAGAGACAGTTAAATATGTGACTACTCGTACTTACCAACATGTCAAATATATCTCTTTGATGTACATGAATCGTGATTAGAGTTTCGAACTTGATTCTTTCAATTTTGAGCAAATCTCTAGTTGTTTGGTCGATGAGGGTGTTTAGTAACTCCAAAAATTTATTGTTTGTCTCCATCATTATCTTTTTATCTTGTCGAGCTTGCGAGAGACCTAATTCAGCGTCTCTAGTCCAAATGACTTGAATACCTAAAAGTCCTATCTAAAATAATGATAAGAAAATATTAATGTTCACATTGTCATCTCCGCGCATTATAAAAAAGATATTATATATTTTCTTAACAGACAACATATGTAGTTGTTCGTTAGCAATCACAGATCTCTCAAAGGCTGACTCCAAACACACTCCACCAGAAGATGATGATTATCTTCAACAACTCCGCAATCATTGCAATTGGGCGAGTCTGAAACCTTCATTAAGTAGTTAAACTTGGCAAGTGGAATGTGACCCGAGCGCAGCCTATGAGCAGTCACAATCAAACATCTTTTAAGTCTACTATTTACAAGGTATTTACAGGGTAGTAGTAGTAGTAGTAGACGACTTTATTGACTGACACACATTACAGCACAGAGTAGGTATAAAATAAGAGATACATTAAAACTAAAACTAAAAATAGAAATAAAAAATAAAACAACCAAGAAAAAAACAAACAAAACAAAAAACAAAATCAATCAAAAAACAGACAGATGCTTGTGTTATGGTGCTGACACATCTGTGCTGCGGTGCGGTGAGCCAATAGGTCCCAGTCTCAGCTTATTGTTACTCTGGGTATACGAAGAGGTTCACATTGCAATTGTCTATACCAAATTCCTTTCAATGTTGAAATTTCACAATAATAGTTTTTCCATTTCTCAAGATATTTTTAAAATTACTTTCAATTGAATGCTTTATTTACATTGTACGCGGCATTAACGAAAACCAATTTATTTAAATAAATAAAATATCAATATTTTATTACCTGTGCAGGCATTTTATCTAGAAACAATAGTAGGTTGAATGTGGGGTCATTGATGACTGCAACAGCGTTCCGTATGATTGAATGTAAGCTACTCTGAGCAGATTGCAGTAGTGATGTGAGCCACGTCTCTACGGAACCTTCGGCTCGTACTGCGCGCTCTAACTTAATCTCCTCGCCTTCTGATGATACTATGGATATCATTTTATTGTATTCTGAAATAGATTAGCCATTAACATTTTTTTCACAACACTTATCACTTTACATTCTTTTCTCTCGTACACTTTTTTATATTTGGTATGGATATATATATTTGGTGCAACGATTGTAACAGTATTCTTGTGTTAATTAAACTAAGGGTAAACAAGAATTGCACAATTAATTAAAGGTAAACACTTTATGCAGCTACATTTTACTTACCAATATCATTAAACTTTACGTAACGAATGTTGTCAAAAATTGAAAGTAAATGATTTTGTATCGTGTGTGAGTCGGATGCTTGGCCCAAAATTTCCAACAAAGCTGGGTCCGAGACGAAAAAGAATCTCGGAAACATTGTACGTTTCCTTTCTAAATAGCCGCTGAGACTTTTCTGGCAAAGTTCTAGTTGCTCCTGCAGATGTGGTAAGAGCTGACGAAGGAGGTCGTCTCCTACACAGCACGACACCACGCCGGGCGTCTCGTGTGCCCTCTGCATTATCTTCTGCCAGGACTTGTCTATTTTGGAAAATCTCTTAGCCTCCTTGGGCAGCTGTTTCGCGATATCACCACCGACGAATACCGCTTCTAAGTACACCCACATATTTTGAACGAGCAGCCACCTTTCCAATATTTCGTTTGTTGTTTGTAAATCGTAAAGCCATTGTTGAATTTGTTTTCGGAATGGAGCGTTGTATCTAAAATAAAAATTTAAACAATTTAAAATTTAAAAAAACATGAGAGTTGCTTTATTCTTATTCTTGATGTCTATCAGGAATTAAAGCAACTTTCATGTTTATTAAATTTTAAATTGTTTAAATTCTTGTTTGTTTAATTTCTCGTGCCAGTGGAAGTGAATGACCTTAATGGCAACTTGGGTGATTTTGCTTAATATAATTTATGTTCCGGCACAACTGTCGAACCGTTAGTCCAATATTCATAAAACTTGATAGGTATATACCGTAAAAACGCTTATTAAAGGTATCACACAGAGAACAATACATTTTTAAAATTCTTTTGTTTAACTTAATTCTTGAAGGTTATTTTACAGTGTAAAAATTACACAGTGTTTTCTTACCGATTGGATAGCAATGAACCTAAGATCATCAGACTGTCTTCCAGCTGTCCTATGGTCTCGGCAGTCGTGTCACCCCGCAGCAAGAGTTCGCCTCTGTTATTGAATGTTTGGAATGTCAACTCGTGGACTGACCATTCATTCGTGACTTGACGCAATTTCGCTTCGATATCCTTTTCTTTCATCGCTGATATACATATATCCTATAACAAATTATTTGAAGTGATAGTAAGGACACCTAAAAGTTGGTTTCTAATTGTATGTGTCTTTTAACAACCACAAACTTAAAACAGTGTATACTGTATATGATGTATTATTAAAATACTAAGATGTGGCCAAGAAAGAAACATTCCCTATTTTTGTCTTGACGGCTATATGCTGTGTGAAATGTCCAAGGATATTTCGTTTTTATTTATATCTATTTGGCCTTGAACTCAGTCAGGGCCAGAGCTAAGTTGGTTATCAAATACTGTGACGTCGACTTGCGTCCTTCGTCTACGCGTTTTATCGATCGCGCTGACTTACTCCATCATCCAAAACAGATTTGTAAACTTCTATTTGCAATGTTAACCTTAATGCAATTGAGTTAGAGTAGATTATATGAATGAAGAACTCATAATGTCGTCTTTAACAGACGAGCATGCGCAATAGGTATGTATCAGGTCGTATAACTCTTCAGCGGTTATGTTCGCCTGGTAGAAACGCGGGTAAACACCTGTTGCAGGGTCATGATTCAGGGTCACGTGGGCGACTTGTTACATACACGAGCTGCTGCAACTACCGAGCTACCTTTTGGTCTATTTACAAATGGACCATATTCATGAAACTTAAAAATGCTGATAAACCCTGAAGGATACATCTTTAGGGTTTTTTGACTATGTCATTTTACGTCATGGCTAATCTCAAAAAATAAACTAACGATTGACTTTCAAACTATAAAAAACGTAGCCCTTACGTACCCCCTAAAGCGCTGGACACACAGAGAAGACGTGAGACGCAACTTTCTGATTTTGACGTCCGTGTTTATTTTCTATGTTCGGTGACGCCGACGGGCGCTCCGTCTGCGCCTTATGCGCCCTATCACTTTTTAGTGTCTTTTTTGTGTCCAGCGCCTTAAATAATATAGAAATTGTTTCTGACCAAGACGTGACGATGATGCAAGTATAACTTGATCATCGGCATAGAGAAGACATTTAACTAGACGTTACATGAACAATATTTATGCAATACACACATGGTATTGTCTTGTTACCTCTATATCTTCTTTATTAGGCAGTAGCGGCGCTTCCAGAATGTTCTTCAAGCAAAAGTCTTCGTTGTCCAGGTCAAAATTGTATTTAGTGACTTCCATGATGCGCTGCCAGTGGCGTGGTTTCATAGCTTTGTTCGCCATGAGCTCCAACAGCGGACACATGTCGTTGAAGTCATCTATTGTCTTTTTGAGAGCGAAGAATGCAGGCCATTCTTTTAATCTGAAAATGGGGAGGATGAATGAACATTTTTAATATACCTAACTAGCAGCACGTCCCGGCTTCGTACGGGTGTACTAATGAAGCTACCGAGATAAAATATAGCCTATAACCACCCGGACAGTCCATTCCACACACCCGTGAAAGAATTTTTGAAATCGGTTGAGTAGTTTCGGAGATTACCTCCGTCAAACAAACAAACTAACTACCTCTTTATAATATTAGTTATAAAAGTATAGATATAGATTACGGTTTATTTTTGGTTAAGGGAGTAAATTGACTGAGGGGGTAAGAGTTCGTCAGCTTGATAATTTATAAAGGTAATATGTCAATCCAAATCTAGGGTTGACATATTACATACATGACCTATAGATGCCACAAGCTCGTCGTTCTGTCGTCAGTCATGTTTGTCGATCGGAATGATACATTTAATTCATGTTCTCCAAGCATGAATGAGGAGGCTCGTTTGGATTGGGTGTTTGTGACAAACAGCCGGTTCAACTAATGAAACATCTACTTAGTGCGTTTTGACCTTTACTCATATATTATTATAAAACCTACCCTTTGGGGAGTTTACGACATCTGTTTTGGAACTCCATCAGCTCATTATTAATCTCCTCTATGTTGACTTCGCCCCACGGTATGTCGTAGTAGCTGCTGACTCTATCGATGACGTCATTGTATAGTTTGTAAAGTTTTTGAAGCAGATTGAGTTCTTTTCTGATTTGCGCTAGTTCAGGGTACTCTGTATGCGGTAACCCGAACAGTTCTTCACCGTTTTGGTATGTTTGCAGTTTTCTCCACATGCCATCAAAACGATTCTGTAATATTGTTATTGTTTATGTAAAATGATAAAACACGGTTTGCGTAATAATTGAATCTCTAATTAAATAATTTGTTTTTTTTTAATGATTTACGCCAGGGATCGGGATGGTTGGAGAAGTTTGGGGGAGACCTTTGCCCAGCAGTGGGACGAAATAGGTTGATAAAAAAAAATGATTTACAATTTATGTATAGTTCAAAAATATGTTGTGCCGACCCCACCTAGTGTGGGACAAGGGCAGGGGAATGATGATTTTATGTATAGTTCAAAACATATCTGTTTAAAAATCTATTACAATTTGACGATAATTTCAATGATTGCCGACACCATCTCTTAAATGATCCTCTACTTTATTTCTTGAAGCGAGCGAATGGAAGAAAAATAAACGCAGGTGATTTGTCGTCGACAATAATTGTTTATTCTCGTGATTGGCTAGATTTGACAATTGACAATGATTTGACAATCTAGCCAATCACGACAACCAATCACAATCACAATTATTTTCGACAACCAATCAAGTGAGTTTATTTATCTTCCTATTAGCTCGCTTCAAGAAATGAAGTAAAGTTTCATTTGAGACATGATGTCGGCGTGAAATCGTGACGAGGACTGCGGATCCGGGAGCTAGTAAACCTTTTTTTATCCGATAGTAAAAACATACCTGGAACAGTATAAGCCTATCAGACGCCTCTCTCGGAGTCAGGCCGGACTGCATCGGACCCGCGTATCTATACTCGTGGCAGTACTCGGTGTTATCATCTCTGAACCTATCCAGGTTTCCTCTAAGATCTGACTCGAACTGTGGCTGCATGTACAGAAGTTGGACGTGGGACGCAAGCGCGGTGGCTTGCAGCTGTTGCCAGGAGTAACGAAGGTTGTCCACCTGCTCTAGGTCTTCTTTACTCACCGGCAGGTCATATCGAGTTATGATGTTGAAAGCTTCCTGTATCAATGTTACACATTTAAAACCTTTGCGACATTAACACATTGAATACATTTTTTTATTTCATTGGGAACAAAGAAAAAACAAACAGTAACAAAAAATACCCAAACATCGTAACCTAAACAAATAACAGGGGGGTTAAAAAGGTCGTTCGATCATTTCTGCTAGCAATTCATACAGTGCATTAATTTCTTGAATTGTTTAGCATTTTCACCAAAATTTGGTATAACGGATCAATTTGAGCCATTTTACCAAATTTTGGTGAAAATGTGAATGAAATTAATGCACTTTATGAATTGCTAGCAGAAAAGCTCGAAACTGCCTTTTAAACCCCCCAGAACAAACTTTTCGTTTAACTTTTTATCGGAACATGCGTAACTAAGCTGTTTACCTCGACGGTACATTAAAGTATAATTTGAAACTTCGAGGTAAACAGCTTAATTGCAATCACTTTTAGTATACTGAAAAGTTATCAGAACTAAAGTTGCCGTCCCTTTCAGAAGGATCAAAATAAAAGAGATGGCATCAATTTAGTCTTTCTTAAACTCTCGCGATCACAAGGTATCTATACAACGCGATAAAATCCTGTTTTTCGTTAGAATTAGGCATCAATTTAGTTAGTTAAAATTCTGGGTGACATCTGTATAGCCACTAATATATACCTCCACGGGATCTATCTTTAGCTCCATATCAACTTCTTGTTCCCTTATCTTCTTCAATGTTTCCATAACAGTCCTTACATCATCTAGATCTCTTATCGGTCTTTCCAATTTTCTTTCCAAATCGTTCATAATTGCATACACGTAGTCCATTTCACGTTTATATTTTTTTCGCATCGCTTGACTTATTCTATGCGTTCCATCTGATATTGCAAACACAGGAATTTTAATAAAACATTTATTATATAAGTGGATATGACACACCTAAAGAAAATATTGCAAAAGAAACGTTTTCTTAAAAGCTTATTTAAGTATAAAAATAAATGAAAAGTTCTTAGTAATTGTAATCGTGACATAAAAATTGATCAGCACTCAGTAAAATTTCGTATCAGCGTACCCTTTTATAAAGCTGCTCTACCGTGACGTCAGTGTATATATACATAGTATAATACTTATTTTCTACACTAATATTATAAAGAGGAAAACTTTGTTTGTTTGTTTGTTTGTTTGTTTGGTTGTAATGAATAGGCTCAAAAACTACTGGACCGATTTTAAAAATTCTTTCACCATTCGAAAGCTACATTATCCACGAGTGACATAGGCTACTTTTTATCCCAATATTCCCGCGGGAACGGGACTTACGCGGGTGAAACCGCGGGAAGCAGCTAGTAAGTCATAAGTGTATTAATCTAGAGTTTACTTAAATATTTATTATCTTACTTTTAAGTTCAGTGTTTAATCCTAGCTTCAACTTCTCTGTGGACACGGCCATGCAATTTCCAATGATAAGTACATCTGGCTCAGTTGATAGTTTTGTATCAAGCTCGCTGTGTCTTTTCAAAGAAAGCTCAAAGTCGTTCAAATTCCAGGCGAGAAGTTGTCGTAAAGTTTTCTCGCATTTCCATAAATAGTGGTACGGTCGCCACCGCTTCACTAAACTGTTCAACTCCTGAAAGGTTTATAAACTGGTAATTTCATATTTGATCTTAGGATTTCATCAAAAAATCGCGCGCGTATAGCGCGTATTTCAAGAGCGATGTAAAACAAAGATAGAGTAATAAAATATATAACACGAACCGTTTTTACATGTTGCGAACACGTGGACAAAAGAGACAGCGTTTTGATGATCTCCTTGTTTTCCATCACATGGTTGTAGAAATTCTTTTGTTGGAATGGAAAAGTGGGCTTTTCCTCAGATTCTAGTCTGTAATGTTTCTTTCTCTTCATTTTAGCCGCTTCTACCTTCATCGCCTTTTGCATGTTTACTGGCGTCGTTGACGAAACCTGTTCGTCAAGTTTGGTGACTACTTCGAGGAGTTGATTAGCCTGGTGGCCAGCGACCTTCTTCCAGCTCACCTATACACAGCGGGGTGGACGGCAACACAAACATGACAAACCAAGAGCAAAGCCACAATAAGTGAACGGCAAAGTGAAATATAAAAGCATAGTAAGGTTGCAGACGATAACACAGTCAATCACAGGTGCAAGTGGATATTCAACGGCACAATACAATTAACATCACAAATTTGGAAGAAAATGAAATATACAATTATTTATGGGTTCTGAAATAAAATTTTTGCATAATATCGATTACCCAGTAAAATTACCCATTTTATGAGTTGTAGGTATATAAAAATGAAACTTTATTTGTTCTGATCACACTTTAATTCGAGAATCGCTGCCCCAATTTGGCTAATTTTGATCTTTAAACAGTTATGGAAGATCAGGGAAAGTTGACAAAAAAGAATGAATTGCAAAAATCAACGAAAAATCAAATATGGCGGTACGAAATTCGCCGGGAAAACCATAAACTTTGCAACAGTGAATATTGTTGGAATGCGTTTTTTAAATTATCATGGTTATGAACAAACGGAAAACCACTTTACCATGATAACATGATGATCTATACTTGAATCAATTTTATAAAAATCAAACTGTTTAATCCGAAGTGTAAAAGTTTGTGACGCCCATTTATGAAAATCTACAAAATCTGTGTATAATACAATTAATTAGCTAGTGTTGGACTGAAATAGTATGTACACTGTACAGTACAAACATGAACTAACCATATAATATAATGTTACATTTATAACCATTGATGCATATATGAATGCAATGAATGTTTACTTTTCGAAAGAACTTTGAATAAATACTGTTAGGGACCGTCTCCATAAGCGTGAGACTCGAGGTAATATAATCGCCGTGCCACCACGTATTTCTGTACATTGTCTATGAACGTGTACATACGTTCACACGGTGATTTCGACGATGCGACGAGTGGTTGTTAAAACAACATAAGATCGTTGCTAGCCTGTCAGGCTGCCTCGAATGTTCCGTGCAGCGCGGATAATCGCTCGTTCGTGGAGATCGACGATAAATGCGCGGACTTGTCGCGATTTTCACGCTCGTGGTGGGCGGTCTCTTAGCGGCTTCTATAAAAACCTATGCTCCAATTGAAACCTTTTTGCCTTCGTAGTTTTGGTAATGCGTTAATAAATCGATCAAGAATACAAACGGTTGTATTAGAAATTTACCCTTGGTGTCTTTCCACCGGTCCACTGTGCCACTCCTTTCGAAAGGCCCGATATTTGTTTTCCAGCCAAAACCAGCACCTCTTGTATCTCCTCCAAAGTTGGAGTTACTGATACGTTGGGGATCATTAGAGCGGCGTTCAGTAAAAATATCGGCTTTCTCATTGAACCTGAAGCAAAAGCACAATTTTTTCGTTATGTCGTCATCTAAGCACAAATTGTGGAGTGCCGCACTGGCATTAATAATTTTTGCACATTTTGTGGGTGTAAACACACGGTTTTTGCAATGTGCATGTTAGTGTAGTGAGTTTCTGGGGTGTTTTGAATAACCTTAAAGCCAGCTAATCATACTGAGGGGATCCTCTCCACATTATTTTGGCACCGTTGTACGTGGTTGCTAGTTGTTATATAACGTCGAATGTGGTTTTAATAACGTGGTATTGTATGTAATGTTTATTTTATTGTTCTTTTGAAGATTTTAATAATAAACAATTATAGTATGCAATAAAGTCCAATTTGTATTTCTATTTCTTTCCTACTTTTATAATCTGAATCATCGCTTCTATAAGTTTACCCTGAGGGGTCTAAAAAATCGAAACAAAATCACATAATGCCTGTGGGACCTTCCTTGGCCAAGATAGATACTTGGCACAAAAATGGTACCTCCTACGCATGCGTTAATGACTGCGGATGAAGGGTGCACAGAGTCAAGCTTTATTCTGATAAAACCAACGAGATGAGATAGACTGATGCTATATACACTTAGAACTATTCTTATAGTAACGTGGAGGCTATGTTACCTTTCTGCAATAAGAGTATGGTGTGTACCAAAAAGTTTTAGTTTCAAACGTGTTTTATAGACTGTATGTATGTACAATGGTAAGTCATTCAAGCTAAAAGAAAAAATGTAGAACACATCCTATATTCTGGTTTATTCATTTATTCAAAACTACAAAGAAGAAATAAAGAAGGCATTTGAACAGTGCGAACGCTATCACCGATTGGATTATTGTCCCTGTCGCGAACTGTCCCACGCTTAAAATCTTAAGCATTTCTTAAAATATTCGTACGTCCTAATTATGTGCGCATATTAAAAAATAATAAAAGAGAGCCATTCCGAACCTACACTTTCAATTCAAAAATCCGAAGTTCGAATCCTGGCAAAACATCTTCAATCTCCAATTTTTTTGAGCGTCTTGACTGTCCATAACGCAAGCGCAGTGAGCCGGAGACATTCATTCATTCATTTATTTATTTATCTTTTCACATTTACATGTTCTTAGATAAGTCCGTGAGACGTGCACATAGGCTGGGCCGCGAACGTTCTAATGACGGTTTACAGACATCTTTAAAAGATCGCAAGACCTTAAAAATATGAATGAAAATGTGTACCGCCGCACCCTGGGAAAACAGTCATGATCATTTTTAATTTAGTTATGGTAGATATATATTATAGAGGCTTTATTTACAGAAACTAAACTAATACATATTTACATGGGTTACTATCGGAACACCTAGAAACCAAAATGAACACACAGGTGTATTGACCAAGACGTGAAAATGACCTTTTAGCAAAACGTCTGGAATTTTAAATAGTTTATAATGAAATTTCTGGTACAGTAAGTCTAGTATAACATAATAACAACTAAATAAGCACTTATAAATTTAAAAGAAATATGTATAACTAAGTATCGCCATTGAAACCTAAAGAATTCCGCATACCTATCAATTTCGATGAACCTATAGTAGTAGTAGGCTAGGCTTGCTACTTATGCTCTTTACATTAAAAAATAAATTACTTAAATTAATTTACATAAAATCTCTAAATAAAATATGCTTTATATGTGTCACATTTTTGAGGAATTGTAATGGTGACACCTTTTGTCGGTTAAGTTTTTTTTATTTCGCGTTTATATTTTTTATCTAAAATTATAATAACGACTTATAATGAAAAATATTTTTTGAAGTGGCCAGGGCTTCGGGATCTCATCAAAAGAGTTATTTACTTTGATACATACTTTTCAAGCAAGCCAGACGTTTTGCTACCAAGGCATTTTACTTGTATGACTATATCGAAACATTGACATTTAATGATTAGGGCGTTCTGAAACATACAGACAGACGTGGGACTTTACTGAAACTTAGTATGGACTTTTTGAGAGAACTCGAAATGCAATGATATCCAGTTTTGTTTCATTTGCCAAACAGTTAATAATCCACCATTATTACACAAACATTCGTTAAATAAAACACAAGATTTAGTAAATAATACAAAAGGACAACATGACTTCTTAAATTCCCGCCAAAAAGCCCATATTATAGTTGGGCAACAGAAGTTTGTGTTGTGAAGCGGAGTTTCAGCAATGTACGAGTAGCTCGCTCATGCGCAGTAGGTAGACCAAAATTGGTAGCATTATTCACTGCTCCCTGAGTTATGTTTGCCTGGTACGTACGCGGGTAAAATAACTTGTTGCGTGTGTTTCGTGCGTTGCGGGTGATAACATTTCAGGTTAAATATTATTATGTAGTTAAATTATCAAGTAAGATTTTCACGAACGCAAAAATAAAAAATAAAAGTAAATATATTTCAAACTGCAAGCGGTCGACCGACATTTTGAATTTGTTTTATTTAATTTATTTCGTTTAAAATTAAACTTTGAATGAAACTTATCATATACCTAGCGCCATTTGTTTTCGTCGTACCGGAGTATTAAATTAAAATGCTGCAAAATTAAATAATACCATTATTATACTGACTTTGTATCAGAATTTTGTTGCTCTTCCCATTTTTTTGTACTAAGATTGAAGGGTCTGAATATCACTCCATGCAAAAAAGGTTCAATTAATATGTTATGGTGTTATTATTTTTGTGTTGCGTCTCATGCAGACGCAACTGTCAAGCCAGATGACAGACGCTAAGTTGTTTGAATTTATATACCAGCCACACGCATTTTTCTTTAATTATTATGTGTTATTTGTGAATATTTTTGCTGTAACGTCTGTAACCATGTCCATGCTTGATCCGAGTCAATAATACATAAACGTTGTCTTTAATAACAAAGGTCCAAGGATATTTATTTTATGTATTTATTTATTGTGCAACAAGCTTAGACGGAATCCCACACATCCGTTTCAGGTTCGAGGAGTTCTATTCAAAAGTGTGTGCGTTGATATTGTGTGCGTGTGGGTGTGTGTGTACAGTGTGGGAGGAGTTCTTCTGATTATTCAATGACAAACCAACAGAACATTGTCTGTCTCTAAAGTAACCTAAAACGCGCATTACAAACAATAGAGATAGCAGTATAGTCGCATGAACCATAAACTAGATTGTGGCTTGATGCAGATGAGATGTCAGTTTATCGTTTATGACCGTCACTAAAGAAACTATAGCACAGAAATACTCTGAATCAGACAATCCATTATATAATTTAACTTTTAAGTTACAAAATTTTGTTCATATGTTATTATTAAATTAAAAAACAAGCACAGTTTAGTTGTAGTTACTAAGAGTCTAATAAAATTTTGCAGGCAGCAAAACGAGCAATTTGGCATCGAAAGTCGTGTCGCTAAGGTTCATTTTCCTCTGTCATTTAACTTGCAGTAATTAATCAATGTTGTGCTGACTGGAAAGTGAAGGATAATTTCACCACTTATCTATCAGGGGGTATAACTCAGTGGTAGAGTTTCCGACTGCAGATCGAAGCGTCCTTGGTTCGAACCCGAGTGCTCCCTATTTTTTTGTAGAATTGATTTTATGTTTTGCGAGTTGAGCAAGCAAGAATATATTTTAAAGTTTGATTTTTTGTAATATCTAGAGTCAGTAGTCGGGTACTCATTTAGGTATATATTTATTAGATATCTAAAACTTTTTCCTAATGATCTGTATGGTACATTACTTTGTATGTTAAAATTATCAAATTATGCCGAAGTATTTGCTAAGCCGTAGCACGTAAGGCGTAGCACTTTTCTACGGCGTAGCACTTTATAGTACGTAGCACTTTTCTACGGCGTAGCAATTTACTACGTTGTAGAACATGGTTGCGATATACTAAGCTGTTTCTCGATGTATAAATTGATTTTAATTAAGTTAACGGCTATTTTCAAAATAAAATACATTATGGTCACGTTTGTAGTCCAAAGGTGCGGTAGACAAATTCTTTCAGATCCTTTCAAGCTGCCTTAGAGGTAGAACAATGAACACAAAATACCACCCATATTTTGCAAAACTTAACATTACGTGTAATATTTCTCAGAATACATCAAAAGAAAATTTGATTCTAAATCTAAAAAAGTTGCTTGTTATATTAAACCCGTTATAATAAATTCAATTCGTAAAATTAATAAATATAATTTCACTGTAAAGATGTGAACAACGTTAGTATTTTTTGAGCAAATATCATGTTTGTGTACAATTAAGTGTAGTAGTGTGTTAATGTAGTAAATGTGTTTTTGTTTGACAAATATTAACGTAACCGAGAAAATAATCTAACTGCTGCCCCCTTGTGGCGTGCCAATGCAATAAAATGCATATTCCTGTGTTCCTTCTACCGACTGGAATTTGCTCCTAATACGACACAGATGTAGTAACTAGTATCTATTAAACTAGTTTACCTGTACCTACAAAATATTAATAGTAATGGTAAATTGTTTGTAATTAATCCATACTATTATAATAAAAGGGAAAGTGTGTGTGTCTGTTTTTGGTCCGTCTTTCACGGCAAGACGGGGCGACGAATTGACGTGATTTTTTGTATGGTGATAGTTGAAGGGATGGAGAGTGACATAGGCTACTTTTTATCCCGATATTCCCTCGGGAACGGGACTTACGCGGGTGAAACCCGCGGGGAGCAGCTAGTTACTTATAAAAAAGAAAATGTATTTATGACAAACGCTGATAAAAGAATTAGAATAAGTTAAGTCCTATTTACACAATGTAACTTTCTTGCCTGATGCAAGAAAGTTACAGAGTGTAAATGGGACTAATTTAATTGTATAAATTGAGGCTATATTTACCTACTATAGTTTGAACAATGCTTTGTCTCATGACAGCCAATTTTAATTATATATAACAGGCAAGAAAGTTACACCGTGTAAATGGGAGCTAAGATTAATAGACAAAAAAAGAAATTTGTGTATGTTTGTAATTTAACTAACCAAAAAAGTCACTGTTTCCGTCCGGGATCGAACCGGAGACCTTCTGCGTGTTAAGCAGACGTGATAACCGCTACACTACGGAAACGATGTTAAAAACTACAAAATTAAGGAATATATTCAAGTTCTATGACGTCATACACATCCAAATAATTATAAACTATCTAATATTTTCTTAATTTCGTCGACTTAACTTGGTAGTTCAAAAAAGCCTAAGGTTTAACACTATAAAAATATACATGGTAGCTATGCTTTTGACCTACCTTCTTCACTGGGATTTTCTGTGTCCGTAATAAATTGCTTTATAATAAGGTCGAGGCTCCGTCGTGTCACTCTTATTAGCACGTCTATCACTTTACGGCTGTAGTACCGACGCATTTCGTTTACTGCGTTCTTCACCATTTCCTGAAACATATATTACAGTATAATTTTTTACCAATTATGTCATGCCCATTTTTTCTTATTTATACTCAGCGGCAAAATTAACCGCCCACCTATTTTAGGTAGCACGTTTTGATTTTATTGCAATTGTAAGTTATATTTTATATGTATATAGCCTATTATAATTAAACTGATGAATTTAAAAGAAATCTATTAAAAATAATATTAAAATAGAAACACTCATTGATGCAAAAAAAAACATACAGATTGTTTTGTTGTGTTTTTGTGTGTGTTATATATATAGAGTTATAAGTAGTATAGTTTACAAGCATAGTCAAAGAAGACGGTATATTTATCGAACGAACGAAGCGAACTACCTACCTAGGTACCAAAATCTTTGGACAACACATTTAGTTTGTTTATTTTTCGATCGGCATAACTACATTCAGAAGCTACAAGTAGCACTTGTAGCTTTTGTATGTAGTTATGGAGAATATAACCGCCAATACACCAGGGCTGCATGACATAGAGGAGGTGAAAATCTCTCGCGTGTGAGCGATGCAACGAAACTATCACGAGATCCTGGATACAAGTTTCGATGAGAGACTTTAGCACGTTGCAATAAACGCTAATATAAATCGTCCAGAATTTGACGAAGAAGGATGCAATGATGGCGTCAGTTTGTATTGCAATCCGGGATGTTAAATGCTTCCAGATCGATTGGACTCAGTCCGTGACCGCTCCTCGTGGGGATAGGTCGTGTTTGTCGTCTGTGGTTCCTGATATAAGGCAAAAGTAAGTTTAACTTTGTTTTTGACTAAACCCAAATACATCATATATGAACTGAAAGTATGCACGTCTGATTAAAATGTACTTATTTATTTAATTGATCAAGTACAGTTAGTATTGAAGATTTTTTGCTAAATGTAGGTTTAAATGTTAGGTATGCTAAGATTTAGCAAAAGTTACAATAAATAAGTACTAGCTGCGCCCCGCGGTTTCAACCGCGTAAGTCCCGGGATAAATATCGGGATATAAAGTAGGCTTTATGTTATTCCAGGTCTTTAGCTAAGTACCTATATTATAAATTCCATCGCAATCAGATTTGTAGTTTCATCATGAAACGGAACAAACATACATCCATACTCACAAACTTTCGCATTTATAATATTAGGAAGGATAAGACTATCTATACCAATATTATGAACAACAGGTGAACCAATAACTTGTAAACTTGTTTCAGAAAATGCAACTAAAATATTACCACGTGATTTTCGAGCTAAGAAGCAAAAACTGTCCGGGTGAATTTTGGGAATCCATTCTGTCGGAGTTAAAAGTTGTTCTCGCCATATACGGACATGCTCTGGTAGATCCCAACGACGCTCACCAGATGCACTGCATATTTGAGGACGATCCAGCCAGCAGAAGCTACAACCGCTTACCCTTGAAATTCAAAGCCAAAGCTAAAAACTTCAGACCAGTGAAACATGTCCTGCCTTATGCGGTGCATCTTAAAATAGTCCTCATGGATGAAACAGATCTCTGCATAACAGACAACACCTAAGCGATTATACTTCGTCATTTTTATGTTCTTTACTCATTTCCCTCTATCCACTTTCAATGAGTGATCGACAATAATTGATAAGGCTTTCTGGGATTCGTAATGGATCAAAAATGACGCAGTCCCATTGATAAGTTTTGGGACGAATATGGGTGTGAATGATAAGGCTTCGGCCATACACTTTTGAAAATGAAAACAACTTGAATGGTAAGATACTAATAAATTATTAACTTATTTTTATTAATAGGTAATTTATTATTATTAGGATATAAAATGAAAAGAAAAGAAAAGAAAAATGTGTTTATTTTTGTAGGACCTCAAGGATCACTTAAAAATGTACAGTCTTATAAGCTCGGTGACTCTATTGCCTGTAATGTGAATTGGTTAAAGATTAGGTTGTCGGTTAGTCTGTACGTCTTATAGCGTGTGCCTATCAATACTTTTTTCAGCAACAAATGGAAAAATCTGGTTCTTTGTAACTGAAAATAATAGTATTTTTTTTTATTTCAGATAAAAGAAGAAACTATGTCCGTCCTTATCGAATTGCCGTCTCACTCTTCTCTTTACCCTCGTTTTTATGGACGATTTTTTTGGATGAAGATATTAATAATTTGGAATGATTGGAGGCATAAATACTACTTATTGCTTATTCAAGAAACAAATGAAAATTAAAATTTATGTTGTGCCAAGAATGACGGCCAATTCGGATATCGACAAATGATATTATACCTACTTTTTATAATAATTATATCAATGTTAGCACATATCTTTGTATTTCTTAAGAATATTGTGGTTTACTGAGATTTTTATCTATTTTATTAAACGAGTTTAACGTCTTGCTCATGGTTATATCCTTTTTATTCTAATCTTTTCAAAGAGTATTTACGAAGAGTAATAAATTATGTGTATAAATCTTTTCATATGTAACCCGTTATATTATTAAATATCTGAAATTGAATTTGTTTTATTTATTCGTAATTTAATCGCTAACATAATCATTATAGTTCTATAACTATAATGATTATGTTATACTCGTAGTTGGACAAGCATTTGCTGATGAAGTAAAATTAAAATTCTTCAGGCAATCATCAAAAGGCAATCTTATTTGCAAACTAGCTAATCCAGCGGACTTCATAGCTCCAGATAATTGATTTTATTAATCGGCTTAGATTTTTGTTATTTTCTTACTCTTGCTAAGGTTATTGACACTGGCAGCTAGACATATACATCTTTAAATTTAAGTAATTGACAATATTGTGATGAAGCGAGGTTGCCGTACTTCGTATAGTCGGTGTGAACACAGCTTGTGGTGCCTTGATCTTACCTGCATGCCTTTAGACAAGCCGCCGGCGGGTAAAGACAGCAGACGGTGCGGGCTCTCGAAGCACTCCCACACAGCGGACCAGTCCTGCTGGCCGCTTGAGGTGCTCTCGTTGGCCGTAGACGCCGCGCCACTGCCGGCTTGCTGCTCGTCTAAATATCAAGAATCATAAGCACCACATTACACCGAAATGGAAGCGAAGCGTAATTAACTCTTCATCAAAATTATTTTTGTACATAATACTTATGTCGTGTAAAGCACACCTGTGTCATATTTATGAAAATAAAAAAAATTCTTAAATAAGCTCTTGGGTTCTTCGTCTGATACATAATAAGGTATGTTCAGGAAGTTCTCTGCTGACAAAGATTTTACGAAAACTTTCGAATGATTGATGGTCGATCCTGCGTCTTCAAAATCAACAAAATCGTACCTATAGTTTACCTTTTTTTTTCTCATGGCCAACTCTACTTGGTGATGAACTTGATAGCAACTCATAAACGTATAGTCTGGTTCAAAATAGTAAATCACGATTTTTTTCAGCAGAAATTTTGATTTGGATTTTGTTACCTGAAAGAGATCGATTTCAGCGATAAGGTCCCCCTTACACTTGTTTTGTTTGTATACTAGGTTGTTCTGTGTTTCTTTTATGTTGTACAATAAAGTAATATTCATTTCTATCTCTATGACGTACAAAAAAATGATAGAAGGCACTCATTATATCTTGTTTTCTACCTGCAATGCCGTCATGCCATAAAACTGTTAGTGGCTTAGAATCCGAAGAGATTTTTCATATTGGTGCAAATGTCTAGTTGAATGCCACTAGCCGTTGACAAAAAATTATAGCTTTGACAGTTTCCAATCCTGGCAGCGCATTATTTTCTTTTCTAGGTCTCCACTGATGAAACGAGTATCCGAATCATTTTGTTGTAGTTTTTTGTGATCATCGTAAAGGTTTCTCGCTTTAGTATACTTGTCTAATGCTCGACCCAGGCTGTGCAAGTAGGGCAGTCCTTGTTTTCATCGTGGGAAGTTTCTTTTTTGTGTAATTTATAGCTTTCACAGACTTCACATTCTTCATTGCCGAGTTGATTAAAAGATATATTCATTTTTTTTCAAGTGTTGCCTATACAGTTCATATGAATGTTTTTTTAAGGATGAATTTCTTTAAAATGCGTATACGCATTTCAGCTATATTCAGATTGCTTGGAGGATAACGTCGCAGAGGGGCGTGTTCACGCCTATAGTGTGGTTCTAGTGAATTGAATGATTGAACGTGCTTGGTAAGCAAATCACGATCAGATCCCGGAGGTTTTTGATGTTTTCCTCTTCTATCAACAGAAAGATTTAGGCGAATATCGTGTAAAATTCTATCATTCGATTTTACGATGAATCGTTTCATTTATAATTTTTTAGGCCATAGCCTTTGGCGTCTGAATGTAAAAAAACATTATAAACCCGTTTTATGTACTTCGAAACTATTTAAACTTACCTTCAGCAATGAGGAATTCGAAGTCAGGGTTGATCTCAGCAGGCTTGATCTGCTGAGCTGCCTTCTTCACAAGATCCAGGACTTCCTCTACTGCTTCTTCCACCATCAGGCTTTTGCGATTCAGTTCTACGCAAGCGTTGCTGCACATACAAAATTATTGTTACGCTATCAGGCCTTAGGAAGAGTTTGAACTAGAGGTGGTCGTTTAAAAAAAGAAATCTTAATAAAAACGATATTTGTACAAGTTGGAAACAACGTTGTTGACAACGGATGTCGACATCGAAACAACGATGTGCGAAAGTTGGTGAAAAATATCAACAATGCCCATCTCTAGTGGAAGCGCTATGTAGTCCTATAGAGATTTAGTCTTTGTAGAGGAGGCAGGTGCGTGGAGTGGTAGGTATTAGCGAAATTATAACAATTTTGGAATTTTAAACTCGAAATTTAGGCGTTTGCCCGAGCACGACAAAATAGCGCCGTCGATCTCGTGTTCTGTTTTATTTACAACAAAATAGGCACAGGCTATTACTACGTTAAACTAACTCGCGAGGTACGTCGTCGTCTACAGTCTTCAAACTTATTATTTTTACTATAAATTATTATAGCATAATAACAAGTTTGCTTTGCTGAAGCATTAGCTTAACAATACCTTTTAATCATATTTCGTTTCAGATACCTATGTTTTTTGGAATTAAACATTAACAGAAACCTACCCGTAGACAAAAATAGTTACATGTATAAATAATCATGAAAAAATATACATGTTAACATTTATACTTACCGACATCCAGTTTCGACGTTGGCTATAAATTCTTCGACAGACCACGGCGTTTCCTCTGAAAGAAACATTCTTAGTCAAACAACAAGGTATATTTTAAATAAATTGTAATCTTCTTTTGTAACACAAATCGTATCTAAGAGATGATTTTGAGAATAAACTTTTATAACTATTTATTATGAGTCTTTAATGCTCAAGATCCTACTGCAGTAATGATTTATGATATTTTGACAGTCTAAGTACCTAGACAAAAAAAACAGGTATTATAATATTATAGTAGGTAGTTGGATAATAAACAAACCCGGCAGCGTGATCAAAGTGACGTCTTGCATTCCCGACAGCACATAGATGATTCTATTGGTGTATATATCATGAACCCTCGAAACGAGAACATCGAAGCTTTTTATCGCCGCATTGGCTTTGTCCACAAACTCGTTCCAATCCTCGCTGGTCCAGCACACGGTCCTCAGACCTGGGAGAAGGAGGGAAGATAGCCGGACCACTTGCGGCAGAAAGAGAGGGCGGACTTCAAGCTTCACACGGCGAACGGTGCGCAAGTAATCTTCCAGGAGGAACTGGGATAAGACATTTCGAATGTTAAAATTTCTAAACACGTTGGAAGTGTTCGTTAATGATCAGCAATTCATTTAGAGTAACATGACCCCTAATATTTTTAAAATACTTAAAAAATCAAGAGTTTCTCAATGCAGGCTGGATGAAATTCGTGTACGGAAACCTTCTCAATTAATTTTGAAGTCATGCTTGAAATCGTTTATAATTTATACCCAAACTTCTATTTTTGAATAATCTTACTTGCTTTCTAGTTTCCAAGGCTAGATGAACTATTTTAATTGGGGCTCGTATAATAAATAAATAAATACCTGTAGGGAATCATTGACGAGAGTGAAGTAATTCTTTTTAGCGTAGAGGGAATGGCAGACGATAGGCAGGTCGATGCCCATCTTGACGAGACAGTCTGACTCGCGGATCAGCAGCCGCACCGTGTGGTCCAGGTTCACTCGGATCAGACCGGAATCGTCTATCTTAAGCAGAGTGTTGGTGAGGCTATCGTCCGCATCCCATAACTAGAAACAAAAATCCCCTTATATTGGACAAGTAAACCTATATTAGCTAAAACCGAGGTAAAATCTGTTGATATCTCTTTTCGTTGCCATAGGAGCACCAAGAAATAACATTATGTATATACATATTATATATTCTTATTTCCCTGAATATGCAAGGTAATGATAAATTAGTACTTTGCGCCCTGCGGTGTTATCCGCGGTAAATAGTTCCCGTTTCTGTGGGAATAACGGGATAAAAATAGACTATGTGTTAATCTAGTATATAAGCTAAATTTCTCCGCTAGGTGACGCCGCAAAAATCAAATACCAAAAAAAGCCCGAAGAAAAATGATTTCAATGTTCGAGATGAGGTACCAGTGACAATACATACGTGCTGGTTCATCCAGACGGCGCGCATCATCTCCTCGTAGCCGTTGATCATCGCGCGAGTGTTGTTGTACTTCCTCATCATATCTGGCGCAGCCGGTAGCGCGCGCAGCACGGGATGCGCCGACACGCTCTCCACCGTCTCAGTCATGTTGAACATGAGACATCGCGCCCATTTTATACGTCCTGTATAAACGTGCTTACAACTCAGATAATGGATTAAAATAGAATAGAAATAGTCACATTTCAATTTCTAAAATTATATTTTTAAAAAATAACAAATTAATTAGAAAATTAAAGAAAAATCTTAATAAAAGTTACGACTTCGGCAGGATTCGAACCTGCAGTGATACAAACGATCGTCCTATAAGAAATACCTATGTGTGGTTCAACACAATAATTAAATATAAAAACTATAAACAAATTAAGATAAAATTGGTCTCTACTCAACGTGTTTTTTTGACAGGAACTATGAAACCGGTATGGTCTTCCGTAACTAAAGGAAAGTTTCGTATTACCACAGTCGTATTACATACTTTGTACCTATGATCTGCAATTTTTCGTCCAAATCATCTGAGAAAAGCCTCTGACAGACGCACGTACATGGCGAAACTAAAAGGGGTTTTGTTTACGTTTTGTTTACTACGGAACCCTAAAAAAGGGTGTCAATGTGAGAAATAAGGAAGTAGATACTGCGATAGATACTGTAGATACTTGCCTGCGACTGGCGAGTAATTTCTCGGCAAAGGTGGGTCATCCTTCTGTCTCTTGAACATTTTCATGATCTTGTCGACTTCTTTCTCACTGTATCGCAATACTCGATCGTATTTTTCATTCAACTTTGTTAACAGGATCTTTTGACTGACCTTCAAACAGATATGTAGTTTTAACAATTCGATATTTCAAGGTGAGCAATCTAACGATACTTTGCTAACGAGCTGTCTACAGTGGAAAATTGTAGTAATTTTGATATAAAAAGAGGGCAGGTTATATAAAATGATTGTATCATATTTTATTATTTGACTAGTAAAAAAACTCTAGACCAATGTGGTTTCTCTTAACTGAAAGTAAAATAGTTCACAGAAAAAATGCATGTTTTTGACATTGCATATTTTTACTATTATATTACATTTAGGAAAAAACATACTATAGTATACCTTTTCAAACCTAGTTAAAAACTTGATTCCTTGCGGAGTTTCCCATACGGTGGAAAAGTTAGTTTCTATAGTGTTGCCTATAGATTGCTGAAGCACGTTGGTTTTTTCAGCGAATATATTATAGTCCTTATCGAATTCATTATTTCTGTAGTCCAGATAGTCGTATTGACATGTTGTTACTGCCTTTTTAGCTTCTTCAAATACATGCATTGCCTCTTCCAGATCTAAAAGGTAAAATAATATATTATTTTTTAAATAGACATATAGGCATAGATTACCTCCTGACGCACGAAACTTTCTGAAGTAGTTGGAACTCAATACGTGTAGCTGACTATGCTGGTGGTTTCCTTTCGATGTTTTCCTTTAATGATTAGAAATCATATGTATTTTATATATTTTATTATATTATCACGAGCGTGATAATATAATTTAAAAAAAATTCTATGAACAGAAAAATCCACCAATGCACGCCCGGGATTTCAGCCTTCGCATCAAAATAGGAACTTTAGTCAAAATTATAATAACAAATAATTAAATAGATACCATATTTGTAAAAATAGGTAGAGATGACTACCTTGTCTTATTAAGAATTTAAATGTTAACACCATTGAATTACTACAGAGATGTATACATTCGTTAATATGTGTAATAAATATAAAAATCTAGCCTCAATGTGGGCTCACCTTCTCCTAACAGCAGCCCTTCCATCCTCTTCTTAAACAGGTCGTTGTAATCATCCATAAGATCAAACATGGTAATGATCTTATTGAGTCTCTTACAAAACGTATCAAATTTTCCAAATACATAATTTTCCGAGAATGTAAACTGATCAGTGTTGGGTAGAAACGGCTGGTTCTTGACAAAGAGGTAGGTCTCACGGTATGTTTTGTTCAAGTTGATGCAGTGGATTAGTTTGTCACGGACGTGGCTTCTGTCCTGGGACCAGATTGTCTCTTTGAAACGGCAGGTGATGTATTGCTTGCAGGTTTCTATCATTTGGTTTGTTATCTGCAACACAGATTACATAAGCATCTGCAATGCGAATGCAAGTCAGTATAATGTCCTTAAAGAGGTAATAATAAAAATCTTTTAATGTGGGAAAATAATAACATATTGGCATGAACAATCCTTTGTTAGTTTGTGAACTTAGGTACTAAGTGAAAATAGTCTGAAAGTGTAGTTTGGTTTAGTTTAATTCAAAAGCTGCTCCGATTAATCAAACAAAAATAAAAAATACATGCAATTAAAATGGAATGGAAAACCTCTGAAGTTGTCGATCTTACCTTAACCATGAGCGACGATATTCTTTCGGAAGTATTATAGAACTGTGATACGCTATTTATCAGGCGAACCGTCTGCAAGAGGCTCAATATAGAATCCTTGATCTTGACAGGGTCGTCCAAGTATAGAGAATGGCAACATTTCTCCATTGCTTGAATGAATTTCGCGTTATCTCTAGCTTCGTTGTAGCAAAACGTTATTTTGTGATCAGTGTCGCGCCACAGTCTTATAACTTTTGAATTGGACAGTTGTAAGCATGTTAGTGTTAGTTGCACTTCATTGTCCTGGGAACAAAATTAGGTTGCGATCAAAAGGTATTTATTTACTTCATTCAAACATCTAATAATCACTAGTTCACAAATCAATTAACCACTATGATTACTTGGGTCCAGGGCTTGCTACCGGTACCAATAATACCGGTACTTTTACGGTAGTAACGGTACTTTCATTTCGTTAAATTCGAGTATCGATACTTTTGAAGTACCGGTAATTTGCCTAAAAGTACCGGTATTCTAAGCGGTTCTCGCGACGTTGCCAGCTCTCCGGTCATAGCGTAGGTACCGACCGGGGGGCGGGCGCGCGTGCTTGCCAATTTGTGCATATTTCGCGCTCGGACGGAATATTTACAGAGCACAGTGTTTTAAGGCGCAGCCCTGCCTGACCCAACGTCAGTAGAAAGCTATTTTTACTTTCTAGAGAAATAAATATTACCTACACAAAATTAGTAGAGATTTTTTTTGTGACACTTGGCGACACGGGCCACGGTCTTGTCTTCTACTTATACCTACCTAGGTAGGTACTTCCAACTGTCCCATTTACCTGCACCTAACTTTCTGGTAGGTTTCTTTCTTTCTTTGAGATTGTGGTTTATTTTGAATACAGTCAACAACAGATACCTATCTACCTTAACACATTCAATACCTATTGATTGATATTGTAATGGTAGGTACTTAGGTATAGTGTACCACAGAGTGTGCCTCACCTCACCTCGAACATTGAACAAGCACTTTCCTACCTACTTATCTAATTTATCATCAAAATCAACTGTTTTGGTACCTAGGTTTCTTTGTTTAAAGTACCTACTTACAATCCAGCATCCCCCGCACATTAAAGCAAGCTAAAAACCAATCCTTCTATGTGATGATATGCTACCTACTTTTTAACTATTTAAAAAGTAGGTACCTACACCTACCAATGCAGTCAAAAATAAGTACCTACCTAGGTACCTAAATTGCTTCTGTTCATACGTCATAATAGGTACCTAACCAAGTTTAACAAATTTATACGTTCATATTAGGCACATACCTACCTACCTACCTATTGATTGATATTTTTATTGTAGGTACTTAGGTAGGTAGACAAAAAACAGATGCTTTTTGAAGTAGGTACCTATGCACATTCTCAACAAACTTTCTACCTGGGTACCTACCTACCCTTACTTGAGTGCCTATATAGTAGATTGAATTGTTTGTGTGTAGGTACCTAAGCAGCGGTGCCTCATTGAACATTGAAATCACTCCTTTTTTTCTTCGGGTTATTTTTTGGAGTTTGATTATTGCGGCTTGGCGCCAATACTTTCATTGTTGAAATACGTCACTCTACAAGCAAGTATACAATGACGGCTCACGCAGGCAGCAGTTTTGCATGGTTGCTTAGGGCGCAGCAATGTAATCAAGACAACGCAAACCACCGATAGTTGAATAGTAGTCACAGCGCACTCCACAAGCAAGTATACAATGACTACCGCTGCGCAGTCAGCCGGCTCGGCTGTCTTTTCTAATCAGCTTTCTCTCTCGCTTGCACAAAATAAATATGTTGAAAAGTACCGGTACTTTTCGTGCATAATTTCGGTAATTTTACCGATACTTATAGAAAATACCGATACTTAAGTACCGGTACCAATGAAAGTACCGATACCATACTAAGTCCAATTATACCGGTTCTCAAGAAGTACCGGTATAATTTGTATCGATACCAAAGAAGTACCGGTACCACGTCAAGGTCAGTCGAACCGGTATTTAGAAATACCGGTATTCCAAGCCCTGCTTATATTAAACTAGCAACACGTCCTGGCTTTGCACGGGTGTATTAATGAAACTACCGGGAAAAATATAGTCCATCCCGACAGTCCATTTTACACATAAGTTAAAGTTTTTTTTTAAATCGGCGGAGTGGTTTCTGAGATAATAAACAAACAAACGAACCAACATTACCTCTTTTTAATATGAGTAGGTACGTTGAACAAAGGAAATTACCCAACTTGGGTCCCAATCGTACGAGGTAAAGTCATAAGACAAAAAATACTTTAGAGGGAATTTCCTTTGTTCAACGTACCTACTCATATTAAAAAGAGGTAATGTTGGTTCGTTTGTTTGTTTATTATCTCAGAAACCACTCCGCCGATTTAAAAAAAAACTTTAACTTATGTGTAAAATGGACTGTCGGGATGGACTATATTTTTCCCGGTAGTTTCATTAATACACCCGTGCAAAGCCAGGACGTGTTGCTAGTTTAATATAAAGTAGACCGAGGTAAGTAGAACGTCGGCTTGGGTCTCACCTGCAAGTAGGAAACAAGTTGTGAAAACTGCGCTCCGCGTTTCTTCCAGTACTCGAGTTCATCCTGCGGCCCGCTGGAGTCGACCTCGCGTCTTAACTGCTCGCTTTCACTGAGAATCTAGGAAATAATCGGCAATACGGATAAATTAGTGACCGCTCATCATCATTAGCCATTTTTAACTCCCTGATGGGCATAGGCCTCTCTTCGTGATTGACATTCGTCTCGATTTTTTTTTGGTACGGTTTGGAAAATCTTTTACCAGACTATCCTACTGTCTTGTGGATGTCATCTACCCATCGAGCCGAGTGACCGGTAGTGACCGTAATAAATTAAACAGTAAATAATTATTTTTCCAAATAAAATAATTCTTGAATATTGATGGTGGTTATATACCTCATACCATTATTGTTGATTGGAATTTCGCAGACAGTCGTTCTATGCTTGTTTGACCATATTCTTAACAAATCATAAACTTAATTTGTTCATTTCACAGTTCGTGAAATCCTCTAATTGTCATATCCTACTCAAATCAGAAGCTTATCATCAAATAAATGTAAATATTAAGCTCTAGAGCAATAACTAGGGTAGCACTAGAGCTAAGCGATTTTGTCATAAAGTGAATACATATATGACAAAATCGCTTACATAGTGCAAACGCAACCTGGAAAACTCACCTCCATGACCCTTTTGATCCATTCATTCACTCTGTCTTCCAACATGGTGATGGTAGTTGGATTCTTGGTCATTTCCTTCAGCTGGCTGTGGTCTGTTAGACTAGCCATTATGACTTGGCCATCGTCAAATAGATTCACTTGACCACAAACATCTTCACACACTAAAATTAATAAATTAACCAAATATTAAAATTATTTTGTGATCATTTATTTATCACTTCATTTAAAATATAATAATAATTGCCTTAAATTTTGAAGGAGAATCGCGTATACACACATACACACAATAATCTTATGTAAAGCAGTGTGAAAACGCAATGAAAATGGCAACTTTCAAATGTTAAAATTAATGTGCTGGTTTGAAACCTCATTTGATTCTTTACTCTTAATGGATATGGATGGGCTGTGATGATAATAAACATTATTCCGCGGGGCTGGGCTGCAAAGCCACTCTGCGTCTCAAGCTCGGGCTTTCACCCACCGATCCATAGAGGAAGTCAAATCCATATTATTATAATTCAACCATCATAAGAGATTTCTTAAAACACATTTTATTAGATCTTATGGTAACAGATTACAGCCGGCCTTAATATTCTATCTGCCTTTGGTTTTGCTTACACGGTGGAAGCATGAAGGTTATGTCAATTATCCTACTTCTCAGTAAGCAAAACCAAAGATAGATAGGTTTTGGAGACTGGCAGTTAGTAATACTTGTGCTCTAGTCTTTTGAATAACAAGGTTACCTTTTAAAGCGCTGCAGAATGAACGTAAGCCAGGCAGTAACTGATTTTTCACAATAGGGAACTTGGTTTCGTCTTCGTCACCGTCGCTGCTGGGGTGTGCTAATGCATTCATGTACACGTGCTCCATCACGCGCTCTATAGCCGTCACCAGGCCCACTTTCTCAGCATTAAGGATCCCACAGAATCTGAGGGGTTTAAGTCAAATTGAGACATGCTTTTCAGGAAAATTAAGTTGTTTGAAAAATAAGGCACAATATCAGGCAACAAACTTTTAGTTTGTGTTTTGTTTAGAATGAGAGTTTTAGAATTAGACTCAGCTCAAGTTTATAGTTCTTCGCTCGAGTTCCGTTCTGCAGCTCTTGATTCCATCATCAGAGCTCGATTATAGTGCCTGCTTAAAATTACAGTAGGTGCTTTATAAAACAAGTGACACGGTCTCTTAATCCAGTGCATATTTATTCATAACACACACGCGTTCCTAACACCTAACTTTTCTTCGTCCATTAAATCAATTAGAAAACCATGGAAAAGTTACCGAAGCACAATGATCAAAAATGTAGTCAATGCGGTAAGTACTTACAAATCCTTGTGGAAGCCTTCCTCTGGCAATTGTTTGCTCACATTAATGCGAAACATGTAGATACAAACTCCAGTAAATCTGACATCCCAGCCATCAGACAGGAAGAGCTTTTTCTTCAGGGTTATGAGTGGAGGAAGTGGTTTCCCTTGCTTCGTCTTCGTGCCTTCTGGTTGGGGACGATTTTCTATCTCTTCGACGTCTTGATAGTACCAGAGCAGTTTGTTCCTCATGTGTGGAAGAAAAAGCTGGTTGATGTCATCCAGCTACAAATTTATGTTTAGTTAGATATTAGAATAAAATATATTTTAATGAGATAAATAAATAAGTCTGATTTGATTATTTATGAATGAAATATGTGTTGGTCAAAAGGTGATGAATGTATGATGAATAAAACATAATTTACAATGTAAAGTAAGTATGTAAATAGGTACTAATGTGGAGAGGATCCCCACATCATTATTATACAGTTGTCATACCTTCATAACAAGTATGTTTAACTATAGTTATCCCCTCGTCATATCAAGCTCTAACTAGTGTTTGGTCACAGATCCATCTTTGCTTGAACTCGATAGTACAAAGACACGAAAAAGTTAAGAAGGAATTTAAATTGAAAAAGTATAGGTACCATATTTCCTTCGAAAACGTGATCCATGATGGCGTGTCGGGGGAGTCCGGTACCGTCGATCAGGAGTTGGAATGTGAACTCCAGACGAGGGTCCATCTCCCCCCTTCTTGCTTTGCGCTCGCATTCTTCTCGTCTTTTCTAGAATAACAAGAATTTATTATTTACGGTCTTGCGTTTTTTGAGAAGGAACACACTAGGCGGACCTGAAGAATGTCCATGACATCCTCTTCTTCTTCTTCTTCGCTGGACCCCGGTTTTATTCCGTGGACAAACATTTTTAATTATCTTCCACTTTATTGTTTATACAAATAAACGTCTTTCAACTCAAGCTACTCTTTTATATGAACAGAAACACCACGCGCTCGCCGCAACAGCTCTGAACTAAGAAACCGGTATTTATTCATCATAATTTATATCGTGACATTGCTATCATGTTACATTTCAAGCTGAACATAATTTTTACTTTTATTTCTAATTTAACAATACCCAAGAATGACAGCTTCTGTAAGCGACCTGTCTCAAACTATCTGGGCGATGAAGCCGAATACAAGGATAGACAAAACGATTATAGTGGTATGCAAATTAAATGAAGAAGTGGTGTCATTATGGGGTTTGGGGGTGGTACGGCGTTGTTCTGGTTCGTATCTGCTAATGCTGACAAAAACACGCAATGTCTTGGAATTTATCACCATTAACAACTATTTAAAGGCGGTGGTTTTGGGTGATTCGAAAACTGTAAGGACTTTAATTTACAGAATGTACGGTTATAATGATTTCGTCTTCTTCATAGGTTTTTGTATATTGTTTACCTTACACCTAAGGATACTTAAATACTATTAAAAATGTCACCTACATAGATTTTGAACTAACGATCACTGTGGCAATAGAAGGCAATATAATCCCCTAGTGTTAAGAACGTCACTGTTCTAAGTTGTCCGTTTCCTCATCTCGAACATTGTTCATGTTTCTTCGGGCTATTTTTATGTTTGATTTTTGCGGCGCCCCGAGCGGCGTTTAGGTCTTGCCTGCAATCAAAAATAAGTAAGTAACTCCATCTAGTGCTAAGTAGCATAGCATGCAGTCGGATGCCTAAACGCCGCTAGGTGACTGACGCCGCAAAATCAAAAAAATTGCCCGTAGAAAAACGGAGTGAATTCAATGTTCGAGATGAGGTACCCGTGTCCGTATTAAAATCTTATTGAATAAAGATATTTTGACTTTGACTTTGTGGCTGATTCTGTCTGGATAATGTTATAAAGTTAGGACTACCCGTCCAAATAATCGGAAGAAGAACAGGTTATTATATTGATAAACATTCACATCACAGTAAAAGTTATGAGGTACTTACAAAGTTACTGATGGCCTTTCCAAGAACCGTTAAATCCATATCGAAATTTAAACACAGAAACACGGTCGAAAAGAAAGCTTTTCCGATCAGTATCTAAAACACATGTTGTGTCGCTTAGGTTTTTCTCAATGGATTTGACAAACTTAGATTTTAGTGATTTGGATCAAAGCAAGGGTGCAATTCACATCCTTTTGAAACTTATAACATATTTGTATGATCACATGACATTTTTATGTGATCGTAAAACTGACCGAAAGGTAAAAATGAACCGTTGAATGCGTGTGAAAGTAATCGTGCGACTAAACGCAACGAAACATTTATTCGTTATGTGTCAGCACAGTCTTATATTAGAATTTTTATATCCATATGTCAAACGATAAACCTAGCGTAGACACATCGAATATGCACGAAGGCAACTCCAAAAGTTTAGTGTTGTTAGACATCCAAGATCATAAATTTCTTCTATGTCGGTGTTGTAATGGTTCAACATGAAATAAAGGCGTGACACGTAAGGGAACTTTTTGCACTACGAAGAGACATCACTACGCACTATCAGAGAATGAATCGTACAAGACTTCCAATCTTATTATTTATTTTATATCATCCTCTAAATCAAAATATATATGTACCTACCATAATTTGGCGAATAAAAAAAACCTCAAAGCTCGATCACCCAGTTTACGGTCTCCGTAAGTACGTATATTGGCGTTCATGAAAAGGTTCTTTGATATTTTATCTAGGCCCAGCAGACAGTTAAAATTTTCAATAGCAGAGCATACTTACTCACAACGAGAACAGAGGTGTGTGTATAAAAACTTGATGCTTTGTTGTGAGGATGCGTGTAACATTAGTATTCAAAAATTAAAACGATTAGGACCTTTTTTTCAAGATAGACATTACTTTCCAAAATAATGAAGGTGTAGTGGTGAACAAAACAAAAAGTTACAGAAAAAAAGAACTGCGACCCTGCCAGGATTCGAACCTGGAATCTTCTGATCCGTAGTCAGACGCGTTATCCGTTGCGCCACAGGGCCTTGTTCAGAAAGCTTTGAAATAACGTACAGTTTCAGCTAAACTGCAGTTTTGTGCTTGAAATTGCTGATATAAATTATTGCTGAAAATGTAGGAAAATATAAATTCCAAGTTCAAGTTGTTATACTATATTTTTTTAGTCTCCTATACATAATTCAATTTATATACCTATTCATTGTATCTAAACCTATGTATGTACTTACTTTATAATTCAATTTATTTTAGACTTAGGTATAGCTGCAGTTGTGTTTTGATTTTTATTCTTCTTGAAGGAACACATTTTGGCGTAAATAAACCTTTTCAAGTGTAGGTCTAAGTACTACTAATTACCTGTATAGATTCTTCGTCCATTTTGATATGTTCTTTTTATTTTTACAAAAACGAAACGTTCGATTTCGCACTTCACACGCGTAATCACAATATTATTTTATATAATAGCGGCGGTAAGATTTCATAAGATGAGCACATGTCGAGTTGCTAAGAAAATGTATTTTTGACTGAGTAAGTAGGTTCGTGTGTGTAGGATGTCATAACATGTACGATGCCATGTCGAATATGAAATAAAGGGAGGAATGGTAATTTGCATTTTACGAAATAAACGGTTGCGTGGCGAAACGTTTTTTTAATAAAAATAAACATACAGTGTCGACGAGCTCTGTCATCAGTTCTGATACCATGTTGGTGGTACTAAAAAAATTTTAAACCAACTTCAATTTCGCAAGAGTAATTTTCTGTACATTTGATGGTCATTTTTGTTTACAACATTAAAGGTCCTCATCAGATCCTCAAGTTATTCTTACCACAATAAAAGCATTAGCTTATAATTAAAAAAAACAAAATCGATGCACCTAGTCGTAAGTTCTGAGGTCACAAACATAAAAAAGGTACCGACGAATTGAGAATCTTTTCCTTTTTAAAGTCGATTAAAAATGTTAAAAATGAAAAGTTATTTGGTGGTATTTCAGTTCAAAACAGTACAGAAATATTTTTCTTTAAATAGCCAGATAAATAGAAGTTTACTATAATTACACATATAAAAAGGTTACCTCCGAATTATCCTCGTCTTCATCCACATTATCGTAATTAACAAAAGCGTACCGCAATTGATTCTCAAAATGTTCTCTCGCCTCCAACTTTTCCAAATCACTTAGTTTTTTCTCATTCATTTTAAAATAATCACAATTAAAAATCACATAGGTAAAACAATAGTAGTACCGTCAGTATATTATTATAAACTTAAAAAAAATCCGGCGAACGAGACAAGCGTTCAAAACTGACAGCTATGAAGTGAGCGATGATGGGAACATGCATTATTGAATAGCGTCTGAAGTACATCGATAAGTCTGATGACCACGTTGGGCGCCAAATGTAACCGGTAGATGTGAGTTCCTATAATCAGGAGGATGTTATGCCTAGCTAGCCTAAGGTTCTTACAGGTGAGGTCAGGAAAGAGGGCGCCACAAGCTTTCTTAACCAAAGCTTGAAAACAAATTAAAACTAAGACAATGTTTATATAACATTTATTTACACAATTTTTATATACCAATAAATATTGGAAGCTACACAGTATTATTATAGTTTATTGAGTTGCCAGCTATGAAGTGAGCGATGATGGGAACATGCATTATTGAATAGCGTCTGAAGTACATCGATAAGTCTGATGACCACGTTGGGCGCCAAATGTAACCGGTAGATGTGAGTTCCTATAATCAGGAGGATGTTATGCCTAGCTAGCCTAAGGTTCTTACAGGTGAGGTCAGGAAAGAGGGCGCCACAAGCTTTCTTAACCAAAGCTTGAAAACAAATTAAAACTAAGACAATGTTTATATAACATTTATTTACACAATTTTTATATACCAATAAATATTGGAAGCTACACAGTATTATTATAGTTTATTGAGTTGCCATAGTGGCTCAATTGTATTCAAAAAAAACAAAGTATGAGTTAAATGTTCCTTTACAAAACAAAAAAAGAATTTAATGTGATAAGCGAACAAAGCAACTAGATATATGCAGAATTACAAACATGAAACAGTCAAACTAATCCCACGTAAAGATCCTATCCTTATGCTAATGTTAATGTTTAACCTAAACATGCAACGTGCCCTATTTGTTAAAGTGGGATAAGTTTGACTCAGGCAAATAAAAAAAACAATTATCTATGAATGAAATTAATGGACAAAGTGATAGTCCTTACTTATACAGACCTTACTTTCTAACAAAAGTTATACTAAAAAGGGTTAGACAATACCCATGTTCACATATGAGACCTACAATGTAATAAACCTTGACTTATACTACCAACTCTCTCTCTATAGTAAAATACCATGTGTTTGTAATTTAGATGAATTAAGTAAATTATTTATCAAAAAAAAGAACCGAAACTTGGGGTATCAAATTGGCACTAGGTCACCTGATTAATTGTATGCAGAAGCCGGTGTGAGCCCAAATCAAGCACGAGGTATGTGGCAGAGGAACGCGTGCGCGAGTCCTTGCCTGCCGACTGATGGCAAGGCCCCGTCGCACCAACGCCAACAAGGTGTGCGCCTCAGCAAAGATGCGCCAAAATATATAGGAACTCACATCTACCGGTTACATTTGGCATAGAATGGAAATCTTGGTTAGATTATTTAGGCAAATGTAACCGGTAGATGTGAGTTCCTATAATCAGGAGGATGTTATGCCTAGCTAGCCTAAGGTTCTTACAGGTGAGGTCAGGAAAGAGGGCGCCACAAGCTTTCTTAACCAAAGCTTGAAAACAAATTAAAACTAAGACAATGTTTATATAACATTTATTTACACAATTTTTATATGCCAATAAATATTGGAAGCTACACAGTAATTATTAAGTTTATTGAGTTGCCATAGTGGCTCAATTGTATTCAAAAAAAAAAACCAAAGTATGAGTTGAATATTCCTTTACAAAACAAAAAAAGAATTTAATGTGGTAAGCGAACAAAGCAAATAGAATTATACAGAATTACAAACATGAAACAGTCAAACTAATCCCACGTAAAGAACCTATTCTTATGCTAATGTTAGTATTTAACCTAAACATGCAACGTGCCCTATTTGTTAAGGTGGGATAAGTTTGACTCAGGCAAATAAAAAAAACAATTATCTATGAATGAAATTAATGGACAAAGTGATAGTCCTTACTTATACAGACCTTACTTTCTAACAAAAGTTATACTAAAAAGGGTTAGACAATACCCATGTTCACATATGAGACCTACAATGTAATAAACCTTTGACTTATACTACCAACTCTCTCTCTATAGTAAAATACCATGTGTTTGTAATTTAGATGAATTAAGTAAATTATTTATCAAAAAAAAACCGAAACGTGGGGTATCAAATTGGCACTAGGTCACCTGATTAATTGTATGCAGAAGCCGATGTGAGCCCAAATCAAGCACGAGGTGTGCGCCACCAACGCCAACAAGGTGTGCGCCTCCACAAAGACCGAGACTCCAAATCCTGAAACATTTAAAACAAAATAAGTATATGCCACACCAGTCCTGCACATGCCCAAGGCTTGATGATGTTAAAATTCTAAAATTAGTCAACGATGTCAAAGATATGGACAGATTCCATTGTCTGTACACCATATATTATTTGCCTGTTACACGCCATATGGCCTGATAAAACCAAAATCTACATTTATATTTATATATTTTTTTGTGCACACGGTATTTTTGTACTGAATAAAACTTTTAAACTTTTAAACTAAAAAAAAAATATGAAGTGATCACGCAGCTCTTTAAAATATTTAATGATAAATTAGGGTTACTCACTCGGTAAAGCAAAATCAAAATTATATGTCCACGCCGTCCAAACACGGTACGCAGCATCCAAAATACAACGCCTTCCTCCAACGTTACTCAATTACAGCCTAAAACAAAATATAACTAGTATTAATTACACATGAACAACGGTGCCACACCCTTGCGGGTTTCTCCACATGTTAAATATAAGTTGTATGCTTACCAATACAATTCTGCAACTCGAACTTGGATTCTGGCTTCTTTTAAAAACGATAGCACTCGTGAGAGAAGTCAGATGAAGAACTCCAAAAAAAAACAAATTGACTATGTAGTACCCTTAGACCATAGTAGTGGTCCTCAGGCCGCTTCCAAAAAGACTCGTTTCAGAGCGGAGACTTTTTTTATACCCCTCAAAATCCTCAAATAGTGATGCACAACTCATGACTTAGTCCTTGCAAAATTGCCAAATCAGCTGTAATGAGTTCACACGCGAAAAAGTCCAGATTTATTGAAATTAAGCCAAACTTCTAAAATTGACAAACAACCAAAAAACTCGCCCAAAACTTTATAACGAAAACAATCTAATGAACCTGTCCGACATATACTTAGGTTTTACAGATCACCTATATCTATCTGTCACTTTTCAGATTGTTTACCTCACTCGAGAAAAATGGCGTCTTTTTTTTTCAATCAACCATAGATATCATAGACTACGACTATGATTTGTCTCTGAATTTCTAATTAGAATTTTAATTTAAATTGATCAAATAGAAGAATTAAATATTGCAACTACATTATTTACTATCAAAGAATGATATTTATTTCAATAAAAAAAAAAAACTTTAAAAGAAACTAGACTCATAAGTTGTAAACAGAACTACGCCATCTATCATTTGAGAAGAGGAACTACTAAACACCATTACCACGTAGTTATTCAGCTGAAACAAAATCGATGCACCTAGTCGTAAGTTCTAAGGTCACAAACATAAAAAAGGTACCGACGAATTGAGAATCTTTTCCTTTTTAAAGTCGATTAAAAATGTTAAAAATGAAAAGTTATTTGGTGGTATTTCAGTTCAAAACAGTACAGAAATATTTTTCTTTAAATAGCCAGATAAATAGAAGTTTACTATAATTACACATATAAAAAGGTTACCTCCGAATTATCCTCGTCTTCATCCACATTATCGTAATTAACAAAAGCGTACCGCAATTGATTCTCAAAATGTTCTCTCGCCTCCAACTTTTCCAAATCACTTAGTTTTTTCTCATTCATTTTAAAATAATCACAATTAAAAATCACATAGGTAAAACAGTAGTAAAGGTAAGTAGTTAAGGTTATAATAGTCAGTATATTATTATAAACTTAAAAAAAATCCGGCGAACGAGACAAACGTTAAATACTTTTAACGAAGAGCTTTTACATTAATTTGAACTTTCACACCACAATATAAACCATTAATCAAGGAAACAATACGAACTTTTACGAAAAAAAATAAACAGTTTAAGAAATACGTATTTTTTAGGAAAATGAAAAATCAAGTTGATCAATGTTTTGTCCGTGGCGAATACTGATACGATACGAGGTGTAAAAATATCGACAAAACAAGCTAGGTGTTTATGGCATGGGGTGGCATGGACTGTATATACACGGCTATAATTACCTAATGTGAATTGCTTGTGAACATGCATGAAGCGCTAACTGCCATGAAAGTGATTTAGGACTTCAATCCAGACTAAACTTGCTTCTATCTGCGGCTTCGCTTACACTGTCTTAACATTTTAATAAGCATATAAGTATCTAGGTATTAGTGTAGTATGTATTTGATGCTACTCGTTTTTATATTATTTTTATATTATATATATTTTAGGTTTCGCCATTTATTAACCTAAGTTTAATTCGGAATTTCTTAGGAACATTGGCACAGTCAGGCTTGAAAACTTCAAACGCAGGCGACCACGAGCGACCGTAAGAGGCGCCAAGAGCACTTTTCAGAGCGCTTGAATACTATGCATTATAGTAATATTCATAAAGTTTCAAATCACATGACACTGAAACTTCGCTTCGCTTCCATCTCGGTGTGATCCTGATCATCAGCGTCAATAGTTGCTAAGTTTCAAAAGTAGGTACTTATTTTATTATTCAATAACCTGCCTTATTTTTATAGTTATCAAGAGGTTTCAAAATAAACTGATTCCTACATTTTCCAATATTCTTTTGAATTGTGTTCCTAAATTACTGCTTTTCCACTGATTTTAAGTGTGCCTCAAAATAGAATAAACGTAATTAGCTTGGTACTTCAAATAATAATGTCACAATCACAATGCCATAAATAAAAGGTACAGCACAATATTTCAATAAAATTTTTATACTTAATTTCTTTAAAAAAATCAGAAAGTGCTTACATTTGATAGGTAATTGTGATACCATATGCAATGCGTTTCTTTTGAACACTTCAGATAGGAAAGGTAATGCTACTATAAATTGATGTTGACTGCAAATTCCGTTTTCAGCATTTAATAAATCGTTTAACTAAAACCATGATAATTTAAAAAGTTTGTCGTTTTTTATTTGAGCACGTATGTCTAAAAACGTAATATAAACGTATGTCTTTGAATAACCCTCACGGTTTCAGACTTATCCTCAGTAGCTCTTAAAAAACTCATCCCTGTAATAGACGTAGGTTTTTTAAATTTTGTAAAACGTTATCTTAAAAAATGCATTATAAAAAGAGGTTTAATACAAATCCACAGAATGCCCGGTTTCTTAGGCAAGCTGAACTTTAGCACATGTTTTTGACTTTCAAAACCAAAAACACAACGCTCAAAACACTTCCTACATTGAAACTGCCTTCAAAATATTTGCTATATCTACTTGGGCATTCAATAAAGACATTTTAGACAAACTGCAAACAATTTCACACCATAGTGCTACTTACCTGCACGATATAATGCCGTCATTCTGTCGTAATCCATAAACTTACCTACAGTTATCGAACGGTATGGTAGTCCAATTTCCGATGCTGGGAAATAGTTACTTGTTATACAAGATTGATAGACTTGGTTAAGATGGTTGTATGCGTCAAGCTAGCGAATTTTCACTTTAAGAAAATGTTCTAGACATGTTTATGCTGTCCTCGCGAACTTTTAATGCACCAAAAGCACGCTGGACATATTCCTCCCTCACCACCACTATCTTACTCCAACCGATATATATTTTAAATTTGATTTCGGACAGCTGTTTTAGAACTTTGCCTGATGGTCCGGTGCATGGTTGCACTGACCCACCATCCGATTGTGGTAGATGTGCCTTCGATCGCATTGTTTGTTCGGTTTTTCTCAGCAAAGGTATAAGGCCAGGGTCTTTCAACCATTGGTGAGACGAACGAGCCTATTTTATGCGCCCAGCGGTTTCACCCGCGTTAATCCCGTTCCGATAAAAAGTAGCCTATGTGTTAATCCAGGGTATCACCTATCTACATACCAAATCGGTCCATCCATTTTTGCGTGAAAGAATAACAAACAGACCTACATACATTCTCACAAACTTTCACATTTATAATATTAGTAGGAGTAGGATAGGAAGTAGGATTGACAAATATTTATCAATAAGATCATGAATTCATTGAACGTACCTACTTACATAAAAATATAAACATTACTTTTCAAACAAATCTATACCTCCTATCGAAAATATTATAAAGAGGTACAATTTGTTTGTTTGTTTGACGAAGGTAATCTCCGAAACTACTCAGTCGATTTCAAAAATTAAAATACTCTTACAAAGTTAAAAGTATTTTTTAAAATCGGTACCGGTGTGAAAATTACCGGGCAATGGCAACACAATATTTGAGAAACGTAGTCTCTGGATAGACAAAGTATAGTAGTATATAAGTATACATAAAGTTTATTTTCTATACCTATTTCGTCTCGAAACTAACTTTATGCGTACAAGTATAGAGAACATCATTTATTACAAACCTACAATAATGTGTTAGTAAATCATTCATGCGATGTGAAAGAAATCTATTTACCTAGCTCCTATATTTACCACCCCGCACGAAACTTATAAAAGTCTATATAATGTGCCATAAACGCACGAAATGATAGCGTGTCAAGCCAGTAAAGCCACATACCAATGGCACTGTGTTATACATACCCTACTTATCTCCTCCTCAGTCATTTGAGGTGGTTTCCTTTCTGTCTCCTCCATCTTTATCTATTCTACAAATCAAACAAAACTTCCAAAACAAAACCAATTAATAACGTCACGAAATTAATTACATTTGAATGAAAAACTAAAACGGGGAGCGCAAAAAAAGTCGCCCGTCATGATGCGGATTTAAAAAACAACTGATAGGTACATTACGGAACGTTTTCCAGTGGCTTATTAAAAGAAAGAGAAAGTATGGTAAATTAGAGTAATGTGCTTTATTAATGTTAAAAGTAATTTAGTTTGTCCCTTAGAAGTGGCGTGTTGTCACGCTCCATGGCGGCAGCTCGCTCCTGGCACCGGCGACCCCCTAGTTCAATAACATTGCAGATCGCCCTGTATTACTCGTACGTACTACCTTTGCGGATTATTTAACCAACGGGCGCATTGCTTTACCGCAAAAATAACAAACAACCATCTAATGTATTGCAAAGATGACTTCGAAATAATACAAACCATTTTACATAATACAATGTATATTCATGTAAATTATTGTCACAAAATTAAATTATAATATAATTTGAGAGATATGAATATCACAATACATTTAAAATACTTCATGCAACTTATACTTACTTACTATATATTAATACATAATAATATAGTAATAAAAAGCGTAGATGAAACTGAATTAATTTTAAACAAACAAAGATTAAAGAGTGTAGATAGGAACCTACTAATAATAATAATATTATAAATCCCCATATTTTAAAATATACAGGCTGTACTTTTATTAGACTAAGCACATAATATGAAAAAAAAAATTTGAAATGTCGTCTTGGTCAAACCAATCCAGATTCATTTATTGTTATAACTTTTTATTACGTACATTTTATAAAAATGGGTACAAAATTATTTACTTTTTGGACACTTTGGCAATGTTTTTGTAACTTGGTAAAAGTACATATAAAATCTGTTAAAAATTTAATAAATTCATCGCTATCCTATTTTAAAAATTCAGTCACTGTACTCGTATCAAGTGTACATTACATGTTTGATATTATCATTATTCAGTTAAGTTTTGGCGATATCAGAATCGGCACTAATATATCCATTTACATTTATGTACGTACATACTTATTTGGTTTATGCCTGAATACTCAAAGGATATTATATATTTAAGGCCGTATTAACCGATAAGGAAGTAATTTTTTTGTCAAATTTGTGGTCAAATGTCAAATTTTGACATAGTTAATCACCGCTTACTTTAATTTCTGTATTCGGGCATTAATCGCTCTATACTTCATTTCTTGAAGCGAGCTAATAGGAAGACAAAATAAACGCACGTGATTGGCCGTCGAAAAAAAAGGTGTTTCTCGTGATTGGCTGATAGACAATTATTTTTGACAACCTATCACGTGAGTTTATTTTATCTTCCTATTAGCTCGCTTCAAGAAATGAAGTATAGTGTAGCAGGTCGCGTCACGGCCTGATGTAGGACTCTAACAAAGTTAAATGTTCTGTAATATGGTAACTGGTAACCTTATTTATAATTCAACAATAAAACTAATTACGCTCACGATACATCACTGTTAATTTTGCATCGAAAATAAAATATTTTATTCGCTTATATTTCCACATGTTTTTTGCTCATGTGAAAAAATTGAAAAATACTATAATATTATAATATTAACAAACTTCTACATTATATTTATTTTATTTCATTTAATCAATAATGCAAAAATATGGCCAAATAATTTATTATTTATTTATTTATTTACACCACCTTATGAACAGTGATAAAGTTTACTTTCATTGATGAACAATAGTACCAGGTACTGTTAAATCAATTCAATGAGTTATAGTTTTGCGTGACTATGAGTTACGTTGTAGTAAAGTTATTCAAAAGAACATATTTTTATTTAATTTTCATTAGACTACACAAACGTAAAAGACAGAATACATAAAATAATACAGTGTGTACTATTACGTATGATCCTGATCCATGTAGGATCCTAATATAAATCCCAAAAAATAAGGAAATTTTACGAGTAAATAAAAATGAGAGTAATTTTTGTTACATACCTTGTTTTAGTTTCTAATAATTTTAATTTAATTATTATGTTTGATATTTCTACTAAATGATGGAAAGGATAGTAATCTACATCCATAGCACCTATCATCAGACTTCATCTGAAACATGTCCTAATTAATGGCAATAAGGCACAAAATTGTTTATATTACATAAACCAAAATATTAACAACAGTTTCATTAAACTAAAAATGTCAGTATTATTATTAAACAATACTAAAAGATATTGTAACATTAAAATCGTATAAAAATTGTATATTTCTAAAATGTCAGATTAGTCATAAACGACATCGTATCACTTCAACTATTAGTATAAGTCGCGCCGTGTAAAAAGAACGATGAGGGGAACGGGAGGGGGTATGTATGCTACCGGGTTACTCGCTCACGAACCAATAGCACGCGCTAAATCAATAGTGTGAAGTGCGCCGCGTCACCCTCCACCAATCCCACCTAAGATTTCTTAAAATCGCCTACTGCGCAGCTTTTTCCCTCAGCGTTCTTATTACGTGGCGCGACCTATAATTACTGAACAATATTACTTACTTACATTTGGTACTTACTTTACTACCATTTTATACAAAAAGTATTATCTATATCTGTACCACAGATTACTTAGACACTACTTATGTAATCTGTGTCTGTACTAATATTATGAAGAGGTTATGTTGGTTTGTTTATTTGTTTGACGGAGGTAATCTCCGAAACTATTCAGCCGATTTCAAAACTTCTTTCACCGATGTGTTGAATGGCCTGTCGTGATGGTTATAGGCTACATTTTATTTTGCCTCTTGTTAGAACTGGACGTATTTTTACATACGTCTGGAAGTACGTTTTATGTACTTATATAAAAACTTTAACACAGTAAGTACTGACCTATAACATTTTATCACTTACACATAAATCCTTACGTTCAAATATTCGCATAATATTGTTTATTGTATTACTATATTTAATGAGTAAATAAAGTATTATAACCACTATATTTTATTTAGTACCATACATAGCTAGGTACTACTTTATTTTTCCAGTATTTATTTATTTTATTTGTTTGTTTTCCAAAAATCTTAAAATAAAATCAAATAAATACTGAAAAAATAGTACCTTTATATTATTGTAATAGTAGCATACGAGTGTTTCTGGACATGGCTCTAACTACTTTTTATGCATACCTAAATTTTCTAGGTAACCTTTGATATAGGTACATATTTAATTTTTTAATATAATTCGAATTACTTGAAATTTTTTATTTTACTGGAATTTTATAAATTCTAGCAAAATTTATAATCGAATACAAGGGATTCTACTTACCATAATTAGGTTAACTATGAATATATAATAAGTCTAATTAGAATGTAGGTAGTCAGAGCCATGTTCAAATTTACATTCAGCGTGACGGGTGGCAAGCCCATTGTTGATGGAAGCCGGTTACGTGATGACGAGCCTAGGCGTTGGTAGAATGGTGGTGTGTTCGCCAAACATCATGGAAGTCATCCATTTGAGTCTATCTTCATTTACAGCGCCGGCGATCGTGCAGCCGAACCAGGGTTTATCCTTGCTTCTGTTAATAATATAAAAATTATAATAAATAAATATTCTTGGACATTCCACTAAATATACTCGTAAATGTCGGTTTATAGTTATATAAAATATATCTATATTATATAACTATAAACCGAAAACTTAGCCAGGCCCGACAAAGCAGGAGTAGGTTCCCGTGCTTCGAGGGTACGTTAAATTGTCGGTCCCGGCTTTTAAAGTCGTTAAGCCATGACGGAGGTCTGTAGACAGCCTAAAAACTCCGTCATCAGAGTTGGCCACTTGCTACGAACGAACGAACCTATGTAATACTAGCAGCACGTCCCGGACTCCCGGCTTTGCACGGGTGTACTAATGAAACTACCGGGATAAAATATAGCCTATAAAATATAAACCTTCCCGACAGTCCATTCTAAAATTGGTGAAAGAATTTTTGAAAACAGCTGTGTAGTTTCGAAGATTACCCTCAAACAAACAAACAAACTTTACCTCTTTATAATATAAGTATAGATTACCTCTTCTGTTTGTCCCTCGGTATGAAAGTGATGGCCCAGCGAGACTGAGGATTCCGTTTGGGTTCGTGGCCCAAGTACCACAGTATGTCTCTGATATACCATTCCTCTATTTTTTGTGAACCCTGCAATTAAATAAATATTTACTTCTGTGTATTAGCTCAGCTGTTCGATTCTTGACGACATTCAAAACATGACAAGGTAAGAAATTGCACGTTATCACAGAATAAAGTGACGTTATCTAGCTTTTGTTTTCTGAAACCCATAGAATTTTTCAAAATAACCACGCAGTGACGTGCCGCTAGACGTGGTTATTCGCCATATTATACCAAAAGTCAAAATATTTTATTCAATAAGATCATAAAAAAGACCACTTTGACATGTCACGTTCTTAAAACTAGGGGATTCTATTGCCTGTTCCAACGCGATTCCCTACACCAGGGAAAGAAGCAGGCAAGAACCTGGTGATGCGGGCCTAGCATTTTTTTCAGTGGTCCAATAACTGAGTTGGAGCATGCCATAACACAAGTATTAAATTGCTTAGCTAGATGACGCTGAGTAAATACATAAAATAAAATCACGCCTCTTTCCCACGGGGGTAGGCAGAGACCACGGATCTCTTGCTACGATCCTGACACACCTCTTTCGCCACATTCACTCTTTACATTCTTCAGACATGCTCCCCGGTTTAAGGTACTTCTGACCTGTGACGTATGTCCGAGGATATATTTATACCGCACCTGTTTATCCTTGAAGTAACACAAACAGCTATGCTGAAACTCGAACATGTGAAGCTTGAACGCCTTCATAGATTCCGTCGCGACTTTCAACTCTCCGCAAACGTGATTATTGTTCCTTAGCGATTCCATTTCATGTAAGATACTGTTCTCTTTTATAACTAAATAGTTATCTTTCCTGTCTTCCTCGTCCCAGTATCCCCAGCGGAGAACAACATCCAGTACTATCTCGTCGATGTGGACTATTCGTCTCATTGAGTCGTTACATATCACTTCTTCGATCATTAGCATGTGTGCTTCCATTTTCGCTTTCTCGCATAGTTCTACGCACACGTCCGCTGAAGATTTGCTTGGTGTTAGCTGTCAACAAAGATTATAAGACATACTTAAAAAGTCGGCTTCTTCTTTTTATTTTATAAGGAAAGACACAGCTAGTCTTGTAGCAGTTTAAAAAGCTAAAAAGTGCTTGCAACGCGTCAAACGAACTGATTACAAAACTGGTTTCAACCTTTTCGTTTTGCGAGTATAAATAATAAATAAATAAATGAAAGGATTCTTATGTGGGATTGGTGTTGTGATGACGCGGCGCACTTCACACCATTGATTTAGCGCGTGCTATTGGTTCGTGAGCGAGTGCCCGCGCGCAAACATACCCCCTCCCGTTCCCCTCATCGTTCTACGTGGCGCTTATACCTACTTACCGCTATTTGATAACAGGCAGACTTGTCATTGACATAAATCCATGCCCGAAGGTCGCCGGCGGCTTTCGGCGCTGAGGGTGCAGAGTTACTCAATACCCTCAAAAGTATCTTCCTCATTGCCCCCTCTCGCTTCTTCTCACTATCTGTGTACATCCATATCGACTCGAAGTGTACAATCAAGTCGCGTATGACGAAAACTTCTTTGGACGACCAAGCAGCTTGCATAGCGTTGTTGGTCTGTAAACAAATACATTGATATAGTAACCGTACAGGGAATGTCTAAAATTTTGTTTTTTGCTTTTTAATTATCTTGTATAAAATTTTTGCGAATCAAAAATAGCATCGCGAAAACAACTGGAATATGATGGTATGTAAGTTACTTAGGTATACTAATACTAACTTGCATATTTGGCGTAAAATCAGACCGTTGTTTTCGCGGATTACTGATATTTTGGATTCGCAACATGATACAAGTTAGACAATCGGGAGCCCGGTCGTGCATCAATGAACTTTTCGTGTATAAAAATGTATATGCGTTTGAACACGAGCTTTACACGGTGTAGGAAAATATTAGGAGAACCAGTTAACTTCTGCCAAATATGTATTTGGACATACCTCAGATTACCCCCTTAGACTTCTTCAAAAGGAGCTAAAAATACAAAAGATTTAAAACAAATACTCCTGAAAAGAGATTCACAACGATTACTAACTTACATTGTGGACTTTTAATTTGATATTCAGACTTTAAAGTCGATAGATATCATCATCATCATGGGTAGCTCAAATTATAGCCCACCGCTGGGTATAAGCCTCCTCCCTCAAACGCCAGTCTAATCGGCCCTATGCCGTTTTTCTGTAGATAATGAATTATTTTTTTAGTGTCATCTCTGAGTTTGTTATGATATCCTGGTACCTAACTTCTATTTTTAAATCCACTATTTGTACGAGATGCGAGAGCGCATGCGTCGTCATGAGAAAGAATGCAAGGGAAAACAGATGAACAGATACTGAGCATAACACAAATAGTAAATGTTACCATGTTTTTAAATAACAAAATTAGATCTCATTTGCCGAATACTCAAATGCTTATAAAATATTTAAGACCGTATTAACCACTACGAAAGTCATTTTTTGACAGATTTGGATGGACAAATGTTAAATTATGTCATAAATAAGCGCCATGGTGCATTCGGGCGATTGTAAGTTAATTTTGTTCATTAAAGTGGTTGCGTGCGTAATAATAATTTGTATTAGGAGACGGCGCTAGATTGATCCATACAACCACCTTAAGAGTTTATTATTTATTTTTATAATAACCTGACCCTATTATGCGTATTGGACTTATAAACTTATATTAGCTGAAATCTGTTGCCATCTACAAGAAAAAACATTATTTGAAACCTACAGGTCTTTCATGAAAACTTGACAATTGAATATTAGAATGTTTTTTTCTTGTTAATCATATGGCCACGAAAAGAGATAGCAACAGATTTAATATGTGTTTTAGCTAATACAGGTTTACTGGTAGAATATGCATAAGGGGGTCAGTATAAGTAATTGTCAAATGTTTATGAATAAGATAAGACCATAATATTTTACGCCTTAACAAACAAATTCGAGATACAAAGCTGTATCTGAGATGGTATGGTGTTTATGCCAAAAGATATCTCCTAGTTCGTTATGGAAGCCTGGTACTTCGCGCTAAATTTCAATCAATACAATGTTTTATTGATTACGATAAAGCGCAGGCGTGTAGAGATTACGAAAGAGAACAGTGCAAGGGAGAAAAGGATGCACACAGAGGTGCATATCTCTATAGCAATAGATAACATGTTTGATGCAAACCTAGACCTATAAATATGATCAGTCATTTGGTTACCATAACACAAGCATTAAGTTGCTTAGCTTGGGACTAGATGACGTTATGTGGGATGTCCAAGGATATTTATTATTTTATAATTATTATATTAGTTCGACATTCGCCCCATTAAGTCCGGCACTAATTATAAACTGTTATCCTTATTTTAAATGATTTTGTAAATGTTCGCTCCATTTTGTGTTTCTGTTTTGCCTCGCATATTTTATAATACATTTTAGTAAAGTCAGAATATGAAATGTTTGAACTATTCAAGCTTGTAGGTAACAAATGTCTAATCGGGCGAATCTGGAAATATTTTAGAAGCGGGGCAAATCAGATTTGTTTGGAATGTGGGGCGAACAAGAAACAAGATTCACGTTGAATGTCGAACAAACCACTGCGGGCTTACCATGACCGTTTATAGCGATTCAGTTTAGGTCCAACTACGAACCACTTTTGACATAAAATAAGGCGCTGACGTAAAGTTTTGACAGTAAGGCAGAACCTAAACTGAATCGCTTTGACGTCATGGTACGGCTCCTGGACCACGTTGATGAACTTTGGTGATCTTAATTGTCAATTGGCGGCAGGCGGGCGGGCGTGTTATGGGGGCAAAATGTTATATGTAGGTACTCCTATGTTGTTTGTTGGGTGTCGTTTTCACATAGTTTATACCTATAAGGAGATTCTTACAACTTTATAATAAGCGACTTCTCTAGGCATTTGTACTGAATCCCATCGAAGCCCAAAACTTTTAGTAAGATTTTTCAATAATGTACGCCAATGTAAACCCGCCGTATAATGCCTTGCATTCTAAACCTCCTAACAATTTATGAAGTCCTGGTAACATTGTACATATACTTGGAATCGGATCAATAGCTTGCACTCGATATGGGCGCAAGCGTGGTATGCAATGAGACAGGTATACTAGTAGAATAGGATGCAATTTATTCTGACTACCCAAGGCATGTTAAGAAAACTTTCAGGCATAAAAAACTCGTTTTTATGATGTCTAAGAGTCTACCCTTTAGACAGAAAAGTTTTCATGATGTCTATACTAACATTTTAAAGGAGTAATGTTGGTCTGTTTGTTTGTTTGAGGGAGGTAATCTCTAAATCTACTCAGCCGATTTTAAAAAGTAACCAGATGATTGATATAATACACACATTTTTGGCTTATTCCACTATACATACATGTTATATAGATAGAAAACACCCAGACACGGAACAAAATGTAAGTTCGAGAAGGGAGCTGTCAATCGCCACTCGGATTTCATCCACACAAGCACTTTGTGAACCCTTTTACAGCATCAGCAGAAATGCATTGCGATGAGCGGTCATTTTATTCAATCAAAATGTCACAGAGGGCAGCACTAATTACTTGCATGTGTAGTAAGTGAAATCTGAGTTATCTATACTAATATTATAAAGAGGTAATGTTGGTTTGTTGACGGAGGTAATCTCCGAAACTATTTAGCCGATTTCAAAAATTGTTCACCGGATGTGTAGAATGTACTGACGGGATGGTTAAAGGCTATATTTTATCCAGGTAGTTTCATTTATACACCCGTGCAAAGCCGGGACATGCTGCTAGTTGCAAATAAAATATCACCACGTCCACATCACTACTGTATTTCCCAGGTGCGAAATAATCTTTTAGACCTTTAGTCATTTTTATATCCTTTGAAACATTCTTTACAAAGGCTATAAATTTCATAATCATTATTTATGAGTGCAGTTAACTTGATGCAGCAGGTAAATATAAAAGCAAAAATCTTTTTTTACTGATAATTACATCTAATTTTAACAAAACAATATATAAGGGCAATATCGAAGGCTCGCATTACCTATATTTATAATAGAATATACAAAACATTGGGCTCGTCCGGGATTTGAACCCGGGACCTCTCGCACCCGAAGCGAGAATCATACCCCTAGACCAACGAGCCGATACATTAATCGTTAAATAAATGGAATAATATATAGTTTTTAGTTTCACGTAGGTTGAAATTATTGATAACTTAGGGCAAACAATTTATTGTTATGGTTTCATTTTAAAAACATTTATGTAATGTGTATGATTTAAATCTTTTTGTAGTTGTTTTTACAGTTTATTTTTAGAGATGATAGCTAAATTAGCCAATTAAATATTAACCTTAATATTTAAGTAGCGGTTGAGTATTTAGAAGCGACTTAAAAGCCTCATAGTCCTTACTCGCCCGTGGCACAGACTACAGAGAGCCCGTGGATCGCACTTAGCCGGCCGTGAACACAACCCACCCCCGAAACAGGTGTGTAGATTGCATTCGCCTATTCTTCCAGCGCGCGGAGTAGCATACGTTCCGTATATATGTTTAGATCTCTTATTAAGGTAAGGATTTGATAAGTAAATTACTTGTGGAAATGAACTTCTAGTGGGAAATAGTGTTGACTATGATTGACTTGTCTTTTAAAAACAAATGTATGAGACTATCAGCACGCCCCGGCTTCGCACGGGTGTACATATGTAACTACCGGGATAAAATATAGCCGTATAACCTTCCCAACAGTCCATTCTACACATCGGTAAAATCATTTTTAAAATCGGCTGAGTAGTTTCGGTGATTACCTCCGTCAAACAAATTTTACCTCTTTATAATATAGTATAGATAGGACGAAAGATTTTTTCAAAAACAAACATTAAATAATTTCATTAACATAATCTTTAAAAAATTGAGAACTGACTTTTTATCTTAAAAAGAAAATAGGGGCCACAATCACAATTTACTCCAATCTGTATTATGATATAGTTATCTATCATCAGATCGGTTTACTCACAATAAATGCATTTTAAAACTGCATCACCAAATAGCACTCGGACGGGTTTGAACCCGCGTCCTTAGTTTAAAATACCGGTGCTCTAGTTCAACTGAGCTATTAGCAATCGACATCTTTGGCCAAATTTTGTAAATATGTACTATACTTTACAGCCTTTATGCCGTATAACGCTAGAAAAATCAAAAGTATAAAATGGTCGTTGAAAAATGGAATTTAGTTGAAGAACTTCATAAAAATGTCAAAAGAAGCTTCATAAAAACAATTGCGACCCTGCCAGGATTCGAACCTAGAATCTTCTGATCCGTAGTCAGACGCGTTATCCATTGCGCCACAGGGCCATGTAGGAGATAGTTTGAATTAGCGGTATACTTTCAAGCAAGCTCTCACAATAAAAGCTGTGTTTGAGCTTATGTCAAGAGAAATTTGTCAATGAGTCGATTAATGATGCCAAAGAACCCACAAACAAGTTGTTGCATTATACGAATCCTACCTAAAATGACTTGTAACAAAAAGAAGTAAAAGGTAATAAAAGTATTTTGTTTTATTAAAAGAGTTTTATTACTGCGCAAAATATCATTTATACTTATAAAAATAGTTCTTAAATGATATCATTAAAGTTTTCATCCTGATCCACCGCATAATCTGGATGTGAGCTGATACCGTCTACGTCCTCCACAAAATGTATTCCATTCAAAGTATTATAAAAACCCTGGCAGTCTTTTGGAATCAGGTGCATCATTGACTTCATCATCATCCTGATGACATCCGCAGCCTGATCTCTCCCACTGCTGGGAATAGGCCTCCCTTTGTTTCTGCCATTGCTCACGGTCCTGCGCTTGCCTGATCCACTGCCGGCCCACGACGTTGGCAATATCGTCGACCCATCGTGCTGCTGGACGTCCGACGCTTCTCTTGCCAGTCATCATTAACTGAAGGTCATCTAATTTAGCCTGAGCAATTTCTTACCGTCAGGCCAAAGACAAACGAAATCGTTTTCCGTAATATGCATTATTATTTTTCCTTTAATGGTTCTTTTTATGTCAATCTCCTTTTCTTGCCCGTCTATATTCATAAACATGGAATGTTCACAATGTTTTTTTAGCAAAACTTCTTTGGTTTTTAGCTAGTTGATATTTTCTTTATTTGGAAATACTTTTCTATTGACTATTTTCTTTTCTATTTTGGATGTTCCGAAAAAATCTTCATTCTGCATTATATAATGTATAAGAGGATTTTTCTTTTTGCAGGGTTTTATAACATTTATATACTCTTCAGCAGTATATAGTCTCTCGTGATATTTGAGCTGATACTCGATTATTGAGAAGTCAGTATCAATCGGGAGAAATGTATGCCCAGACTGTTAATATTTCAAACGTATTGTTTGCAGAATCGGGTGTGAATGTAATAGAGCTTTCAGCATCAACACTATTTTGATGTTACGATTTTGGCCTCCGCAACAATCGCTCCAAAGTGCTAGCTCTGTAACATTTGCGTCTATGTTATTTTTATTGTAGTGTATAAGACACGATCCAACCTCTTGTGCTCCTCGGCCTGCCTCCCCTTCCACACACACACACGTTGCAATGCCCGGTATCTTTCGATCCGTTGTGTAAATCAGGTTATGGGCTCATAACCTGATAGATGGAAGCGAAAATAACCAGTGATTGTTTAGATATGCAGAGATTTATTTGGATATCCTAATTGTAGAAAAACAGAGTTGACAATTAAGTGAAATGACAGATGTGAATACTCTATGCTGCCAGCATTGATAGTTTAGTTCCAAGAATAAAGCCATAGCATATTAGTTGGAATGCGTGGAAGCGGAAGTCACCGAAAAATTTTCGGTGATAAAATAATCCAATACTTTTGTTACTCAGTACTAGCTGCATTAAATTACTTATTTCAGTATACATCCCAAGTAGCGAAATAGCTTCCAAAACGCGACGCACGACTGGACGGTCTGCCATCTTCGACGTGCAGTTCTGTCGTTTCACAGTGTAAGTCGTCTCTGCGTTAGTCCGAGTTATAACACGTCTCTCTGTCGTCAAGTCGATGTTCCTGTATGTCTTAGTAGTGATTCAGTCAGCGTGATTCTAAACTGTCGATGTGATATTTTGTGTTTGGTACAAAAAAGTACGAAGCTGTTAAACACGGCGCAATTGAATAAGCGTCGAAATACTTTTTTGTACCAAACACGGCTTTTGGATCGCTCGACATGGTGGGCTGATAAATATTGATCTTTACGATCAATTCCACCCATGTTCTTGTTGTAGTCCAGAATCACGCTTGGCTTGTAGGTCGTCCTGTTATACTTGTGTGCAGTTGATGGTATGTCGATATCATACTTACTGAGTTTGAATCTCGCCATACCATCAGCGTCAGATCGGAACAAAAGCTTGCCACAATTTCCCCATGTCGTAGGTCAGTCTTTGTCAGGGTTTTCATGGACGTGGGAATGAATTCCCGGTTCAGTCGTTGAGTCCCGTAACAGTCAGTTCGTTGCAGTTTGAGGTACCTTGCTAATAATGGACAATTGTAAAAATTGTCCATTATCACAGTGTGACCTCGGCCAAGAAGTGGTTCGATGAGGTCAACCACTATCTTGGCTGTAGCGTTGGTCGGATAGCCACTTGACGATTCACACAACTCGTAAGTTTTGACACCCACCTGTGCCGACTTAGAGTTGATTTTTTGAGCAAAGCTCAGTCGGCCGTGCCACTTCAACAGTGACTCGTCAATGGCTATCTCTTGCTTAGGATAGTACAAGCTGGAAAATTTGTCATTAAAGTAGTCAATGACAGGCTTTATTTTGGTCAGTTTTGTCGTTATTCACAAAATGTAGCATCAGTTTCAGAAGTAAGTAGCGGTTGTAAGACATGATTTTCGTAATGTACTGCATAGTCCCGAATCCGTTGTAAGAGAAGTAGGATTCCTCTATGGGCAGAGGATATAGGCCCATGATAATCGTCAGAGTCAAATATGCAATCATTTCGGGTCTGTCAGTCGGGGTCCATCGTCGAAGTCTGCTGTTCGTGGGCAAGTTGTCTGCGTCGGTGAGCGCGGCAATTTTTTGCGCTGCATACCGATTGGTCTCAGCAACCAACATGTCCACAAACTGCACGTCAACCATCCGTTCAAATATGTCCGTTGGCGTTGTGTCGTCCGTTACGGCAAATGTCGGTCCAGGTGTCCCCGTAAAAGTCTCCCGTTTTCCCGTAAAAGTCGTCTTATCCTTGTTCCAGTCGAACGTGTAGTGGTCGGTCGGTAACAAGGTTCGTAGGGCGTCGTCGTTTTGTCGGTCCTCCATGTCCATGACCCGCTCTTGTCGTTCAGTCACGTTCAAGTCAAGTTCAAGACTGTTGTAGGTAGATTTACTCCTGGCTAGGATTAACTCACCGCCATGTTAAATCAAATTAGAGTTCCTCGATCTATGTCTGAAACTCTACAACGGATAGGTAAACATTTTTTTTCCTAAGATGCGATGACGGGGTAATCCTAGGCCTAAAATAGGTACAGCCAGTTGTTAATTTTCGCGAATCGCCCTGAACTACGTAGGGATAGGTACTTGCTTAGAATTGGTGATAGGAACCTACGACAGCATCAGAGAAATAACAATTAGAGTAATGCACGGAACCCTCCAAACAACTACTGGTTTCTGCCTTGTCAAAACCTGAATCAGACAATCTCTTTAGCGGAACAGATTTTGTGAGTATTTTATTTATACTTCTCTAATCTCTAAGTACTAGTAAGTACTTAAATAATCTATTTTCTATAACCGAATGGCATAAAAATGTCAACACCATCGAACGACAATGTAGCTTTAATAGCATTATCTTAGCTCTATATAGGACTATTTACTCTCACAATAATCTTATAAGCGTCTTTATCTTACATCGTCTCATACCTTGACTTATAATAATCTCAGCCAAGTATGTTACAAAATTTTGATATCTTGCACAATGCTATTCTAAAACTAAATTGTTAATACTTGTAATGATCTCAGACAAGCATGTTATAGGATTTGGGTATCTCCCACAATGCTATTCTAAAACAAAATCTATAATATAAAATGAATCGCAAAATTTGTTGGTAAGTTGTTAACTTTTTATCCCGATATGACCGCGGGAACGGGACTTACGCGGGTGAAACCGTGGGGCGCAGCTAGTTGTTAATACTTGTAATAATAATGATCTCGGACAAGCATGTTATAGGATTTGGGGATCTTGCACAATGCTATTCTAAAATTGAATTGTTAATACTTGTAATGAACTCAGACAAGTATATTATAAGTCCAGGTAATCTTATAAAATGCCTTTCGAAGACTATAAACTCCTTAGGACTATTAAGACTTCGTCAAGACACATCCTAGATTGAGAGTCTTATGATCGTCCTATAACATTGTGTAGTAGTAAACTACAAGTCAACCGCATAAGTAAATTTGCTCTTGAGAGTATATGTGCTTGTGTAATGCTATTCCTAGCATAATGGTCTTGAGAAAAACCAGTCTAAGAGCTTTTTGAGACTAATTTCACCTATAATAATCTGTTGTAGGATTTAAATGCTAGTTGGGATACTTGTATAGCTATGTTGGAAGATGATGTGCCAAAAAAGCTTAACTTTAACATTCACAATATTTAAATACTTAATTAAATGCTTTTATTTCTGTCCAAAGACATGTTTTTGAAACACTTTAGTTCAAGCTTCATACGCCATCTAGTTTCAAGACTAAAACAGGGTGCAAACAACAGTCTAAACCCTTTGGTGCGTTGGTTGAACTTGGTTGTGCTCCAGAAGTAAGCAAACTCCAAACCAAATTGCAAGAATACTCCAATAGATAGAGTTGCAATTAATAATTTTAGATTTTTATAATCTAGCCCCCTTACGCATTTTGGACCAGTAAACCTATATTAGCTAAAACCGATATTAAGTCTATTGCTATATCTTTTCGTTGCCATTAGGAGTAACAAGAAAATAACATATTTGAAACCTGTATTAAATTGTATTTTTGTAAAGTTTAACATTAACGTATATTTTGAGAAAATATGTCTAATTTAAGCTTCTCGTGATGCCTGCGGTTGTATAACGTGCACACTGCACAGCTTAGTACTTACTTACAGGATAATCTCTAGAATCTTAATTCTAAAGATTATCCTAAGGAGAATCAATCTTTGCAATCACTGATCGTGGTCATTGATGAATTTCTTATGAATATTTTTTCTTAAACTTTCGCGATCAACATTCATATTTTATTTTAGTCTGCCCGCGACCACGACTATTGTAACATAGTCGAAACGTCGGGATATAAATAAGGTAATCAACACGATAAAAACCTGAGTAAAAATAGCTCTTATGAATAAGCGCAAAAACCTAGTTATTATAGTTTATTGTGAAGCAAATCTTGAATGATTATGTCTGAACATCTGTACCTATCACTAACCATCTTTACTAACACATAATACGCAATGAATAAATTAAATTGAAATTGAAAATTGAATGTGTATCCCGAATTCAAAACCTCTAATACAAGGCCCTGTGGCGCAACGGATAACGCGTCTGACTACGGATCAGAAGATTCCAGGTTCGAATCCTGGCAGGGTCGCATGTATTTTTTTGATGATGTTTTTATACATTTTTACAAAAACAATAGTGGCGATTCTGATATCGCTAAAACTTGAACTAAACTAACTAAAGATGATACTATTCTTTTTATTTCCATCGTTATAGAAGGGACGGAAATATTTTTAGTTAGTTTAGTTTCATTTTTGGCGACGTCAGAATTGCCACTAAATAAATAAAATAATAAATAAAATCACTACATAGTATAAAACAAGGTCGCTTTCTATGTCACTATGTCCCTCCCCATAGGGAGGGACATAGTGACAGAGCATACTCTGTCCCCATATCTAATAGGCTTAACTTTTTAAAACTACGTAACGGATTTTGATGCGGTTTCTTTTTATTAGATAGAGTGATTCAAGAGATAGGTTTATATGTATAATATGTATAATTAATTATATAGGACCCGTGCAAAGTCGCTAGTATCTAAATAAAATCTGATCTAAATTCTTCTCAATGCAGGCCAGCGGTTCTTGAGTTATCTGCTGCCTGACTTTTATGATATGCGATTCGTTGGATCCATTTCTCCTCATAATCATAATCCTCATAATTAAAACAACAGAACAATACAAAAATATAAAAGGACGTTTTTTGACCTCGTAAATCTCGGATTTTGCAAAATAGGTATATCAAACAGGTCTATATTTTGCTGAAGTTAACATTCCATTCGTATCAAGTTACAATTGCAAGCCAATAGTAGCATATTACAGTACTTAGATAGTATTTTGTCGATTATAAAATCAGCACTACCTGCTTTTCGTCTCCCGATCTTCAGAGAGCGTTGAACTATCGATCCTTTCTACACCATAGATGGCAATACCCAAAGGTTGAACGAGCGCCAAAAGTACCAGAGCAACATAAACACAAAGGTGGTCGCTATCAGATCGTAGTGCATGCAGGTGGTCTACTCTGCAAAACGTATCTGTAAGCGCTATCCGAAACAAAATATTGATCCAATGTGATCATTTAATGCGACACAAAATAAACTTTTTTCTATTCTATTCTAAAAGTTTCCGAATTTAACTAAAAAAAACCCACTCCAAAAACGATCGTCCGACACATTCGCACATACATACGTATAATCACGCCTCTTTCCCATAGGGGTAGGCAGAGACCACGGACCTCCACTTGTTACGATCCTGACACACCTCTTTTGCCTCATTCACTCTCGCACATACACTACACACTGCGCATAGCAGGGCTCCAACGTCGATTGTCATTTCTAGTTGACGTCATCACGTCAAACGAAGGCGCTAACCGATTCGCACGAATTTGATGCCGAAATTTCGTTTTTCGATTTGCGGAGTAGAGGGGCTGGACACCGGTGTGCGTTACACACACAGGTGCATATAATGCATACTATCAACTCACACCATTTTGGAGAAAGGGGTGCGCAAGGATGAGGGGATGTCGAAGCAGGTACTTATTTGTAAGTCTCAAATAACCCAGTTACCCAATACCTCTCATTACTTACTAAGGTCCGGTTCCTATACCAAGCCAAGCCAACCACCTATCTTATAAGACTGTACATTTTTAAGTGATCCTTGAGGTCCTACAGAAACACATTTTTCTTTCTTTACAACTTACGATGGTTGTAGGACTTTCGCCATAGCAAAGTTTTGATATATCTGTCAAAAAGTTTCATACATTTTGTTGTAAAAACAAAGTTGCCAATGATGATTGGTGGTAGGTAAGTTGATTATTATAGAATTCGAGCAAAAGCTAAGCATTTTTAAGTAAAATAATTTAAAAGTACGTTGATGCATTGACTGTTTGAACCATTGTTTGAACCCACGTTATTTAGGGGCTCACTCAAATTGGTGGATATAAAGTAGTGTCACTATTACCATTGACGGTACTGTCCAATGGTACTAGTGAAATGAAGATAAGTAATTGACACGAGAGAAGAACGTAAAGTAATATAACTATAAATTTTATATAGATAAAGCATCACCTTTGTGTTTATGTTGCTCTGGTACTTTTGGCGCGTGTTCAAGCTTTGGGTATAGCCATCTATGTTGTAGGAACAAAGGAATGGTCTTTGACCGAGGCACAGAAGTCCAAGATCCGGAAGGCACCGCAGCATTCTTGGATTTTTGAGTTTTTACAGTATCTCTTGAGTGTTTTAGAGCTCGTGATAATGCAAATATACATTTTTTGCAACGAAAAATCTATTCATGCACGGCCGGATTCGAACTAACGACCCAAATTACTTTTATACAGAGGTAAAATTTGTTTTTGTTTCAAATGTACCTACTAAAAGTTGTCTGTTTCATCATCATGGCATCAGGTAGTACGCATGGGGTGCATTATCAATAATTTATAGTAAAAATGACGATTCAATGAATATAAATAGAACTTACTATAGGCGCAGGCATAATAGTAGGTGCCCAGACCGAAGCCAAATTTTCAGCGTTCATCTTATTAGCATGAGACATTGTGTGTAGGAAGTACAGATGAGCGAATAGCTTGCGCGCTGTCTGACGAGCCACCAGCGGCAAAGACAGCATGATGCGTCGATACTCAACGAACCGACTGGCTTCGTCGTCCAACACTGAAAAGAAATATGCAACATTATCTTACTGTACGGGTAACTTTACTGTTAGATGTGCTTTCGGATTGTCTCACTGCGGTCAAGGATAGAACAAGCTGGAAAGGTGTGGCATTTGCCCTGCAGTGGGACAATATGGGCTAAAAGTAAATCATTAAGCGTAACTTATTTTTGAGCCTATGGTCAACCTCCAGAACAGCCTTATCGCCTAACTTGTCCCGAAACAAAATTGAGCGCTATAAAAAACAGATTTCTGTCGCTGTGAATTTTTTATGGTTATTAATTTTGTTTCGCAACTATTAGTTATACCCCTGTACATTTCCGAATCAATCTCGATCACGTAATGATAAAAATCGTATCGAAATGAGTCCAAACGTAAGACCCCTTATTTCGTCCCCTCGTTTATAACCATCAGTTGGCAATACCGTATTTAAGCGCGCCTCTGCTATTTTTTTACTATTTTACACACACACATACTTACAAAGAATGTTTTTACATATTTTATCACGATCGCAAGGTGCACACAATATACAACATTTATATTACCTATCAATATTAGATATTTTTTATCTAAAATTAAAAGGATTACAAGCTTATTCTAACTAAGTTTTGTTTTGTTATGATTACCCTGAATACCCTGTAACTTTCAACCAGAGTAAACCACCTAGCTAGATCATACTAACTTTTCAGCCAATGATAATTTTTTTTTTTTTTTCAAATCAAAAATTATTTGGAACAAATTGCAAATTAATATCTAGTGTTTAAGAATTTAAGCTTTTTAAAGTACTACCTACATACTCGTACCTTCATAGAAGTATTAAACTGATTTTGTACTCAATTCCTTAGAAAGAAAGAAAAATATGTTTATTTCGTAGGACCTCAAGGATCGCTCAAAAACGTAGTCTTAAAAACTAGTTGACTCTATTGCCTGTCTGTTCCAAAACAATTCCCTACACCAGGGAAAGAATCAGGCAAGAACCTGGTGGTCTGGGCCTAGCTTTTTTTTAAAGCAGCTTAGGCTTTTATAAAGGTACCTACTATAATCCAATTTCAAAAAATATTCCACAGACGTTTGGAATTGACTTTCCCCAAGAACATAGGCTATATTTTATAATCTCGGGTTTCATTAGTACACCCGTGTTAAGACGAAAGGGGCTGCTAGTAATTAATAAAAACATTTTTATTAAGCTACAGTGCCATCTTCTTGTGTACCATTGAACTATTTAATAAAGAAAAACTACCCTGTCTCTCTAAGCCTTGATAATCAGAGGGAGGAATATTTAATTGTATGTTGCCTGTATAGATGGCACTGGCACGAAAGCTTAGAATATTCTGTCATTTTCTTGCGTCTTTCGTGTTTCTTTTTAGTCCTTTGTTAAGAGTTTTATCTTTGCATTCTATCATTTTTTCTAATAATACTTATACCTTCCTTGTATTAGACCTATTATAGGAAAAATGTGATGATATAATTAACTTATTGCATAGTTTGTGAAGTAGCCCACAATAGAAGTTGATTATTGTTGATAAGTATTAATTTAACCCACTTACAAATATTAAGGTAGTTATTAACGACACAAAATTTTTCTCTTAATTTCTTTGTTCATCGTATTAAGATGAAATATGCGGGGCTGGTTTGACGCATAAAACCACCTATATATAGGTAACCACCTAAACCCAAACCACCTATTATAGGTAAGCTTGGGTCTTTCATGCCCGATTTCTACGATTAACGTACGGATGTCCATAGGTCCATCACCATAGCAACTTTGTTTTTACAACAAAAATGTATAACTTTTTGACAAATAGCAACGTTCTATGGCGAAAGTCCTACGGCCATCCGTAAGTTGGTTGTAGGAACCGGGGATTAGGCAGCGTTCTATTTGACGTCAAATTATACCTTATCCTTATCATGACGCTCTGTAGTTCATAGGACATTGTTGAGATGGCGTAGTTTTAAACTAGACGCGTTGCAAGCACATGTTATCTTTTTAAACTGCTATTAGAGCATCCTACCTAACTACATATATGTATAACTTTTTACTAATAAACTTTGGATCGGGATATCTGTGGTTTTCGTCAACTCACAACAATAACTAAAGACCTCTGGGCCCGTACTGTGTATGAAACTTTTTGACAGATAACGTTGCTATGGCGATATTTCTACGATATTTCTACGGCCATCCGCAAGTTGCGTATAGAAACCGGGCGTAAATCTACGGAAAGTATAACTTATAATAAGTTATAAGTCTCAAGTAATCTAAATATCAGTCAGATATACTCAGAAATGGTGAATCCAGCTGTGATTTTACTAGATTTCGCTTTTAAAGGGGCAAGCATACGATAACCACATTCTTATAGCTAAGGTACAAAATAATGCAACAAATTATGGTTGAAAAAGGCTTCAAAACTAGTTAAAACAAACATAAATTAGCAAGCTGTCTCAAACAAAAGATCAAAGATAAAATACAAAAACATTCGCGTGCAAAGAAACTTAAACAATATAAAAATATTTTCAAACATCAAATAAAGTTGATCTGGGAAGTCAGTTTTGCAATTTATACATTATCATGATACATATTGCATAGAAGATATGTATTTTCTATGCAATATGTATTTTTTTAGATAACAGACTTCAATATTGTAATATTTTATAAATTATCTGACCGGGTATTTATCACGTTACCTTTGTAATATGACCAATTTTCTGCACTCCTGCATTTCGAAAATAAAAAACGGAAAGCAAAAAACACTACACATAAATAACTCTAATCAGCAGAACAACATGCAATAAAAAAATTAGGTATTTGGTGAGAAAACGCTTGTAATTATTTAATCTTACTTAAGAACGGGACTTCTTACCGCCACAGAACTCAAGATAATTAAAAAGCTGTTCCATGCAAAACCTATAAGAACTTTCCTCATATATATTTAAAAGTTATTTTGCTATTCGAGACGCAGACAAATGATTAATACTGATGTTGAAATATTTGAGGATGTTCAGACAACGTGAGAAAAAAATTGAGTTAATTGCAAAAAATCACGAAAAATCTATGGCGGTAAGCTAATCCACTGTAAGCGTTCGGCGTATTCTCACCAGTTTTTTATTAAATGAGATAACTGTTAGTGTGTTAGATTGTATTTTCATTCATGTTAGTATTGCTTTACAAAACCTGTTAAATACACAAGATATCACATTGTTCCATATATTCAGACGTAGTTCAATCAATATTTATAATATAGAAATAATTTATTGTCCATAATAAATATAGGTAATACGATCTGTAAAAATCTAGGTAATATCGCTTAGCACTATTGCCTTTCATTAGTTAACATGATTTATGCCCAAATACTCAAACACTAATTACATATTTAAGGACGCATTAACTGTTATGGAAGTTATTTTTTGACAGAATTTTATGGACAAATGTCAAATGATGACATTTAAGTCATTTAATATAAAAACTCCAATTTGCATTTCAGTATTCGGGTGTTTTTTAGAATAAAAGTAAACTATTTACAATTAAAACACATTAATTTAAATAAAACAATATTACTGGCTGAGATGATGATGAAACAATATTACGGGTTCTTTGCACATGCCTGTGAATGTAGTCAGAGGCAGATCCAAACAACAAATTTCATTATTGTTAGTAACAAAAGCATCAGTTACATCGCAACACAATCGCAATTGATTACTACCGCATTATTAAAATTCAGCATTGCCCTTATCACCGCATAGTATAAAACAAAGTCGCTTTCTCTGTTGTTACTTAAACCAGCTGGTCTCTGCTTAAACTTACTTAAATTTTTTACTTGAGTAGATGAGTAGATGCTAACCTATCGCTCAAGCAGGGCCTTGTTTTGTTCGTCAGGAATAAATGCCTCGGGCAGATCTAGTAGAAACTGCTTGAGTACGTGCTCAGAATAAGTATACCTTAACCAAGTTTACTTTAGTAGATGCACAGGTCACATAAGTACAGATACCTCATCTCGAACATTGAAATGACTCCTTTTTTCGTCAGGCTATTTTTGTGTTTGATGTTTGCGGCGCCACCTAGCGGCGTTTAGGTCTTGCCTGTAATCAAGAATAAGTAACTTCATCTAGTAGTAGCATGCAGACAAATGCCTTAACGCCGCTAGATGGCGCCGCAAAAATCAAACACCAAAATAGCCCGACGAAAAAAGGAGTCATTTCAATGTTCGAGATGAGCTGGTGTACTAATCTGTGGTAGATGCTAACCTATCGCCGCAAGCAGTGCCTTGTTTTGTTCGTCAGGAATGAGCGCCTCGGGAAGATCTCGTAGAAACCTCTTGAGTACACCCGCTACGTCGTGCTCAGAATGTGAGCCCGGACTCAGTTGGACCGACCAGGCGTCGCGACGGAAGCGAGACAGTAGCTCGGCCAGTGTTGTGCTACCTCCGTTGCGACGGTATATACCTTCAGAGAGACTGCCTGGAAAACACAAATTTAATAAATAAATATCCTTGTACATTTCACACAGCGTCGTCTAGCCCCAAGCTAAGCAATTAAATGCTTGTGTTATGGTAACCTGTAGGCCTAACATGTGCAACGTTTCGACACGACAAATGAAATATCTCGATCATGTCAGACTGCTCTAACGTACAATGTTAGAGCAGGAGAGAATGTTTTGTCGACGACGAGATAATTTATCGTGTTGCACATGTTAGGCCGACAGATGACTGATATAATACCACAGATTACATAAGTACAGATACCTCATCTCGAACATTGAAATCACTCTTAACGCCGACGCCGCAAAAATCAAACACCAAAAAATAGCCCGAAGAAAAATAGGAATGATTTCAATGTTCGAGATGAGGTACCAGTGATAATACTTAGCTAACATTTTTTTCGTAAATACATATTATAGATAGAACATACCCAGACACGAAGCAAATATCTGCAGAGCATGCAAACATTTAGCGTAGCGGGGATCGAACCCGAACCTCCGCATCTCAGACGCACCTTCGCCCACTGCGCCACAGAGGTCAAATATATGTAATGTATGTATACTAGTATTATTTTATCTGTGGTATATGTATTGACGTACCGTATGCGTATACAAAGCTAATACATTTCTCAACGATGGCGGGCACGTCGTCTTTGGTTAGTTGTTGGTGGTGTATATACGCTCCGTTTGTTTGAGCAGCCAACTTGATCATGTACCGCCAGTTCTAGATACAACAAGGATATAATATAGATAGAAAACTGTATATTGTTACATCAGCCCCCCCGATTGTCTAACAAAAATCACATTGTTGCGAATCAAAAATCAGTAATCCGCGAAAATAACTGTGAAATATGATGGTATGTAAGTAGCTTAGGAACTAACTTACATATTTAGCGTAAAATCTGACCATTTTTATAGCGGATTACTGATATTTTTGATTCGCAACAATGTGATACAAGTTAGACTATCCCCGTGCAGATTATGTATTAAAACTTAAAAACTGATGGTGACACAATGGGCGACGTTACCGCTTAAAGCGATTTCTTTCATTGCGAAAGTGGCACAATTTAAATTAAGCTTATTGCTCGTGTTGTTTGTATATAAATATGATTAGGAACAGGTATTTATTATTAGCAAGTGATATCATCATCAGATCCTCAATTTTTTTTATGGGATCACTTCGGGATTATACTTTTTTAAACATTAAAAAAATTTGAAATTAGCTTTACTTCTGACGAAAAAAAATGCATTTCTGTTCAAAACTGCGAAGATCCTCATCAGACCCTCAATTTATTATGGGACCAAATCAAGATTTACTATTGTTTAAAAATATGATTTTCAAAATTTATCCGTTTCTTCAAATCATACCTTTAACAGCCTTTCGTGAGAGAATTTCAAGTAGATGGTGGCGTGTGGACAGTCAAGCAACAAATGTGGGCTGTCATCAGACGGGCATGCTTTGTTCTCTTCAGGCGTGGCGGCTTGGGTCACTAACAGATAACAAACAACATATTAAACATAATCTTTAAACATTCTTCATTATCTTAAAAGAATTATAAAAACGTAAAACGGTATTCCGCGTTTAGGACGATCGTTTGTATCATCGCAGGTTCGAATACTGGCGAAGTCGTAACATTTATTAAGATTTTTATTTTATCTGATGAAATACCTATGTGTGGTTTAACACAATAATCTCTACTCTCTACTAATATTATAAAGAGATAATGTTGGTTTGATTGTTTTGGGACGTTCCGCGCCACGCGTTTTCGTCAGCGCGATCTAGAATCGGGTCATTTTTACTAGAGCCATCTAGTACTGTAGGCTATATTTTTCTCGGTAGCATTATTAGTACACTCGTGCAAAGCCGGGACGTGCTGCTAGTGAAATATAAGAACTATAGGAGAAGTTTTTCTATTCGAGTGTATTTATCAGACGACACTCACCAACGCACTTGGGAAGATTTGGTCTTCCCAAGAGCGAAGAAAAGATGGATGGATTGTGTGAGGGATGACATGAGTAAGAAAGGTGTGAGTGATGAGATGACGTCTGATAGAGGGAAATGGAAGAAGAACACGTGTTGTGCCGACCCCACATAGGGATAAGGGCAGGAAAATGATGACTCACCAACGCACTTGGCCTTCCTGAGGTCTATTGTGACAAGGCTTGGCTCGCGGTCAGCGTTCATAGTGTAGTACAGTAGCACGCGACGCACCAGCATTAACCAAGCGCCTTTCCACTCACCAGTCACGCCTTTCTGTAAACACAGAGCAAGGATTAACATTAAACAATAAATAAATAAATATTCTCGGACATACCACCCAGCGTCATTCTGGTTCCAAGCCCCGGCTTCGCACGGGTGTACTAATGAAACTGCCGGGATAAAATATAGCCTATAACCTTCCCAACATTCCATTCTACACATCGCTGAAAGAATTGTTGAAATCGGTCCAGTAGTTTCGGAGATTACCTCCGTCAAACAAACGAACAAACAAATCTTACCTCTTTTTAATATTAGTATAGATAGATAGTACAGAAGTATAGATTTTTTTTTTTTTATTTACAAGATAAAAAAGGGCTTTGTCGCTGAGCGACCACATCGCCCCAAAAAGTATAGATAGATATAGAAGTATAGATTATTATGCTGCCCACCAAAACAATGCCAGAAAGGACAATCTTTAAACCTCTATAAAATATTTAAATCGTCAAGTTTTTATGAATAAGACCCTTAATGTATAATGCTCCTTAAATTAAAAAAAAATCAAAATGTTAGAGCTCATACACACGAGCGGCACGATGTCGACGGCAGATGCAACTTCAGCCGTCGACACCCGTCAACGGCAGCCGCCGACGCGTCGACGGCAGCCGTCGACCAATAGCGTCGCTTGCAGTTGTTTGTGTTTGTAGCGTGCCGCGTCCGTCATTTTGTAGTGGACTGCACATAGTCCAGGAGTGCGCACGCGTCGCGGTTTTGTAAAATGAGCTCCAGTGAGAATATTGATGTGGAATTGCTGATTGTAGCAGTAAAGAAAAATGCTTGTATTTGGAATTATCTTGCAAAATAGCCACATTCGAAAATAATTGAAAAATTGTTCCTCGTTCCTTCGTAAAAGTGGATAAAGCGTAAAAAAATGTCCATCTTGTTCTCTATTCATTAATATTTCTAAAACCCACGCACGTGTTTTTCTTTTTCATTTTTGTCGACGTCGACGGAGTAAAAGCAATAACAGTGTTTCTTCTTCGGAATTCATTTTGCAACTGGCTCCTGTACAAAGAGAGTCGACGTTGGCTGCCGCAGAGCTTCGATGTTGACAAGTAAACGGCAGCCGTCGACACGTCGACGGCTGCCGTCGACGCGTCGGCGGCTGCCGTTGACGGGTGTCGACGGCTGAAGTTGCATCTGCCGTCGACATCGTGACGCTCGTGTGTATGAGCTCTTAGTAAATAATTATATAATAAAATTTAAGTGCATACAGATCTGAAAATTAAAGTAATTGATCACGCACGTAATGAATGCTATCAATGATGACGTGTTTTATCTCTTTGATATCTAATTTACATCTCGACAAGATACGTGTTTCTTATTTCAGCGTGCATTATACACGATACACGACGCCATGCGCCAGCTCTCTAAGCGAGGATAGCAACTAAACTATTGATATACAGGGGCGCGGTTTAAACTATCAATAAAAAGTTGGAAACGGTGGGAAGATATATTCCTAGAAAAAGTGGGTCCACACTGGATGACCATAGCCCGAGATAGGGCAACTTGGAAAGCGATGGGGGTGGCCTACGCCAAGGAGGCGACTACTACTTAAAGCGATTAGTTAATAATAATATCTTTAATACTACCTAAAAACTAGTTAAGAACTTTATTTTAAGAAGAGATCATAGATGCATGCATTGTTTAGCTAGTAAGAAAAAAAATTGTAAACAAGCAGTAGAATAAAGGCTTTTTTATTTTATTTTTATTTATTTATTAAAAAGTTGGTTTGTTTGTAGGGGGTAATCTCCGAAACTACTCATCTGCTGGTTACCGATTCTCGACGACTTTCAAAACATGACTAGGCCATATTTTATGCCGATTAAATCCCGAGTTTCATTGGTTTACCCATGCAAAGCTGGGATGGGCTGCTAGTGTAATCTAAAGAAGACACACCCAATCGTTTGTATACATACAATCTATGTGTGTAGTCAGGGGTGACGATCTACGACCATCTATTGATAAATTAAACACCGGAAGGTGCATTCAATGCGAATCGAGCGGTCGGTTCCACTGCAGTACAATGACATTTGATACATCAATGGGTTTACATATTTGACTGAGAACATTCTTATCTGATGCAGATAATACTTGAAAAAATGTAATAACTAGCAATGTATGTTTTCAACTCTAATAGAGTTGCTTTAAATCGATATTTTAGTATTCGCATTTTTGGTACAAAATAATAGGTACGAACGAGTATTATAAATTATACCTACGTACCACAGAGAAGTTGGGTTATCTAGTTTTTGATGAAACCGACAGCTTTTCATATTCATATTCGTTTATTGTTTCAAGGTATCGTGTATCGTTAATGAAGCACAAAACTATTGCATCGAATGTCGGCGGCACTACATAATCCAATCGCTCTAAAATGTCACATCATCTAATTATTGAAGCTGTTGAGTGGATGAAAAACTTTGTTTTAATCATAATATGTCTGTGACACTGTGACCTAATAAATATTGTCAGAATCATCAGCAATGCATTTCACAAAATATCAATACTAATATTACAAAGAGTGTTGATTTGTTTGTTTGTATGACAGAGGTAAGCTCCGACACTACCTATGTGTAGAATGGACTGTCGGGATCCTTTTATGCTATAGTTTATCCCCGTAGTTTTATTAGTACTTCCGTGCAAAGGCGGGACCTGCTGCTAGTCCTATCCTACTTCCTACTAATATTATAAATGTGAAAGTTTGTGAGAATGTATGTATGTTTGTTATTCTTTCACACAAAAACGGCTGGACCGATTTGGTTGAAATTTGGTATGTAGGTGATACCCTGGATTAACACAGGCTACTTTTTATCCCGATATTCCCGCGGGAACGGGACTTGCGCGGGTGAAACCGCGGCGCGCAGCTAGTATAATATAAAAATCTCACTCTCAAATAGCACCATCCCATACGATTGTACTCGGCGTTGTATTTGGTTGGGAATCCAGCTGCCAGGTGCTCGGCGATCTTCTGAACCCAGTTCCTCCTCTCGGAGATGCTGTTGCAGGTGAAGAGATGCTTGCGAGGCGCGACCTTCGGCCCAGAGGCTATGTGGAGCTCGAACGAGTAAGTGTTTGTGGCACTGTTGGAAATATTGAATTATAAACTTTTATATTTTTGAAACACAGGTTTTTATAGCGTTATTTACCTTATTTATTTCCCGAGTGCCCGCGACCATGGCCGAAACGTCGGGAAATAAATAAGGTAAATAATCTGATAATAAATAAGGTAAATCATGTGATAAAAACATTTGTTTATATGTTTCAAAAATATGAATTGTAATCTCGAAATTTTAAGAAATGACATTATAAACTTATTATTGTATGTACAGTGAATGAAAGGTTGACCACCTTAATATCTGTTATTGCTAGCTAGGAGTAAGTATTAATTATTTTTATTTTTATTTTCTTAGCCTAGATTCTCTCAACATTTTCCTAGTTTAATATAATCAAGATATTTAATTTGTCATCTGGACGTGTTGCACTTGTTAGGCCAACACTCCAACAGGTTAGTATATACTGGAAAACCAATATATAATTTAAACTATGAATAATTATACTGACTGACTCACCTTGAAGATAAAGGCAGAACCACTTGTACGCAGTAAATTGAACTCAAATGATGGATCTCCTTAACTATTGCATTTGTAGGATCAGAGTAACACACAAGTTTCTGTTCAAAGAGTACACAATACCGCGACTGGCTGGATTTAAACAACTCCTCAACCAGACCTGGTGTCACAGATTTAATAATAGTACCACTGAAGTAGGGCGCCGGCAAGCTATTTATTGGAGGCCTTTCCACAACACCTATTTCTTCATTTACTTTCACTTGTTTGTGAAGAACATTATCAAGCTTTAGTTTCCGTGAAAACTTTTGCATCATGGAATTTGTGCGTTTAACTTCTACTTCTTTCTTTTCGGTGTTATCTTCTTTTACATACCAACTAGTGTGGCTTTCGTTTGACACAGCACCAGCTATTGTCTGATCCTCCATGTCGGCCAGGCTGTCAAACCTTTCTGGTGGACTCGGCGGGTTGAAGTAGTCATTCTCAACATACTCCAAAACATCTTCATTGTTGTTATCTATCCCAGCCACAGTGCCATATGTGTCGCTGATAAGGAAGGACTCCAATAAGAGAAGTTCGTTGCTCACCCCTTCGTACTTAGAGGTTGTGCTCAAATTGAGAGGATCAAACTCACATATAGTACTCTGCCTTAGTCGTGGATTGATCGCCGAGGCCTTTGGAGCTGCACCGGGTGCAGAGGTAACAGTAGGTAACTGGTAGTTTTCATAAGAAGTGTTACGCTTAACTTTTTCAATACCTTCTGGATGTTTCTTTCTTTCAGGAATGTTTGGAACACACATAGCACTTGATACACTGTTTGTCCTTGAGCTTCTGGGAGTGTCATATGTCATTTGGTTGTCTAAGCTCAACATAAGAGATTGGCATGTGTCACTTAAGCTATCAGAATAAGAGTTTGAATGTGATGATATAAATGAATGTTCATCAGAATTTGTATGATTCAGATGGAATAAAGGTGATTCATCATCATCTTGGAAGGAACTTAAGCATCTCCTGTGAAGAGGTGATATGAAACTAATATTTTCAAAGAGATTGACGTCTCCTTCTGGCATGGATGCACATCTTTGTGTCAACGGTGCAGAGGAGACAGTTTCAGCTTTCTTGGGTTTCAAGAGCTTCATGCCTGCATTTGTGCCTTCTATCACAGATTTTGCGACAGTATCCCTGACGGCTCGCGAAGTAGTTTTAGTTTTTTCGAGCGTGCCTTTTGCTGAATTGCTAATTTTAGCTGCAACACCCTCTGTGAACTGTTTGGATTTGGTGCTTATAGTGCTGAGCAGGTCCGAGGTGTTGGTGTCTGTTGAGACCTTGTCTTTCGGCTGGAGTATGTGTCGGGGCATCGGTGTCGGCGGCTCGCGAGGATGACTCGGCGCAGGGGCCAAGTTCCGAGGCTTCGGCACCGGAGGGGTCGCCATCACTGTCGTATTAACCCACTACTCTCACTGAACTTTATACATCATTTTCATTATTCTTGGAAGGGTCTGGGACCGAGATTATCTACAAACATAACGTGAGTCATTGAGAGACATCGATGTTTGGCCCAGTTCTTTTGTGTGGCATCCGATTAGGGATGACAGGGATGTTGACAATTGTACCTAAATTGTTTTATAGCTCTGTTAATATGAAAATAATAATTATCATTAGATTTTCGAACGGAAAAACGAAAAAAATAAAACTATGAATCAATCACTGTACAAAAGGAATTTACAAAATTACTGAATGTCGTATTGTCTTGTCTTGCATGAATTGAATGTGTGTAAGTCTAAGTAAAGTAGGTATACTTATTGAATGAATGGAATGGAGTCTTTGACACAAGTGACATGACATGACAACTGTGACAAGTTGAGTTATCCACTTGACATTGACATTACCTTCGTGACAATGACAATATTCGTTGAAATCACCTTACCCTGTCACTTTAGTTCAGCAACTCGCCTCTAGGTGGCATGCAATAGCTTTACCGCGGCATCGGCAGTACCCGAGTGCCACACGTCTTTTATTTTGTTTTGTACCAATCATACCTCAGAGCAATCATCTTCCTTCTCCTCATTGAATCATACCCACAACTTCAATCAACTTTCCCTATCCTCAAAGGTTTGCTGGAAGAAAACTCTTTTTAGGGTTAAGCTCGCCTTTGTAGGTACATGCCTTTTGTATCTGCGTTTAAGCTATTGCATAGCTTCTATCGCGGGCCTTGAGCGTGGAGACCGAATCCTTTATTTGTTAGCTAACTGTATAGACGTAAGGTGGTTAGGTAGACTACCTACGAGTATAAGAAAACGGAACCACCTAGTAATAGCAATAGCCGAAACTGGCGAAAGGCAAGCTAATAAACCATGAAATTGAAATAGAATGAAACAATTTATTCAAAATGCACGTTTATTGAGGAATAGAACAAAATCACAAAATGCGTTTATAAGCCTTGTAAATGTTCCGATTTTTCAGTTATTTCGTGTATCGATGTTCGAGGAAAATTTCACCTAGTAAACAATTCTAGCTCTTGTTACACCATCGTTGAATAACACTTACATTTATTTATATGACTTATTTGTTGTTGTTTGAATGAAAAGAGATAGTGTAACAAACTGCTGAGATGAGAATTAAACTAATCTTTCAGGATTTCCTACAACGGCAAGTACATGTTGGTGCTAGAGTTTATCTCAGAGAGACCTATATTACTTATCCCATTATTTATGATGGACTTTTAGTAAGTTTAAGTTAGCTTATGGCAGAATCTATATTCATTAACATAAGATTAGGTAAGGTATTAACTTAATTTAACAAGGCTTTAAATAATGTTTTTTTAAGAAGTGTTACAAATTATGATTAGGTAAGTACCTAATAATTGAAAGTCTAAATTACTGAATTTATTAGGCATGAACCGAGACTTTAGCAATGATTGAAATAAAAATTGCGTTAGGTATGTGTCGCCATCGTAGGATAAATCTGAAAGTGGTTAAACGAAATATCAGAAATCCACGTACCTACACATTATAAAAACAGTTAAGGTACAAAAATTAATACGAATCGTTAAATCTAATTTTAAAATAAGTATAAATTCCAAAACATTTTTTAAATTTTGTGCGTTAGGTAAACAAAATGCAAATAGAATGAAGGGAAATTGATACGTGGAGCAAGTGAGTGTGTTTCTTATAATAAAAGTGCATTACGTGCAATCTATCAAGTACGGTCAGTCAAACCTAGCTTGATGGTACACTGGTGTTCACTATTAATAATAAGATGCCGTTGGTGCGACATCAAACATTATGCTACTTGTATACCTTATGAAAAAATGACTACATTTTATTATAATTTGATACTTATATAACTAATCGATAACAAACGTTCAATACCGAGCGCAAATTTAAGTCCGATAAAACATTTAATAAATTTGCCGGCTTAGTAATTGAACAACGTAAAGCTTAATATATTGAAATCATTAAACGTAAAATTAAATAACAAAATATATGTACAATTTAGGCAAATAAATAATTACAAATTTATTAAATAATAATTGAAGATAAAGAAAAGTATTATGATGAAACCAAATCAATTTGACATTATTATTTTAAATAATATTCGTTCAAAACGTATAATGGAATGAAACACAAGATAAAGAAACAGGTGATTCGATTACATCTAAGACTACTGCTTACGTATAGCTACTGCGACGATCGGAAAGCTCTCTCGTGTGTGTTGTCCACACCTACTAACTGAACAATGGGCTATCATCTATTCTATTGCACCGACAATGACTGACTATAAAACCACAACAATTACCAACAACGGCTTCAAATTGAAGTGACATTAAAGATTAGCAACATTATCAAAAAACTTTAAGTGGAATATATGATACGTGTAATTATCTAAATCTAGGCCGAAAATGTGGCGTTTACAATTCAAACAATACACACGGTCATGTTGGTCTCTGAAGAGCTGTGTATTCGATTTAATTAAAATTGGCACTTTGGAATTGGAGCAATCTTAAATTTTGATGTTGACTAAAGAATTGGCCAATTTTAGCCAATTTAATAAAAATATCAGATCGTTCAATTGAAGCACGAACTCGGCCACTAAAAGTAAAAATATTGGATTACAACGAATGTCAAGTCAATACATCGATAACATACAATACTTATCATTAGGACCTATGTACTATGAACTTGTTGAAAAACATTTCAGAGTCAAGATAATCTTAGAAAAAGTTCTATAAGTTCAAAGAAGTCGAGTAAAGTTATCCTTTATAGTAGAGATCTGAAAAATCGTCTCATATTGTCAACGATCTAAATGGGAAACTAACATTAACACATTAAATGCAGTACATTTTTAATACGTAATGAATATATCTATAGCTAAAGTTAATATTTACCAATCGTAATACATTTTACATCGTACTAAAGATACATGATTAATTATCAAATCACAACAATAGAATTGTGTTAAGGAGTAGGCAGCTTGTGGACCTGCCTAGCTCTCGAGTCGCGGGGGACATTCAAAACAAATTGTAAGTAAATAAAAGTTCAGACTTTAATCAGTCTTGTCGCACGAGACATTTTAGAGCGTGTCTGGGAACGACTGCATTAGGTCAACTGGCCCCGATCCTGGGGGTCTACTATGCACAACGAAAAACGAAATTTCAGCATCAATTCGCAGGTCAGCTTAAGTTGGTGAAAAGTGAATTCGGAAGATTGACCAACATAAGCTGGCCTGTGATGATTGTCACGATGCATCGATTTCGGTTTGTAGAGTGGAGGGGCTGTTTCTTCCGGGGCCAGTTAACTAAAGCGTCCGAAGAACATTGAGCGCGACTACCTTGCTTGATTGGATTTAGGACTCGTATGTACTTTCATCTCATTAATTACTTAGATGTTCTATAGATGAAAGCTTTGAGATCGATTCATACCAGCATAAGATTACTTGTTCTAAAGAAAGCGAAGCAGTGTATGAATAATACAAAAAAATAGTTACAACAAAATAGTTAATACAAAAAAATTATTTAAGAATTAACAGAAGATATAATTTATACATAACTTTTCTCTAATAAAAATAAATCTTTTAATCTGTCAAGTGTTCGCGGTTTAATTATATTGAAATAGAATATGAGTTTGTATAGCATCTGAATTAAATAGTCAATGAAATACAACTGCCTCGCTTCAATCAACATTTTTAAACATATTTATTAAAATTAGTGGGGCAGGAATTATATGCGATTCATTACAAGGTTTACAAGCAAAACCAAGGGATTATGATAGCTTGTTAAATTTGCTAAATGGCGTGCCCTAAATTGTGAAACAAACAAAAAAGTTTCTGTGTTTTGATCGGTGAGTGCCTACTCTATGTTATATTAACCGACACAAACTAGGTGTTCTCATTTTTATGGTATTTGACATTAAGTTCATATCTAAATCAACTGTCAAATATATCTACCCATGGTTAGCAAAACCAGGGATAGATGGTTTTTAATACTGGCTGTTAATTGGATTTAGCTGATTACCTAGACTTGATTGTCACTGAACTGTTTAAATTCATTGAAAAATTCTGGTGAGTTCAGCCTACATTTAACTGGTCACTATTATGCGAAATATATATAGCCATTATGAATAACTGTCGGCTAAGGGTCATAAAAACTTGACAATTTAATACAGGTTTTAAGAACGTTTTTTTCTTGTCACCCATATGTCAACGAAAAGAGATAGCAACAGATTTAATATGCGTTTTAGCTAATACAGGTTTAATACAGGTTTTAGGTCGAATATGCATAATGGGGTAGTAGTTTTGTATTAGAAAGCATAGCCAGTAACCGCAATTTGTGTTGGTAAATAACATTTTAGGTATATCTATCGGTGAGAACGTCTATAAGTTAACCAATTGATTTGTTAGACCGAGCCGGGAACGGGCTTGTTACAAAGACACTCAAAATTTAAATAAAAGAATCTACATTATATATAATCATTATCTACAATTCAAAATAACTTGATAATATACTTTTCCACATCTGCTATAACCATACTTTTATGATATTTCCGTTTGATTGTATTTTTTCACCAACGTACGGCAGGCATTACGTATCTCGCGAAAGCAATGCGACTACGCGAATCATTGAGATTTTTTCTTTAATATCACTATTTCGTATCATCTAAAAGTGATAAGAAAGCCACTGTCGCTTGTTTGCAATCAGATAATACAAATTAGTTCTTAATACGAATACAATTATAATACCAATTAGCAATTTAAAAGCATAATTATGTAGTTATTAGTCATTTTGCGATCGCAAGATATCTAAACCTGCGGTTCTATTACCAATTTCACAACATAAAGGTCTAAAAAACTTTTTCAACTATAATGGTTTTGAACATTATAAACAACATTATTTACCATGATAAATATCTCGTTTCAATAATAAAGGTCGAAAACAAACATTTGCACCGACTCAGTCCAACAAAACCAATTTACATATTATAAGCGATGTATATCGCGTCAATCTGATCTGAAAGGAAGCCATCTCGCAGGTGCATTCTCTGTTTCTCGCCGCGTGAGTTGATCGGCACCACTCCGGGATCAACGACCACCACTACGCCGACTATTAGATGGTGTTCCTCTAACACTGTGTTGGTCACGAGTGGTACTAAGTTGAGTGCCTCGCTGTCGCTGCCGTCTAATTCCACAACAACTACCAGTAGGTTGGTCCACGTGAATACAGCGCTGTGAACGAATAAACATTAATTAGCTTCAGAATATTGATGCAATTGATATACTACCTATATATATACAATATATATATATATATAAACACGGTAACACGGTAGGAACAATTTCCAGTTGGTAGTGCATTTTTTATTAAAATAGGTTTCTTAAAACGTTATCTGAGTAAGTTTTTACAAAATAAGCTTTTAAGATATAGCTTAATCGCTTTTCTGTGCCATATAATAAGCTAACTTAGTACGAAGTTGTGATCTATCAGAATATTTTTTTTAGCTCGATCGTTACAATGACTTTAAAAAATAACACAGTGTATCAATCAACTCACCATTCTGCGATTTTCTTGTGGCAGCGCATAACCGAGTTTTCTATATCGATGGGATGGTATCGCATGCCGCGCAGCATTATTGTCTCATCCAGCGCGCCCACCACGAACACCGCGTCGTGCGTGTCGTGCGAGTCCGCGGCGTGCGACGCGTGCGATGCGTGCGACGCGGCGCCGCACGACGCCAGCGACTCGGTGTCGCTGTCGCGCGACATCTGCAGCTCCTCGAGCGAGCACGCCCCCACTCCGCCCCCGACCCCGCCCCCGAGCTCCGTGCGACGCAGGAAGCCCAAGTATCCAGTGCGAGCGTACACCTCCCCTGTGTTCCCGGTGACCAGTTGCGCGCTGAAGTGATCCGCGTAGTCGCTCTCGTCGCCGTAGATGGTGAAGTATCCGCTCGCGTTGTGCGGAGACTGCACCCAGATCTCCCCGAGGTGGGAGTCCCCGCACTGTCCCTTGGTCTCCGGATTGGCGGTGATGACCTTCACGCCGGGCAGCAGCTTGCCGGACTCCATGAGGCAGAGGGAGTGCGGGCTGCCGCGCTCCACGAGGGAGACGCGGTCGTTGCGCAGCGCGCGCAGGTCCACGTACACAGTGGAGGGCTCGGGCGAGGAGGCGCCCTGCAGGCAGATGGCGATGTTCACGCGGCATCCGAACGAGGTGGACACGGCGCGCGGACTCAGACCCAGAGCGGAGAACAGCTTCGAGAAGGAGTTGGTGAGGTTGATGCGCGGCCTCTCCTCCGCGACGACGACGCACGTGCGCACGCACGCGAGCGCTATCCCCTTCGCCTTCAGCTGGTTCACGGAGCTGCCCAGCCCCTTGGTGCACAGCTCCATCACTCCGTACGAGCAGAATGTGTCGCGGACTTTGTACTGAGATACCGCGCTGAGCCAGAGCGCCGGGTTTATCTCGACCTCCGAGGGCGGGATCAGGATGGAGTGGTGTCCGGAGTAGATGCTGCTGAGGCACCACAGAGCGAAGCCGAGCCCGCAGTAGGGGTCGAGGCAGAGCGCGATGTGCCTCGAGGGGTAGAGCTCGCAGGCTATCTTCATGGCGCGGCACAGGGAGGTGACGGCCGCGTGCGACATCTTGATGCCGGCCAGCATGCCCGTCGTCGACACGCTGAAGTCGAGGTACGCGAGCATCTCCGCGGTGGGCGCGCGGTACAGGATCGGCAGCTTCTTCTTGGGCATGTCGTCCGTGTCCAAGGTCAGAGGCCAGGCCTTGCTGTCGAGGACGCTGGTGGCCTCCTTGGAGCGGAGGAGCTTGATCACGGACTGGTTGGAGAGGACGAGCGTGGCCTTGCTGACGTCGACGATCATGCGCACTGTGGGCAGCGTCGTGTGGAGGTTCTGAGGATGCGGGGGCCGGATGGTGACGGGCACGGCGCCCACGTACAGGCAGCCGTAGAACGCGCAGATCAGATCCAAGCCCGGCGGGAAGATGAGCGCCACGTGGTCGCCTGTGTTCACTCTCCCCTTCTCCAGTAGGAGGTTCCCGATCCTCTCGGCCTTCTTGTGCAGCTCGGCGCACGTGAGCGTCTTCGCGACGGCTCCCTTCGAGTTCAGCAAGGTGAATATCACGTGGTCGGAGGTGCTCTGGGCGCGCCATCTCAGTATTTGTGATATGAACTGGTACTGAAAGAAATTGGTAAATCAGGGTTCGTATGTGTAGGTATGTGGTTAGTGGCAGCGATCGGGCGATGGTTACCTTTCTGGCTGCGTCTGAATCGTCTGTGTAGCCCATGTCGCGACCTTGCGCGGACGCGAGACGATTGCCTTGAACCAAGTTGCCGACGATCACTGAGGCGGGGCCTACGTCTGGAAAACAAATGTTAGAATGGTCAGTACAATTAGTTCTTTTGCGCAAAAGTAGGCTCGACAACTGGCTACGAAATAACAAATCAGTGCTCAAAAAGATTAACGATACATAAACTAAAATGACTATTCCAACACTGTGTGATATAGACATACCAGCAGTAGCTGCTCGTCTATCACCGTTAAATAAATAAATAAATAAATCAAAATGTGTCTGTTCAAGGTTTTACATATTGATTTTTTGACAAAATATAGCCTATGTGAATTAAGACAAACAACCATTTAAGTATAATATCAGTCATCTGGTTACCATAACACAAGCATTAAATTTAGCTTGGGACTAGATGTCGCTGTGTGAAATGTCCAAGGATATTTATTCATTTATAAAAATAATTATGAAATAAGTGAATTGTGTTCTTACCAGAATGTATTTCACGTGGCTTCGGCAGGTTAGTAACGCAGGTGTGCGGGCACATAAGCACGTTGGCGGGATGAAGCGTGCCTTCGAGGAAGCGACGCTTGCATTCGCTCAGATGTATCCCTCCCAAGGGAGTTTTGGGAAGGAAGTTCGGTTGAACCAGCGCCAGGCAGTAGATACCGACTTGATGGATCGAATCCACCGCTTGGAGCACTCGCGACATCCATTGGAATGACTGTGGAAGGGTTCTAAATATATAATGCGCTTTACCTAGGGATACTGTAAATAAATATGCATTCTCCCTATAAGAAAGAAAAATGAGAAATAAAAAATAAAATAAAACCCGATTTCATTCTCAGAATCCAAATTTATAACTTCTTTGCGTCGAGGATTAAATTATTAAATTACTTAGTTTTGATTTTACCTTAAACAAAATATAGCTAAGAACTGGCTAACGCTGGAAACTGGCTTTAAAAGAAAAAAAACGGTATCGAAATTTGTCCATCCGTTTGAGAACTACGAAACATATGGGCTATGATGACCCCCTCTGTTCTATGACTTTGTAAATACTCGTATTAAAAATGTTTTCCTTGTTACTCCTACGGCAACGAAAAGAGATAGCAACAGATTTATTATCAGTTTTAGCTTAAGTTTGTTCCAGTATGTAAAATGGTTACATACCTACTTTAAGTGTATTATCATATATTGTATTTACACTATCTATGTATTTATTATGCAATTATCTTAAGTCTATTAGCACGCCTATACTTTCTCCTACTTGTGTTCTTGGTTAGCAGGTAGAAAATGCCTTCGGCATTATGCTCGCCATTTGTACATTTAGTTTTAAATTAGTGTGCAATAAAGTGTTTAAATAAATAAATAAATAAATACCTCTTCCTCCCCACAATCAGGGCGCTGTTCAGCCACGATGCAGATCCTCTCGTCCCGCAGCACTCTCACCGAGAAGACGGCGATGCGACCGCGGTATATGAACTTCATCGGCTCCACGGCCAGCACAGTCGCTATTATATCGTCCATGTTGTGCTTGCGACCAGTCACTGTCATCAAGCCGTCGCGCGAGCCGCATACGAACACTAGACCTGGAATATTTATACGTTTTTACTGTTGAGTCGAAGGAGGGACAGGCACGAGCGAGCGAGAAGGCCACGGAAACCACAATAAATACTGACTTAATAATATTGTCTGTATCGAAGTATTATATCAGTCATCTGGTTACCATGACACAAGCATTAAGTTGCTTAGCTTGGGACTGGATGACGTTGTGTGAAATGTCCAAGGATATTTGTGTTTGTTTATTTATATTTATATTATTAAGGTCTACCGCACCCTAGGATACAGTCGTGATCATATTTCATTTTCTTAATAATATTCGGCCTCATTACAATAACAAACAACAAAACTAAAATAAACCTTAGTTTACACTGGTCTATCAAAACCATGGTCTAAGTTGGTTCGCATTATATCTAAATAAAATACTTTTAGTTGAAATGTCTTGCTCCATGAAATAACATTAGCTGTGCTAATTATTCTCTCTTTTTACTCTCACTTATTAAAGATCGACTTCTATCTATATATATACATATATATATATATATATATATATATACATATATATATATATATATATATATATTCTATCTATATATATACGTAGATTATAATCTACGTACGGATGTCCGTAGGTCAACACAAGATGTATGAAACTTTTTGTCAGATAACAACGTTGCTATGGCAAAAGTCCTACGGCCATCCGTAAGTTGGTTATAGGAACCGGCCGTAAATAGTAATACCCACAATTTAGATTATGCGATTAAATATAGTCGCGAATGAACTTAGACAGTAAATTATGCACGATATCGCAGAATAGTCACATATGCATAGATATTATAGGTTTTAAGATGGTAGTGGCAATAGGCTATTTCGCAGTATGAATAGCAAGGCAACATATAAGATACAAGGTAGGTGCGTTAGGTTGAATTTATACATTGGCTTGCATGCAGTATTTGTTTGGAAAGTCGAAATTAATCTTTATTGGTCGCATACACATTTGAGCTAAGGCAAATCAAACTATTTACTTTGCAAACCTGATTCGCAAGTGTATGGAAATATTACTTTCCATTCTATACAAATAGTATTAAAACAAAATACAAAAGACTGAGCTCAGGCAAGAAAAATAAAATGATGCATCTGCAAGCATATCGATGTCGAATTTTGACTGATTCTCTCATAATGTTTTCCGCCAATATTTAGAACTAGTTGCTCGGTGAATATCTGGATCAAAAGAAGCATATGTGTTAATCCGGGATATAAGCTATCCTGGTACCACATTTTATTCAAATCCGTTCTATAGTTTTCGCGTGAAAGAGTAACAAACATTCATTCACCCACACATCAAAATGTATCATAATCATTACTCATAACAAAAGGTTGAGTAAAGCAACTGACAGTACATAATTTATTATATAAAATGTAATATTTTGACTACACTACTGTATACATCTTCGGGTAAGATTATAATCGGTGAAAAAGGTGTAGAGAGTTGTTTTGGAACAGGCAATAGAGTCACCTAGCTTTTAAGACTATACGTTTTTGAGCGATCCTTGAGGTCCTACGAAATAAACATATTTTTCTTTCTTTTTTTCAATCAAATGAACTTTTATTCTTAGTACAAAATAACATAGTACAGTTCGCAATATTTATGCATAATTAGATCGCAAATTCGCAAGCATAGCATATAACTAAATACACACATTTTGAACTATTAGATTTTCATTAAAGTCGTTAACAATATGATAACCATTACGTGAAAGTCCAGTCAGAGATTACCTCCGTCAAACAAACAAACAAATTTTACCTCTTTATAATATTAGTATCCTAATTCCTATCCTACTATCCTTCCTTCCTACTAATATTATAAATCCTACTTCCTACTTCCTACTATCCTACTAATATTATAAATGTGAAAGTTTGTGAGAATGTATGTATGTTTGTTATTCTTTCACGCAAAAACGGCTGGACCAATTTGGTTGAAAGTTGGAATGTAGATAGGTGATACCCTGGATTGGCACATAGGCTACGTTTTATCCCGATATTCCCGCGGGAACGGGACTTACGCGGGTGAAACCGCGGGGCGCAGCTAGTAGTATATAAGTATAGACAGTATATATAGTATCTCACCTCCAGGTCCCAGGAAGCCGAGTAGCCCGCTGCGTACATAGCTCTCCTCCCCTATAGCTTCCCCGTCCGCGTCCAGGGGGCGCACTCTGAACACCGTGTTGGTCAGCCCCGGCAGGCCCCAGTAGCCGGAGCCCGTCGCCCCGGACAGCACGCAGATCTCGCCGACCTCGTCCGTCTTGCAGAGGAACGAGGGGCCCTCCATCTTCACGACAACTATCACGCCTGGTAATGGTAACTTGTATTTAATATAAATAGTTATTATATTTACTTTCAAAAGGGTTGGTGGGACCTAGGAAAAGACCGAGAGAAATGGAAACAATTGGGGGTGACCTTTGCCCAGCAGTGGGAAAGTATAGGTTAAAAAAGAATATTAGTATAGCGTCAGACCGCGGTGGAGAGACGGACTGCCCACAATGGACCACTATTTCACGATCGTGATGAGTGGAGCAAAGGAAGGGCCTTTTCCCTGCAGTGGGACAATGCAGGCTTATAATAATTTAGTATAGCCCAAAAAGATCTGAAAGAATTACGCCCGAATACTAAAACGCTACTTAAATATTTGGGAGTACAGAGTTGTATAAACCAACCACATCTACACCACTCGGCCACGGAATTTCTAACGCTCGAGTCGAAATTATAAGATGAATGCTCGTTTAAAACGCCGATAAGCGCCACCTACAGGAATACTAGACAAAATTCATCATTTGACTGACTGACTCTGGTTTTCTTCTTGGCCTGGAAGGCCAAGTAGGTACCTCGATTGAATTCATTACTTTGACTTGAAATCCGGGGGCTACTCTCTACAGGGTGTGAAACAATACTTACAGGAAGGCATGACCTGCCCGCAGTCTTGCAATGTGAGCGAGGTGAGTGAGTTTTCCGCGTCGACTCGCACCACCCCGTATGACAGGCCCGCCATGGAGAGCACGCCCCGCCCCGCCGCGCCGCCGCCCCGCCCGGCGCGACGCACGCAAACCGTCAGCGATTCGCTACTGCATGCGCAAGGGCAGATCGCGTCGCCGCGGACACCTACGTCAACAAAAAAAGAAATAAATATGCGTATGTTTGTGTAGAAATTCTATTCTTGAGAGAAAAAAATGAAATTGAAGAGAAGGAGAATTCTTGAATTTCTATGTTTCTAATTTTTAATTTTTTGACGACCAATCACTTGCGTTTATTTTTCTTCCTATTAGCTCGCTTCAAGAAATGAAGTATAGCTTAAAAGATTAATAATTTATTTTATTCTAAAAAATTACAATCTTGCCATGTAGGCTAATGAGCAATTTGATCTTAACTTAGTTTTTTAAAGTTGCTTATATTAAGAATGTGCTCAATAGCATGTTTCTTACCGTCTCTATTTAAGGGACAGACACTTTGTTCTTGTTTTCTTTATATTATGTAGCACTTCTCTCTTCATCTTTCATATCAAATATTTACCTTTGCTTTGGAAAACTGATAGGAATTGGTCGCAGGACGACAACGACCACGGATTGGCTCCGTCGGCGACTAGCAACATGCGCAGCGACGACAGAGAGATCTCCTTGTGGTCGCGCGTCGCCAGCAGGCCCCAGTGCAAGTCGCGCGACTTTACTATGGCCACAGATGCCCTAGCAAACAAAATTTATAAAAAATATGATTTGTTAATTGAAAATAGTGTTTAAGAAATGTATGTTGATTAATAGTAATGTAGAGTTTTTTTTTTATCCATCTCTAAAAATGAAATGAATTTAACAAGCATTCTATTGAGCACCATGACTGACCTTCACACCGCTTTGTTACACTGGTATGATGGTAAGTAAGAACATTTTCTCCACGAAACACTTAAGATAGATTAAAGATAGGAAAACGCCTTCCTATTCTCAACACCGTACGCTGGCTCTCTTACAGGAAATTTCTTCTACGTAACACAATCGCTCATCTACACATACATATACATTCTTAATACACTCTTTTTATTCGCAGACTATCATTACTAACCTGTATTTGGTGATCATGTGCATCCACGAAGCCGGGCTGACCTTCATCAGTGCATACGGTATGAATATAACGTGCATTCCGTTGAGCACGCTCGCGAGCACGGCGTGCCACAGCCCCGTCTCGCGCTTGAAGTCGAGCACGCAAACCATGTGCTCACCCTCTGTGTAGTTGCAAGCCACCGATAGCATACGGCTGTGGGCTAGCATTGACGCCCTGGAATTGAGCTTTGAGTGTCAAGAGGCAAATTTACAAAAAATATGTATTTAAGTAGTATATCAGTCTTCTGGTCACCATAAAACAAGCATTTTATTGCTTAGCTTGGGACTAGATGACGCTGTGTGGAATGTCCAAAGATATATATAAAAAAATATATTATAAGAATCGTTTAGAACATCAGTAGACCTAATGTGCAACGCGTCGCGACGACAAAAAGTTTAAACTAATATTATAGAGGTAAAGTTGGTTTGTTTGTAGGGGGTAATCTCAAAAACTACTTATCCGATTTAAAAAAATCTTTCATCGATGTATAGAATGGTCTTTCCCAATGAACACGGGCTTTTAATCCAGGTAAAATTCTGGGTTTTATTAGTACACCCGAGCTAGGCCGAGACAGGCTGCTAGTCTACACTAGGCTCAAAAACTACTGGACCGATTTTAAAAATTCTTTCACCATTCGAAAGCTACATTATCCACGAGTGACATAGGCTACTTTTTATCCCGATATTCCCGCGGGAACGGGACTTACGTGGGTGAAACCGCGTGGCGCAGCTAGTAGCATATATTTTAGTTTGTGTGTCGTGTCATTTAAAATCGTATTCTAGTAGAAATCTTATCAACTATCAAAATAACTTCTAGTAAAAACGCAAAAGAAAAGGAAACCAAACGTCGACTCCTAGTGTGGGAAAAGGGCAGAAATATAATTATGTATTTTAATGTCCCGCCCGAAACCGAGACGGAAGTACGTATGAAAGAAACTAACCCCATTCACTAATGAAAACGCGTCCAAATCTTACGCAATTTCACTCAGTACATTCTTGTTTGCGAGTGTTTCAATGTTCCCAGTCCAAGCAGGCTGGATTATTTCAAACATTCGATAATAGAGCGAGCCTTGACTACGAAATTTACGATTCAGTCGAAATTACGAAACGCTTCGGCGAACCGGTATGCGCACAGACATTTTAATGACAAATGCACTGGAGATTTTAGTGAAACTGCAGTTGGGTAATATATCTGTACTAATATTATAAAGAGGTAGAGTTTGTTTGTTTGTTTGATTGAGGTAATCTCTGAAACTATTCAACCGATATCGAAAATTCTTTTACTGATTTTGAGAATGGACTGTCGGGCAGGTTATAGGCTATATTTTATCCCGGTAGTTTTATTAGTACATCCGTGCTGCGACTCTATATTCAATAGATAGGTTCAGAATCGGCCAAATTCTAGTGTTCTTATCTTTCGTATTGAAATACATAGGTGTTTCTAGATAGCGACTATTGATAACAACTTGAAATACCGGTCTAGTCATTTGCATTAGATATTTTTGGTTCTTGTTAAATAAAAATAAATGGAACTATCATAGGTATCAGAGTCGATAGTACCTACCTACAAAAAATGGTAAGGTATGAGTCTACCAACGCCCGAATTATATTTGAGAGCGTTTTAATTCTTATACACTTCAAATTAAGTCAATGATAAGTTTTTTTAACAGGCACCATTTACTTTAGAGATAATGTTCCATTATTTGGTTGTTATGTCCTTACTCATGTACGGATGAAAAAATTAAAAATAAACTGCTCATACATTATATTAATACAACGGGAAATTACTCGATTCTTCCGGAGAATCTTCATCTGGGTATGAGTATTGTCGCTCATGACGCCCGCAAGGAGTGTCCATACATTGTCGGTATCTAAATCGACAATATTTTTACGTGAGGAATTTCCCTTCGTATTAATATAATGTGTAGTACAACTCACGATAGTTTTGAAAATGCTCATACAACCTCAACAATTACATGTGGGAAATGATTAACTTGGTTTACGTAACGCGACTCTGTCCCAAGTCGTATTTGCTATTCAAATCTCATGCAAATTGCAGCAAAGCTGAATGAAAGCCGCTTGCTAGCTCTGTGTTAGTTAGTAGCGGATTATTTTTAAGTACCATTTGAAACATCGCCCGAGACTGAAAAGGTACCAACTTAATATAAGTGCATAACTGTGTTATTTTTTGACGTTTTATTATCCAACGCCCGAATACTGAAAAGCTAATTAAAGTAAGTCGCGCTTATCCATGTCATATTTGACATTTGTCCATACAAATCTGTCAAAAAATAACTGGCGGCGCCAGTTTGAGACAGACAACCTTAAAAATACGTAAAATATTTGTGATGTGTTTGGTTACGAATAGGTACATACATTACATACATAATTCTCGCATTTACTTAATAAATCGTTAGTTTTAGTCCTCATAATATTAGTTTAGAGGATAGAAATAAAATCAATTAGCGAAAGCTCAGTCAACTCGTGATTTCAAAAGAAATTTATGCAAAGAGTTGATTCATTTCGAAATCGAGCATTTGCCGGTATCACACGACTACACGAGGCACTTCGAGGTTTAAGTACTAATTACAGTTTTGAGTTTTGACTTCTGAGATTTGCACAATTGAGAATGTCCAGGGAAACTTGGAAATATTAAATGATGCAGTTGTAAACTGAGCTCACAAGTACGAGCGAGGTTAATCAAGTTGTGCGACATTATATGGCACTAGCAGCCCGTTTTAAAAAAAATAGCTAAAAATGTTCATTCGGAAAGTCCGTTCTACGCTACGGGACCAATGTTTGTATGTTCTGCAGATTTTTGTTCCGTGTCTAGGTGTTTTCTATCTATAATATGTATGTATTTACAAAAACAAAATGTGTCAAGTATTATATCAGTCATCATTGTGTTGCTTAGCTTGGTACTAGATGACGCTGTGTGGAATTTCCAATTATTTATTCTATAGGTACATCAATGAAATGCACCTGGAGAGTGCAGAAAACTTAATTTTACCACTTGACTAAGAATAATTTAGATGTCCGAGACAAAAGGTCTTATATAAACACATTTATTATTGCATAGAAGGCACTAACCTGGTGACAATAACACCCATAGCGGAGCCATCAGCCGCGGATGTATGTTCAATGTGAGCGGGGCTCTCCTCAGCGGGGCGCGGTGGGGGGATCCAGTCGCGAGGGGGGCGGGGAAGCTTCTCAGTCGACACCCATTGAAGAGACGGCCAGCCGCGGAAAGACGCTACGTCTCCTGATGACGTCTTTGGCAAGCCTGGGAAGGTGAAAAAAAAACCAATGAAAGAAAGAAAGGAAGAAAGAAAAATATGTCTATTTCGTAGGACCTCAAGGATCGCTCAAAATAGTATAGTCTTAAAATCTAGGTGACTATTGCCTGTTCCAAAACAACTCCCTATATGATCAATATGATCTTTACTATATAGATGATCTATACAGCGTCGGGAGGCAATCTTTGCCTACACTTAACGGGACACTGTAGTGCCTCGGAAGGTATAATTCACGTAAAAAGAACGCTGAGGGGAAGTGGCGGGGCTTTGCACATGACACTCGCGAACCCTATTGGTTCGCGCAAAGTAATCTTAGTTCAGAAAAGTAGCTTCAGATACAAAAACTTGAAAAGATTTTCCGTTTCAAATGGATCTCATTACTCTTTGTGTTTACAAAGAGCTGTATTCATTTTAATAGTAAAGTGTTTGTAAAATGCTTAGTTCTGAAACAACTTGTTCGGAAGCTTCGTGTTTTCTCTATTAAACATTCCTCACTTTCTTAGAGTTGAAAGTAAACCATATTTCATTTCCGAGTTAAGTTATGCGGGCGTCAATCTTCGCGCTTTGAATCCTGACTTTTTGCATCTAAATGTAATCATTTTCTACTACTGAAACTGCATTTTCTAATGAAAATGCAGTTTCCAACTATTTCATTTTATTATTAGTTTTCCTTTTCATTACGTTATCCTTCAAATAAAAGTTAACGTTTTCGAATGTTATTAAAAGCTCGCAATTTTGTTTTCATTGTCATAGGAGTGACAAGAAAAAAACATTCTTTAAACCTATATTAAATTGACAAAACTTTATGAATAAGACTTACCTTTTAGACAGGCATCCGATGTAAGCGCGTACTGAATACTGCAAGACCCGAGTAGGAATCCAACTTGTTGCAGGCCCGCGTCGCGTCTAGTCAGCGGCACTTCTATGGGCACCGGCACTACCCCGGCTTGTAGGCATCCGTAGAACGCACATATGAAGTTGATGGGATCATTGTTGGGGTAAACCAACGCGACTCGATCAGACGGTTTGATGGAATTGTCACCGGTGAGAGGACCACCGCTGCTGTTTTTCGAAGTGAATGTTTTGTTGAGCAATGCGTGAGCTATCTTCAGTGAGCGGCTGAGGAGTTTACCTGTGGGAGAAATTGCTTTGAAGAGACAGCCCTGATTCTAATCCTCGTATTTATAAACAAGCGAAGTCATTACTTGATTTGAATATAGAAAAAGATTGTTAAATGAAGAATTCTACCAAAAATAATTATTCATATTCATTTAACAAACTTTTTCTGTATTACTTCACTTCAATCAGTAACTTTCAAATCTGACAAAAATAGGAAATGGTGACTATGAATTAGTCAGCAAAGAATTCAAAAGACAGTTCTTACTTCAAGCAATTTCAAAACTATCAAAAAAATCCGTACTTGAGTAATTACTTTTACAAGTGATCACTTTGACTTGTTTATAAATACGAGTTAAATCTTTGAAGATGAGGATAGGCGAAGGTTAGGATGGTGTTTGTGAGCGATCGCATTTTTTGTTACAATCCTATTCTTGTGGATGTTTTGGTACTATTTGAAGACTGAAGGTTAACATTATCGATGATTTTAATGATTTTTATTTGCACTTACAAGTCTACTGTTTATGAGCTCAGCAGCAGACATGAGGAAATATTTAAAATCAAAGTCTTCAAAGTACTAGCTGTAATCAACGTTTTCGTCTGTGTGGATGTGTCAGAGAAATATTATACTCGTATTTGGGAAAGTATCGCTTTATATGAATATAATAATGAGAAATGTATAATCAGAGTCATCACATTTTAAACTCGCAAACAAACAATAATTTAAGTAGCTTGCGCCTGCGGATTCACTCGAGCTGTACCAACACATTACACAGCGCACCCAGGCTTAGCTTTAGAGACTCCAACAGCCAAACTCACAAAATTACATCATTTTAAAATGAGTGTTGATGTGTATGCATTTGGAAGTGTACTTAAAGTAGGAGATGACGAGTGTCTAGGCAGAGAAGGTATCATGCAATGAGGATCAGGGTTAGTTCAGTGCATTATCCCACGCTGCGAAGACCACACGAAGATCATCTTAGCGCGACAGTTTTAGATAACTACGTACCGTAAGTGAGCGAGCTGCTTAGTTTTCCATTCGGGTCGAGAACTGTAGCAATATTAGCTTTGAACGACGCTGTTCCGTATCTTTGCAAAGCTGCTTCAAGGTTCCTGGGCAGACCGGTCGGGACGACCAACTGTTCGCCCACCGCTGGGGTCATGGTACCTCCCTCCGGCTTAGGAGCGTTGGGATCTTTGGGATTAGCTGCCAGCTCGAGTTCTATATCATCATCCTCGTAAAACTCCGGCAATGGACGCCGCTTTGGTCTCTTTAAAGTATTCAGAAGCTGCTGGATCTTAGCGGAGACCTAGATTAGAAAAAATGGTTAGAAATAGAACATTAATTTGATCAAGCCATTTTCCCATAAGCGAATTTGAAGCCAAGCTCATGCGCGTTTGCGACCATAAGGTTTTGTTTATCCTCAGAGAGATAGTCAGAGTTAAGTTTCCACAAATTAAGCAGCAAATCGTTCTACTTCATTTGTGTCAACAGTGTGCGCACGTTTCAAGTGCATGCACAAAACATCTTTTCTATATTATTCAATTTATCTATAGGATAACATGCAGAAATTGAAATGTTGTTTATAAGTATTACTAGAAACGAATAAAACAAGCTTTGTTAAGCGGTCTACACACCAAAGCCGCCGGCCCGGCCCGGCTCGAACCCGGCGGGCGGGTTTTTTTTTGGCTTTGGTCGTACAAAATCAGGCCGCCGGCCTTGCCGCCGGGTTCGTGCCGCCGGGCCGGCGGCTTTGGTGTGTAGATAGCTTTAGAGTTGCCTGAAATTTAATTCACTCTATACCGTTGAAATGGAAATGATTACTTGTGTGATGTCTGTGTGATATTCGTTTAGGTTTAGTTTAGGTGACATTAAAATCGCCACTATGGTGGGTGGGTACGTTTTCATGCAAACTCCTTTGTCCATAATTTAAGCATGATCTAGAAAATACGTGCTAATAGTGACATGCAGCGGCCTATTCTTACTTCCTATAAGATTAATTTTATACTCGTCCATAGTTTCGACATGCTTTGGTACATTCGTAATAAAAAAATGTAGCAAAAAACTGACTGATTATCACTACACATTTATACCTGAGATTGAAAGCTAAATCTAAACTAATAGTTAAAGAAATTTTCAATTACTTACTAACAGTAGATTTATAATTATTCATAATAGTAGAATTACATACTACAAGTAACAGTAAAACATAAATGTTAAGCAAATTGCAATGTTAACGCCCTGCTACAAAAGCCATCTAACACTTATGGACTTCGTCTACAACGTGAGATGATCCTGCTACTCTAAAGCTAGTGTCAAACTTTCAATAACTATTCTAACTAACGATCTAAGCGGTGTATTAGGCCGCTCAGAACTCATGTTGTAGAGAAGACTTGTAAAATATAGGTGTCATCTACCCGTCGAGATCCAAGCCTTCTTGCGGGCACAGTCCGCCTAACGGCCCCGCTGCTAACGCTGGGGCCGGCGTCCGAGCCAGTGGCATAGTACCGTACCTTCCACCTGCCTGTGCCGGTGCCTGAGTCTTCGGGCTGGGAGTAGCACTGCACCCGGTCGGCCACTAGGCCGCCGCCGCGCCGGGCGGCTGCGGTTGTATGGGTCACGTCAGGAGGGACATCTGAATAATATTCTCAACTTTAGGAATGCGCACGCTTGCTTTACTTGCTTCCAGTCTCAATAACTATCTGTTATTTTCCTTACTGTACTAAAATATTACTTTCATACTAAAAGAATAAATCATTCTAAACAATACATACTTGGATTACTTTGAAATCTACGAGTATACTTATATTATAAGTTTCTTTATAATCTTAGTAAGAGGTAAAGTTTGTTTGTTTGACGGAGGTAATCTCCGAAACTACTCAGCCGATTTCAATAAATCTTTCACCAATGTGTAGAATAGACTGACGAAAAGGTTATTGGCTATATTTTATCCCGGTATTTTCATTAGTACACCCGTGCAAAGTCGGTGGTAGTTAATTATATAGGTCATTTACATCCTTAATTTTCAAAAAGTAGGTTGCACGTGGCTAAGGCTAGCGCAGGATCGAGGCGAATGGCAGTCGCGAAGGGAGGCCTATGCCCAGAAGTGGGCTGATAAAAAGGGCTGATGATGATGATGATGAAGTGTGATTAGAGTTGCCAAAATCTTCTCTCCAAAATCTCTCTCTACCTCCATATCTAATCAATGTATCGATAATCGGTATTGTGAATAGTCGTAACGGCCCAACCCTAGGATTACAAGCCCAACTGGTTAATCTGACCGCGATTAATTACAGTTTTGGTTCTGTGGATGCAGAATAAGCTGGCTTTAGGGAGAGGTGGAGCAACAAACAAATACAATGATTGTTTTAGCACTGTATTGTGTACTAGTCAGCCCCCGGCTGTCACGTCCCGGCTTTGCACGGGTGTTCTAATGAACTACCGGGACAAAATATAGCCTATTATAACCATCTCGACAGTCCTTTCTACACATCGATTTAAGAATTTTTAAAAGCGGCTGAGTACTTAAGGTGATTACCTTCGTCAAACAAACAAACAAACCAACATTACCTCTTCTTAATATTTGTATAGATCTAACACAAGTTTGATCAAACATTTTTCAGAATCTCAATATGAAAACCATTCAACTGTGTACTGTGTACCTTACGACACAAGTATATTTCACACATACAAAATCGATTATATTATTTATTCAATACAAAAACTTGCCATGTTACAAAAAACTCAGACTTTGTGGCTTTTCATTTGGCGAAAACATTTCAGAACTTTCTTTTGTTATAGAAGTTATAGGTAACTTTTATATCAAAGTATTCTTAAATATTTCCTACTAGCTGCTCCCCGCGGTTTCACCCGCGTAAGTCCCGTTCCCGCGGGAATATCGGGATAAAAAGTAGCCTATGTTACTCGTGGATAATGTAGCTTTCGAATGGTGAAAGAATTTTTAAAATCGGTCCAGTAGTTTTTGAGCCTATTCATTACAACCAAACAGTGTAGATGAGAAAATAACCTGTTTCAAGGAAAATATATAAAACTAGCTGCTCCCCGCGGTTTCACCCGCGTAAGTCCCGTTCCCGCGGGAATATCGGGATAAAAAGTAGCCTATGTTACTCGTGGATAATGTAGCTTTCGAATGGTGAAAGAATTTTTAAAATCGGTCCAGTAGTTTTTGAGCCTATTCATTACAACCAAACAAACAAACAAACAAACAAACAAACAAAGTTTTCCTCTTTATAATATTAGTGTAGATATTTCCTACAAAAGATGTAAAGTAACATTATTTCGTAGTTTCCGAGTTTTCCAATCATTGCGGTGTAGTTCCAGCAAATACTTCCCTCTTGCTGACTAGTTTGGTTACGTTATAGATTTTAGATAAAATCGATTAGAATTCTCCAACCGTCTAGTCTAGCGATTATATCATGTTCAATTCACCTTGCAGACGACACGAGTGGCAGAAAAACGATAATTCTAGAACCAGACGCTGTCGTTTAATTTCACGTTCAAAGACATCGTTCAATTCTTCGACTATAAGCTAAATTGAACTGTAAATAAAATAAAATTTCATTTAGAGCTTTATGTAAGCTGGAAAGCTGAAAAGCTCTACTACTCAAGTCGAGTATTTCATAAGAAGACTTTTCATTTCAGTGTTTAAAAATAGCTAACGCGAGTCGGGCCACGCTCTAAAGTTGCCCATGCGAAGGTTTTTATTAGTTTTTAATTTAATTAAATTAAAATAAAGAGTACTCTTTATCAAACAGTAACAAACTTCAGTGTACTCGTTAGTTTCTACGAAATTTTACACATTTAGTTGATCCATTATGACCAGTAAACCAGTAAAGCTAACTTGCATGTGATAGTTTCTTTGAAATTCATTATTTTTACTATTATTGATAAATATAGGAATGAATACGTACAAGTGATGAGGAACGGCAAAGTTTAAAACGGAATATTACAGGGTTTTATTACTCTTCGCAGAGTTGGTTTAAACTTCACTTAACTAAGCACGCAGTCATTTCAATCTAAAGTTTCTGCAACTTCCTCTAAGATAAATATGAAGAGCATAAGACGGTCTGCTAGCCTCTTCTATGTGAGTTCATTGCAACTCACATTGCAACAAACTTATAGCAAAAGAATCCAAGATTCTAACTTACATTTACAATAAAAATATTCCCAATTTACTTGATTTTTATGGTTATTATTGTCGAGTTTGAGTCGACAATGAATAAAAAAGCTCTGTCCGAGTTGGCTTTTAATTTGATCTGTCACCGATTGGTGGTTGCAGTGGCTTTCAACAAACTCATTCAGGAAATTCGTCCGGCGTAGTTTTAATTAAATTGTCTCGGCGAGACGTTAGGTTCATCGACATACGAATGAAAATGCAAATGACAATTTTGTTTGCTATTTACTTCTGTGGTTAAAAATTGTCGCGAAAATCCTTTGCAAACACACACCGATCTAATAAGTATTATTAATTAAATTTTGATTTTGAAGCCATGAAGCATTCTCCTTGTTTATACAGGATATTGTATATTGTATTGCATACTGACAGAAAATGTGAAGGAAGATTGAACCGTGGGGTTTTATTCGCGGTTTATAATTTCATGAGTTTAAATAATATTATAGAATGACAGGTCATATTTTCATAATGACCGGTCCATTTGAATAGGTAGTGCCGGATCCGATTCATAAAATTGCCCGTAACAAATACTGTCAAATTGTCAGCGTTTGGTCAGCAAATGTAAGCAGATAGAATTCTCTCTGAAAAGTCACCAATAAACAAAAGTATATTTAAGAAAGTACTTACATAGTGGGAGATGTGTGGAAATTTCAGAGAGGTCGAGGTCTGTCCTCTCCCTCGAGTGTTTCTTCTGTTGCGGTGGGTGGGGGTTGGGGGGGTGGGGGTGGTGGTGTAGCGGGGGGAGGGGATGCGGGTGCGCGCGCGGGTGCGGTGCGGCTGGCCGCCGTGCGGGCGGGGAGCCCAGCTCTGGCGGCGGAGGCAGATCCTGCTCTCCGGCGAATGAGTCCTCGTCTGATGATGACGCTACAACAAAACATCACTAAATTCTACCATAATAAATATAGGATCACGACTGAATCCTCAAGACCATTGGGGTTAGAGACACTTCCAAAAACATATTTGGTGCTTGTCAACATTTTGCAGTAGTTTATTATTAGGGTATGGATACTCAACAATAATATTAGCAAATAAAATAGATAAATAAATAAATAAATAAATAGCAAGCCAAACCGAAATTGAAAAATATAAGTTTCCTCACAATCTTTTCTTTCCCTGTATAAAGGTCGCGTTAACTTCCATCCATAAACAATTATGTACAATACAAAGCACTACAAAACAAACTCTAACAAAAAATAAAATAACAATAAGTTCCTGTATCTGCGACAAATTTAGACTCCGTATTTTCTATTTAATCCGGATAAAAGCCAATGTTACCCTAAGACAAAGAAAATGTTACCTGCGTGAGTTTCTTATAAACAAAACGAATAAATCTGGAATTTTAGACGGTGCGAGCAAAATGAAAAGAAATAGCAAAAAAAACTACCGTACGCTTCACCTCGACAGAAAACCATGGTTTCGACAAGTGGAGTAGAAACTATTGCGAATGAAACATTAAATACCTACTATAATTGACTTAAACCAATTATTTTTCTAAAAACAAGGAAGTTAACAAACAACCAGTAGACCATCAGAAAAAAGTCAGAAAAAATGTTGTATTTAAGATGTAGCGGAACTAACAAGTGGGCGTAATCTGAAGTTAACTCTAAATGCAAATCAAAGAATCGTTTTAGACGAGTATTAATTAAAGACGAACTGATATTACTCAATTATATCTGTTTTAATAACCTTGTACACAAATGCTAGGAATAGTATGCTGCTATTTGAAAATATGTTATTATTCCAAATAAAAACTACGTTGCGTAGTTTTAAATATTTAAGCGTACATATCCCTATGTACGCTTAAATATTTATACATAAGGATATAAGGACAGAGAAAACGACTATGTTTTATTATACTATGTAGTGATATAAACCTAGGTAAAGTAAAAGCATCTACTCCAACTGCCGTGTCTTCCGCTAAGATAGAGTCATACAGATTGAAATCCTAGGACTCACGGGGGCGACGTCCCGCGGGCGGCGGGCGGCGCGGCGGCAGCGGCTCCGCCAACACTGCGCCCGCGCACGAATCGTCGTCAGACGATGACGCTACGGAAAGTAAACACTCTACAATCTATCCTACCATCAGTTTTCGAGTTGTATAGTCAACTAGCGACCCGCCTCGGCTTCGCACGGGTCCAATAATTATACATATTAACCTCCCTCTTTAATCATTTTATCTATTAAAAAAAACCGCATCAAAATCCGTAGCGTAGTTTTAAAGATTTAACGACATACATTATATACATAGAGACATAGGGATATAGGGTCTGAGAAAGCGACTTTGTTTTACACTATGCAGTGACTATGCTCTCTAACGGGTCAAGTATTTCAAATGTATGAAATTGATAGTTCATGCAAGTTACTATACGGTGCTGAGCTGGATTCTTATACATTTAGTGATACCTAACTCCGCATCGAGGATAGTATCAATACTACAGTATAGTGGTATAGTGGTAGATCCTCCGGTCTAGAAAAAATACGCCTAGAGTAAAATTATAAATCCTGAATGAAGACAACATGCTAGTCTACTCGTTACATAACAAGTAAAGCATTTTAAAACCCCCCAAATGTTACCATTTTCTTGTAATACACCAGGCACAACCCCAGTGCCGACCCCACATAGGGATAAGGGCAGGAAAATGATGACACCAGGCACAACATCGCTAGGAAACAAAATGCCCCTTTAGCCAAAATACATTTCTACAACCGCTTTAGAATAGAAACGAAGAAAATTGTATAGGAATTGACATTCGTTGACGAAAACTAAAACGATCAGGAAATGGTTATGTACTTGGTTGGTTTCATGTCTTACATGGACATCATGAAAGAAGACTTTACTGACGCACACCATCGATTAGCGTTACGTATTATTTTATCTGTGGCGTTACCCAGTTGTTTATTGGAATTCATGTGTTAGTTTGTTTGGCAAGTAAAGTTATTGTGGCTACTTGAATATTGTCTTGATGTCATATTTGTAGAAAAACATGTGTAGAAATATTGTAGTTGTATTCATTCTCATTCAGATTTACTTTATTTTCAACGAAAAACCAAGATAGAAATCTTGACAAACTTGACAACCTCACTCAACAATAGCTTGAACACAGTTTAAGTATCTCTTATACTAAAATGACTCTTCAGATTCTTTTTAGATTCGTATATCTTTGGCATCGAACTGAAGTTGTGAGCTACGCTTATACACAACTACTACTGCTTTTATTACTATTTGACCAGATATATAAGATATCTTTATTTGCTTCATTTACTAGACATTAATCAACTCCGTCACCAGATTTCCTTTCAAAACTATCGTGAGTTGTATGTACTAGACATTATATTAATACAACGGGAAATTACTCACGTAAAAATATTGTCGATTTAGATACTGACATTGTCGGTATAAGGTTATTTTAACACGTTGGGTGAACCAGGACACACTCGCTCAATTACCTGGTGCGCGGTACTTGGGCTTTGAATGTGTTATATCTACTTATTTCATGTAAAGTTTGTAATAAATATTTCCAGTGTTTGAGACTTGCAATAGAAGAGTTATAGCATTTATGTATACTTACATAGGTCATGTCTGTCGCGATCAGGGCTCTTGGCCATCATAGATGTTCTTTTAGACGGCATCGGGAGTGACGGCTTTGGTCTATTCTGCATTTCAGCCAAAGCTTGCTGCACTGCCTCCTGCCTCACTTCTGTAATACATAACTAACATTATTCAAAATCACCACGCAGTAATTTAAAAAAAAAAGAAGATAGTTAATAAAAAAACCTTAAAAGGTTTTAAAGCGGTTAATGATTAAAATACGTATTTGAATATTGATACAATAATAAGCTACATTATGATTATGATGGTCACGAAGAATATCCTATCGATTCGCAGATCGCAAATCGAATTTTCAGAAATAAAATAATTTTTACGATAACTTGGCTTGCCTTCCGTAATAAATTTGTCCGTAATTTATGGACAACTTGATAAGTCCAGTTACTGATACATGCAAATTTGAGCAACATCATGCAATTTTACATTATATCTTAGTTTAAACTAATTGCAGCCCAAGAGTCGCATTTTAATTTCACGTGCTTGTTTTTATTCTAGATAAGATTATTATTCTATTAATGCGTTACAAACTATAAGCATAATGTTCATTCAGCGAATATAACAGACAGAATGCATTGTCTGTAAATGCGAAATGTTAATTACAAGAAATCTCAGAACTCCAAAACCAATATTATACATACGGAGTGAAACCTAATGGCACACGAATAGATCAATCAACTATTTCGAATGAATCGAACCAGGATTTCGAGCATTGCTATTGGACAATTTATGCGCCACACGATCTGCACAGCGGAAAACGAAATTTCGGCATCAAATCGCAGGTCAGCTTAAGTTAGTGGAAACTAAATTCGGAAGGATAACCAACATAAGCTGACCTGCGATAATTCAATCAATCAATCAATCAAATTTGTCAAATTAATATTTTTTTTGCTTGTTACTCTTAATGTCAGTAGCAAGAGCAACAAATTGAATAGACATTCAAGTTACTAAACCAATATGAATACGGCCAGAAGTGAACAAAGACAACCAAAAGATTTCTAATCAAACCCGAGCAAAGCAGTGTGCTTTCAATCCCCGTAGGTGCATACTGCATATGCACGGGAGTATGAAGAGTTGGAGTGACGTCATAATGGCGTAGAAACAGTAACAGCGCGCCCATTGTTTCGCATTCGCATCCAATGCCTACGTAAAAATAAGCATAGTACACGACCTTTTGTCAAAAACAGAATGCCACAGCGGAACCATCAATTAGGGACCGAATTGGTTTTTGAATAAAATGTAGTAATCTTTTTAAGGATCCGCTTGTAAAAAAAAAGAAAACAAAAAATGCTGTAATATTCGAGTTTCCGCCTATAGCTCAGAGGTACGACTTTTGTTAATTAATTCATCATCATCATTCCCCTGCCCTTGTCCCACACTAGGTGGGGTCGGCACAACATATTTTCTTCTTCCATTCATCATTAATTAATTAACGCGATAATTATAAATAATGTATCGGGAATTTATCGCGAAATTATAATTTGTGTATTGTTTCAGGAAGAAGTTTTCTTATGACCATGAGCTCTGCAACACACTCGAAACGTCAAGAAATAATAAATAAGGTAATAACGCGATAAACTCCCGTAATTTCGTTTATAATTATGTGGACATCGCGAAATTAACTAGAAAATGCTGAGCAATCTAGCAAAGACTACTGTTTCCTAACTTCATTAAATGTAATAATTTGTAAGATCCGTGCCCGGTCTCGAATTCTGCGGGCAGCGGGGCGGCGGCGGCGCGGGTAACGAGCGGGTAACGAGCGGGCAAGGAGCGGGCACTGACAGTCACCATTGCCAACTATGAAACTTCATAGCTAGTTCTAGCAATTTTTATACCCCCATCAGCAACTATTTCAATAAATTGTAGCTAGACGATTGATCAATTTTTCTAGCAACTTTCCACTAAATCAACCATTCCAGCAAATTATTTTGAAAAAAGACGTCAATGATTTTTTGTATTTTGATTTAAACTACCTACATATTTCTAAATCTAAATCATTTATTTGCTTTGAATATGGTAATTTACATACAGGTGTTAAAATTTCATTAGGTATATAGTTCATAATATTCAGGTATTTGTCATAATTTCATAACATGCAAATATTATATTCTTAAAATAGTTTATATCAATTTAGTTACGTATCTATTGTATCTATTGTATTAGGTACCTAATTTATTATTAAAACATTCATGTCAAAAAATTTCAAAACAATCATAAAAAAACATATTTAAAGTCAACTGCAAAAACAAATAAATACTTTTTACATAAGTACTTACCTAATATATAACCGACCACAAGTACCTACTTATGCAACAAATCTAGACGTGATGATGATGATGATGATTGATATGGTTATCTGGAAACTTTTTGCAAAAGATATAGCTACTAAGATGGTGGTACAGTTGGCAAGACGGACAGATTACGCGGTGTAGTGTTGTACCTATTCATGGTTCAGGGGATCGAGCGAGACTGAATTGAATCCATACAATTTATTTTTTTATTTTTGTTTAAATGTGAGAGTTATTGTTCATCTGTACGTGAATACTTAATGAACCAAACAAATTGTTCACACGAAAAACATACAAATGAAAAACGTAAATCAAAATTGTTGTAATTAAAATGGTTTTAGTTTCGATCTTTTTTTAATTTATCTCTTTTTAATAGTAATAATAGTTACATTTCTAAGTACTTAGGTATTTTATCAAAAACATCGAACCAGGAATAGAAAATGAGGTTTGGTTTATCTTTCCGCACAACACTACACAATGATGACGCGCGGACTGTCAGTGCCCGCTCGTCTCCCGCTGGTCGCCCGCTCGTCGCCCGCTCACTGCCCGCTCATTGCCCGCTCGTCGCCCGCTCCCGCCCCGCTGCCCGCAGAATTCGAGACCGGGGCCTAACAACCTAAACAACTAAACTGCTACTACATTGAAAGAAGTTAAGTAAGCCAAATGTATAACGAAATATAGTTGAATATTGAACTTCAAAGTAAGACGGACACATACAAAAAGCGCCAACGAAAGATTCGAGAAGCGTCTAGACATTGCATCAAGTGGCTCATTAATGCCTAACCGCAAACGTTGGCACATTGTGGTGTGGACCTGCTCAGGGCTATAACATATTATATTTTCATTGAATGATAAAAAGAAAGAAATGTTTATTTCTGTAGGACCTCAAGGATCACCTAAAACTAGTCTTATAGCGGTTCGATTCCAGCTCCGAAGAAAATGTTTACCTGCTACTATTTGCTCGGGGAGTGAACATTTTTAGATTCTTGATGACAATTATTGAGTTTTTACTTTTTTTATGGATTGAGTTACCATTCTCTCAATTTCCGACTAGATAATAGTAGAAACAATAATAATAATAGTAGAAAGGGAGGCCTTTGCCCTGCAGTGGGACGTTACAGGCTTTTAGAAAAAAAAAATAGTAGAAACAGAAATATAACATAACTTATTGGCGAATAATTTTATCTATATAAATAAAAATGAATAGCAATTCTGTTAGTCTCGCTACAACTCGAGAACGGAAAATCGATTGGGCTAATTATAGTCGTGAAATATTCGTGCAAGTACAGGGAAGGTTTAAAGGGGTGATACGCAGTTCAACGGGTCATCTAGTTAACAATAATACTTACTTATAATCCTACTTCCTACTAATCCTACTTCCTTCCTATCCTACTATTCTATCCTTCCTATCCTACTATCCTACTTCCTACTATCCTACTAATATTATAAATGTGAAAGTTCGTGAGAATGTATGTATGTTTGTTATTCTTTCACGCAAAAACGGCTGGACCGATATGGTTAAAATTTGTTATGTAGATAGGTGATATCCTGGAATAACACATAGGCTACTTTTTATCCCGATATTCCTGCGGGAACGGGACTTACGCGGGTGAAACCGCGGGGCGCAGCTAGTCTTATATCATTTCTAAATTAAAATCTGATTCAAAAGTTCAGTAGCAATTTTGATTAAAAAATTTTTAGCGAATATATTCCCGGTTTATACCTCCGAATTTAAATGTACACGGGCATCCCATTACTGCCGGAGTGGCAAACTTGCAGGTTATTTTTAGGTACAGAATTGGAAATGCATCATTATCATCATGGGCAGCTCAAATTATAGCCCACTGTGTTAAATTAAAAGTTTACATATCCAAAATAACGTACATTCCGCCATCTAATTCAAAATTTCTTTATTCAATAAGATTACAGACCACTTAGAATAGTCTCGTTCTTATAAAACAGGGGATTCTATTGCCTGTTCCATCGCACAGTGGCAAAATTAAAAAAATATATTAATAAAATGTATACCGACATCAATTTTTAAGAGTATGCACGCTCGAGGTGCATTTCTGTTCAAAACTCTGAAGATCATCAGCAGGTCCCCAAAATTTGGGACCACCTCGGCCCCTCATTTTTCCATATAAAACCACTAAATTAATCTGTGCATAATTTTTTATCCATTGAGATCCTATGTAAAAATATATTTAAACAAAACAAGATTAGTAGATTGAACTCAAATGCCAAGAGCTTCAGTCTGAACTGAAATAGTGCATCAGTATCTGAAAAAAAGTTACCGTTTTTTACCCTCAGCGTAATACTAGCACATGAGCACTTATCATCCAGAGGCCCTACCACCAGTTTACTGTTTATTGATACTATCCTCGTTCCCGAGACAAGTATCAAAAAAGGTATGCGAATCCAGCGCCGGCGCCGCCCCCCCGGTAACTTGCATGAACTAACAATTTCATACATTTGAAATACTTGACCCGTAGCGAGGATAGTTAACTACACAACTCGAAAGCTGAAGGTAGGGCTTCTGATTTACTAAGAAAGAAGAACACACCAAACAAAGGATGCAGTTGAGCCTCAAACCAAGCTGATTTAAAACTATTGAAGTATGACATCATGATGACTGGACGTCGTATTGACTCACCCGAATGGTACCGGCTTTCGTTGCGCGTCAGTCGGCGGTTGGTCCTTCCGGGCGGGGTGCTGAGCGCCGCGCCAGACCTCACTGCGACCCGACAAACCACACATATAGGTCGAGCCACGTAAAAAGAACGCTGAGGGAAAAATCGCAGTAGGCGATTTTAAGACATCTTAGGTGGGATTGGTGAGGTGACGCGCTTCACATCATTGATTTAGCGAGTGCTTTTGGTTCGTGAGCGAGTGACCCATGCGCTAACATATCCCCTCCCGTTCCCCATTCGTTCTTTTTACGTGGCGCGACTTATACACGTAACCACACGCACAAAAACATAGACTAGTCTCTCATATTAATTTAGGAACGAAACGTCTCTTGTATTATCGCTATTTAACTGGTCAATTTGTGTCGTAGCGTCACCAATGGTTGGGTGGGACAGTGCTAATATAATTATATAATTTATAGATAGATGTAGCGCTTCGAAGTCCTTCCTTAAAGTAAGTACGACACGTGGACGTTCATACGAACTTACTCACCAAGTTACATATATAGTGGCTTAATTACGTTGTAAGTAATCTTCAAAAAGAGAGTTTGAAATAACAGGAGAAGATATTAAATATTAGACAATAGTGTGTTTAATGATTTTGATTAATTTTATTTTTTATTTTTGAACCAATGATACTAACGAGTAAGAATACGATATTTTAAATTAGATACGATTGCATAACACATACAATACATACAAGCCAATGAAACATACGGAGCCTCTTCCGCTGTTTGTGCTTTTCATGGTTATATTTGTATGTACAAGAACAATTTGACTATACTTAGGCTCCTAGTCAGAGTCCTTACAAGTGAATCATGCCACAAGCGGTCATTCATCGCTCAGTAGAGAAAAAAAAAACTTGATACTTAAGACTCAAGCCTCAGTGCTGACCATAAATACGGGCCTTAGAGCGTAAATGCTCGCAAATGTTGGTAAATTGTTTATGATAAATCAGTCGGGTCTATTGTTAATTAGTGGTCTACAATCATGTTTTCTAAATGTTACCAGTTAAATTATTCGCATAGCATATTAACAGGTGAGCGCTTCGCTGCTTCGGAAAGCACATTAAATTGCCGGCTTTTGTCACCAGAGTTGGCAACTTGCTCAAATTACTACATAAAGCGGAGTACTCAGATAGCTGTGTAGCATGTAATGTATCTGTTACTGTTTCAAGTTAGTACGTAGGCTCGTTGGGTACATACGGCTCCTTACGTAGTGTGGACGATATGCTAATATTATGAAGTAATGTTGTTTATATTTTACTTGACGGAGGTAATCTCCGTAATTACTCAGCCGATTTCAAAAGTTTTTTCAGCAATGCGTAGAATGGACTGTCGGGATGGTTATATGTATATTTTATCCTGGTAGTTACATTAGTACACCCGTGCATAGCCGGGACTTGTTCCTAGTAAAGGTTTATATATAAATATCAGATACATTACCATGTTACACGGCTAGGTGAGTTTCCCAGTCGGTCTATATTCGACCGATGTTTGAGATTGTTTTAGTATGGTTTTAATTTATTCTATTTTTTTATTTTAGCCAGCTATATAACTCATTCAAGGCCCACCTGCTGGTCCTCGTAGAGGAGCTGCACCGCCGCGGCGGCGCAGCTCCTCTACGAGGTAGTGCGTCCGGGGCACCCAACGTGTTAAAAAGCTTAAATATCCAATGTACATACTTACAAAAACACACACAACCACGCTTTATCTTAGCACTTGATCAACTGTATTCGACTTACCAAACAAATAAAATTCATTATGGAAATTACTCACGTAACAACAATGTATGTATCTCAGAGCAATCATCTTTCAAAGACCTAGATCGACAATATTTTTACGTGCGTAATTTCTCGTTAATATAATGTCTAGTACGAGTACAACTCACGACAGCTTTGAAAGTTAAATAAAATAAAAATCACTAATATACCTTATTATTCTAGACTTTAGGGTCAGCCTTTTGCAATTTAAATGAGACTGACTAGATGTCGGCGTCATGAACCTACTTCAATTTAGCAAGAAGAGAGTAATTAGTAGGTTTTGTGGAGGTCAATCTTGTTCATAATAATTTCTAATCTGTAGTTGCTAGTGTTGAGTTTTTAAATAAGGGTTTTTTCACTAGTTTTTCACGCACTCAAGTGAAAATTATAGTTTGCAACCCAAGACTAAACGCCAGCTTGATATACTAATTTAGTTCTCGTTAAAATGAACGAATTATTAAGAAATAATTGATTAAATACGTCAATACACTTTTCATTGTCATTATTGAGCTGGGTTTTCCTAGTGTTTATACAGTAAGTAAAATGACGAGGTTTCAGCGGAGACGAAGAGAGACTCACGGGAAATTACATGTTACAAAGAGAAATTGCTTTCAGAGAACTCAACTTCCAGCGATGTTTGTACTCGCCTTTGTTTGTCACTGAGATTGAACAACAATCGATTTATACACAAGCAATAAACTATGTATCACAGAAATGCAATTCAGGTAATTTGAAATATTTTTAACAGACTACAAAAAAGGAGATTCAATGTTTCACTAAGTTTTTTTATGTATTTGTGAGAAGATTTTAAAATATCGTTATTTTTTGAACGAATATATTAACAAGGTGGTCCATAATCCCTTCCTTCTTTTGGGTCCCTTTTTTGAGGATCTGATAAGGATCTTCGGAATTATGAACAGATGTGTAACTCTTGTTTGTTGAAATTATATTAAAAACAGGCTCTTTGAAGATTTGTTTTTTTTTTCATTCTAGAAAAAGGTTTGAATGCCATTTAAATATACAGACTGAATAACAGATTAAACATACAAATTGATTGACAGACGTTAACCACCGCTCTACAATAAGTTTCATTAGGGTAAGTAGGTATATACACAGATAAAATAATACTATGTACAGATACACCATCTAGAACATCAATTTCACTCCGCAATATTAGCACTAGATGGAGTTACTTATTTTTGATTGCAGGCAAGACCTAAACACTGCTAGGGGCGCCGCAAAAACAAACACAAAAAAAATAGCCCGAAGAAAAACCGGAGTGAAATGAATGTTCTAGATGGACCATCTGTACATAGTATTATTTTATCTGTGGTATATAATAATAACTGCGAGACACGACGGCGACTTTTAATATAAATAATTCACAGCGCTGCTATTCAGAAACAATTGATTGCAATCGAGGACAATGCGGTCAATCACCGGTTCATGAAGTCTTTAATAAAAGCCTGGACACATACCCCATTATGCATATTCGACCTAAAACCTGTATTAGCTAAAACGCATATTAAATCTGTTGCTATCTCTTTTCGTTGACATATGAGTGACAAGAAAAAAACGTTCTAAAACGTTCCTAAAACCTGTATTAAATTGTCAAGTTTTTATGAATAAACCCCTAAGGGTCTTATTTATAAAAACTTGACAATTTAATACAGGTTTTAAGAACGTTTTTTTCTTGTCACCCATATGTCAACGAAAAGAGATAGCAACAGATTTAATATGCGTTTTAGCTAATACAGGTTTACTGGTCGAATATGCATAATGTGGTGCACGAAACTTTGTTTAGTACAGAATACACAGAGTTGAAATCGGCTTGAATAAACAATGCAAATTGGACTATTCTGTAGGTCACCGATTCTTTATTCTTTATTATACACAATAAAATGATATATTAAATTCCAAAATTTGTATAGGTAGCAAAAGATCAATAGGTGTAAAAGAGAGGTCCACCCATTGTAAGATACGAGTACAAACTTGTATAATATAAATTTCAGAAGAAGAATTATTGCAATTAAGTGGTTTTATAGAAGTTATCTATCACAGAAATACAGAAAAATCTATTCTCAAGTCTCAGTCCCAAGCGTTTTTGTCATCCAAATAAAAAGCAGGGCAATACTCCCAGCTTTCCATCAGTGAACAGTCGTCAGACATGATTACTGTTAGGTATTTAGGACTCCGGATGCGCGTCCGTTGCGATCGAAGGTAACATAATTATGATAAAACCTGACAGTCTAGTCGCTCATTTTGATTGTTAAGAGTATTTTTGACATCATTTGTACACTTTTGCGGTCCTGTCCCACCATTTAGCATCAACTCAACAAGAGTGTCTTTTTATATATTGGTCTATCAAACTTAACTTACTAAAACGGCTATTAAATCTATTGCTCTTTTCGTTGCCATAGGAGTAACAAGAAAAAAAAAAGTGTGGCACTCGGGGACTGCCGCGGTAAAGCTATTGCACATGCCACCTAGAGGCGAGTTGCTGAACTAAAGTGACAGCGTTAGGTGTTTTCGTTACGGAATTTCTGGATTCGGTCTCCACGCTCAAGGCATGCAATAGCTTAAAAACAAATTTTAAATCTTTTATTAAATTGACAAATGTTTATGAAGAAGACCCATAGATTAACACATTCAAGGCCCAAGTCGCGAGCTCGTCCGGAGCACCCAATGTGATAGTGTTTAACACAATACGTGATTGTGAGCTTGTAAAGTTTAACATTAACGTATATTATGAGAAAATATGTCTAACTAATTTAAGCTTCTCGTGATGCCTGTGGTTGTATTGTATAACGTGCACAGCCGGCGTAATAACCACAAGGTCGCCTATTGTTGCATTGACCAGGTATAATTAAAGACCTGTAACAAGACTTTATATCGTCTATTATCCCCCCGTAGGTTGCCTGGTAGAGATCTCTCAGCGTTAAGACCGCCGACTATACGTCATAGTATGTCCCTATAGTTATTCTAGTATTTTATTATGTTTTTTGTAATTATGTAACATGTGTGTGTGTTGATTACTCTGAAACAAAACGTTTTTTTGTATTGCGCTACTATTTATGTACAATTTTTTTCTTATATTCTCATAGTCAATCCGGGATGGTTTTGCCAAAGAGCGTTATTGACGGAGTAATCAACAAACATACACAAAAAAAACAGAGAAACAAAGAACCTACCCTTTTTTTTGAAGTCGCTAAGTAAATGAAACTACGACATTCAGTCGTGAAATTATAACCAGGCTAGTAAATACATGGGCAGATGTTTTTCTGTGGTGAGAGTTTTTATTGCACTTACTGTAATTCGTCATGGCAACTTGGCATTAACAACAACACTGAACCAAGACCGACGTCTTGGTTCAGTGAAGGCTTATTAGGCCTGACATCGCCAGTGCACGGATGCGGGTATGCGGGAGGTAGCCGGATTTACCACCCCAATGTGACATATTAACACAACGGGTAATTACTCACGTAAAAATATAGTATAGTCATAGACGCGCCGGGGAGGACTTACCTTCACAATACCTAGACGAAGATTCTCCGGAGGAAATACACCGACAATATTTTTACTTGAGTAATTTCTCGAGGTGTTCATATAATTTCGTAAGATTATGAGGTAAAGTTGGTTTGTTTATTTGTTTTGTTTTTAGAGGGCAATCTGAAACTACTCATCAGATTTCAAAAATTATTACACCGATGCCGATGTGTAGAATGGACTGCCGGGATGTTTATAGGCTTTTATAAAGGAAGTTTTATTTGTTCACCCCTGCAAAGCCGAGATGGGCTGCTAGATGGTTATAGGTAATGTTTTATAAATGTGGTTTTATTAGCCGAGATGGGCTGCTAGTACAATACAAAATAAAGAGGCACGTGTATCAAGTCCTTATAACGCGTACAACGTGGCTGGCACAGCTACTCCTAATTAGAATCCAATATTACTCGTATTCACATACTTTCTATAAGGTTGGTTTTAATCATACGCTGAATAAGCAGAAACTAATCAGTATTATACAATGATGGAACCAGACTTTAGTCTATTGAATTCAATATATTGTATGATGTTTGATGTGGATAATTAATTACAAATAGCATTATTATCTCATGACTAATAATTATTATTTTAATTACCTGAGCATGGTAGTAGTAGGTATATCTCTATGTTTATGCTAGTATGCTCAAGACTGTTTGTATTACAGATTTCATTTGAAATTATCAGTAAAACAATTTAAGAAATAAAAATTCCATATTGACTGTTATGTTTTTAAAATTCTAATTAACTACTCGGCAGACTACCTCTACGGCCTGCGATTGAGTGATAACAGGATAGAATCACCTAGCTTTAAGATTTAAGATACATTTTTAAGGGATACGTGAGGTCTTGCAGAAATGAACACATTTTTCTTTCTTACAGTCAGAGTAATATCTTTCAAAACTGCAAATACGTCTCCAGACATTTCACATTTCAATTTACACTCTGACCGACCGAAATGTCAACGACTCTTTCGCCCTTTCACTCCCCGTAAGAATACCTATTCATTTTGTTTTCGATATTAACATTTTGGCAACTTTTCAGCCATAAACCAAGATATTTCTCCAGACAATACAATGGACGCATAAATCTTATAAAACTGAAATAAACAACGCTTTAATATAATAATTGACGCATTTTGTGGTCAGTGACTTCCGATTAACAGGTTTGTGATGTTTATTACGAGTACTTCTTGAACAATACTTGTACACTAAACTATGACTAAGTATGAAACCATTTCCCACAAATTGCTGATATTTATGTGTTATGAGTGACTAAAATTTCATAATTTGAGCAGTTTTCAATAACTTTGTCTGTTTTTTTTCCTCTTGTTTACAAAATTTTTATATCGCAACAGTTCTAAACATTTTCATTGTAGTATATTTTAATATACCTCCATAACGTACAGATAAGGGACATCTAAACCAATATCTACGTGGAGCAACATTTTACAACATGACAACACTTAACTTTTAAGCCTTTTATTTCCTTCATTTAAGAGCCATCTTTCGATTTTAGGTAGATATCTGCGAAATTCTAACATTTCATCAAAACGTTGCTCCGCTAGAGTGGATGCTCAGAATCAGAATTTGTAAGATCAATACTACTTCGTTACAAGTTAAAACCACTCCACGACAAGTTTTGACTCAAATCTGCAAGTTACACAAGCGGAACATGTTTGTATAGTAAACTTGCATTCTGAGAACCTAGTTACATTTACCACTTATGCGGACCAAGTTGTCAATTTTATTGTGCTTTAAGTTTATCTGATGCTCCAGGTTTTATTAAACGTAAGAATGACCATATATCTATCAACATTCACAACTTCACACAACTTTTTTTAGAAAAAAATTATGACTGTGTCTAACATTGTTATCTAACAATGTTTCGATTATAAATGAAAGATAATTATACTATTATTTGATGTAATATTTCGTCATATTTCGATCTGCAAGTAAACTGCTGTATTTTGTGTTGATGCTTTCAATTTTCAATCACGTTCGGGTCACGCCTACGGCAATGGCAGGTCGGAGATGCGAATTTAGTGGAGCAGGTAGAAGATTAGATTAGTGCTTCGATGATTGCTCTGAGGATCCGAAGCTCTTGGGATGATTGAAATGGTGTTGTGCATCATGTATTCTCAGTTTCAAAAAGGCTTTTAAAGCCGCTGAGTTTCGAATCATGATAAGGTTTTTATACGGCCTAAAAACTCCGTCTCCAGAGTTGGCCACTTACGAAGGAACAAAAGAAGTTTAAAAAAATATATTCCTATCATCACAAGCTTTATACGGCAAAAGAAAACCTAGTGAGGAAACTTAGCTTGTTGAGTAAGAGATTTTTCGTTGTACCCAACCCACATGTTCTGAAATATGAAAGGAGCGCCGTAAATACAAACGTCCGCGCCCCGTCCTCGCTCGTCTTACGTCTCTTCTGTCTGGCCTGCGCTTAAGGTATACATATTTTGACGGGTTGTTACCTCTCCACCCCTAGGGTGAGTAACGTGATAATGTGCAGGTAGTCGGGTAGGGTCGGGCATGACACGCGGGATGCCGTTGATATGCCTTGTTGGTTTTGCTCTTTGATAAAGTATATGAGAGCTTCACAACGGTAATGTGTATTTGAAGGTGACAAGCGGCAAAATTAAGCCGACTTTCATTCCGTAAGAGAAAGACGAAAGGGCAAACTACTATTGGTCTCCAATAGATGTAGTTGTAGTCTAGTTTTTGAACGAAAAATATGTAGACGGTCAAGCCGGAGTACTAATAGTTTCACAGATTTTTTTTTATATTAAAAGGAAATGGTGTTCATTTACAATCTAATTATTATAGCGAAGGATGACAATTCATTTCAGCGCGGCAATGCGGCTAGGGCGTCTTGGGCGCACACTTCCGTCTGGCAGTGGTTCGGATCAGTTGAGCTACCTATAGACCGTTTGCAACGGACCTTAGCTCATCTGGTTAGCTCAACTGGTTCTAATTTTATTTTGTTCAGTTATGTAAATAATATAGTATTAGTTTAGTCTATGTAAATAAATGTATTTTCTACAAAATTATAAAAAAAAACTAATTATTATCAGTTTTTTCGGAATGTTAATTGCATGAAAACACGGATAAAAGACTTTTTCTAAAAATGTATCCTGGCTAAATCGATTTATCGCCCCCGAAACCCCTTGAATACTTAATTTCATTAAAAATCGGAGCCGTTTCCGAGTTTTAGGTTTTATTTATACTCGTACATAGAAAAATTGCTTGTATGTATAAGGTAAGATTATCGGTTGTTTCACATAATTTTTGCAAAGATAAGATACTTATATATTAGCTAAAGGGGGACTCAAAATGTGAAGACAAAGCATTGTATGGGGAACAATGGAGGATTTTATTATTGATTAACGTTTGACCGCCTTCTCAAGTAATAGGGATTTATGTGGTGAGGAATAAACCGCAATTTCCTTGGAATACGTAACACTAGCAGTGCACAGAGTTACCCCCCCCCCAGCCCCTCTACATAGGGCATTATTATTCCCATCGGATGGTAGGGTCTGCTATCCTAGAGCACAGAATTATCTGCCACTTAAAAAAAGTTTACGCCTATTAGGTGTAAACTAGTTTAGTAGGTTATTAAAAGGGTAAAAACCCTTTTAAAAATTAAGATGCAGAAATCATTTTACAAATCCAAATAACCCTGAATACAATAATGATTCTATATACCAGAGAAATACAATATAACAGCGGTTGTTTATTTTGTACACCACAATCATATTAGCAAAAGGATTGCACTATTTGAAAACATTGCAATTCCATTTGGATTCCAGTATAACGATTCAAGTTTTCATAAACAAAACCGATTGAAGTTGAACTCGTAGATCGAAGATATCGCAATACCCGTAGATGGATAGAAATATTTAATATTTACATAACTTTGAGACTAATTTTCAGTGCTGTAATATAACCACATAAAGTAACGTAATCGCTGGTAATACTTTTTATCTCCGAAGTTAACACAATTTCTAAATCCGTCTATTAAGCGACCAACCGCGCCGTCAACCTAGTTTAACCTATCTTTTATTACAAGCCAACGCCTCTAACCCCCGGTTCCTATAACAAACTAACGGATGTTTGTAGGTCCATTACCATAGCAACGTTGTTATTTCAACATAAAATGTATGAAACTTTTTGACAGATAACAACGTTGCTATGGCGCAAGTCCTACGGACGTCCGTTAGTTTGTTATAGGAACCGGGGGTTAGCTTGGTTGCAGCTTAAATTAAAACGAACGTATGCCTTCGAGTCCTGAAAGAGTTAACTATCCAACATTACTAACAACCTAAAGGCAATACTTACCCTAATAATACAATGAATACATTTGTAACATAAACTGGCACAAAACTTACCCTTATAATACAATGAATACATTTGTACCATAAAATAAACTAAGTGCATATATATGTAAAAAAGTGCACACTAGCAAGCCACAAAAATGATAACACTATCTCCAAAAACTATTCCATTAGCAGCTGTACAAACGTGTCGGCATAATCTCGTCATCCCTTACCACAGTGGCGATGTAACTTGCTTTACACATACCATGCGAGTATTCTGATAAAATAAAATAACAAAAGACACACTACGACTAATAGCCTACGTGATTCAATCGCGAACAAGGTTAAAAGAGACATGAATATTGGTAGTTGCCACTTTTTCCGTCGATCAATAGTACGGTTTAATTGCTTCAACACTAAAGCTTTGGTAGCGTAAAAAATATTACGTAAGTACACCTATTGTAGATATAAAATATCTAAGCAAATACGTTTGGAATGTAGCTTGACAAATAGAATTCGATCGTTTTATTTATCATTAAAAAATATTGTTACTTACGTGTACAGTTTTCATTCAAGTCACTTTCTGTTTTTTGCAAAATTTTATCACATCATTTTATTAATAAGCACATTTAATTGAATATTTTAATCTAGAGTCCATCCATGTTTAACGACAATCATTACATTTCATTTTATAACTCACTTAAAGATTAAGAACTCTGTGTTGAACAGCGAAAGTTTCTATTTATTATCATCTATTCCGTTCGAAAGGTTTTAGGCCATCGTCCGTTTGAAACAGGTGTGCTCCACTAACACACTGAGTGAGCACAACGATGGCTGGTCGAGAATGGAAGCAGTGAAGCGTGTCACTTGTCTTTCTTTACTCTGACATCATTATCATAACTAATTAACAAGATTTAGTACCGTTTTAATGCAAAACGAATGAGCGATCAATACTTAAATTGTGAACAATACATCTCACAAATCTGGCATTAGTTTACAATAACGAGTATCATGTGTTGCAACAATGCACTTGAGAAATCTAAGAAAAACTAAATTGATGACACGGATGAATGACAATCAGTCTGTATAGAATTGAATTATGTTCTCCGCGTTCTTATTATTTATTATTTCAGTTCAGCCAGAGCTGAGGAGATAATTAAGAGGTAATTTGACATTTGTTCATAAAAATCTGTCAAAAAATAACTTCTTTCATACGGCAATAAATATTTAATAATCGTTTGAGTATTCGGGCATAAATTTACAATGTAGAGTAAATATCCACTAAATTGTACAGATATATTGTTTCTAGAACAAAGATTGTGTTTACACAATCTGCTAAAGATAAAATTCATTTAATGAGAACAAACACCAATCTCGCCTAAGAAAGCATAACACCTACACAAATCTCCACTTGTTTTATTCCGACTACAATAGAAACTTCAACCTGTCTCTTGATTTCTTGCGACAAAGACACCCAACACTGTAAACTTTTTAGCATTGCATTTTGATCAAATAAGAATTCTGCACCTGGAAATTAATGAGATTTTTTATCGGATGGAGGAAGGTAAAGGAAGGAAACAATAAGACTGAACCTGAACTGAAGTATCGTTGATCTTCATATTTCTTTTGCATTGTTCTGCACCCGGGCACCCCTGACTATTTACTATGTATTCTATAAGTAAACGTGATTTGACCATTGATAAGTTAATGATGGAGATGATCTGCGATCGAGAAACCAGCTGTTGCAAATCTAAAAATTTGTATCATATAACAGTATCTTATAACAGTAAAGTTGAAATATTTTAAGCTTTAGTGTGCGATTTTTTTTACATAATCCAATTTGCATTTAACACTGATCTATAACGTAACAGTGGTTCACTAGGTGGCCTATATTTTCAACGAACATTTTATGAGTTCCGCTAAATCTGACTTTTGTACGAGTATTTAATGTAACCACACATAGGAGCGACTAAAAGCTGGTTTTAATCTGAATCATACTCGCTTGGATTAAGGTACACTTTGCAGTACTTGAAACATTAAGGTGTCGGGTATTTAAGCAGCCATGCGTTTGCTTGCATTCGGTCTGGCTCACATAATCCTTTACTGAGCTTTAAGACTTATTCATAAGTTGAGAACATGAGAATTTGCATTTTGCAGTTTTAAGAGAACAAGCAGACTGAAATATGAGATATTAAATACTGAAGTCTTATAATAAAGGGTGAGTTGAGCGTTAAGCACTCTAAGGTTCTATTGAAGGTAAATGCGATTAATATCGCAATGTTATGATTTATGTTCAATAAGTTAAAGGAAAGCTTTATTTATTATTAAAATCCTTACAACTCATGGCTATAGTGAAAGAAATGAAATGAATTATTGTAACGAAATAATAAAATTTCATTAGATATATTTTGTTAAGACCGCAGGTCGGACTTGGGTTAGATTGGCGCGGGACAGGGGCGAGTGGCGGAAACGAAGAGAGGCCTATACCCAGCAGTGGGATGAGAAAGGCTGATGATGATGATGATGATGATGAGATATATTTTATTTACTGTAAGTACACTAAGTACCTACTTTGTAACTTATTCTGTTTTTGTTAGCTAAATTTTGTAAGACCGATTTTAGATAATTTACACTAAGTACAACATTGTTCTCAATTTCTCATGTAAGTGATACCATTGTCTTTTTGAGAATAAAATATATTAAACCTAAACCTATTGTTTGTACTTGGTTTATTAATAATAATAAAAACGTTAATTCCAGACGGTCTTGTAAAAAATTAATCCCTTTGGTATTCTTATGTAAATAAGCTATTAAAAGACTTGCAACACGAAGCAAATTAATATTATAAATGAATCTACAGAAATTTGATTGCATTCGTATTATTAACTTTATTTGTTATTTTTATTAACTCAGCGATAGATACCAAAATTGAGCATTTTAAAAACTAAACAACATGAGCTATTTGTACATTGAATTGGTATTGCTTTTACTTTGGAAAATAACGTAAGATTTAAAGGACCGTAGTATACTTAAGCCGAAACCATTAAGAGCTTATCGGCCAACCACTGACCTAGGGCAACGAACGTCTAAAGGAGTAGTAACTTGGCATGGCTAAAAGGATCGTGTATTTTATCCACTGAAGCGAGTATGATGTTAGAAATGGTATTGTAGAGATCTATTTTTATGTTTTCTTAGAATTGAGCTTTCCTATTGATAAAGGGTGGAGCTGTAGAGAACGGAAACTGTTAATGGTAGATTAGACTTCATTATTTTATTAATAACAACTAAATGTCTTATTAGCACCGCTTTAAATATATTTTACTTGTCAACTGAGCAACCATCGGAATTCTTGGAATCTATGTCTAATAACCTACCTATCCCTGATTTTGCTTACTGTCGGTAGATATTTGACACATTGAGACAGGCTGCATGCACGTGGCTAATTCGTTTATGACTGGCTGTGTAGAGGTTTTCACAGTAGAACAAGGTTGGAGTATAAGTGGCAACTACCAAAGTACGTCCCGTTCTGCGGCTCTACTCTGCACAAAACGAAATTTCGGCTTTTGATCGCAGAACAGCTTAAGTTGGTGGAAAATTAATTCGGAAGGTTAAGCAACATAAGCTGGTCTGCGATGATTGTCGCGATTCGTTTTCGATTTGTAGAGTAGAGAGGCTGATACCTGAATGGTATCTCTTCTCGTTGTGCGTGACCCGGCGATGGGTGCGCCGGTTCCGCGTGTGTTGGCGACTGCTGCTAGGCTCGCCTCTCGGTCCGCGCGGCGGCGGTGCGCCCGCTGCGTCCACAATATACCACATAATATCTCTAACAATCCGGTGAAGATACAAAAGTCGCAAAGACCAGTGAACAAATAAATCTGTTCGTAAAACAACAGCAATGTACACTCGCAGAACGAAAAGGTTGACCGGTTTATAAATCAATTCATTTGACGCGTTGCATGTTACCTTTTTAACAGCTAACATACTAAAGTGTTTCACTTTTACTAAAGTGTTGTCAAATTAATCGGCTACTCAGCCCCACACGTATTGACCAGTCATTCCTGGGGATATGGCCGGCTAAGCTGAGAGTGTGGTTTAGGTGCTAGACAAGCCTATTCCATCTCAACAATGTCCCAGGCAATAGTCCCATTAAGTCATTACTTAACACTTAACGGGACAATTGCCTGGGACATTGTTCCATACTATCTACTATAAGGAACTTTGTTTTATCAATTCGGAGGAGGGCGTTGATGTCTGCGACACAGTTTCCTAAACTACTGCAGATGTCAACGACTTTCATGAAACTGTACCACTTGATCTGTTCCAAATAAAGATTTTTTATTTATTTATTTATTTATTTATTATACTCGATGATTTATACACCGTCAGGAGGCAATCTTTGCCTTTGCAAATGTTAAAATGGTTATCGAACTAATACCTAGCAAGCAATAACAGATCTTAAGGAGGTCAACCTTTTCGTTCGGCGACTATACCAACAGCGCGCACGTCACACTTAAATATCAACTTGTTAATAAAAACACCGTCTTGAGATCATGATTGGATCATGATGGTGATGAACATGATATTTTAGTAACATTTTATCTTACGTGCACGCTATTGGCTGTAGCCCCAATAACGTATAAAAGCAAACTCTTTGCCTGAACAAAATAACAACAAATACAATTCTTATACAGTACATTTTCCATCAAATTCAAAATTAGTTTACTCCTTATACAGTAGCTACTCACGAGAATAGAATATTACTTTATTGCACACCATAAAAAGAAACACAAATTGAGAGAACATAGCAAAGGACTTATTTAAAGAATATGAAGATATGAAAGGAATTTCCACTTCCTTTCTGCAAAAGTAGCTGAGGCTACCTACTCAAGCAAATACAAATACGACACAGAGACAGGATACAGCGAACGCTTTACGATTGAACGCGCGAGTTGTTTCGACAAATAGCAGATAATATTAGCCAACACAATTAAGGTAGACTCGAGTTGGTATAAGGGACAAAGTCGGGTCAAATATCGTTCTAGCACGTCGATAAAAAAGCATGGCGAAGCTTGTGTTTTTTAATTCGGGCGGCAAATAATAATCAAACATCACGTAAAATCGATGATAACAAAAATAAGTAATCTGTAAGAAAAATTAAAATAAAGAAACCATAAAAGTAGTGTCATGGTGTGTTTTAAAATGTATGAAATGCACATTTAATTAACAACTAAAACTTAATTTACCATTCAAAATCATTTTTATTGAATCTAAAGTATGTAATATGGTCACTCATATTACACTCGTAGAAGTCATTCAAGTTGATACCGACGATCTATTAAGAACGTCTTGGTGAAACCAAGTTGATTGAAATTCGCACTAAGTACCTAATTACTCAGATTTTCATTACCTTCTTGATTTCTGGTTCTTTGTTACTCATAATCGGTTGGTTTAGATGCTGAGCAAGCCAACAATTCATCTCAACAATGTCCCAGGCACTAAAGTGTATGCAAAAGATTGCACACTGACGTTGTACTCGTATAAATCATCTATACTATATTTTTTGATTCGAGCTAATAGGAACAAAAATAAGCGCACGTGATTGGTCATCGAAAACTATTTTCTTTCTCGTGATTGGCTAGATTTGAAAATTGACAATTGATTTGACATTCTAGCCAATGACGAGAAAGAAAATTATTTTCGACGACCAATTACGTGTGTTTATTTTTGTTCCTATTAGCTCGAATCAAAAAATATAGTATAGTGAAGATGCACAGGCCTGAGTTACTCATAACTATTGTACATTTTGACGAAGGATTTGCAATAAGACTAAACTTTAGTATATACCCGAGCCAAAAACAGTCATTTCGTTTTATTTCAGCGAATTTACAAAAGGATATTATTCCGATAACACTTATCGCGGCGATAAGTTTTGATGTATCATATTCTGAGAACATAGCAAATTGATAATGCAACAAAATATCATAGTTCAAATCAGCTGTTTATCTTTTGCTTTGAATCGTTGTGGCCCACAAACAGAGTTTACGGGGCTAAGTACCGAATGGGTTATCAAGCGGGATCAATGACCTAGCTAGACCAGTTGATAAGGCACGTGTTATCAGGTGGCGCAATGCAGAGCCGAAAACTCGAGAGGTGGGCAATCGATATGTTGGTACCTCATGGCTTCTGTTAGGGGAAGCTCGAGGCATCACAAACTATAATTACAATAAATAATTTAAGGAGCCAAGTGGAAATAGGTGCGAGTGTAAAGCGATAAGTAGAATATTCTAACATTACTGTGTTTTAATGACATATGATCACGACGTATTCCCAAGGAGCGGTAGACATTCTTTCTGGCATCTTTTTAGGTCCTTTGAAGATGTCTAGTAGTACTACAATTTAAACTTTCGCGATCTATCATATAAATATGTCTAGTAGTACAATTGTACATTTTGGTACTTGTCGACGTTTTGCACACCCGTATTTGAACCGCTCAAAAATTTGTTCGTGATAGGCTACTTTTTATCCAGGTATGGGCGAGTAAGCTTGTTTTTCTTATATTTGTTTAACTTACGTCACTCTTTTCTTTTTTAGCAGAAAACCATGTTATGTTCTTTAAAATTAACGCAAATTAAAACAATGCTTGAAAAACAAGAAGAAAAAAAAACTATTATTCAAATATTTTTTTGCGAGTTGTATTCGCGTATTTTTTGTGAAATTGTTTTAACTAAGATTAAGATTACAAATGGTTGTAATAAAGCCAAATGATCGTTTGGAAGCCTTCTCAATAGCAATTTATTAATATATGTATTAACTTGAATTGATTTATTTAAACCGTATTTCTGTATGATGAACCGTAATTTGTTCAAAAATGGATTCTAAGAAAAAATAAATGAATTTATATCGATCAACTTCAGTAAATTAATTCTATCTTTAGATCATAAATAAAATAATTTTAATTTAAATTATTTTTATCAGAAATAATTTAAAGTACAGCACAAATAAGGAATATTGGAAATAGACGTATAGAATCCTCTCAAGGGTTCAAAGATGTAATTTCTATGACTTGTGTACTAATGAGGTCTATTGATATCTCGATTTGCGGTTTATACGAACCGCGAATATTTACTATTAACAAAATAATTGACTGCTAAAACCACACCTATAAATAAACTGGATTTATAATATTCGGCCTCATTACAAGCAACTAAAATAAACCATGGTCTAAATTGGTATGCATTTTATATCTAAATAAAAACCCTGGTTTAGCGATAAACCATAGTCTAACGCTAAACTTATGCGACACTATACTTTCTCGTGATTGGCTAGATTGTCAAATCAATTGTCAATAGTCAAATCTAGTCAACCCAATGAATTTCGACGACCAATCACGTGCGATTATTTTTCTTCCTATTAGCTCGATCCAAGACATGAAGTATAGTTTAGCGGCGATTTAAATCACAATTACAACTGCGCGGGACCATAGACCAGAAAAAAATTATGTATCTGTCAACGTAATTGAATCGGATTATAGGGAAATTTAGATTTTGTGTAGTTCATTGTGATAAGACGGTTTATGTGTACGTACCTCGTTTTTTTACATTACCAACATACGAGTAAGAGTAGCAACATACCTTATAATTAAAACTATGAGTTAACTTTGTACCCAAGTTATAATTGAAGATTTTATAATGCTTTGAAATAAATGCATACTTTCTAGTTTCACCACTGAAGTTTGCAACTTAAACCTTAGACTAGCTTCGATGTACAGTCTACTTGTCTAGACAACCCCACGATAAAACACATCTGACTGTATATTACACAGATGCCCTTCTCAGATAGCTCTCAAGATGAAAACAACCAGGTAATGAACTGATTGCATTGACGATGTTATATAAAGGTGTGGTGGTAAAGACGTGAATTGTTCAAATACATTAACGTTCCTAGTAATAATAATGAGATAGTGCAATGCAGTTTTTGTACAGTCTAGCTTAGATACCGGTAGAAAGTAAAACGCAGTGCATAAAATGAAGACACCAACGCAAACTCTTTGGAACTCGAGAGCAGACATAAAAGCAGGGATTTATTTATTGTCAAGGCGGCGGCGGACTCCTAGGTAGATCAGGGGAGTGTCTCCTAGGTGTCTAATCTAAAGCGGATATGAACGGAATAAAATGCTTTTGAATTTTATTTATACGCTTTGCCAGGATTTCTTCATCCATCAGAGTACTAAGGCTCGTATTACAGATTATTTCTCAAATATTTACGATTTAAAACGGTTACACAAATGTAAGCTTATCAATTATTCTTTGAAATAGTAGTTATATGGTTATTTCGAGACGGTGCCCCTTCACACAAAACAATAACGTAGACATGAATATAAAAGTAAATATACTGTAATCTATTAAATCATCTGGCATAGACAGCGTCTAGACATTGTACCTTTACCTTGCAGTATCTCATCTCCCAATTAATAATATTCTAATATAAAGTTTGCGAATTTTATTAAAATTAAATAGATGAATAATTCCAAATTATATAACGACTTAATAAAATGTCCACCGTGGGATACAGTCGTGGTCATATTTCACTTAATTTTAATAGAACCACTGGTCTAAAAAGCGACTATGCCCGTTTCACTTATGAATAAAAAAGCGAGTGATCTCTCACGCACCTCTCAAAGCAGCGCAAAGATAATAGCACAAAGTGGTTTGTTTAATAACAGTGGTGTGTTACTGTGCGTACTGGTACTCGGAATGTGGGTGCGTCCAGTTTCTTGGAGAAATTGTATAAATAATTGAGAAATGTCAATGACATTTTTGAAGAAATGTATTATTATTAGCATTCAAATGATTGATGGGCTTGCAAGCTGTTAGGTTTTATTAAAATCTTTATTCTAGTTTTTTTTAATAGTCGGACCCAGCCTCTATCATGAAGCATCCTTTCGAAAAGGAGAAATAATCTAAAAAAAAATATTATTATTATTTAAAGCCTGTGGTGTCCCACTGCAGGGCAAAGGCCTCCCTCCTCTCCTTCCACTCCTTTCTGTCTTCAGCGATAAGGGACCATTCCTTGTCAAAGTCGTCAAGCTCGTCTCGCCATCTCCGCCTGGGCCTTCCACGTGGCCGTCGTCTGTCCGGGACCCAGTCTGTGGCAGTTTTCGCCCACATCTGGTCTGACATACGGCTCACGTGTCCAGCCCAGTCCCACTTGAGTTTGGCGGCTTTTTGAGCGACGTCGGCTATTTGTTATATAAATAATATAAAAAAAAATTAGATTAGAAAATCATAATCAGTGTGTAGCTGAACAAAATACCATTAATGGGTTCGCGGTCACATTACTAATTGGTGTTCTATTAGGAACCCGATAGCTGGGATGGGCTAAAGTACGTTGTAAGCCACCCACACCACATGTCCCAACAGCGAAACAAAGACAATATGACATGCTTTGAACATAATAAGATCTAAGTCTAAAAGCTTTTCTTATAAAAGTATTGCTTAGAGATATATAGAAGCTTGCTAAGACGTTCTTGATAGATCGTCGAAGTGATGTAACGTTCTGAGCGGTTACAACTTGGATGGGTGACCCGCAAGTGATATTACCCCTAGCGCTTCCCTGATTCGGAGGGCACGTTTTTCGGTGCCGGCTTTTTTAAACGTTAAGCCATTATGGAGGCCTAAAAATCTCCATCACCAGGGTTGGCCACTTGCTCATATGAACGAACGAACGAACGATGTAAAAGTGATGATCAGACCTTTAATAAATCTTTGATTATTTCAAACGGAATCTTTTTTTTAAGTTTTATAATCGGAAAAGTACTCGTACAATAAGAACTCTGTTTCATAATCGTCATCATTTAAGTATTTTTTTTTAATATCCCAGGCTATTATGAAGCTTACAGTTACAATTTTAAATATTGCACAAAGTATGTACAAGTGACAAGGGCATAAGAAAAATGTATTTTCCTGATAATTAATTTGGGTACAATTGAGATAATCGTTTTTTTTAATTGAAAAACTACGAGCGCTTCATACGAGCAAATTGCCAACTCTGGTGATGGAATGTTTAGAGTTAGACCGCCGATATGCCCACGTTTATGTGTAAAGTTTACACATAAACGTGGGCATATCGGCATATGGAATTTTCAATGGTTTACACTGTAAACCATTGAAAGTTCCATAACCAAATCTGATGTTACTTTGAACTATGCTAGTTCCCAACTACTCGAAACTCGATAAACGATGTGCTGTTGAATATCGTGGCAATCGATTAATCTACCTGCGATAACCAACAATCCCGGTACACAGAGTAAATACTGAACTTTCCCGGCGAGAGTAACTGCTTCAACTATAACTACGAGATAATGTTATGATTTCCGTATACCTCCTAAGCCCTTGTGATTATTTATGGCGTCGGTCATAGTTGCATCTATCAATTTGTTCCAGAAATAAATAAATATCCTTGGACATTCCACACAACGTCATCTAGTCCTAAGTGTGTGGAACATTCAATGGAACATTCAAAGACCAAGAGCCATTTACAAAATTTAGGTCTTTGGAGGTTAATACATATATAATTCGATGTCAACTTTAGTAAGTATTCAGAAGTCAATGTTTTTAGCTTAATTGAAGCTTGGTTCTGTTAATAAGATATTAATTGCTTTTTAGGCATTGCAGTACCGCAAGCAAGAAAAGCGCTCCGGCAGTGCTGGTAGAGTTTAATGAGTGCTGTGATAACGTGTGGTTGTGTGCGTGTCTCACCGTCTAACTAAACCATAACATAAAGTAAAAAAAATAAAATAGACTTCGAATCGCGGACGATAGCCGCTGGACGCACTCGGATTTCATTGTTTAGTTAGATTATCTGCATTTTTTTCACTGGCCGTCGGCAGTGAAGGCCGATCTCATTATTTTTAATAATTTCAACCTCCCGGCTCGATGTAACGCTACTGAATCTGATAGCTATAAAAATAAATACGCCGCCGCGGTTGACGGAGTATCGTAAATAAATGTACTGAAAATGCATTTATCAAGTTTATAATTTAGTACCACAATAAAATAGCACTGTGCTAATGCATGTTCATTTTCGTATCAGATTGCAACACACTAGTGGTGTTCATCTCTAATTTACGAGCGTTCTAAATTTGTCTGGGGTCCAGATTCGAGATGGCCCCATCGTTTGACCCTCATTGCAGAATCGGGCCGAATGATATTTCGCGATTGTCCAGCAACCATCGACGGCGATCAATTGACACTTGACCCTTGCGACTCTTCCGTCGCGACCTTGGACTCGTCACTTATGAGGACCTTATTATATTTGTATGTCGTCACCAGATTTTACAAGCTAATTTTTTAATATTAGTTCAGGCATAAGGGTTAGCGCTATTTTAAATTTTAGTCAGAGCATTTAAGGTTGAACTTACCTTGCGGTTGCTGTTGTGGAATGAAAGGAGTGAGGAGACGCGTCCGTTTCTTCTCATAGCCCTTTTGTGTGATGTCACCTGAAAAATGTTAATAAGAGTTAAGTCTGCAGTCGAGTGTTAGTCGCTTTGCAGGGAATCTAAAACTTTTTTAATATTGCAATTTTATTATAGGACAAAGAGTAAACGAAGTGAACGAAACGCTTAACTTCTAGAACTTCGAGACAATCTCTGCTATTTAAATTAAAGCCTGTGCCGTTTTTAATCTTGTGTCCAAAGTATTTGTCATAAACTTTTGTAATCAAAGTAATGAAAAGCAGGTGTGGGCTAGCCGTACCCGACGAGTTTACGTACTCACTGATACAGTATCAGATACATTACACGGCTAAGTGAGTGCCTAGTTAAAATTAATCACGATTCATAGACAGTACACACTTGAAAACGCTATGTAGGCTAACAAGTCGATAAACGTTGTAGCTAATTAATTACCATTACAACTATTATTCACTTACGTTCCATGCACGGAAAACGACATTGCTATAATTTCGGAACCACAAGATCTGACTTGTTTAAACTGGTTATAAAAAAATTGGTAACAAACTTGTTTCAGAGAGATTAAAGACTTTGAAATCAGTTAATAGACGTGTGTTCGTTGAAGTTTCGATGGCGAATGACCACTCAATGCCCCGTATGGGGAGGAAACCCACGATATATAGTGTGGAAGATTCTATTATCAGGATCAGGGAGGAGACTCACAGCCATAGATAAGATGGGGAGGGGAATGCAATTACTATGTTCATCTTTGGAGCTTAAAGCGTCTATACGATGTTTTACCCCTTCAATTAGAGCTTGTTAAAGCGTAATAATATATTTGTTTGATGCCTCCTCGAATCCAGAACCTACGGATTGTTGATGCAATACCTCGGCCAACACAGCATTAACTGAATGAGTGCAGGATACAGATCTATTACCTGCAGTGATGCACTAACTAGATACGCGCCTAGGGTTCGAGAGGGAAACAACCAATTGGTAAATGAATGATTGCAGCAGCAGCTTCCCACCACTGGGATACCTAGGATATCAGATCATACATCAGATCATACTTCTTTTAAGGGTTCCGAAGTAAACAAGGAACCCTGATAGTTTCGGTCTGTCCGTCCGTCCGTTCGTTTTTTGTTAAAAACATATTTACAGACACTAAAATAATACTTATGTACATAACTCCACAAAATACAATTAAGAACCAGTTGAGCCACCTAAGGAGTGTTTCAAACGGTCTATATCGTCAGTCGTATCGTATCCGACCTGGCAAAATTACTTAATTAATCTAAGTACAACCAAACCATATATTAATGTGTAATTTATTGTGATTTTGGAACGGAATAGCCAATGATATGCGTCTGAAATAAAATCACAGTAAGGTTTTCAGGCTGTCAAGCAAATTTTTCAAAATACTGCGAGACGCCGTAATGTTTGACCAAAGCAACGTGGCTTAATGACGTTGATGGGCGGCGCGGACTTTTGCTTTATTTGGGACTACGTCCTACGGACCGTTATTAATTCACAAACGGAACGGGCAGGTGAGCACACTCATGTAAGCGATGGACTATGTATGGCTATCGATTGACAAGACTAGGGGAATTTCGTAAAAACCTGCTGGAATTTCTAGTAAGTGAATCCATGGATTTTTATTCCTTTGTTGCAAAGTGGATGAAAATGCCAGGAATTCAAAAAATCGTTGTAATAAAAGCGAAAAGGATAGATGCACAAAGGCCTTTTTCGCTGTTGCAATTTTATTTTGTGTAACTGGCTAAAGCCCAATATGTACCTTTATTGTGAACACGAAATAAACGTTTTTATATAGTTACTAGCAGCACGTTTCGGCTTTGCACGGGTTTGACGACATTGCCGTCAAACAAACCACCATTAGCTTTTTATAATATTAATATAAAACATATTTTGCATGTCTCAAACTGAAAGTAAACGTTTTTAAGTGTTTGAAATGAAACATAGTTGTGTTTATCTATATCTATACTAATATTATAAAGAGGTAAAATTTGTTTGTTTGTTTGTTTGACGAAGGTAATCTCCGAAACTACTGCTGGACCGATTTCAAAAATTCTTTCACGGGTGGGTAGAATGGACTGTCCGGGAGGTTATAGGCTATATTTTATCCCGGTAGCTCCATTAGTACACCCGTGCGAAGCCGGGACGTGCTACTAGTTATAAATAAATCAAAGGTTTATAAACAGTTCTAACAGATTTTTTAGGATTTAAACTAGCAGTTACCTCACCTGCATATCACTAACACAATTGTTAGTGCTTCCTACAAAACGAAGGGACTAAAATTTAAAGTAATTTTCGTAACCGATTCCGCACCTCTATACAAAACAACCCCCAAAATCTAATTGTCTGTTTCGCAAAAGCTTTGATCAGCGAAAGCCTATTTTCATATTTTATTGGATGAAAAACAACACAACACAGTTTCTGACAACATCGATGCTTCAAGCGCTACAAAATGGATGCTGTCTACATTTAGATAGACAGGCGAGCACTCTCAATAATTCTGTCTGGTGTAGTTTTAACTAAAATACATTTTGCAGAAATTATATTGTATTCGATTTTTCGGATTGGATGGTTTAATCTTTTATTGTACAGAAATACCAGGCTGGCTAATTCCTTCATGAGAAAACCATTGGATTTAACCTAGACTGTTGGATTACTCCTTTGTTTTTCAGATAATTCTTATGATAAATGCTTGTTGTGATAGATTTTATAAATAGTAACGGGATATTTACCATGATTTATGAGTTTCCCGATATTTCGGCATAGTTGCATGCGCCATGATCACGGTCAAAATGATAATTTAAATGTCATAGCAGTATATTGTTTTTATGTAAGTGAACTTACGATTGGGTATCATAAATGTTGTCACACCGCTACAATCCTAATTGGGCATTAACCCATTGACACAGAAAGGAACACAGGACGCGCGGCGTAGCGATCCCACCGATTCATAAGCTGATGATATGATATCTATACTAATATTATAAAGAGGTAATGTCGGATTGTTTGTTTGTTTGACGGAGGTAATCTCCGAAACTCCGCCGATTTCAATAATTATTATCACTGATGTGTATAATTATAATTATGATATTATTCTAATTTCACAGTTATAGGCTGTATGCCGATAGTTTCATTAGTACACCCGTGCAAAGCCGGGACCGTGTTGCTAGTGAATAAACAAAACTAAGCTCATGCTCAGTTGAGTGCACTTTACAATACAAATGACCCGAGTTTGTATTTTTCAAATGCTTTTTACGGGAAAACGTCGGTTAAAAATACCACAATCATGTCAATCAGTAAAAAAATAAAGAAGTAAAGAAAAACAGTACAGCACAGTGTTTAATAGCTATAACGATACTCGACTGAGTAGTCCTTTAGTGACTACTAAAGGATCATAATTCAACTAGCAAAACAATATAAGCTGCAGGTAACTACTACATTATGTTTAATATTGAACAAGCTTTTAGCGTTCCAGTACTAACTTCTATTAGACCGTGCTCAAAGCTGTGAACCGAGAGAAACTTTGTGTGTGAGTTTATATGCAAAAAGCACCCTGAAAACATGAACACTAAACATACATTTAAGCCTGTAAATGTTAAAATATAATAATAACTAGCTGCGCCCCGCGGTTTCACCCGCGTAAGTCCCGTTCCCGCGGAAATCTCGGGATAAAAAGTAGCCTATGTTTTAATCCAGGGTATCACCTATCTACATACCAAATTTCAACCAAATCGGTCCAGCCGTTTTTGCGTGAAAGAATAACAAACATACATACATTCTCACAAACTTTCACATTTATAATATTAGTAGGAAGGATAGTAGGATAGTAGGAAGTAGGATAGTAGGATAATCGTGTGAACATTAATTTGTAACAAGCTAAAAAGGTGCCAATAAATTTATCTTTATCTTTATGAACAGTAGCGGAATGAAAAGGTTGACCACCTTAAGATCTGCTATTGCTTGCTAGGTTTGTAACCATTTGACACAAAACTCTCGTCAAGGTAGGCACGCAGTTTAAAAACGTAACATGTGCTTGCAACGCGTCAAACGAATCTATTTCAAAACTGGTCAGGTCAACCTTTTCGTTCTGCGGTTGTATTTTATAATAATATGGTAAGGTCTGAACCTATCGCGGAACATGATCCAAGAATGAAATAATTGTGTTAATTTAGATCCTTGATTTAAGGTACACTAATAGTCATTATGTTCCGCCAGACGCACCGAACACCCTGTGTGTACATACATCATGTATATTTAGTTGCAGGTGTTCATTATATCAGTCTAATGAATCCCCGGCGCCTCAGCGTCTATTTGTTAGACCTTTGAATAATTCTACAAAATTTGAAACAGTAACTCTAACAAGGTTCATCGTTATGCTACGCTTTCGGTCAAAACAAAGTTCGCTTTTAAATGAACATCATATATGTTTCATAGAAAACTAAAACAAGGTAAATTTAGTCCGACTAAAATACTCCAGTCCGTAGTAGACAAGACTTTCAATTATTTGTTTTTCTCATAGGAGATTTGTGAATCCAATAAAGATGAACATTCAAGGATATTTTTTTTACAAATCCATTAAAGGACAAACATACTTACATCCTTTATGTTATACTAGCTGCGCCCCGCGGTTTCACCCGCGTAAGCATAAGTCCCGTTCCCGCGGGAATATAGAGATTTAAAGTAGCCTAATCCAGGGTATCACCTAGCTACATACCAAATTTCAACCAAATCGGTCCAGCCGTTTTTGCGTGAAAGAATAATAAACATACATACATTCTCACAAACTTTCACATTTATAATATTAGTAGGATTCGTCAACCAAATATAAATAACGTACAATTTATACTTAGATTAGATACTAACATAGTACTGTTGTCGAGGATCAGATAACACTGTTTGTTAAAGCCAGTCTGACCGGAACTTTGCTCGCATTCTGGATGACGTAAACAATAGAAATCCATTGTATGATTACAACAAAATATAGAACCATACAAAATTTTACAAAGGAAGAGTAGGAAGAACGTGGTCAAAAAGCTTTAAGTAACTTAATATCTATACTAATATTATCATAAAATTTGTTTGTTTGTTTGTTTGACGGAGGTAATCTCCGAAGCTACTAAGGCGATTTCAAAAATTCTTTCACCGATGTGTAGAATGCACTGTCGGGATGGCTATAGGCTATATTTTATCTCGGTAGTTTTATTAGTATACCCGTGCAAAGCCGTGACGTGCTGCTAATGGCATACAACATTGAACTATAGAAGAGTAGCGAGTTGCATTTTTTTTTTTTTTTTTGCTAACCTATGTTGTCCCACTGCTGGGCAAAGGTCTCCCCCAATTTTCTCCAACCATCTCTGTCCTTTGAGACTTCGTACCAGTCTCTCTCAAAAGAGTCGAGATCGTCGCTCCAGCGCTTCCTCTAATCTAAGTATAGCGAGTTGCATTACATTATTATAAATCATATTAATATATTATTTGCATTTGGTTACAAATCTTTAATATAACATTAATAAAACTACCACACAGGTACTCTACAAAAGCTAATGATATCACACACTAATACTTTTTTATACCTAGGTTCAATCACAGATTACTTAAGTGGTGGAAATAGGTGGTGGCTCGTAGTTTGAGACAGACACCTGAAAAGATACTTTGATTTATAAAATCACAGGCGACATTGACTCTGGAGTAAACCGTGAGAAAAATACCAGAGTAATGTTTTATTGATTGAACTGAATAGGTAAGTGTGATATTATGCGAATTTATTCAAATACCAGCGAAGATATTCGCAAGCGGTCAAGTTGAAGAGAGGTGACGGATTGCTATCGAACTTATTTACATCACATTGCCTCTCATAAGAATACACTGAATTTTATTATTCATCATAAAAGTAGACTTTAAAAAGTAATAATCGCAAAACGTTAAAACCATATAGGTAAGATATGATTGTTTATAGCGGTTGTTTAAGAAGTTGGTGCTGGGCAAGCCTATTCCATTTCAACAATGTCCAAGGCAAAGTGTCCCGTTAAGTATAGGCAAAGATTGCCTCCTGTACAAATCATCTAGTAACGATGTAAAGGCTTGAATTTTTTCATAAAAAATTGACAATTTACTATAGGTTCAATCTGTCAACATAATTGAATCGGTTTATAGGGAAATTAAGACCATGGTTTTGATAAACCAGGTTTTTTGTGTAGTTAATTGTAATAGGACCATAATACTCTCATTTTATGAGCACCTAATTGGTTGAGAAAAATAATTACAAATACAGTGCATCTATTCAAACAAGTGTTATTTTATTATCAACTAGCTGCGCCCCACGGTTTCACCTGCGTAAGTCTCGGTCCCGCCGGAATATCAGGATAAAAAGTAGCCTGTGTTATTCCAAGTCTACAGCTATGTAAGTTCCAAATTTCATCGCAATTATTTTGGTCGTTTTTGAAAGAGTAACAAACATTCATACATCCATAGAAACTTTCGCGTTTATAATTTTTGTAGGATATAGTGCATTTGCTTTGCGTAACGCGGTTTGACAGAAACGTCGGTTTGGTAACAGTTTCAAAATACCGTCCACTTATTGGAGAGAGTATTCAATGTTTACGTTTGCATCATAACCCGCGCGTGGTAAACGCAAAGGGCAAACAATTTCTACATTTCCGTGTCCCGCTGTACACAATGAGACTTAATTTAACACAACTTTCATGAATTTCAACATTCAAGTTTGTATATTGACTTTGATCGAAGATTGACTATAGTAATTATTAGCTGGGAAGAGAGAGCTGCCCCTTCCATCTGGCAGTTGCTTGGATCAGTTGAGCTAACTATAGATAAACTATATTATAGATAGTGCACTTCGCGGGTGAAACCGCGGGGCACAGCTAGTGACAGTAGATTTAGACTTACCTCGTTAAGTACAATACATATCTCCTGTCTAACTTAGATATAAAATGGTAACGCCTAACTAATCAGTCTAACAGAGCAATAAATTACAAGATAATTATTGCGCAAGAACATCAGAAAACCACGAGCAATGCAGTTCTTTCGAAAAATTCTTAAACCTTCGTTTTTAGACGCTAGATAAAAACAACATTAATTTGTTTTAATGTAAATGTGGTGTGCAATAAAGTGTTGATCTATCTATCTATCTATCTAACATCCCGTTAAAATAATGTTCACACTTATTCAATCATATAATGAACGAAAAGCTAGTTTAAATGTGAAGAGCGCACGCGTATGTTTTTACGACTATCTCGCTAGCTGTACTTAGTCTCTGGTTACACTGTTTTAGTATGCACATCTGCATCACTCAAGCTAGACTTCATATGCGCAATATAATACTGTTACAACTTATGACTCACTACGTTTCTAGATAACATAATACGGTATAAATGTGCGAGTATAATGAGCTCGTTCGCGTTCATATGCGTGAAACATTAGGCTACTAATGCACTTATCTCTTGAGGCGGAGTTTTTAGGCATTGTTAATTAAAGCAACTATCGTATCGTATATTAACCACATTTTTGTCAGAGCAAAAATATAATGTGCCGTACCGCATGTAACTGACAAAGTAAAACAGTTAACAGACAGAGTTAAGTTAAGTTCGTTCTTTCGAATAAGCAAGTGGCCAACTCTGGTGTCGGAGTTTTTAGGCCGCCTAAAGGCCTCATGGTTTCACGACTAAAAGTAAAGTAAAGTAATTCAAGAACGGCTGTCGATTTTATGGTCTCTGATTAGTTGATTGTAAACAGTATTCGTTCATGATGGTTTTAAAAGTTTCATTTAATGGTTTGCCTCTGCCTCGGAGCAGAATAACTATCTAACATAAAAAACTAGATTTTTTTTCTCGTTATTTATATTTATAACTTTTTAAAAATATCTTTAATACTGGGGCGGTTCGCGGGATCAATTAGTTATTAAAAGAGCTCAACAAATTTCAGCATAAAAATCGGTAAAACATCTATGGAGCATCCACATTTTATTTATTAATAAAAATAAAATATCTATGTAGTAATCAGTCATCTGGTTACCATAACACAAGCATTAAATTGCTTAGCTTAGGACTAGCAGATGACGTTGTGTGGTGTTAATGTAATTTTTTTTATTGTATTTCTGATGTTTTATTTCCACCTGAAAAGTGGTTTCAATAGTTTAATTGAAGTGGGTAAACTAGTTTCAAAGTAAAAAAATGAGTGTCATAGTTAAAACCCCTTCAAGGACAACAGTTTATGCATTTAAGAACATCGCAAAACGAACAATAAACAATAACACATCTTAAATCGGCATTTCGATAAATAACGGCATCGAGGACGACTTGATTGCTTTGAATTCAACAGATCTAACAATTCTATTCCTTTTCAATTCTCGTAAGGGCTTACAACCATTGAAGATTCAAGTAGTGTAGGTAAACATCCTTTAAAAAGTAATACTTTTAGAGTAGTTTTTCTATCTTCGTGCTTTTTTGTATTTTCAGTTTAGTTAATTACTTCGTGCCAGAGTAATAAAGACAAGATCCAACTGTTGCCAAGCATTATGACTAATTCACACTTCAGATAGACTTACAGCAGCATAGTGTAGTCGTAAAACAACATTCCGTTCCGTGTTCCCTAAAGAGACAATAGTGAGGCTGGTTCTTTCTTTACAGCTTTTCTTAAGTAGACTTGGAAAACAAAATGCAGTAGAGCCTTTAGCCAGGTTGGCATTGTCAATTTCGCATCTACGGTTCGTATCTATTCAATTTTTAACTTCACTATTCTTTTGATTTGACACTTCTAATCGCATGAATGTTTATCGTTTCTACTCTGTAGCGATTGTAGATTGTCAATGTAACTTAGCAAGATGGCCGTGATTTTTGTATCATTCAAAAGAAAGGCTCATTCTATAGACACCTGTACTGTATATGTGCAGGTAGCTACTTGTGTACATACTAGGAATTGTGGAACAAGTAGGATCCCTACACAACTTTGTAGGTGTACTGGGATCAATGACACACGACTCAGGGCGAGTTTACACGCCTGTTTTTGCATCTCACTCTATCATAAAGATGTCTATTTGACAGTGTAAAAGAAATTCAACGAGTTTTTTCATTACCTAAATACAAATCGAAATAACAAATAAGATTTAAGAAATTCGCGTTCAGTCTCGTTTATGACAGAAATATGGGTCAAGTTAAACGACGCGAAACAGTCAACACACCAATGCAATACCATTATTACTACCAGTTTTGCAAAATAAAGATATAAAACCAGACAACAATAAGTAGTTAAGATATATGAAAATAAATTATACTAATAGTTAATAAGGTTCTATTTGTTTTAACTTTTAATGATAAATGATAAATGATAAATGATTTATTGTAACAGAAAGACAAGCAGACAAAACACTCATAAAAACTAAATTAGGAGGTAATACACGCTAAAGTCTACTTAGCCTAGTGTTACAAGGGTCTGACTCAGCACTATGTTGCGTTTACAGACAAACGCAACGCTGATTTTAAAGATGAGACTGAATTGATGTAGGTAAGCAAAACTTTTACGAGTTTTAAACTATTCAATGTTTCATAATAGACTCTTAGTGGGTACAGAAACGTACTCTATTAACAATTAAGTATTAAATTAAAGCATGATTGAGGCCGCGGTTCGGCTGTGTTAGTCAGAACAGCCCGTCACGAAGACAAAACGGGTTTATGATGATGCGTCATGCTCACCGCGCCCGCTGAAAGGACGTAAGCGCACGACCAACGACGGCCAAAGGACTCAGCACCAATACTTTTGATAAAATAGCTACTTAGACGGAATGGTTATGCTTGAAAAGTGGATACAAGGATGAAATGATAATACATTTCTTTATTTTAGAAAATGTATTTTGTATTTAGTTTATGTTTCTTACAAAGAAGAAATGAGTTAAACTTTGCTTCGAGGTAAAGTATTATAAACAACCAACAAAACTTGTGTTTCGCAACATTGAACAGAGTAATTGTAAAACATGTTTTTAAATTAGTAACACAAGTTATATGAATGTTATTTTGTTTGATTGAGAAATAAAAAAGAACTGGAACCATGAATGAGGTGGGTGACAGTTGTTTTGTGATGCCTCAGAGATACTTTCGTGCATTGTGATACATACATAAAATCACGCCTCGTTCCCATGGGGGTAGGCAGAGACCACGGATCTTCACTTGCTACGATCCTGACACACCTCTTTCACTCTCATTACATTATTCATACATGATCGCCGGTTTAGGGTACTTCTGACCTGGCCTTTCTCCAAAATTTCACCAATTTGGTCCAAATATTTTCGCCTAGGTCTTCCTCTTCCAGATGTCCCATTCACACTCGCCTAGATTAGAACGAAACGAAATCGTCATTATAAGGATGAATGTAAATAAATTGTGTCACCTCTACAATGGATGTAAAAACTATGAAGGTTAATGAAAAATTTCGCTGCAAACTTTCGCAATGTTATTTCTCAATGCCAATGCCCTACCAATACCACTAATGATTGGTGTTCTGTAGTTTTTGATCAGGTGGAAAACAGGCATTAAACATTATTAGTAATTGCATCACAACGAGGCGACGTTAAAGGCGACGTACATGAACTTATGACATAATTCATTTTTTACAAAGTATTTCAACGATATTATAATGAATACAACGGGAATTACTCACGAAAAAATATTGTCGATTTAGATACCGACAATATTTCAACGATATTATACGATGGGTGGACGACTTGAGACAAGTTGCAGGCAATTCCTGGCTTGGCATAGCGCAAGACAGATTATCGTGGCGTTTACGAAGGGAGACCTCTAGGCCTCTCTACGTAAACGCGCTGAGTGTACCCAGCAGTGGGCGGGTACCAATGGGCTGTGGATGATGATGATGATGTTATGGTAACCCTATGACTGATATAATATTAAGGATAGATTATATTTTTGTAAATACATCGGTACATTATAGATCAGAATACGTACACCCACCAATATCGTATAGCAGGAAACAGTGAACTGAACAGTAAATACTTAGGATGATAACCCTGTGGCGGCGCCGAGTAGGCGAGCGCTTCTTTATTTTTTATTATTGACGCCACTTTGAGAACTCCGACAACAGCTAAACTATGTTAGAATATATTTCTCGGAAGGTAATTTTATTTGCTTTAAAGTGAGTCAATCATAAAACGACGGATATTTTAACGTTTGGTTTATTTCGCTGAATGGAAACTTGCAAATAGTTATAGGCCGTTGTCTCAAGTAGAAATAAGTATTAAAAATACACTTTAAAAGTCATCATCAGACCTTTACATCTTTATTCCCGTTAAGTAGTTTTCGGGATGAATTAAAAATATTAACTGCAAGAAAGTCTACTGCAAAACCAAGCTAACTAAACATTAGTGACTAACTTTTAAGCCTCCAGAAGGCCTTCCTCTCTCATGGCATAACGACGTAAAAGCAGAGACCGACAATTTATCCCGCCCTACGAATCATGGAAGCTTGCAGCTGTGCAATATTGGATAACACAATTTCCACTCAGGATTTAAGCCCGTAACCTCAATGAAAACGTGCCAATACGTCACCAAGCTCTCAAAGCAATAATATTGAACTGTTCTATGAAATATACCGAGAATATTGTCCAATATCCATTCATGCGCGCATTTCAATCCATCCTATATTTCAGCCATGCAGAAACTGCACACTACCGGATCAATTCCTAGCTCCCTGAGGCAGATTATGTACACCTTGGATATACACATGGATGGTTCTATCTCTATATGTTGCATCCACTATAGGTATCTATGTTGGCCTAGTTGAATCCTACTCTCAGTCAGATGAAGCAATGTTTCATTTTCGAGTATATATTAGTATATACTTATTTATTTTTGTTTGTAACAATCCTTAAGTGGTTCAACTGGTTGATATTGTATTTTGTGCAGTAATGTGTAAATACATACAATACCCCCTTATGCATATTCGACCAGTAAACCTGTATTAGCTAAAACGAATATTAAATCTGTTGCTATCTCTTTTCGTTGACATATGGGTGACAAGAAAAAAACGTTCTTTAAACCTGTATTGAATTGTCAAGTTTTTATGAATAAGACTCGTTTGTACTTTTACATATTTCAAAATGAACAGGCAACAGAATCATGTAACTTAATAAGACTGTATTTAAGTTTTTTAAGTGATCCTTGAGGTCCTACAAAAATAAACACATTTTTCTTTCTTTCTTTCTCTCAGATCACATCAATGTTTTATAACTTGAGATGAAAACTATGGCTATGACTAACTTGTCTTGAGTTTAGCTGTATCATAATATTAATTATAAACAATAAGTTAAAACCAGGTTAAATCTATGTTGTAGTATCTAGAATATGTATGTTTATTTAAGTATTTAGTTATTCAGGCAAAACCAACAGTACATACATATACAGGCATTAAATAATATTGTATAACTTTTTATTATCAACCTATGTTGTATGCTGGGCAAAGCTCTCCCAATTCTCTCTATTCTCTCCATTCGGTAAAAAAATACTATGATATGTGAACTCATAGTACGCCTTGGCATGCACAGAATTGTAATAATCTATGTTAGGTATATTATATAGGTATATATAGAATCTATAATTTATGTGGAGCATTCAGTAGCGCAGTTAAGAATATAAAAGAAACAAAGTACCTACATCCTCTCTCCCTTAACCTCTCTTCTGAGAGATTTAGAATTTTATTTTACAATAAGTAGATAGGTAGGTACCTAACTTAACTTAAATATGAAGGAAATTGTAAAATAAAAAAGGCAAGGGACAACTAAATACTTAAAAGTTTAGCTTAATTAATGCCTTCAGGATAATTTTTGCCTATAACTATTCAGTAGACTACAACTTAATCAATTTTTTATGGAAGTAATAAATCAGTTGTTATAAGATTTGTGTAAATATGGATATTATTAGCAAAATATCGATCTAGTCATGTATGTACCTACTTAATACTAATTTTATGAACTAAATAATATATGCTGTCATTTTGTTAAGATTCTCAAATATATTTAATTGTGAAGAGGTATTTTGCGACTTGTAGTTAAAGTAGGTATTAAATAATATAATTTTAATCCTCTTTGCTAAATGCAGATGCTAAAAAATAAGGTAGGTAGGTTATCAGCTAGCTAGATAAGCACCTATTCACTCAGTTACAGATTTTTCTTATTAGAATTTTATTGCAGAAGAAACGTAGGAGTCGTAATATTAAAACTATTGTCAATGAGCAGTTAGTTTATTGCATTGCATTCTTCAACCTTCGTTCTATAATCAAGTGCTCGACACGCGATGGGACAGCGCAACGACTCAAGCGAAACGAACATTTAATACATACATGCATCATCAAAACATAGCGGCATATAGTATTAAACCTACATAATATTTATTTACTTAAACTATCAGCTGGACACTAGCCCCAGACTCATTACGTCAACGCTTAATAATTTCTAACTAAACTAACCGTTCTAGCACAAAAAATAACAAGCAAATATATAACAAAAATAAAACAAAAGAATTAGCAATAACAAATTATCGATTAAAAACGCATACTTGGCTAGACACTGTAGGTACACAAGCACACACAACTTACCTTCGGATAACTCCAAGTCGAGTTCTGCCAGTTTGTCCCGTACATCATCCGGCAACTTCGAAACATCAACACTAAAGTCAGCCATCGTTAAAAAACACTTTTCTCTCACACAAATTAAATAAAGTTTTTAACGACAACAATAATTCAAGAAATCATCATGACACATAGCCATCTTGAATAGGAAATAATATCTGCCCTGCCTGGTTCCCTGCTCCGCACGAAACTGACGGCTATGATAGGCAAGCGAAAGCGATGAAGCGAGTGTTGTCAACCGTAGGATTCCGAGAGTTGCTTAATAGTACTCCTAGATGGCGTAATTGTTAGGTCTATATCACAGAACACTACTACTCCTATACTTCATTTCTTGAAACGAGCTAATAGGAAGGAAAATAAGCGCACGTGATTGGTCGTCGAAAATAATTGTTTATTCTCGTGATGGCTAGATTTGACAACTGACAATTGATTTGACAATCTAGCCAATAACGAGAAAGATAATTTTTTTCGACGACCAATCACGTGCGTTTATTTTTGTTGCTGTTAGCTCGATCCAAGACATGAAGTATAGGTCTTTATTCTGTGGTCGAGGCACAGAATACAGGTCGAGGGAAAGATTAGCACAGCACAATGACTTTTTCTCCTTTGCTCCCATATTCTTTGGTGATTCGTTGTTTGCTACTAGAACTAAATTACAAATACGAATAGTAAACCAGGATGAATTATTGTGATTTGCTACTTAATTGATGATATCCGATTGGTCACACAAAACCTCATCGCTTTTGTATAATGGTTTCGACCACCAGAAAAAAAAGTTGCTGTTACGATGATATTAAATTCATGCATGTCTCTGGAGCAATCATCTTCTCAACATTTATTAGAAAGAGTGGGTAATGCAATAAAAAAATTACAGGCTAAAATATAAAGTTCTGCTATTATAAAAAATTATTTATATTTTTGCTAGTTTTATTTTTGTGTGACTGACTGATGACTGACTGAACTGATTAAGATAGGGGTGCGATTCCGATTTTTTTAACAGACAATGTTCAGATTGCGATCAGATTGTCACTGCTTGGGACTAAATAACACTATGTGGAACTCAGATGAAATCAGTTTCATCTGAGATGTGGAATGTCCGAGGATTTATTTTGTATATTAGTCGGTTGCACGAGAATGGCATCCATAGACTTTCTCGACGATTTTCATAGACAATATAGAGTTGGGAGTCAACTGACATCATTTTCTGACAAACGAAACGAAAATGTAAATTATTCATTCGCTAGGTGTCGCTGTGCGCATTTCTTCTTCCGTCATTCTCATTCGCTCGCTCGCTGCCTAGTTTTCTTTTTACTTTGCATTCGGTATGTGAATACTTTAGTTGGCCGTAAAACTTTATTCTTGCTTGTAATGGCTGCCACGCTAAATGTGTAGCTCATTGGTTATGTCATGTACTTAAAATTTGTGTTCCTATGTGGCGTTCGCGATCAACAAGTGTACAGAACGATGTTCACATGAAAGCTGTATAATATCAATCTCCCTGGAACGTTTCCTCTTTCATGTTTCCTTTTTTGGCTATTAAGTTATGGGCTCAACATTTGTGTACTATAAGTAATGAAAGCATAATCTATGCTGGGTGAAAAGTGCGGAGACGTTCCATATTGAGTGCCAAGTCGTCAGTCGACATACAAGATGACGGATAACAGGTCGTCTTCAGCGCTGTTCAAGCGGGCCGAGCAGCTGAAGCGATGGGAGGAGTCGGATACGAACAAGCAGAGTACGGCGCCGAAGCGTGCCTCCCGAATCCAGTTCTCGTCGGGGATTGTGTTTCTAGCGGCGTGCACCTCTGGAGACAAGGAGGAAGTCCAGCGCCTCTTGAAAATGGGAGCTGATATCAACACCGCCAACGTAGACGGCCTCACTGCTTTGCACCAGGTTAGTACTTCAGTAAACTGACATTTCTAAAGAGTATGTACACTATTCTTGTGATTTTAGAGTCTATAAGCTAAAGTCAAGGTAGGCAGCTCTAACTCTTACTCATATCCGTAAAAAACTTGATATGAAATGCATTTGAATTCATATAGAATACAGTCAAAAGCTTTGTTTATCCCACTTAGTGCTCTGAACTAACATGCTTCACCCCTACTCAAACACACTATTATCTGCAAGCAGAGTATAGATTAGTTTACTATGATTATGTATGGGCTGAGTCCGTTCGGGAACCACTTAAACATGTATTGTGTGCTGTGCGTAGACCATTACTCATCTTTGGAACTATCAACAAGTGCATGCTTGTTTAGGTTTAGTTCCTAAATCTTTTTTTATTAGCCTACTTTTTTAATTAACAAAGCAGTACCATAACAATATGTATCAAGTACAAATACTACTGTGATATATTTTGATGAACTGATAGGTTAACTTTAGTTCATTCTATTAACATTAAGTACTATTTCTTAGATACATTCTTATAATCAAACCTTTTTTTAGGTAAACAGAAACCACAGGTTTTCTTTAGTTTGAAACATACAATTTTTTTTTGTAATAAATTTACTAATAGAGTATGCTTTAAGTTTGTAATAATGTGATAATATTACTCAGAAAAATTGGATAAAATAGCTTGATAGTAGGTAGGTACTTACTTTATGTCAATACTTAACTTGGCAAAGTAACAGGCAATAAGTAGGAAATTTTCAAAAACTACTTACTGCAAAAGTTATTCTACTTTTCAGCCGAAGAAAACTCTTGTTTTTCCTTTTTTTCATGGTTTCTTGAAATCAGGGTATTTTAGCTTTCAAATCTCTGATCGGTGGTGATCATAATTCTAGTTTCTTAAATGAATCTTAGAAACAGTAATTAAGTAATCATCATCATCATATCAGCCCGGTTGCACCCACTGCTGGGGATAGGCCTCCTCTTTATGACGCCACTCAGTTTGGTCCTGTGCGATCCTTTGCCACGCTTTATTAAGTAAGTGGGTAATAAAATCATGTGGCTTTATTAGCTATTCTTAGTTTGCTGTAATGTACCCCTACAAAATGATAACCACAACCTCAACTACATGTTCAGTTTAGTTGGCTCTGTTCTATTAAGGTTGTGGTTTCAAATCCCGTGTGGGAAATCCCAAATTCATATTCACAATATCCTAATAGATTAATAAGAGTAAGTATTATAATTTTTATGATATTTTCATGATGTTTATTGTATGAGATGGAATTATAAAACATAATTTACCTAAGTACATAATTAATTGTGAATACTTTGCAAGGACCAATGACAAGACAACAATCTATACTTTTATACTAATATTATAAAGAGGGAATGTTTGTTTGTTTCTTCCTATGAAACAAAAATTCAATAGTCTTTATCTTGTTTCATTATAATGATCATGTTCAAAACTAAACGGTCCAAAACAATCACCAATATGATCACTTTGTTATCATAACATTTCTGTCATGCAGTTTTATTATTGGTGGATGATATCTGGGTGCACTGTTTGTGACATCTCTTTTGAGTAAGCCGAGGGTGGTACTTATAGTCCAAATCTGCAAAAACTCAATTGGTATATCAGTACCCTGCTTTTAACTAAAGCATACACCGTACATATAGACGTGTAGCAAGTAAATCATGTAATGTATCTAATACTGTATCAAGTGAGTATGTAGGCTCGTTGGGTACGGCTTTTCCACACCATTGCTAGGTGAGTACCCTTAAAATACGATTCATGTATTCTCTTTAGTGACCACTAAGAATGTTACTAGACTAGGCATATTGTAACTTATTATTGAAGAATGTAAAGAAAATGAATGGGGCGAAGGAGGTAGGTCAAGGTCGTAGTCGTTAGGTTGACCTCAGTGGCGCAGTGGGTGCAAGTCCGCCTTGAGACGCACAGGATCCTATGGGATAAAAAAACTATCTACTCGTATCTATTATTTCCCTTACTGTTGTTTGTTATTAGTATCTTATATTTTATGGAGGTAACTCACATTGTGCTTGTGTTTTCATAGACAATGGTTTTTTTAATTACATAATATTGTAAAAACTTACGTTTGCCTATTGGTAAGGATTACTATTACTTTGGGAAAAATGTTCCTGTTTTTGGGCTAACTTAAATATAAAATAAAAAGATCGTCGTCGACGTCTTCGTTACAAATTAGGCTTAATCAAATTTACAAGAGATTATTACCATTGTAAAAACATCATCATCATCATTTCGGCCCATCTGTTGGGTAATAGGCCTTCTCTCTATCACGCCACTCTCTCCGATCCCTCTATTGTAAAACAGACGTCAGAATTATTTTACATCAAACTATCGCATGCCTAAAATTCTGTTCCATATAACATCAATTGTAAAATAAACTTCCGCGAATCGCAGTTTCGGCCAGAATGCGGCACGGTATCACGTGCGTCGAGAGTTAGCTCGGAATAACTTTCGATTGTTTCTGTCTTGCCGCAATCGTCACCAGGACAGATTTAGACTCTGACACTGCCGGACGGCCTATGACGGTACATCGCCGCTTCCCTATGCGCCTCTATGATAAATACCCAAGAAAAAACGCCATGGACTATGAAATACCAAACCGTTGCTCGTTGCTAAGCTGTCTTGAACTCAAATTAATCTCCATTTGAAATGCGAAATTTACAATATTTGTTGTAGCGAAAAGAACTAACTAAAAACATGGAAGTGTTTGAAATAGCGTGGTACACACTCATCTGATTATGTATATGTAGACCGACGTGACATTTTTCAAGCCATTGATGAAACAAGGTTTAATTGACTCTATCCTCAGAGAAGCAAAAGATTTGTTAAATGATCAGACAGTTAACTAACGTACAGGATATTATTAACGAAGCTTAATAGATGTAATTAATATGACCCCACTTGCGCATTAAGTTGGATGAAAGATGTCTCGTCAACCTGTCGTTTAAGGAAATTCTTTTTTTAATTAAAATGTTTTATAATATCAAAATTTTCTCTCTTTTTAAGAGAATTAAAGGATTTTTATGATCCTGGTACTTTAGTATTGTGTATGGCATAAACTAATTATTAAGTTAGTACTCGTGAATAAGATATATCGACAAATTACCTGATGGGTTCAATAAAACTATTTGAGCTAAAGTATTATAGATGTCACATTGATCATTCTATTTTAAGCCGGGACTGGAGAAAATAAATAGAAGGTCGTACGATTTGACATTTTGACCCTTGTCGTGGTATGATTTGCTGCAACTCTTCTTAATCGAGATTTGACATTCCACACAGCGTCATCTAGTCCCAAGCTAAGCAACTAAATGCTTGTGTTATGGTAACCAGATGACTGATATAATACATAGATACTTTTTTTTTTGTTTTTGTAAATACATACATATTATAGATAGAAAACACCCAGACACGAAACTAATATCTGCAGAACATACAAACATTGGTCTCGTAGCGGGGATCGAACCCGCCCAACTGCGCCACAGAGGTCGTCAAATACTAAACTAAACTCACATAATACACACATAATATTCTAATATAGCGTAGGTCAATTCGCTGTCCCAAGTGTAGCAGTATTAAATTTTCATATTTATTGATTATCAAGGTGTTGCAGTCAAGAACAACCTGATTTAATATTCTAACCAAGGACGTAAGATTGATTACCACTAAATTGACCTTCGATCGAAACGTTATTCTGTAAAAATGCTGTTGCTTTTCAAACAAAACATTAACAAGGAAATCAAACGCTTTTGTAAACATGATTGTCCGCTTCGTGGACCTGTAGTGTAAAGGTTGTTCGTTGTAATTGTTATTTTGTGTATTGAGAATACGACAAACGATGCTTTTCATAATCAGAAGCAATATAGAACACTAAATTTAGACTAAACATCTGATCATATTGTGCTATCAGTAAACCGTTGTGTTTTACAGCGCCAGGTGCGGGCTGAGTTGACCCTTATAATCATCAAAATATGACAACTCGTTTCGTTTCCATTCTATGCTATTGTAGATGTATATATATAAATATGACTTGGCTAGGAAATCGTTGTCATTATTTTTAATTTATTTAAAATATTACGAGTACGTTGAATTTTTGTCATCGTTCATCCTTCTAACCATTATACGTATTGTGATATCCTTCGAAGTCGCCAATAGATTAGGATAAACAACTGGGACGCAAGCACATTCTTTCGGTGATTGACCTCAAAGATATTTGAGTGACGTAGAAACTTTTAGAGCCGTCGTTATAATAAACTTCGCGACATTTACAAACAAGACGTTCTGGCGACGAGTTTGCTATGTAATGTGCATACAATATATATTCTATGCCTGTTTACTTTACCTTTACCCTTCGTAGCTCATTCAGTACTGGCTATATAATGGTCATCGAAAATATGGGTCTTGAAGTATTTGATCTGATGCAGATTTGTGATTGATTGAATTCAATTCATTCTTGATTTTTCAAGAAAAGTTAAAGTTAGCAAGCTTTAAGATCGATAATCGAGAATAAATGCAAAAGCACCATCCACCTTAATAAAATATCTCCGTTTAAAAGTGGCATTAACAATAATTAGGCCCAGGAGTCGCAAAAGTTTTGCAGAGAATACATAGGATAGGATACGTCAAGCGACTATTTTGAGACTTTCCTACAAACGTGGAGCGTATGTTCATTCCATTCTGATTTGCGTCCGTAGCCCGTAGTGATTGCATCATGACTCTGTTGACGCATAGGAACTCGATACGGGCAACCGGCATGCTCGCGCTTGTAACAGTACCCGTAAATACCCTCACCATTGTTAATACGCATATAATATTTGATCTTAATGGATTGAAGAAAGACATACGTACATACTATTAACAAATTAATAACACCATTAAATTAATTATTAAATAAACTGGTTCATCGTTCTAACCGTAAATCGGTAAACATTAAAGTTGCTCAGGCTTGTAGTAAGTATTAAGTTTGAGGAAAATTTCATATCCATACAAATATTATAACAATTTTCCTCATTTTTAATACAACAAGGAAGTAATCTCCGGAACTACTCAAAAAGCCGATTTCAAAAATTCTTCCACCGATGCATGTGTAAAATGGACTGTCGGGTTATTATAGGTTATATTTTATCCCGGTAGTTTCATTAGTACACCCGTGCAAAGCCATGACGTGCTGCTAGTATCATAAAAGTAAATTTCTTACATCGTATATTGTTGCTCAGAAATTATGTCTCAAACGGTTATAGTCTTTAGCACCTTGCAAGCCAAGACTGGAGCAAGAGCAAGGTCTAAGCGCCAGTGCTAATGAAATCATCCCTTTTAGGGTTACCAAGGAACCCTTATTTTGTCTCAATTCGTTGTTTTGTACTAAAGAATTTTAGTATTGCTTACGTGATAAACCATAACTTGATTTGGATTGCCTCATTATATTTGTTTTAATTTATTGCAAAATTTCGAATATAGAAATTCCTCAATTAAATGTTTCAAACTCTTAACATTAACAGGCTTTATCATTCGAATAAAAAGTCTAGTTACTAGATTATTATTTTTGTATAATTGGTAGCCAATAGGCATTTGAAGAGCGTGTCCGTCGCTTTCTGGCAGTAAATCGTAAGATTTACGATTCGGTCTCTGTTGCCGGGTTGGCAGTCGCTGCGACGCCGCGCGGCGTCCATCCATCGTGACGAGCCGGGGAGGCAACCGGCCTCACATGTAATAACCACCTCGACATCTAAATATGACAGCTGCTTGACCGATACCCACAAATCCCATGTTTATAATACCAGTGCCAGATGTTCATCGATATTCAACTAGTTTTTCGAATTATTATCATTAAATAGAATTGAATAAAGTTTATTTGGTACATACACAGCTCAAAATGAATAAAACATAGGTATAAGGAGTTAATAAGCATACAGATCAAAAACATTTTCCTATTTTTAAACTTTCGCGATCAGAACACATGTGTCTGCCCGCGACCACGGCTGGTGCAATCCATTTGAAATTTCGGAATAAAATTAAATTAAGGCAATTGCGAAAAATCCTTAATATATGTTTATCAACATTTTTTAAATTTTCTAGTTTCGCATGTATGGTCACTCGATCTAGATCCGCCAATGTTATGAGTCTTCTGATGCTACGAGCTCTGAAAAGTGAATAATAAAAATAGATTGTCTATAAATCAGCCTCTCATAATGAACATAGGTTTGTCATGATTTACGACAAGTATATAACTGACTAAACGATAACTGTTAATTTGTTCGACACCGATTTAAATATATATTGTAGCAACCTTGCGTTTAAAAATAAAAGAGTTGTGTTAAATGTTCACAGAGGACGTATATGAAACGGAAACATGGAGGTACATAGTTTGAATCTTCAAACTACCTCCATGTTTCCGTAATACTACGTCGATGTGCTTTTTATATTGTGTAAAATTAGGAGATAAATTTGCAATCAAGCACTATTTTAATCAAGTAGATTCAAATAAAAAAAGCTTACTCCTATTGATAAGGTACATTATAGCCTACCTTTCATTTATTTTTCTCTTTAGAGAGAAATATGATAGAAAGCAGACGAGTAGTTAAATTATTAGAAATGAAAGGAAATTAACAGTATTTTCTACATGCTGGGTAGAAAGTAGATGTACAGATTTTATAACTTTTTGCATTAAAAGGTAATATGCACTAACTATTTATAAACAATCAATAAAGCAATTTAATTTCACAATAAGGCGTAAACATTGATATTCACTGAAAGTTCTGGTGTTGCAGGTATTGCATTCTTAACTATACTAATATTATAAAGACGTAATGTAGGATTGTTTTTTTGTTTGTCGTAGGTAATCTCCGAAACTACTCAGCCGATTTCAAAAATTCTGCGCTAGGCTGTGGGAATGGTTTGGGCTATATTTTATTCCGGTAGAGTCATTAGTACACCCGTGCAAAGCCGGGACGTGCTGCTAGTTGTTTGATAATCTGCTTATCGCCTGATTCTTAGCCAAAATCATAATAGCTCATAAGAACTTGTGTTGTGTACCTGCTTTAAGATTATGAATGTTTTTGGCAATTGAACAGTACGCGCAAGTAACGGACTGGTGGTGTGGTGGCCTATATTGAACACGATTCGGGCGTGTACTCAGCGCGCGCGCATTCGTCTCTGTTTACATCATCGTAACCGCGCCGCGCAGATCATTTTATCGATTGCTATATATTTTTACATTTATGTATCGCATCTGGCATGTGCGCGTACCCTATTTATAAAGTGCGGTTAGTTACCTTAGATCAGATAAGATTGTGTATGTCAAAAGCACCTACAGGACATATATTGATAATAATATTTATACTTTGCATATATTGCGAATGTGAGTTACTCAAACCTATTAAGGTTTTCAGGCACAATATTAAGCTTATCTTTGTTATTTTTAAAGTGAAAGTAATATATATAATAATGCCTCTAACAAAATTTTTATCAATGATGAACTATTCGTGATGATGATGTCGTTGAAAAGTAGCCCATAACCTTTCTCAAGTATTAAGTTATCAAATACATCATTCCTTTTTCAAATCGGTAAAGCCGTGCTCAAGTTATGGCTGACCAAGAAGGGAATTAATTTTCATATGTCACAAGTATTGATGAATGACGCTGTGTCAATGCTCTCGCTGGCTTCATGTCAGCACCGGTCGATGTCTCTAGTCTTGGCTGATTACGTATCAATGTTGACGTGTCAAGGAATGCGCAATCGGTTCACAAGATTTGGCCCTAGCTTCTCCGTAATTTTGCGATTGCACGATCGCAGTTGGCTAAAATGTTATGTCAGTTCATTCCGGTACGGGCTTATGGGTTATTATTGTCTTAGGCTGAGGCTGATGTGTCGTTTGCGGTTCGGCTTCATCATACGGTACGGTCGAGCGGGCGCGTCTGCTGCTAGTCTGGGACACGTTTGTAACCATTTGGCACGATTTCGCTGTGACATTAAGCTATTCCGTTACACTTTATGATCAAATCAATTAAAAAAGTGTCGTTGGCTCTCCGAAAGCTTGGACTGATTACATTAAAATTCACCAATTTTATGATTATTTTAAGAAAACATCTTGACCCGGTCATTTTGAGTACATTTCGGTTTGTTAGCCTTGGATTTGAAATCGTATCGAATTATTCTATTTGTTAACGTTTCACATATCCAATGATAATGTGACTTTGTAATGTAGTTTCGAAATTCTTACACGTGACGGGTTTATTTCGGTCCTCTGCATATATGTAATATCGAAGTAAATAGTACTTCAACCATCAACTGCTAGTAATAATTTTGGCAACGTTTGATTGCGGATGCGTTTCATCTTAGCTATTATGTATCAGGTTAAGTATTTATAGTGCGCGATAGTCACTCCGTTTATACGTTCAATTTAATAATCCTTAAACAAAAGCTATTAAACGTTTTATCACCCTTTCATAGCTTCTGAATAATCCTATTGTAGCATTTGTCATGTTGATCCTAATTAACTTGCGACTGTTGTCCAATGAGTTACTTTTTCCTAGCGATACTAAACACAGTTCAGAGAGTTTTTCCTAGTAACTAATGTATCATTTGCGTAATACACTACTAGTCTAGATTTGATTTTGGTCGCTGTCATTGACCGACCCAAATACTCCGTTAGGTATGACGTACCTACGCTACCGAGTGAAACACTGGCTAATGCTGCGTTATTTTGGAATCGGTTATCAAGAATATATTAATTTCGAGGTCATCTCTAAGCTGTAGAGAGTCTTTTAGATTAAGAATAATTTGAACATGCGAGAGCACAGATTACTATGAGCCTAATCGTAAAAATATCTTAAATAGTTACCCCGATTCGAAAAGTCAACTAAATATTACCACATAATATTGAGCTTGTTTAAATCTCAGATTTTTAGAAACATGCTCAGAATTCGTTTATTTTCGAGAAAAACCAAAATCCTCAGTAGTAATAAGGTCAATAGTACAGAGGACTAGCCTCTATTACCCTCTATATGCACAAATACATAAACTAAAAGTAAGACAAATATTCAGGTTTTTTGTTATTTTAAACGTAATTGAAACAATCTTGTCATAAGATGATTCAGGTCTATATTTACATGCGAATAATTTTGGAACTGTGATCGTCTTAAAGTGATGTCAGTCTTGTTGAATTGTATTTACCATTCACCTCTATCCATTATTTCAGTTAACATAAACATTTAAGAATAGATCCATTCATTCTACACATTTAAGGGCCATTCTCTGTAAGCTCGTCCAGCCCCATACAAATTTTGTCCTGGCATTTTTTTTAAATATTTATAGATAAATTTTGATCCATTTGAAAGAAAATGTACCATTATTTAGTTAGAGAAGGAGGTCCACTGAATTTATACGTATTTTTCAAGTTATTAGCGATTTTCCAAAAAATCCTGACAGGGGACTGTTATGTGTGATCAGAGGATTGTTGTACTAAAGAAAAAGTATTTTTATATTATTCAATCATTTATTATTTTTATAGAATATTTTCGCATCAATAATAAACCACCTATCTCTATAAAAAAAACAACAGAAAACATAATTTTCTAAAACAAAAAACGGCATGTCCGTACCACCCTTTCCTAGACCCAATTCAGGCCATTTTCGACCTCCTTTGTTCCCTTCCCAACTTTTTTGTTTAATTAACTAGAAGTCTGCATTTTTTGTAACCGAACAGGCATTCTATAAACACGGTATATTTTAAATTTCATTTAATTCGAATCAGTAGTTTAAGAATTATAACCAATCTAAGTTTTGAATTCGTCACTCACACACTGACTGACTGACTGATCGATCATCAAAGGCACTTCTATATATTTTCTAGGTTATTTTTCTTAAATAATAGTATTAGTGACGTTTCTTTTGTATCATAGTCGCTCTGCTTCTCTCATTTTCTGTATTAATTCCTCTCAGAATAACTTTTTCTTCTAAGGAACCGTTTTTTAGGCATTCCATCAACCTGAGTAATATATTCAAGTTAATAAAGGAAAATATTGCAATGCAAATGATGCTCTTATGATTCTTACCTTAATGAAACAAATTAATAAATAAATTTACAGAAATCATAAATAAAAACAATAATCAATACGCAAAATACACAGTCCCCTGTTGTATAACAGTCCCCTGCCTAGTTTTTTAGGCAGAGGACTGTCGCCAGGGGACTGTGTTTTTTGGTTAGATTCCATAATATTTTCAAAACTAATGTACAATCAATCTTTAAAAAGCAACCTATCGATTAAAACATCATTTATATACAAATAAACGCTATCTAGAGATAATTAAAGTAATTAAAACACATAATATCACTTACCAGAGGACTGTACGAGGTGACCGTCCAAACACGTGTTCGCCTCTTTTATGACGCTCTAACACTAAACAAAAAGGGCTTTGATCGCCGCAATCGGCAAGATTACAAACTTCAAAACAATTGCATTTCTATTAATTAAAAAAAACGTTTGTAAATATTACAGTTTTTTTTAAATTTGGATTTACATTTTTGGCAGGGGACTGTGTGAAAATTTTCGGGACAAAGTTTAGAGGAGTTTATTAAATAAATTAATTAAATAATGGCACCTTGTTTTACGAAAATAATATAAATTCATTGTTTTTCTTTATAAAAGTAACTGCCAAATGTATGTAGTTTCAATAATTTCTTTTTAAATCTCTTTTCTAGTTGGTAATGCAGTAAAAAGGACAGCCAGGGTACTGTATTTTTAGAGCTTCTAGCATGTCTAGAAAAAAAACTGAAATAGTTATGGCTTTAAAAATAAAGGGCCCGTAAAGGGTCGGGGTTAAAGTTTTATAAGGAGTATTTTTTATTAAAATATATTCATTACATGTTGGAAAAAACAGCCAGGACAGCCGATTGCGAGCTTACAGAGAATGGCCCTTAAACGTTAAAAAACAGATGTGTCACCTGCTCACATCTGAGCAGCTTTTTCATTGATTACAAAACGGTGTTGAGATGATTCAATAAATCTATACAAATGTATTGGAAATGCAATGTCCAAGGATATTTAAGTGGTTTTGTTAGATGGATAGTAGTTAGCTTAGGTTAGTTGTTTCACGTAGTTGCTAAGGTTCGCTTATTGGGCAAATATGGAACCCAACATTGAGCGTGGCCCGACACGCACTTGACTAGTTTTTATTTTGCACGTGGTGTGCTTCGTTTTACAAAATTAGAAAAAAAAAGTCAATAAATTGGAGAAGACACCAAACAAAGTAAATGCAGTAATCTTTTAATCAAAAATACAAACACATCGCCGATTTTTACAATTACGTGGTTTGAACTTATTTTGGCAAAATCGGAATACTGAGTCAGGTCGTACTCAAGTAGTGAAACATAGGTACATAAAATACGTGATAGTAATATTCATAAAAAAAATTCTAACGAAATGAGCCGGTAAAAGTAAGTGTGTGTCCTTCAAGAAGCATATGATCTTGAACTGGTGTCTCCAACAACCTTCAACAGGTTATTGGTGTCAGACAGATTATTATTGAATAAATTGTTTTTATAGTGGGAGTTATTACAGTAAAAATAAGTAAAATTTGATTTAGTACGACAAAAATAAATCATTATTTAACATGGTGTAGTTGGTTCTAATATTGATTAAGGTATGTGCGAAATTCTAAGGCCAAAGAATAATACCATTCACTGGTAAGCTTTCGTGCTTCTCAATTTATAGGCATGCTCAACTATTAATCCTAGCTCTAAAAGCCCTTTTAATCTATAATTCTATAGCAGCGGTCGGCAACGCGCGGCCTCTGTAGTATAGACTACAGGTATAACGAAAGTGAGGGACCGAGAAAATCGCCGTCTTTCGCAAGATTTGATTACGATTACACTTCCCTATTTGCTAAGTACCATCAAACAATTTGTATTGATATAGCCGTACCCTTGCTAGTAAACATTATATAATTACATAATGAAATGTCGTAATTGTATGTCATTTGTGTTTCCACGACACTAATGGCGGTCGCATCCGGAGTTCCCTGATAACAGTGACCCTGATACAGTTGTATGGTCCATTGTCCATTTTTGTATGTATGTTCATGGTGTGATAAGTTCTCACGCGCATTTTTAAACATAACTCAGTCTACTCTGCACAGCAAAAAACTAAATTTCGGCATCAAATCGCAGGTCAGCTTAAGTTGGTGGAAACTGAATTCGGAAGATAAATCAACATAAGCTGACCTGCGATGGTTGTCACGATGCATCGTTTTCGGTTTGTAGAGTAGAGGGACTGATGTTTTCGTTCGCTCACGATTAGATTAGTGACCACTTGCCTTGTTTTACTGTGCATCCTTTACTTACCTATCAGGTTAACGACGTATCATGTTAACGTTTATTTTAATAGAAAGGAACATGTTTTGAAAAGCATGTGTTCAGGTAGATCGAGTAGTATGAATACTGTATACGAGTAGGGTTCTTTCTATTCTGCGAAGCAGTATGATTCAGACATAATATCTATAGAGTGAAATGAGGTCATGTTTGCCTTCGTATTCAGGTTGAGAGATAGCATAGGAGAGTTGACGCGACCAGACAATCGGCGATGTTTCTCGCAACCTTCATGAATTGCAAATGCAAAATGTACGATAGCAATAGAGTGTTCTGCGAGAGCTTGTTCGGTGATTGCCCCTGGGATAGATTTTTAGCGAATGATGCTCCAGCCGCCTTATTCTCTAACTAAATAACCATATCTTGACGTGGCACGTTACGGGTTATTTTGAAAAATACTATGGATTGAAACTACTATTGATGAAAACTAAAGCTAGATAACGTGCAATCTTTTACCGCGTCATGTGTTGAAAGTTGTGGAGATCGACCAGCAGATCGCGACTTTTTGAGAGATAGTTATAATGACCATCGCATTGTTTGAGTGTAGTTAATATGCAACGAATTACCAGTCTCTGAAAACAGCAATAGTTTGATTAGACTGACAAGGATGTGTAATTTAACTAAGCTAAAATCAGGTGGGCTTTCTGACATGTTCCTTTGAAGACATATAATAAAATAAATATCCTTGGACATTCCACACAGCGTCATCTAGTCCCAAGCTAAGCTAATGCTTGATGATCAGGAAGGCTCTTAAATAACTCAAGCATTCGACAGTAAAATAACATGCTATGATAGTTAATTGCTTTGCTATCGCGAAAGTAACATAATGTTTTACGATTTCAGGACATAGCAAGCCTCAGCGAAAGTTGTGAATCATGCGAATGTCAGTCACTCGCTAGAATGACTACGCAACTTAATTTTCTTATCTCATATCAAATCAACAGATAATGTGACGTTTACTGAATGTGTTCATCTACCATCTAGATTTTTTGTTTAATTAGGGTTCACATTTTATTGAAGTACTTTTTGCATGAACGAAACTAATCAATAACATACATAACATACAAACATTGTCCCGTAGCGGGGATCGAACCCGCAACCTCCGCGTCTCAGGCGGGCCTTCGCCCGCAGCGGTCAAAGAACACAGAGACCACACAGATCACAGAGGTCAAAGAATCTGGTTTAAAATTTTTATTTCTCATAAGAATAGAATTCACTTTTACACGAGAAAACTAAAATTAACATGACATGTAAATAATAAGGATAAGAATATGGATCAGATATGAATCTCAAGGATGGAGCTAAGCATAGAACGTTTACCGTCGAGGTGGTATAGCGTCAAGCGTGTCGGTCTGGTGGGCACGCGCCAACGGCAGCGGTCATGGCACTGACCCTGCAGTTCTAAGCTGTTGCACAATGCATATAATGCCCTTGTACTGTCTTGTTTTACTGTTATACAACATGTTTCGTTAATTACTTTTTTTTTTAGCTTCCTAGAGATGTGAGCATGTATATACTAATATAGGTAATAAATGCTTGTTTGTTTGTTTGACGGAGGTAATATCCGAAACTAATAATTACAAAAAATCTTTCACCAATGTGTAGAATAGACTGTCGGTATCGTTATAGGCTATTTTATCCTGGTACTTTCATTAGTACACCCGTGTAAAGCCGGGACGTGCTGCTAGCAAAGACTCAAGTCTAAATGCAAAGTCTTAGTACAAGCCTAAATCTTTCATCCTAATCTATGATATCAAACTCTCTCTTAAATAATGCATATCAAAACAAGGACTTGACTATCTTTGTTTATCAAAATGATCTGAATTCTATCAATAATTTATTACAATTTTAATACATAATGTATGTTATGTAAATGCACAGATATTAGCGGACAGGAGCCGTTGCTTGCCGTGAAGTGCATAGCTAGTTTACGGTACCATTACCATAATTATTCATAGCTATTTGTTTATCGAAATAACGTGTGATATGACGCGCGTTTGTAAGTTGAACCTAATATTCATCGCCTACAAAGATGTTTGCATTGTTTCTGTTAGTTTATTGATAATTCCTATTTTACAGTCGATTCAACACGGGCGAGTCCAAAGTACCACTTTGCACTCGCCCGTTCGTATGACTCACTTACACTCACCGTGCGGGCTAAATCAACTTGGATGGTTTTGAATGAGCGCATCTATTAAATTATATTGTACTAGCAGCCCGTCCCGGCATTGGGTGTACTAATGAAACCCAGAATTTTAACGGGATAAAACGTAGTGTTATTCCTCGTAGCGCACATATTTTGAGTAGCACAGAAAGTCGATTCTATACATCGGTGAAAGAATTGTTGAAATTAAATGTGTAGTTTTGATTTCCCTCTACAAGCAAACAAACAAAACGTTACCCCTTTATAATATAAGTAATAATATTATTTAAGATATAAAAAAATATATATTGGACTCACACTTATTATTTGCCTAGAACATAACAATGCTTTAATATTTAGATTTACTTATAATATGAGACTATTATTGAAAATGTGCATCTGATTTCTATTCTATTTAAAATATAGCGAAGGGTTTTCTTTCTTGTGTGCGAAATTATTTTGTTAAAAAATAACACATCTGTGCATTGAACTTTGCTTTTCGCTTAATAAATTATTTTTAATTCCTCTATTATACGTTAGAAGGAAGTACAGGCAAACAGGGTTGTTACTTGTAACACGTATAGAGTCACCTAGCTTATAAGACTGTACTTTTGTAAGGGATCCTTGGCGTCCTACAGAAACAACCTAAATTTTTTTCTTTCTTATAATGTAGGAATCATTTTCAAAATAATTCTTCAACATGGTATCAAACTTTTCCCGTATTATCAGTTGATGTACGCTCAAACACGACCGCACTGCGCTATTTATAATACATGCTAAACAAAACAATTGATTAGAAGTGTAAATTATGTTCCGTTTTTGTATTCAAAGTAGGGTAGGTAGACTTACATAAAGGTTACTGAACTTTTTGTCTTAAATGTTTGGTTTATCATGAATTGAATTTCAATTAGCACTGTAAGGTGTATAATATGTTGGATTACTTGGCAACATTCTTGTTATTTAATGATTGAAGAATTCAGAAAATTGAAAAGTTATGACACCGGCAGTTTTCACGCCTGCGTCGATACAAGCGATCTTCCTAAATGCGGGATGCCTTACCACTCGGCCACGGGGTCTTGTCATACCGGGGTCGAAACTATCATTAAGATCTTTTTATCGGTTAATGCACCGAAGAATTAGTTCTCTGCTTTCAATGCGTTGTGTTTTTGTTTCTAGGCTTGCATTGATGACAACCTCGATATGGTGGAATACCTGGTAGCGCATGGTGCTGATGTGAACCGCGGAGACAATGAGGGCTGGACTCCACTCCACGCTACCGCATCGTGCGGCTTCATCAGTATAGCCAGGTAAACATAATAATTTTACCTAATTAATTTCTACACTTTACTTTTTCATTGTGGCTACTATGACTAGTGTTGTACTATGACAGTGTCCATTTCTTACTGCTTACTGCTGGTAGATTTTTGACGTTTCTTCCGTACAAAATATGTCGTAACGGCAGTAAGCAAAACCAGAGAAAGATAGGATAATGAGTCTGGCGCTAAGAAGTGGCGGAAGCGAAAAGAGTCCTATAACCAGCAGTGGGATGAGAAGGGCTGATGATGATGATGATGATGATGATGATGATGTTATTAACCTGATAGCATATTGAACTAACACTAATTAATCGTTGAAACTGATTAATCTCCGTTAACTCGGAAAAATACAGTACTCAGTGAGAACGAAATCAATAAAACGCTAGAGAATTTCACAATGTAAACCAAAACATGATATCAGCTAAGAAATAGGCCACTATAAGTACCTACTTCGGTTTTACGTACAATGTTTGTACTTCCCAGTTATGAGTTCAGAAATTTTAATCCACGTTTTGTTTTTTCTATTAGTAACCACATTACAGTGACGTATATCACAGATACTAGGTTCTGTAAACAATAATGTTGAATCATTAATTGTGACGTGGTGGGTTCCTATGAATTACACTATTGCGTAATGAATTCGTATTAAATAAAATAAAAAAAAATCATCTGTTCATCTTGTCCCAAGCTAATCCAGATATACTACGGATATATTTGCATACATATATTATTAATATACATAGAAATTACAATAAATACAATAATAGGTATTGTAATGGTCTTCCCTAAATGCTCTGTTATTTCTGGCTTTTGTATTGAGAACGAGTAACCAGCTTTAGATGATACATCCTATCCTATCCTACTAATATCCTACTATAATATTATAAAAGTAAAATTTTGTGAGAATGTATGTATGTTTGTTATTCTTTCACGAAAAACGGCTGGACCGATTTGGTTGAAATTTGGTATATTTAGATAGATGATACCCTGGATTAACACATAGGCTACTTTTTATCCCAATATTCCCGCGTACATGAGACGTCTTAATTCGAACGACTCGTCATCGTCAAGGCTACAGCGACATTTTGACGTGTCGTGTTCGCATGCAAGATGTCAAAGCATACGTCTGAGGTAGCCAATTTTAATGGCGCTTGAAATTTCCCAGTCCTCTAATAAGTGACGTTGAAGAAATGCTATCCAAAAAGATTGTCACTTCAAGGTTGATTTCTGAACATTTTAATTGACTGTTACTGCGTTACAAACTATGTTAGATGGATTGCGACTGAACAAATGAATGTTTTTTTCTGAAACTGAAGAATTAACTATCAACAACACTTTCTGTATCTGTCTATAATCTAAATAAGATGCAAGATGGTGACTCGCGATTCGCTTGCCAATAGCTCAGACATATTGTTATGGTAAAAAACATATTAACATAGTTCATAAGTTTAGAGATTAACAATCTGTTCAGTGGCACGTGCTATGTGCTTAAGTCAAATGCCAGGGATATAATATCGTAGTCTGTAATAGACTAAACATTTAGATAATTGTCTTAGATAATAATTCAATAGATGCCAACAGACGACAGATGACTGTCGTCTTCATCTCATGCCGGCTGTCTAGACAAATCATGAATATGATAATCTTAGCCACGGAACTCTGTTTCTGATGATTCAAACTTAAAATATAAAAACACGTTCTAATTCTTATTTTTCCCAATAAATGAATAAATAAATATTTACTAATCCTAGAAAAAGTAAACCACTCTCTGGATCATAAAGTATTTATAAGTAGAAACAGACTAATAAAACATGGATTGAGTGAAAAAATTAAGAATGAGAAGCATATTTCAGATAGTCTCCTCAGTGTCACTAGGACTGTCAAATAGTCATTTACAAGCCAGATCAGTAACATACTCCATAGGTACGATTATCAAAAACTTCGTGTGCCACAAGACTCCGACCGTATTCGAAAGACCAGAATCGAGCTTATTGTATCTGAACCATGACCGCCAAAGTTGTGGTCCAAATCGTAAAAAATGTTAACTAGTTCTTAAAGTTTCGTTCATATTGTGTCTCTACTTCCAGGTATCTCCTGGAGAATGGGGCTGATGTAGCAGCTGTGAACTATGACGGTGAACTGCCCGTCGATATTGCTGAGAGCGACGCTATGGGTGATTTGCTGCAAAAAGCTATCGATGAAAAAGGTAAACTAGCTCTTACGAGTATACCCGAAAACTAGAACGCTAAATTATAAATGACCGTACTCTAACCATTATGGATATTTTATCTGTCAGATTTGTATGGATTTGTATTAAGGGCGGGCCCTGGCTTCTGCAAAACGTGGGCATGTACCAAATCTGTATTGACATGCTGCCCCATTAGACATCCTCAGATGATCTAAAGAATTACATGAAAATCTGAATGAAATGTTTACCGTTCCCTGGGGTGCAGTCGTGCTCATATTTCAGATTTATATAGATAGACAAATGTCAAATGGATAAGCACCACTAGATTTAGCGGTTTAGTATTCGAGCCTGTCAGATTCGTGTAGATGTGATTTCGATGTGATTTGTCCATACAAAAGAGACAATACACATCTTTAAAACTATTTCAAAGTAACTACCGTACTGAAGCTTAATTTTACGATCATTGAAGTCGGATACAATATTCTCTGTCTTTGTTCTTTTCACATTTTGTGTCTTCACTTGTGATAAAAGCTTCGACTTTATTGTTACAGGTATTGACTGTGAGAAATCGCGTAACGCCGAAGTGGATACCCTTCTCAATGATGCTAAGAACTGGGCTGCCAATGGTTATGTGGAAGTGCGTGATATGAAGACGGGCGGGACGCCGCTACACGTCGCCGCAGCTAAAGGATACATCGATGTGAGTAATATTACAACACAGGCCCTCTCTACAAATCTAAAACGATGCATCGTGTCAATCATCGCAGGTCAGCTTATGTTGGTTAACCTTCCGAATTCAGTTTACACCAACTTAAGCTGACCTGCGATTTGATGCCAAAATTTCGTTTTTCGCTGTGCAGAGTAGACCCTCAGGCATTTACATCTGCACTAGATGACTAGCAGAACGGGTGTGCTAATGAAAGTACCGGAATAAATACAGCCTATAACCATCCCGACAGACCATTCTATCGGTGAAAGAATTTTTGAAAACGGGTTAATAGTTTCGTCAAACAAACAAACATACCAACATTACCTCTTTATTATTAGTATAAATTTTGACAAACGACCTCATTCTAGCGTCCAAACTGTAGGCGCATCTGACATCGATCCAAATATATGTCGGATAAATCTATTTTTGTATTGATCTAGATATTTTTCAATGTAAAACTGGGACGCTCAGTATTGAGTGTAAAAAATGCAATAATAGTTACGATGGTCAATGCTTGGGACTATAGTAGTAATTAATTTATTTTAACCATATATTTATATTTCTAACGTTGGCATGTCAAATTGTACAGATTGATAAAATAGATAAAGAATTTTAAAAGAAAAAGATTTTAAGGTTTTTTTGAAAAAAAAACTTGTTATATCTCTAGAGAACGGAAAAAACTTTTCAGGTGTTGTAGGTCTTCTTCGTTAATCTTAAAAGCTTAAGTGTAATATGCCACTTCCTTCATACTCATCTGTTCTTCTTCGTAAAATGATATAAAACAATTAATATAATAGCGCAATGGGAAATCGAACCGAATCGAAAATCGACCGACAATACTCATACCCAGATGAAGATTCTCCGGAAGAATCGAAACATTGTCGGTATCTAAATCGACAATATTTTTACGTGAGTAATTCCCGTTGTATTCATTATAATGTCTAGTACAACTCACGATAGTTTTGAAAGTGGATTAAATATATTGACTTTTGAATTAATAATTGTAATTCACAGGTGGCACAGACGCTACTGGAAGATTGCAACGCCGAACCCGACTGTATGGACTACGAGGGTTGGACGCCGCTCCACGCCGCCGCCCTTTGGGGGCAGAAGGAGGCCGCCGCGCTCCTACTCAAGTACGGCGCTGATCCCATGCTCAAGAACTACTCGGTGAGATTATATACATTACGTTCAATTCAATTCAATTCAATTCTTTATTTCAAAAAATTAACTATAACATAACAGAACAATTCATCTAGAAGAAAGAAAAAAGAAAGGTTCAGGGGGGTTAAAACGGCCGTTAGAGCATTTCTGCTAGCAATTCATAAAGTGCATTTATTTCATGCATTCTCACCAAAATATGATAGAATGGCTCAAATTGATCTGTTTTACCAAATTTTGGTGAAAATGCTAAACAATCCATGAAATTAAAGCACTTTATGAATTGCTAGCAGAAATGCTCGAAGCGGCCATTTTAACCCCCCAGGTCAGAAGTACCCTAAGCCGGCGAGCATGTATGAAGAATGTAATGAGAGTGAGTGAGGCGAAAGAGGTATGTCAGGATCGTAGCAAGTGGAGATCCGTGGTCTCTTCCTACCCCAATAGGAAAGAGGCGTGATTATATGTATGTATCTAGAAGAAACTTTATAAACTACTAGCTACGACCCGCGGTTTCACCCGCGTTAGTCCCGTCCCTGCGGGAATATCGGGATAAAAAGTAGCCTATGTCACTCGCCATCCCTTCAACTGTCACCACACAAAAAATCACGTCAATTCGTCGCTCCGTGAAAGACGGACAAACAGAAAGACACACACTTTCCCTTTTATAATACTCGTATTATAGTATGGATCATGGTTTTCATATGGCGTTTTCGCCCACTGCGCCACAGGTAGATAATATTGTGATTCCATTCTCCCCAGGGTCAAACGTGCCTGGATCTAGTCGACTCGTCGATATCCACCTGGTTGTCGGACGCGCTGCTGAAGACTCCGCGACGCAACACAACAAACAACAACAACAACAACAACAACAAGCGCAAGCGCAGCCCGCCGCGGCACGACGTCAAACGTGTCGACATTGAGATCACACCGCACGTTGATAACAAAATCAATAATGGTATGTACACACTAGTGACTCTGATGCCGCCAAAACTTAAACTAAACTAAAGATAATGCTATCCTTTTTATTTCGATCATTATGAAAAGGACGGCAACATCTTTGGTTAGTTTAGTTTACGTTCTGACGGCGTCAGAATAACTTTTGATAAATTCAGTCGAAGAAGGCGAGAACTCAAAGACACGAGAAAAACACAAAAATAGACCGCCTATAATTATGTATAGTCGACAAAGAAATTGGTTTACCACTCTAAGGCTGAATATCATTTGCACGTATAAAACATCAAGGGCTATTTTCGCTTGACAGATTGACCTGCTACGTCAGAATCTGTCATTCAGTAATCCTAAGCGAATAATTATGTTACTGGGAGATGTCATCAAAAGTGGTAAACCAATTTCTTTGTCGACTATACATAGCACCCTTACTTACGTTCCCTGCATATTTATTTGTGCTCAAAAATTGGTTATATTAGGCATAGACGGTCGAAAAGGTCGAATAAATATATTAAACAGTGTGATTCGCCTTTCGAGATTACACATATTTACTTGTAGTAGCACGCGTGTGTGCTGCCATCATACACTATTTTAAAGCACTAAAATAAAAAATAACAAATATTTATTGAGGGTACTCATACACGTTTTGTGTCGCGGCCATCGTACACGTAATATTTGTTCGAAAAAGTTTTTTCGTGTTTTTAGTGTTTTATTTCAGCTTTAAATATGGGAAAACGAAAGAACAAAGACGAAGAAGATCGTCTAGCAAGGAAAATGAGGAAGTTGGAACGTAAAATGGCTAAAATTCGTCGTGATCGGTTTTCGTCTTCGTCGCATTCTGCAGTTCATAACGCGAAAGAAACTTTGGATAAGGTCTGGAACGCCGAAGGTGAATAAACAGACGGTAAGTATGTAACTTTTACGACTTTAGGTAAAAGTAATTCTAGGAAACGACGCACGGGTTACTTCATACTTGATTACCTAATAAAAAATCAAAATGATTTTTACATCTAATGTTTTTATTTCTCTAAACTCGACGGGTTGGTTATACCTACATACCTATACCTATACTCCACGTAAGTACATACTACAACGTGTTGATATGTTTAATTTATTTACTCAGGTTATTATCGAGGAAATGAGTATAATTTGTAAGATTATACCAACCTATACATACTTCAGTTCAATCTGAAAGGTTGATCGTTGTATATTGGTTATCCTATGATACTATCCTAACTAGAGTATAGTCTGAAAGGCTATATCAGAAAACTGCTCTTCAAATTGACTTGTAAGGTCAATTGCTGAGCGTAAACTACCCGACTGTTATATAACAGCGGAAAATACAGTTTTGTATATGATCAATTTATCTATTTCATGGATATCACCAGCGAAGACATTACCCCTGTGTCATCTGACGTATTGAATATACAATTGCAGATGTACCTCCGGACGAGAATATTTTAAGTATTCTTGGAGATGAGCCTGCTAAAGAAGAATGTTTTCAGCGATAACATTCATAAAGTCGTTGCTCTGTGTCCGAAACCTTATTGAATGGCTTGAAAGATGATACTTATAAAAGAGGCTTCACCGCTACTTCTCAACCCCGAAAAGTCTTAACTTGTACTATATCATGCGCTTATCTATCCCACCTTATGTCAAAAATAATAAATGAAAAAGCTGGGAATAAGAACGACGAGGTGGACCAAACCACAACGATTATAAAACATCTCAGTGACGTAGGACGCTTGCTGTGCCATTTACATAGGCCAGAAACAGCTACACGAAAACAATTTTTGATGTCGGGATTAAGCAAGAACGTCAAAGACAATGTGAAGGATTTGAAGCGAGACCAGTGACTCTTTGGTGCAGAATTTTCTCAAAAATTGAAGTCAATGAAATTAATTTCTAAAACCGGTGCTTTCAAGCAACTTCTGTTTCTAAACCTAAGGCTCCGTTCAGAAATAGACAACCCGAGGCGTCCACATCCCGGGCTTTAAACTGGAGGGGCCCGCCACCGCCGCCGCATCGTCCCGCACCGACGAGGCACAACTCGACGACTGGTGGGCGCAGGCAGCCGCCGGTGACGTCACATCGGACCGCGCCATCTCGCCGGCCCGCTCGCTACCAGCAGCCGGCGCAGCAGTACAGACGGCGCTAACTGTCGACTCTCAGGCTGGTACACTCCACCTTTTTTATAAAAACTGGTTAAAAACTACTTCCGATCCAGTAGTATTATTCTACGTAACGGGATTACGTATTCCAATTTCAGACGAAGTTTACCAACCTAGACAACCTTTGAATAAGTTTCAATCAGATAAACATTTATTTGACATGAACAAGGATATATCTCACCTTACTAACTCACATTCCATCAAAGAATTTTTGCCATGCAAAGATCAATTCTATTCTAGTATGTTTCTTATTGAGAAAAATAATTGTAAAATGAGATTCATTTTAAATCTAAAGGAACTCAATAAGTTTATATCGGCCTCGCACTTCAAGCTTGAAATCTATGCGCCTTATTTCCAAAGTTGCCTATAGAATGACGTGTTTCAATTGATCTAAAGGATGCCTATTTTTCTGTTCCGCATCCATGATGACTACAAGAAGTACTTGCGTTTCTGGTGGCAATACAAATTGTTCGAATTCCAAGTCTACCATTCGAAATTAATATAGCTCCATAAATTTTCACAAACTTATGCGTCCAGTAATGCAGTACTTACTTACATCAAAGAGGAATGATGTCAGTACCTAATTTATTTAGATGACATCCTATTATTTTCTCATAGTTTAGAAAACTTCACTCGGATTTCGTTTTTTGACAAAAAACCTATTAGAGTCATTGGAATTCACAATCAATTTTGAAAAAAGTATAAGCAGGAAAATTATGAAATTTTTGGGATTTACCTTTAATTCTGTCGATCTCACGATTAGTATACCGAATGACAAAAAATCAAGAATCAAAGATGAGTTACTACGTTTTTTCAAGATTAAAAAGAGTTAAATTACACAATTTTACTCATCTCATTGGGTTGCTTGTTTCCATTTACCCAGGTATGAAATATGGCTGGTTACATACAAACTATTTTGAACGAACAAAATTTTTGTATCTAAAACAGTTTAATGACTTTGATCAATACATCACATTACCGGACATCTTAAACGAGGATATTGAGTGGTGGTCTAATATAGATAATTGTAGTGCCCCAATTCGTTCGAATAATTTTTTGTTTACCTAGATATATTTCTGATGCGTCTCGTACTGGTTGGTGTATTGGCTGTACTGACAAAACATCTAGCGGTCATTGGTTACAAAATGAGCTTGCCCACCATATTAATTATTTAGAACTGATGGCGGCATTCTTTGGCATCAAAATATTTACAAAGAATTATCGCGATTGCGAGATATTACCCAGAATAGACAACGAAACTGTCATATATACAATATCCTCATTTGAATTCCCTTAGTAGAAAATATGGCAGTAGTGTGAACAGCGCGACCGACACTTTCATTTTCGCGTTTTATGTTAGTTCTTCTGACAATAAAATTACGTCGCTAATCATGAATCTCGACGTATTAACACCGATATGGAGTGGGAATTAGCCGATTATGCATTTTTTAATATTTGTAGTATTTAGTCTACCAGAAATTGATCTATAATGTGCTTGCCGCTTAAACAGAAAATGCCTAAAGTTTGTCTATTGACATATGGACCGTGAAGCATTTGCAATTTATGCATTTACCTTGTCATGGTTAACATGGTTTTTTCTATGCATTTCCATCTTTTTTGCTTAATTTTAAGAGTTTACAAAAAGTTATTAACGACAAAGGGGAAATAATTATTGTTGTACCACTATGGCCTTCACAGCCGTGGTACCCACTTTTCAAAAAGTTAGTTGTTGGTGAAACTCTTAAATTTTTCTCCCGATAAAAATTGGTTGTCTTCCCCTTACAGTCCCGAGCACAAACTTCAACACAGCCTTACTGGTTGCCGGGATGCTATTAGGGCGACGTTTATCAAGCAGGGCAGTTTCATTGCAGCTACAGACGTGATGATTGCATCACTTTCTAACAATACCATAAAAACGATATGATCCCTGTTTAAGACAATGGCATTCATTTTGTATAACTAATCAATACGATTTTTATAAGGCCACAGCTACCCAGGTACAGATATTTCTACATTCACTTTTTTGATCAAGTTCCTAAATATGGCTCAATTAATAGCGTCAAATCTGCGCTAAGTCTCATTTTAGGTTCAGATTTGATGAATAGTCCAATCTTAAAACGCTTTAAGAAGGGCGTTTATAAGTTGAGAACTCCTATTCCATACAACGTAACGTGGGACCCAACCATTGTGTTAAATTACCTAGGTAACTGGTTTCCTAATGAAAATCTATCATTTGATAAGCTCTCCAAGAAACTGGCGACTCTTTTGGCGTTGGTGACAGCGCACCGAGTCCAAACTTTGTAACTAAAAAGAATTGCAAATGTTAGCAGGGTTAATGATAAGTTTATAATAATTAAAATAGCAGATCAGATTAAAACATCAGCAATTAACAGAATACAGCCGACCTTTGTAATTCCTTACTTTAATGAGAGACCCGCCATCTCTCCTGCTAGAACACTTTGAGTGTTTCTTAAGTGTATCGGCTCAGAAAAGAACTTTTAACTGTGATTGGATCAAGGAAACCTTGAAAGAGAGTGCATGGAGTAGACAACAATGTTCAGCGCCCATAGCATGAAACATGCTTCGACGTCTGCAGCACGCAGACTTGGCGTAAGCATTGATCTCATCAAGAAGACTGCCGGTTGGACAAACAACTCGGAGTCTTATTTGCCAGATTCTACAATAGAGAGATATCTGATGATTCCAATGAATCCTTTGCTCGCTCTCTTTACAGGTCTACTTTATCCAACACAAATTAAATGTAAATAATAAAATACCTAATTACCTACTTATTTGTAATTGATTTTTTATATTGGCTTAATTAAGAGTTTATTTTGTGTTTGGGTAACAAGTACCTACTTAAATGTATTTTTTCCAACATTTTTTCTTCATTTCCAAGGAAGCTATTTCGTGTATTCTTTAAACATCTACAAGTAAATATGTGTAATCTCGAAAGGCGAATCACACTGTTTAATATAGAATCAAACGAACTTACCTGTAAGTGACGTTCGATGATTATTAAACTTGTGATTCGCCAGAGAGATTACACACCCACCCTGACCCTAGAAGTAGAAACTGTTGTTTCTAGCGTGCCCAGTTTGCACGAAATAGTTGACGATAGCCACTCAAGGGTCAAACGTGTATGAGTACCCTCAATAAATATTTGTTATTTTTTATTTTAGTGCTTTAAAATAGTGTATGATGGCAGCACACACGCGTGCTACTACAAGTAAATATGTGTAATCTCTCTGGCGAATCACAAGTTTAATAATCATCGAACGTCACTTACAGGTAAGTTCGTTTGATTCTATATTATGCGTAATCCTGAATTATGTAGCTATTTATTTCTACTAGTCTTCGTAGGACCTGTCTATATCTATACTAATATTATAAAGAGGTAATGTTGGTTTGTTTGTTTAACGGAGGTAATCTCTGAAATTATTCAGCCAATTTCAAAAATTCTGACAAGAACACACACAACAAGAACAAGAAAAGACTGTCGGGATGGTTATAGGCTTTTATACTGGTAGTATTCAATTGTACAGCCGTGCAAAGCCGGGCCGTGCTGCTAGTTTATAAACAAACGCATGAATCACAATATCACTGTAAGTAAATCATTTTATAATCCAAGTCTGCATTTGGACTGCAGATTCCATAGTCGACGTAACTTTCACTTCACATACGATTTTGAGCAACATCACGAATTCAGAGTTTCTTGACACCTTATACTACGAACTTTAGACATTCAAGATACGTTGAAAATGTCTAGCTTATAGTCGAAACATTAGCTTGCTCTATTTAGCAAAAACCTTCTTAATTGCAACCTCTTATTTCCTCATCGCCATCTTTAGTAGCCTATGTCACTCGAAATCACGTCAATTCGTCGCCCCGTTTCGCCGTGAAAGACGGACAAACAAACAGACACACACACTTTCGCTTTTGTTATATTAGTACGGATGATGTTGCTCAAATCCATACTGACCCATCTAACAGACAAGCCGCCGTCTCCCGAGATACTGAAGCTGGACGTGAAGCCGCCGAAAGGGCGCGCGCCCTCACCCACCGCCGATGAGTCTGAGCCCCAATTAGACGAGCCGCCATCTTGGCGGCGCTCGGCATCGTTCAGAAGACAACCTGACGCGCCCAGTGAGTTATCATATCATGCTAGCACACTAACATTACATTATTTGTATTTTTTAACACACTTACATACATTATTTGTCTTGTTTAACACATTTAAGATTCTCCCGCGGTCATCAAGTTATTTGTTTTACTTTACCGCCATGCTCTGACTTATATAAACTTACAAGTCAAAAAATGAATTAGTATTATACTAGCTACCTCCATTGACGAATGATAGAGATGAATGGAAGAAGAAAACGTGTTGTCAACGCCAACCCTACGTAGTGTGGGATAAGGGCAGGGGAATGATGACTAGGTACCTCCATAGTCGATAGTGTGTAGGATTAGGAAGTTATAGAATACCTTTTACCTTTCCGTTTATACCTACAGTGTAGATAACAGATCTACCAAAAGAGCTAAGACACTAGTCTATAGAACGTAGATTAACCGCCGGTTCCTATAATCACCTTACGGAAGTAGGACTTTCGCCATAGCAACGTTGTTATCTGTCAAAAAGTTTCATACATTTTATGTTGTTAAAACAATGTTGCTATGGTGATGACCTACGGACGTACGTTGATTGTGGAATTCGGGCGTAAGGCGCTAGTCTGTGGAAAGGAGAATAAGTAGATTATCTTATGTTTCAGGAGACACAAACACAAAGCCAGCCAACAACACAGTCGATAATGACACTATCCTGCGAAGAACGCACAGCTTCGAAAATGACAAAACGTGAGTTTTATATTTACATTTTGTTTTTTTTACCTAATAAAACACTGGGTCATGTTTTTTTTTCTCTTTCTTCTGTTGGACTAAAATGTCATTGTCAGTATATATAGTCATATTTGAAAATGTTTTGTCTGTTCGTTGTTCGAGAATGACCTTATTTTTACTTTCAAGTTATATATTACTTGACTAAATAGTTAAATGTTCCAATTAAAATTTATACTTTATACCTCATTTTACAGGCAAATGTGAAAAATTAAATACCAAGGTCTTTGTGGTATTAATTAGTAGGTAGTGTTTATGTTAAAAAACGTGCGACAAGTTTTAATAATAAATGTGATAATGAAATTAATGATGTTAGAATGTTCAATTAGTAGAAAAGGTCAGATTGATAATAAAATAATAATTCCAAAACATTTTCAATGAAATACAACGAATTGACATAACAATTTATTCTACACTTACAAATTAATGTTATATAACATAACAATCAGAAAGTGTGTACAAAAAGTATGTTCCGTTTTGTGCTCACCTTATCTCAGTAACTTCATTTAACTGTGTAATATTGTACCATCCAGCCTACCGAGATAATCGAATAACAATGTGCTAACTACCATTCATTGTTATGCTGTTTTCAGACAAAAAGACAACATTGTCAGCTTTCTAATTAGCAGATTCGATAAACATCGTACTCCAAGGGCTAATGAGGATATCAATAGAAATGAGTTAGTCATTAAAGTCGTCAAGAAATAAGAAGCCGGATTTGACGTTTAATAAGGACCATAGAACGTAACTTTATTTTACGCCAAAAGTATAAAACCTGCAATTTCAAACTATCACGAAACCTCTCTAAAACAGTTACATTCTCAGTTTTTTATTTTTGCAAAATAGTGATGCACCTGATATGTTTTGAATATCGGTCAAACTCGTCAATATTGATAATAATATTAAAATGGAATTAATTATTGAAACAGGCAACGAAAGCTCATTTGACGACTTTGGCTCATCATCAGAAAAAATCACTTGTCTTGTCTTTTTTGTGACTGTGTGAATGTACGTAACTAAATTTTTAAAATGATAAACCAAATTGACCATTCGTACCATTATATTATTACAAATTACCTTTAATATTCGGATTAAGGTAAATTTCCAGAACTTAAATCCAATGCACTTTGCTACACATAATCAAAACTAATCAATTAATCGTGAGTATCGTGTACCGAGTCGTATGTTTACATCACTAATTTCCACACAACGATAGACGTCAAATCGGGCTTCTTATTTTGTGACGACTATAATATGATTCTGTGTTACTCGTTAGATTGTTACGTTCTGGGAATTAGTTGTGATGTCTTGTGGTTCGGGCAATATGTTGTCGTTAGGGTGAAGAGCGATTGTGTACCTTTTATCTGACAGTTTAAGTATCCTAATAAGTTGTGCCACGTAAGAACAACGCTGAGGGGAAAATGCGATTTTAAGGAATCTTAGGTGGGATTGGTGGAGGGTGACGCGGCGCACTTCACACCATTGATTTAGCGCTCGCTATTGGTTCGTGAGCGAGTGACCTATGCGCAAATATAACCCCTCCCGTTCCGCTCATCGTTCTTTTTACGTGGCGCGACTCATACCCTGTCATTTTACTTACTGTTTATCATACATATTTGACATTTACTTCTTTACCAGCCCGTCTTAATAATCTATCTTCGGTGTTGCTTACCGTGGACATTATAATATCTACCAGATATAAGCAATACCAATGATAGTACAATTTAAACTTCCGCGGTCTTTAGACATAATTTATATGAAATTACGGGACTTTATCACGTATTTACCTTATTATTTTAAAAACGTCGGGATATATAGTTTGAAACCGGTGTAAAATGTCACACAGTAAGCAAAACGACGGGTTATACGAGTAGAAGAATATTGAAACTGTCAGACGAATGTTTTTGTTCAACTTGTTGTTTAACAACTCATCGGCCAATTGACTAATGATGAACCAATTACAAATACTATAATTAACATTGGGCTAAATGTTTGCATCTGGATTCTGGTTATAAGTTGAAGAACGAGATGGATTGAGGAAAGTGGTGCTTTTTTTAGAGAAAACTCTCAACCCGTTTTTCATGAATATTTGTCAAAAAATGCTTTAAAGAAATTTTTATTATTGTTACTCTTATGTCAATAAAAAGAGGTAGCAACAGATTCGTTCGTTCGTATGAGCAAGTGACCAACTCTGATGACGGTGTTTTCTTGCCGCCTAAATGCCTCCGTAGTGGCATACGCACGAACAGGAAGTTATCGATAAACTCATCTAACTGCCAATTTCAATAATCTTTCTATCTCCGATTTTGCCTACTGTCGGTAGATATTTGACACATTTTGTATGGAAGTAATGTCAATTAACTATCCGCAGTAAGCAAAATCGGAGATAGAAAGGTTATTGAAATTGGCAGTAAGAGTCATAATAAATATACCCTTTTCAGTGCTAATGTTCAAAACTTAGTTAAAATGGCATTATTATTACCCAAAACCTTTCAACTATAATGAAAAGTAAAATCATTATTACTCAAAAACGCATACAGTCGCTCAATCCATCTCGCTCCAACATACTCGCATCTTCACCCGTCATCGCATGCTTGTGTGTGCACAGCTTCTACCAACGTTATCGTGACGTGACAGCGCGTATAAAGGCGTCGTCTTGCCCCTCCATACCGCCGCTGCCGCAGACTACCCTCGCCGGGATCGAGCTAAGGAAAAAGACAACAAATAACGAGGACACACAGAGGTTGTTGTACATCTGTTTTATGCCTCACTGGGAATGTAGCTGGATAGTTTAATACAAATACAAATTTTTTATTGGTTTTTACTTAAAGTACAAAAAAACATAACAGTAATCGAAGCCTCCTTTTAATACCTGTATTAGGAGGCAACGACAAGTTTAATTCAAATAAGGTTATCTAAACTCTCAATACTAATGTAAACTACATATATACAGGGTGATTTTTTAGACGGGACATACGGGTACCATAACCGTTACGGTTACAGGAAAATGCTTTTAGGAGACTATTTTTAAGATATTTTGAACTGCATTCACAGATTTTGAAAAAATGTACAGTCAGCAAGAAAATGGCCACTTTACACAAAATATTTTTTTGATGCCAATCGATCCTGTCTCTTATATAGATCAACAGTCAACTGGACAAACTAAGGTTAGAGTACTAGTAAAGTTAGAAATCGCGGAAAACTTTTTCCATACATTTGTACGTTTCGTTTTGCCAGAGAAATGACTTTTTGCCAGAGTAGGTAACATTATTTATATCAAGTTTCTTTCAAAATATTATATTTCGACTTGCTTTGACTATTATTATTTTTTCATACAGTTTTTCATTAAGTTTTGTTTATCATAGTCAATCCAGATTTTCCAAAAAGAAGATGAAAATAAATTGGTTAGCAGGCAGAAAATGCCTTCGGCATTATGCTCGCCATTTGTACATCTAGTTTTAATTTAGTGTGCAATAAAGTGTTTAAATAAATAAATAAATAAAAGTATTGCAGTATATAACTAGGCTATTCCAGCTATATTACCTTGAGGCTAATGAATGAAATTGAAATACCTTTAATAGTTTCCCTAAAAACAAGTTATTTTAAATTCATTCAGATTCTACATAGCTTTGGGCAAATTAGCAGCGATATCTGTTTCACTCAACGACGAATACTCAAAAGCTGATCAAAGTAAGCGGTGCTTGTCTATGACATAATTTGACTTTTCTATACAATATTTGTGAATATTATCGGGACTTAATCGCGTATTGAAATCATTTTATTTACCTCGACGTTTCGATGACTTTACAGTCACCGTGGTCACGAGTAGACTAATGATAAAAATGATTTCAATACGCGATTAAGTCCCGATAAAGTCACACACAAGTCGCGATAGGTAGACAACTTTTTGTCTATACAACTCTGTCATAAAAGAACGTCCTTAATTGTTAATACGGTCTTAAATATTTAATAGTTTCAGTATTTGGGTGTATGTGTCATGAATTTGTATGAGTCTTTATGATCAAGCGCATTTAAAGATGGCGGTAAATCGGTAACGCTGCTAATTTCCACAATAAAACAATTAAACACTTCGCGTCTGCTTATCCATATTCACTACATGTTTATTATGTCTGTGTATATACGATTATGTAATTACGTTTTAATGTGTATAGTTCTTAATCTGTTTATGTCTATACTTCATTTATTGAAACGAGCTAATAGGAAGAAAAATAAACACACGTGATTGGTCGTCGAAAATAATTGTCTTTCTCGTGATTGGCTAGATTGTCAATTGTCAAATCTAGCTTGCTTCAAGAAATGAAGTATAGTATTGGTTTTAGATTCAATGTTTGTTTGATCGAACACCTTAAGTAATGTAGAAGTACTTTTATCTTGAAAATCCCCATAATATACAAAAAATATAAGTAGGTATATTTTAACCGGATTTTATCAATACAACATTACTAAACTATTTAGTCGATCCAAAAGTCGATGATCGATTATGTAGTCGATGTTATGCGCCAATACAAATTAAGCGCTTAATCGATAGTTGTGCAACATTTAAAACAAAAGCAAATCGATACGACTTTTCCATTTTTTTGTCCCCACTATTCTCTACTTTATTGTATAACAGAACATTCCTATATCATTATGGAATACTTATGAAACAAAAGAATAGTTAAAAAATATGTATGTTTATAACCCTCGTCTTTGAATCGAGGTTTCATCCTAAAGTGATAGACTTCATAAAAAATCGTTTTAGAATTGATCGATAGTTGAATATTCAAAATGTAGTGTATTTATCGGGTATTTGAATGTATATTGTGTACACAGAGCCAGCCCGACAGAGAAGACGCGCGAGGCCAACACTTGGACCTCGACCACTAGCTCACCGACGAGCCCAACCAACACGACAACACAGACCACGGTTAGAAGGTATGTATGTATATGTTATTTATTCCTCTGACTACCCCATTAGACATCTTCAAAGGATCTAAAGAATTACATAAAGATCTCTATGAAATGTCTACCGCTCCCTGGGATACAGTCGTGATCATATTTCATTTTTTTCATTTTATGTATATGTTTTAACTTAAAAAAAAAAACTCAGGCCTTTGCATCTATAGTAGATGATTTATACAGCGTCAGGAGGCAATCCTTGCCTACACTTAACGGGACACTAGTGCCTGGGACATTGTTGAGATGGAATAGGCTTGTAGCACCTAAACCATCCTCTCAGCTGCCGGCCATATCCACAGGAAAGACATGGTCAATACGTGTGGGGCTGACTAGCCGCGGGTTTCCGCACGATTTTTTCCTTCACCGTTTAAAGCTCGTGTTAAAGCGCATATAAACTTTTCGACACGAAAAGTCCATTGATGCTCGGCTGGATTCGATCCCACAACCTCCGGAACAAAAGTCGAAGTACCAATCCACTTAGCCAACACGGCTTTTTAACACGGTTTAACTTAATGCCATATAGAATATGGTTAATCTGTAGATGGTGAAATAAAACATCGACACCCGACGCTTAGTCGGTCTCTCTCATTAAACATGTGGAGTAACGCGGCGCAGCTACTCCACTAATCGGATCTCAGGCCTTAACATCATGACTAGATGATCTATACAGCGTTAGGAGGCAATCTTTGCCTGCACTTAACGGGTCACAGTAGTGCCTGGGACATTGTTGAGATGGAATAGGCTTGCCCAGCAAATTGATTCGTTAACAAATGTGCTGCACACTATTTTGGTGGAAGCGTACCCATAATGCTTTTTACCTACTAGCCCATATCATACCATGACCGTAGTAACGTGTCAGGCACGGAAACAAGATACGCATATACTATGACGGTGCTGGAGGCTTACCATGACGTACTATTAAACAATTCAGTTTAGGTTCTAACCGTTCTAACTTTACGTCAGCGCCTTAGCTTACGTCAAAAGCAGTTCATTATAAGACCTAAACTGAATCGCTTTTAACGGTCATAGTAAAGCTACTGGTGACGGAACTGTAATGGGTATGATCTCATTCTTTTCAATGTAAAGATTCTCTTAAAACATATATTTACGGGTATTTATCGCAATTACCGTAATTTAATTTTATCCCGATTTTATTTTTTATATATTTTTTATTTTATTTTATTAATTATGGTAATTGCAATAAATACCCATAAATATGTTTTATCATGTGTTTTGATCGCGAAAGTTTAAAAAAGACAAAAGATTTTCTTGCCTGACACGTTCCTACGGCCATGGTTATACGGGATAGTGGACAAAAGCTTGACAGTAACTGTTGACGGCAGCTCGACAGACAGTGAGTCGAACAGTGCCAATTCAACGCCGAGCGCCGCGACGCCCACTCGCCTCTCCCCCGGGAACATATTCAAGAACTTCTTCAAGTACAAACATCTTGTATCTCTATACTTGAACACTTTTGTTTGCATATGAATAGCTGATCCGACTTTTAGGCCCGTATTCAGAGACTATACTCTAACGTAAATCGTATCTCAAGCGGTGATTCATATCTCAGTTTTCATAGAGAACTGTCAAAAACCGATGCTTTAACGTAGAAGTTTGAGTGAAGTCTCTGAATACGAACCTTACACTCCAAAATAGAGTTTAAAAACGTCTACTAAACGTAATCCAAAGTGACAATAACCATGTAAAATTGCCTACAGTTTCGAATATATTTTGTTGATTGTCTCTATTTATTTGTTTTTAAATAACTTATCTTTATTGTCAAACCTAAAAAAATTAGACAAACCGTTTTTGAGTTTTAGTTAGATTATGGGACAGCTATTGATTATGTTTGTATTAAAAGAGTTTATAGCATTGACTGGCAAAGCCTGACGGCAATTTTGTTGCAATTGCTTTTTAAAAACCTTATGGCACTTCCACACTTACGTTCGCGGTTCAAGCCGTGATCATAAACGAATGTTTGACTAAATATTTTAGACAAACAGATTACTAAAGATTTCGCCGTCCCTTTACGATCGAAACTGAAAAGGAGCTAAAAATGTTGCCACATTTTTAGCTCCTTTTCAGTTTCGACGACATCAGAATCACCCTTATTACCAAACTAAAATCTATAAATTGTTACTGAAGTAATGAAATTGATGCCAGAAGTAAATGCTTACAAAAAAGTGTTCAAGTATAGAAATTATGTGTTTCAGTATGTTTTGTTTTGCGCTTCGTCTATGTTTTTGCCTGGACGATACAATTTCGCGCATTAACTTAGGCATGCTTAGCGTTCACGCAAACTGTGCATGTTTTTATATAATACGTGTTTTTTTTCGGCATTATTGACCACTGATTTAAGTTGCGTTTGCTTATTAACCTGTATCTGCAAATTGTAAATTAAAACTCGCTCTCAGGTCGTTCGTTCCGCCGGTAAGGGATGAGGAAAGTGAGACGCAGAGGAAGGCACACGCTAAACGCGTTCGTGAAACGCGACGTTCCACACAAGGAGTGACACTTGACGAGATCAAATCAGCTGAGCAGCTTGTTAAGAAGAAAACTGGCAATGGTACCACGGAGAGCCCTTCGCCTGGTACCGTCAAGAAGGAGGAAGTAACACCACCACTCATCAATGACAACGGAGCGGTAAGTCTGATGCTAGTACATTCGGTGATAGATGAGCCTTTCTCTCATGGAGTTTACGTGATCGCGACTTATGCGTTAAATTTCAATTCAATTTGTTTATTTCTCTCAAAAACTATACCTAATACAGAATGAGCTTATGAATTCAAGTTAAACAGTTTTAGTGGTATACTAGGTATGTTTTATTAAATAGATCAATTACTATACTAAGTTTTTTTTTTCATCATTGAATCATATGATTTTATACTGATTATGATAGTCACACGCTCTTGTACTTAAATACTAGTCAACTTTTTCCATACGAACATACATACTGCATGGATGTAATGGAAAAAGTTTATAGACCGACGAGCTGTTTGTTATTGCTATTAATGGAAGGAAACTGAAAACGATACATCGTGCCAATAATCGCAGGTCAGCTAATGTTAGTTAATCATCCGAAATTCAGTTGCCACCAATATAATCTGATCTTATAGAGTAAAAGGGCAGTAAACCAAAAAGAGTATAGTTACAGCAATAGATCCAAAACATACAAGTGATTGTACAATTTAAACTTTCGCGATCTTTAGACATATTTTAAATGAAATTACGGGTTTTTATCACGTATTTACCTTATTCCCGACGTTCGAATGCGTTACAGCTCTTGTGGTCATGGGTAGACTGAGGTAAATACGTGTAAGTCCCGTAATTTCATATTTTAAATCATACAAGTGATTATTAGGATTTCCTAAAAAGACTCTTGAAAAACTCCGTGGGAGAAAGGCCACAGATACAAGCCTCCAAGCTGTATATTTACATGTCGCTCTGTCTATTGTGTCTTACTATATCAAATTACTAATTGGTGAAGGAAATTATGGGTTTATTTGTAAATAATACTCATTGGAGCAAAATTAGATAATGGGCATAAGGAAATTAATGTTTAGTTACATTGTACATACGTTGTGACTGGCTTGAACGTGTTACGGTTCACCCGATAACATGTGTATTAACTATAATTTGTATGAATAGATGTAGTTTAGTCTGTTTGTCATTACATGACCATTTCATGAACGGGAATGATAACACATTTTTAGAAAACAGTATTTTTTTGTCAGCTCGTCGATATAATAAACAAAATATGCTCCTGCTGCTTTTCCTAGTACAATTTGATCAAAAACGTCACAATTTTGGCATTATTTATACTATAGAAAAAACGGCAACAGTACAAACATAGTGCCATAAACATAGTGTGGTGTTGTAAAGGCCCGCAGCGTGAATAGCGGTGAAGTGGCTGTATCTCTAGCGCTGGCGTGTGCCACCGCCGCCGCGACTGCGACCATCGCAGCGAGCGAGCGCCGTCCCTCCTGGCGGCTGCGGCTCGATCCGGCCAATAAGGTCACACATACCAACCAAAACAACGCTGACGGGAAAACCGGCGTGCTACACTTTTAGCACTCTTAAGCTGATCGCACATTATGTCAGCACCGCACGCGCCGCACGCGCCGTACGCGCCGCATTTTAGAATTCGTTGTATGACATGAAACCTCGCATATATATCCGCTCCGTACGCGCCGCATTTCGTAAAAATGTGCGGCCTAATTTTTAAAATACGGCGCGTACGTTGCTGATAAATGTGCGATCAGCTTTAGGCTTTATTGGTGGAGCGCAGCGCACTTCATACCATTGATCTAGCGCGTGCTATTGGTTCGTTAGTGTACCAATCAGAAACATACCCTCGCCACTTCCCCTTAGCGTTTTTTTTACGTGACGCGTGTTAGATCACTACAGTGAGGCAAAATTATCGAGCTCTGTGTCCTAGATCTAACGTTTTGACATGTCTGTTTGAAATAAATGCTAAAATACGGTCGGCAAAACTGTAGTATCATCAGAGTTTCATTTGAGTCGAAACAAGGTCGATTTTCAGATGCATTATCTTTGTGAAGTGACATTTGATCTTTATTAACATCTTATATTTCAAGTTATTGATGATTAGATAAGGTTCAGTTTCTCATAGAAACTGTTGTCAAACTGATGGACTACTTTCTTGGCCGACCGGAAAATAAGCGCAATCTAAGTTGACCGGAGTGAACATAGTTATTGTGAATAGCGTCGCAGTAAAATATCACTATCTCTATTTAACCTGTTCTATCTCTGGAGTCGTGGACATTGGGAATGAGCCTATATTAAATAAATTTAATTAATTTAATTTAATATTAAATAGCCTTACAAATTGCGTGATCGCCTGGAGGGCACGAGTTCGACCCGCTCAAGTTATAATGCGCTTACTGTAGTTCCCAATATTATCGCTAGGCGCTATACTTGCATTGTGCAGCATATTCATGGTACCATTTTTTTGTAGACTAGATGCTACAAAGCTAACAACGGGTCAGATAAATTTGTCACACTGTACTTACAATCAATTTAAAACGCGCTAACATCTTATTTGACGGAATTGTTTGAAAACTTGTCACAGTGCTACTAACGTATGTATGAAATACTAAAATTGTTACAAGTCTAACGTTGTACTCGTAATAGTGGCTAGGTAGTTTGGCAAGTCATTGCAATGGCACAGTTGCAACTATAGTATGACCACTTGACAGCTTGCTACTGTCAAAATACAAAATGTTGCAAAACCCAGAGCACCAGTGTTGCGTGATTATATGAGTGAACATAGTCAATATACACTCACGGAATGAATGAGTTCGCCTATTGTCAATTAGACCACTTTATGCAGACCTCTTACCACTAAGCGAGCCACATGCCGCGGTCTAACCCCTTATGCATATTGGACCAGTAATATGTAAGCTAAAACCGATATTACATAATGTTGCTATCTCTTTTCGTTGTCATAGGAGTAACAAGAAAAAAACATTTTAACCTATATTAAATTGAGAAATCTTTATGAATAAGACCATTAGTGTATACGAAACCTGACCTTAGGTGACCTTTTCATTCTGCGAGTGTAAAATCAAACATGAATTAGTGCCGTTTTTAATGAGCAACCAACAGCTCAACGTACCTTTCCTTACGTGTCCTTTAACGATGACCGGTATTCTTGAATTTACAGTCTAATACACTATTCAAGAGACAAGATAGATTTACATGTGTTTTCATAAATGCGATGATGGTAATATGTTTTTGTGCCACGTATCACTGCCGTAGCATGTTTTGTTTGAATACTGCACTTACTTGTCTGTGTCTGATATTACTTGATTTTATTACTTCTTATATCATTTTTACATTAACAATTTAAGCACGAACATTTCTAATAATATATTGTTAATTGTTACAATAACAATAACCATCTCCGAAACGGTTAGAATTCTGTGTATGTATGAAAATTACTGAAATAACTTTCAATTTTTATATTTTTCGATTTACATGTACTATAGTTTATTTTTATTTTGTGATAATTATATTTGTTACTTTAAAAAAAACCGATAACAACTCCATTAAACATCGATGTATATTGTCCTGCTTGTGTCACATACATTTCGAAAATATTTGTGCTTTACCCGAAATGAATGCACGATGCTACATTGTACCCTGGCAGTGTGAATCTGACAGCTTGAGTGTATATCTTGTTGTAGTATATTTTATTCACGCCTGGAACGTATCAGGCCCGGTTTCTATAACCAACTTACGGATGGGCGTAGATCTTTCGTCATAGCAACGTTGTTATCTGTCAAAAAGTTACCGTAAGGACCTACGGACATCCGTACGTTGATTATAGATTTCGGGCATTAGTTGCTTGACGTTCCACTTACGACATTTGTATTCTGAGGGGTGTCCACTAGGTAAGACATTATAAACATGCGTCTTAATACTGAAACGCTATTAAGTGGATATATGATATTACCATTTTATTAGCCGTGTTGGCCAAGTGGATTAATACCTCGACTTTTGATCCGAAGGTCGTGGGATTGAATCCGGCCGTGCATCAAAGATTCTTCGTATCGAAAAATGTAAATGCGCTTTAACACGAGCTTTAAACGGTGAAGGAAAACATCTTGAGGAAACCAGTTAGCTTGCTAGCAGCGTCGATGGGCTTGCAACCGGTCACGTATCGAAAGCTAACTTCTGCAAAATGTCGGCATTTACCAAATATGTATTTGGACTTACCTCTGACTACCCAATTAGACATCTTCAAAGAATTACATAAAAAGATCTGAAAGAAATGTCTACCGCACCCTGGTATACAGTCGTGATCACATTTCTTTCTTTCTATCTTTTTTCTATCTATATCTCTTGGGCCTTGAATGTGTCAAAGACGATGTGGAAGATTGTTGTACGTTTGCTGATTGGCGTATTATTGCAGTTTGAATTAGAAGACGCGGGTCGCCCGTTACCGCATGGCGCGACCGTGGCGACCGAGACATCGGTCACGTTGCCGCTGCGTCGCCCGCCCGCGGGATCCACCGCCAACACCACTTCACCTACGAAGGAGGAGACTAGGGCAGGTTGGTGGTCAACTGTAGGGAATTGCGTTGGAGCAAGCAATAAAATGCCCTAGTTTTAAGAACGTGACGTGTCTAAGTGGTCGTTAATATGACTTTATTGAATAAATATATTTTGACTTTTTTTTTTGAATGTTACATAGACATTAGTGATGATTCTGACGCCGTCTTAAACCAAACTAACTAAAGATATTGCTGTCCCTTTCATTTTGATCGTTATGACAGGGACGGCAACATCTTTAGTTAGTTTAGTTTAAGTTTTGGCGACATCATAAACTCATGCCTAATATAATAAGCCTATACATTTTTATTACATGATTTATACAGCGTCAGGAGGCAATCTTTGCCTACACTTAACGGGACACTGTAGTGCCTGGGATTGATGAGATGGAATAGGCTTGCCCAGCACCTAAACCATCCTCTCAGCATAGCCGGCGACATAATAATCTAATAAGACGTCTAGTATCTGGTTACCATAACGCCTTAAGTTGCTTAGCTTGGGACTAGATGACGCTGTGTGAAATATCCAAGGACATTTATTTATTTTATTTATCTAAAACCTAAATTTAATTTGACAGGTGAAGATGAGAAGGAACGCGAAGGCAGCACAGAGAGCAAGACGTCTAGTAATTCGTCACCGGCGAGCACGCAAGCGGCGCTCAACGTGATCCAACGTCGGCGTCGGCCCAAACGTCGGTCTACTGGCGTCGGTCACGTCGATATGGACGTGAGTTACATACAAACTACACACTAGACTCTAGGCAGTTGCACTCAAGCTTGTTACTAGGATAATAAATAAATAAAATAAAAATAAAAATAAAAATAAAAATGTACTTATCTCTGTATTATATCAGTCATCTGGTTACCATAACACAAGCTTTAAGTTGCTTAGCTTGGGACTAGATGACGCTGTGTGGAATGTCCAAAGAAATTTATTTGTATAGATATTTATTTACCTATAAATTGCCTTTTTATACATACTTAGTTTCTTCAGTCGTTTCAGGCAGTCGATTGTCTCATTATGACACTTAATCTTTCCAATTAACGTTTTTATCACAAGAATAATTAGCGTACACATACACCCACAGAATTATAACATTCACATAAAAACTAAAAACTATCTGCGCCCCGCGGTGCTACCCGCGGTGGATAATTCCCGAAAAAAAGCGGGTACCAAAAGTAGCCCGTGTTAATCCTATCCTGGTACTCAATTTCATAAAAATCCGTCCAGCCGTTTGAGCGTGAAGGAGTAACAAACATTCAAACTCACACATTTACACACAAACTTTAACCTTTATAATATTAGTGTGATTCGTAGGAATATAAATTTGGATTTGCATTCACACACAGCTGAGCCGATAATCATGTCAATGACTAAACAGATTCTCAAAATACTTGCGAGGGAAATGTCAACAGTGAAATTTCAAATGCTTTTCTATTAAGCGACCATTCTTACATAATCCACGTATAATCCACGTGAAAACGTTATTATTTTACCATCTTAAAAAAAAAAAAAGAGAAATGAAATAAAATCACGACTGTTTTCCAGGAGCGGTAGACATTTCTTTCAGATCTTTATGTAATTAAAATATAGACCCTATTATAATTGTCTCTTAAATATTAACTGAGATGGGATAAACACGTGTAAAACAACCAAAGTGGCCTAGAGAATAGTATGAGTTTGAGTATAGTTACAACCGATATTTACAACCGCAGGACGTAAATAGGCTAGATTAGTGCGAGACGGGCGGCACAAACGAAGCAAATGATAAATAAATAAATAAAATATCATTATATATTCATGTAATAACACCACTTTAATTTATTATCACTGTTATTATGTAAATGAACACTGGGTTTGTTTGTTTGTAGGATATCGTGAATGATCGCGGAGGAGGCGGCGAAGGTGACGCTGACACTGATACTCCACAAGTAAGTCTTTTAAAATAAAAAAACAGTCGTGTGGCACTCGGGGACTGCCGCGGTAAAGCTATTGCATGCCACCTAGAGGCGAGTTGCTGAACTAAAGTGACAAGCGTTAGGTTATTTACGTTACGGAATTTCTGGATTCGGTCTTCACGCTCAAGGCCCACGATAGAAGCTATTCAATAGCTTAATTACAAAATATAATGTGATTACGAATATATTGTCCAGCTTTTTATCAAGTCAGATGTATATACGTACGTTACGTTTTGTGAAGTTAACATTCCATACATAGACATAGCTTTATTTACCACATAGCACACATTCTACATATTATACATTGTCACAAAATAATATAGGTACTTACATCTAAATTATTACATTATATAGAATAAATACATCAAAAATCATGCAACAGAGAAACCTACCTACAAGCAACAAGAAATGATAATAAAACAGTTTGTACATTTACGGTAGGTAGGTATTATATTGTGTGCTATAGCGGCAGATGGGCCCCGACTCAGCAGTTTGTCATCTGGGTTAGCAGAAGACGCTGATATTCTGCCGAGACCTTTAAATTAGACCACAAGACCCTGTGAAATTAAATTTACACACACGTACACGACATACGTGGTTGCAAGCCCATCGACACGTTTAGAAAATGCTATGTCTAGATATGTCTCACAAATGTAAGGTTCAGAAGTTTTAAACAAACTGCTGAAGCTTGCACTCGCTTTAAAACGTTGTTTTGATTTACATGTGTATTGCAATATTTCAGTCTGTATTCATAGGTAAAAACTGTCTATTCATAGGTAAAAACTGTCTATTTGGATTGTGAAGAAAAATATATTTCGTGTTGCAATTTAAGAAACGGAAAGTTATATATCCCTCTATATATCATTTTGCACACTGCTCCACTGTCGTTCCGTCAATCCTCGGCCAAAGACTCCATATTTCGAGCCCACATAGCGAGTTATATTGCTTTATTTCGGCCATTATGTAGGTTAAACATGATTCATGACTGCTTTGTTTGGAAACTGGCGAAATTAAAGTTTTAGAAGTAGAACTGCCCGTTAGTTAGCATAATTAACTTATTTTTGGTCAAATTGTTTACATTTTTAAAGTATTTTACAGTTTAAAAGTATTTATCTCGTCAGATAGTCATAATTTATAAATAATAGTATTACTACTAAAAATAAGTATGGTTTCTTAATTGTTTAATGATTGAACGTCTATCTATATACATATACTAGCTGTGCACCACGGTTTCAGCCACGCAAGTCCCGTTCCCACGGGAATATCGGGAAAAAAAGTAGCGTATGTCACTCTCCATACCTTCAACTATCAATACAATTAATCCGAATAGATTTAAATAGGTTAATTTAAATCTAGATAATGTAACATTGCGCAAGTGGCTAAGTCAATATATAATTTTTTCTCAACAACACTATAGAAACTTGTTATTAAAATAAGACAATGGACGGTTTTTTCTAGAAACAGTTAATTATTGTAGAGAAAGCGATATCCCAACACAATGTTATCTCTCAAAAAATACCCAATGAGAGTGTGAACAAAATGACAAATGATCTTAGACAACAAAGCGTGTATGAATAATAAAAATATGAATAGAGCAGATCACTAACCTGAGAAAGAATGAAAAATCGGAAAAGTGTTTTGATGCGCCACGGTCAGTGACCGGATTTCACGAATTTGACACTTGTACTCGTATTGGCTAGTATGAAAGAAAAGTGTATTTTATTTTTATTTTCTTTCCACTTTGCCAGATTTTGTTCATGCACAATATTTATTGTGTATCCGCAAAGCTCAGTATACTGAAAACAAACAATATTTATGTAAATATGGCTGTAATTTAGCTTATCCGCAATGTTTTTTTGCAATTCCTTGAATCATTTCTTATTCGAGAGCTGATGAATGTTGTAAACAGTACCTATTTTTTCTTATAGTTTTTCTAACATAACCTTCGTATGTTTTATATTTAAACCACAGATAGGTTTTTTTTTTTACTTAACCTATACTGTCCCACTGCTGGGCAAAGGTCTCCCCTTTAGACAAGATAGGTATTTAATCAGAAAAATTTAAGAATCTAAATAGAACGATCGGTGGTATCATCGCAGGTTCAAATCCTGCCGTAGTCGTAACGTAAGATTTTTAAATTTTTCTGATAACCTTCGTAGGTAAAATTTGTTTGTAAGTAACAAAATGGCCTTACAGTTCTAACCTAAACAATAAATACTCAACATTAATCTTCACGTAATTTTCCAACAAAAATCTCTCGAATAAACAAAAATAAACTTGAAGGTCTCGAAATCTAGTTTAAAAGTACCATTATTAATTCGTCGTGTCGCTCAGCATTGATGGCGCAATGGGCCTACTTCACATAATTACAAAGATTATTAAGACTGCTCTACACCGGATTGGTGAAGGAAAACATCGTGAGGAAACCCGCGGCTAGTCAGCATTATACGTGTGGGTATTGATCATTGTCTTTCCTGTGGATATGGCCGGCTAAGCTTAGAGGTTTAGGTGCTGGGCATGTCTATTCCATCTCAACAATTACCCAGGCACTAGTGCTGGTTTAAAAGTGTAGGCAAAGATTGCCTCCTGACGCTGTATAAATCATCTAGTAATGATGCTAAGGCCTGAGTTTTTTTTTTAATTGTTAATCCCGATTCATTAATTTATGAAGACATTTAATGAGAAGTGCCTTTAACTCTCATAATCAATTTAAACAAACGTGCCAGTGGCAGTAATTTATTGAGTACTTTGAGCGAGAGACGGCCGTGTGATTGTGCGAGACGAGATGTCTAGATAATCTTCACACTATTATAAGACTAGCAGCCCGTCCCGGCTTTGCACGGGTGTACTGATGAAACCCGGGTTTTTCTCGGGATAAAATATAGCCTATGTTCATTCGGAAAGTCCATTATAGAGAATTTTGAAATCGTATCGAGTCGGTTCGGATGGGAGTGGTTTTGGAGATTACCCTCGATAAACAAACAAACCAACTGTAGGAAAAAATGTGACAAAGCCTTGCTATGTGTAAAATATTTCACGTCGAGAGTACAAAAAATTGTCTCCTATCGCAATTAAAGTCGAATAATTAATTTTTTTTTTTAATTTGTTTGCAGAATAATAAAAAAAAATTAATTTGTTAGTATGGTGTGCCTGTTACAAAATAGAGTACAATAAATTTAATTGATGAAGTAAACTGCGTTGTAAAGTATCCATTAGAATAACGCGACCGATCTATTATGTACCTATTACGTAAATCTAGCTTAACTTGTTCAACAGAGACAAATAAATCGAAAGTCGTATTTTTATTCGACAATAAAAAACGAACCACATCCATCAATGTGTATTAATCCGCGATAATTTGTGATCTAACTATCACGTTTAAAAATAACCAGTGGTGCTTCAGCGCTCGCGCATTGACGTAAGCAAACACAAACAATAGAGGAACAGAAATACTGGTGTATTTCGGTCGGTCGATCCGTCGAACCGCTCTGTTCGACAGGCCCGTTGGCAGTTCGTGCCACTGGGGCATACGTCCTGCCGGCATCATCATCTCCCTGCCCTTATCCCACTAAGTGGGGTCGACACAACACGTTTCCTTCCTCCATTTCCCTCTATCGCTCGTCATCTCAGTACTTACTCCTTTGACACACACACAGTCCATCCATCTTTTCTTAGGCCTACCTCTCCCAGTGTATCCAATCCATCCACATTCATATTCATCGCTCGCCGTGTAACATGCCTCTCATCCCTCCTCATGAAATGCCCATACGTCCTGCCGGCATATTATGACTATTATTATGTTTTCCAAAATATGATTTATCACAGACAAAATTTTGTAAAATTTGTTTTCGAATTTCAGTTAAATAATTCAACTTTCTTGTACCAAAAGTAATGCTTGTAAAACACGTTACGTTTTCTAAATTCAGAAACATCATGTATTTTACGCGTTTTAGTGATGTACTCGCTGTGGAGTCGTATTGTGTATTACTAAGATTTAATTTTAGCGCTCACGCGCGAGCCAGAACTGGGGTGGGATTGATGCTAACTGAGATGTCGAAGATTTCACTAACAAACACTTCCGATGGAGTTTAAAACTACCAAGACGAACACAAATCATGAAATAGAAATAGCCTTTTTCCGATGTTGCAATAGCATTTTATATTTCATCATGTCCCGCTTGAATGAAAATCTCGTTAGTTGCCACTGAATGAAATAAAATAAAAAAACATCGTCATCAAAGTTGGCCGCTTACTCATACGAACGAACGTACTGAATGGCAGTATAACTCCTCCGTCAAATTAGCACCTAATAAAGTGCTGCTCAAAAGATACCGTTCTTTGTGTGTTTGCGTATCTTCGAGTACATTAAACTATTCAACACTATGCTGTATGCAGGCCTCGGCACTGAGTGATTCACAGTTGATTTGAATGACACGCGTGGTTATTTATGTAGACGCGTGCAAGGTCGGCTGTAAAGATGAAAACGGGCATTTTGAGTCACGCTGCTTACAAATACGGACCCCTATATTTTTTATATTATAAAAACAATCTTCCTTGATATTGAAACATATGAATACAGTTTTGTACGAGAGTATATAGGCGCAGTATAAAACACAAACTCATAAACATCTAAACGTCACTGGAAGACTTGACCACGGCTGGTGCAATTCGGAATATAACATTTCAACAGCGGTAATAAAAATAAAATCTGAAAGATCCTCGGAGTAGATCTTTAACTATCTTCGAACCTAGCCCACATACATCTACTTCGTTCGTACGTTCGTTCGTTCTTATGAGCAAGTGGCCAAATCTGGTGACGGAGTTTTTAGGCCGCCTAAAGGCCTAAAAGTATCATCATACATCTACCAGTAACTAGTCTTACTCCTAATTTCAGAAAAAAAACGAGTTATAACCAAACACTTTCGATTGTTGGAAAGCAAGCAATGAATCTCATTTACTACGACACCCTGGCGTTTATCCAGTCCTGAAAACACACATAAATTGAGGTTGAGTGAACGCTACAGATACAGACAGACACATACTGCTTTTGTTCTATTCGCTTTATGACCACTGTTTCATTATATTTCCTGGGTATAGTGCATCGACCTATCATCCAAATCATCAACTATTAACAAGTTGTTCACCCCGAACGAAATCCCGTGTTCTGTTGCTTGGTGGTTTACAAACGCTTGTGCGTATCTGATTATGGTCGTATCTGATTGTGGTCTGAATGAAATGATTTAGATCTTTTTTGAAGATGTAGAGGGCAGTCAGAGGTATGTTCAAATACAACTGGGCATGTCCACATTTTCTCAAAAATTAACTTTCCATACGTGACAAGTTGCAAGCCCATCGATACTGTTAAAAAGTTAACTGTTTTCCTTCGCCGTTTAAAGCTCGTGTTAAAGTGCATATAAAATTAGACACGAAAATTCCATTGATGCACGTCCGGATTTGAACACATGACTTTTGGATCGAAAGTAGAAATACCTACCTTTACACTTGGCCAACACGGCTTTTTATAGAAAAAAAATAGGTCATAGAAAACTAGAAGTAGGTAGGTGAATGATATCAGTTCGTATTACTGATAAGCAAGAGAACTCCATGTATCGTATTGTAACTGATACCAGCTTCCAATGGTGTGTTGTGCGTTTAGGAAATTACATATTATTTTTGGCCTGTTCCACGATGACGTATTCGGGTGCACACATGGCCAAATGACGTCATACCGCTCGTATACATTGTAGATGGCGGTACAAAACGCTTTTACAGTCTTATGATAAATGTTCATGTAAATATAATGTTTTGAGAGGAACATTGACGACTAAATCATTGCAAAGAATCTATTTACATTTCAGCCAAAAAGCCAAAAAGCTAGTAGTTAGTCGCTAAGTAAGCTATTAATTCATTTATATTATGTAAAATATTCCACATTATATTATGGATCTATTTAAAGATATAATACTTATTGAAGCGTATTTGAAACACAAATAAACCACACTAACGAGTGCCCGCAACTTCGTTCATATGAATTTCTTTGGAAGCTAAATAATTAAACATACGTTTTCTAGCCCTACTTTAAAAAAAAGCAATTTAACTTGGTGCATTTTCACTCTAACTTTTAGGGGCATTTCTTGGAAAACAATCATATTGTGATATTATATTTTTGTGCTGCGAAATATTTGTACATCCAACCAAACAGAGTTACTTTCTAGTATATACTAGTGTGGATAAAAATAAAAAGTTCGTCTAAATCATGTCATAATGTGATTACGCTTGTAATCTCCGATCATAATATTGGCAATAATTTAAAGTGTTTACTAGCGAAATGACATCGAATTTTGTTTTTAGACATCCATACAATAAACTATTGGTTTTATAGACAGTAAAGGCGCGGCCCCACCGCGGTGCACGGAGAGGCTACGCACGTGTATTAAGCTTCGCTTTGTAAGAAAATGTATGTGGTAGTGTCCACTGCAACCCACGGAGAGGCTACGTATGAATTGACGTCATTGATACACGCGTGGCTTGCTCGAATAGGCGGTTACATAGCTCAACGCTGTCAACGTGGGTCTACGTTTCCACTGGAGTACACGAATAAGACCCACGACTATGTACAGCTCGGTTATCGCAGAGCAGTTGTCAGTCATACACGTTGTCACTCTCCGTGCGCCGTGCCACGCTAAACATAGTCGTGGGTCTTCGTGTAGGTACTCCAGTGGAAACGTAGACCCACGTTGTCAAACAAATGAATACACGCAGCTAAAATGCGCCGCGTGCCCGTGCACAGCGTGCACCGCGGTGGGGCCGCGCCTTTATGCATTAGACAAGTACCTGTTTTGAGAATACATGACCTCTATCCTTATTATTCAAGAAACTAAACCATCTTTACACAATGTCATCTCGTTAAAATAAGAAACTTAATTATTAACGATTAGCTTATTTTAATAATTAGCTTCTTTGTGTGATTGCGAGTTTCGTAAAATTGAATTGAATAGTCAAATCTTAATTTTGACCAACCGGAGCAGAAGAAAGATTAATATTGTTTTTTCCCAAAGCTACATGATTTATTATCTACCTGATGTCGAAACATTTTCACAAAAATATATTATTTTATAATATTGTGCACGACGCAGATTGAGACCGTCTCGCAGAATTCCACGTTAAAACATTAGAAAGCTCCAAACATGATAGAATTTGGGTCACACAGTTGTATACCTACTGTAGACGCGTAAACTTGAAAATAGATTTTATATTTAGCGCATACACAAAAACTGACCGACTTCTTATGAATCAGTTCATCCATTGTTACTTTCAGTTTCATAAGTCAATCTATTTTTATATATCCATCGCGGTACATACTTATTTCAATTTAGGGCGGTTATTTTTGTTTTATTTGTTTAAGAACGATGTTTACATCGACGCAAGATCGTATTAATAGGTAGCGGGCTTACTTACCTGTCGGGTACGCACGCGTCAGCCATCGTCCTATCTGCCAACTGCTGGGGAAGCTGTTAAGTGATCGATGAGGCGTCGCCGACGATAATAGGGTGCTAGTAATCGGTCGTCCGTTACTGACGTGTCCTTGGATAGACAATTTGACAACGCTCCTAGAAAAGGGGCGTCGATCCCGATGCCGAGGCTGGTATATTTACAGGTGTGTCGCACCCTCGCGTGGCCGCGCAGACACCAGTCCAGCTCCCAGTCTCAACATCGCAGTGCGTCACCGGCATCTCACGCGCGCGTTACCACCGGTGTTCAGCGTAGGCGTCTACAATATTTTCACTAGAATTAAAACTCGGGGAAACAGTCAGTGTGTTTTCGAAACGCGCGGCGTCCGCCCGCCCGCTCTATATGAAATCATAAGTGAGATGTGATCAGAGATGAGTCGGAAACCGGATAGATACAGTTCGCGGCCTCGCAGCCTCACCTCGAGCTATGGCTCCTCGCCGAGCATGCTGGGCTCCGTGCTCGGCAGCCAGTACGGCTCGTACGGCAACTCCAGCTACTCCTCCTACAGCCCCACCAAGTACAGGAACTACAATCCGTACAGCGCGGGCTTCGGACGCCCCTCCTCCAACCTCGGAATATACGGAGGGACCAGCTCCGGCTACGGAGGGGTATACCTGAGCGGCTCCTCCTTGGGATCCTTGAATTTGATGACGCCGGTTTTGAAAAAGTTAGACAAAAGACTTTTGGCTAGTCAGAAGAATTTTAAACCGAAACCAGTTCCTCCTGCGAAGGTTCAGGAGTGTCCGCCGGAGGAGGCTGCCGCGGGTCCGGTGGAGGCGGCGCCGGCGCCGCAGTGGGTGGAGCCCGAGGTGTCCCCGGAGCCTCCCGTGCGACCCGAGAGAAAGTCCCGCGCTAACAAAGCCGGGAACTTGAACAAGGAGCGCTCGCGATCCCTTAACGCTCTCGATACTACGGAAGGGCTCAACTCCCGCTCGCTTAGCCTCAACTCGCTAGCTTCAGATGGATATTGTGTATGTTATCCTTCCTTAATATTATGAATGGGAAAGTGTGTGTGTGTCTGTCTGTTTGTCCGTCTTTCATGGCCAACGGAGCGACGAATTGACGTGATTGTTGAAGGAATGGAGAGTGACATAGGCTACTTTTTATCCCGATATTTCTTTTAATTACGATGATACGATTCTCTTCAAATAGAAATAATGACTGAACGTTGATACTGTCATAACAAGCTTTCGATCTAAAATCTCGAAAAACAATTTACGTATCCATATTATCTTGAGTATTCCTACGCAGCGTTGCCGCGCTAAATGTGAATAATGATCTAAAATTGAATAACAGTTTCAATTATTTTTTAATTTATAGCAAGTACTAAGAGAGCAGTCATTAAAAGTATACTGAATTAGACAAATAAAGAAATACACTGGATCATGACGAATCCCTTAATTAAAGAAAAAGTATTAATTCAAATATACCAGAATTTCTAGAAGCCGCTGTCAACTAAACAGAACTTTTGGTGGCACTAGCACCATTGACAAAGACATATTATGAGATAATGAATACTTTGTGACTAATTTGTCATTACGACATCGTTTTAATTATCATAACCTAATTACAATACACTATAATACTCGCCAATTTATTAGGGGTGCCACTAGAGATGTCAGTCAAAGGTACCATTGTATTGTACGATTAATGGTACTAGTGACACTATGAAGCACTTGAAGGAAAGAAATAAAAATATGTTTATTTATGTAGAACCTCAAGGATCACTTAAATATGTAGTCTTATAAGCTAGGTGATTCTATTGCACTAGTACTGTTATAAAATATACTAGTTTCCTACTTATGTATGGGCTCCTGCGCCGTAAGTGTGTAAAACACATCGAAACGATGGCTTGTTTTTCGTTGTTTAGAAAAACACAAGTTACAAATTTTTTTTTTAGAAACCGACTTCAATTTATTCGTCAATTTAGTTCTCTGTTGACGGAGTAATCGGTGAATATCCATAAATAATGGTGATGCTTTCCCTTGTTAGTTTAAAGCTTGTGCATATGAATTCGACAGGAAAAGTCCATTGATAAAGAAACCAGATAAGCCCACGAGTTTCGGATTGAAAGTCGAAGTACCAAACCACTTGGCCAACATGGTATTTTTGTATTACATAATTTCTGTAGGGTAGGTCTGTCGGTGTAGGGAATCGCGTTGGAACAGGCAATAGAATCCCCTAGTTTTAAGAACGTGACATGTCTAAGTGGTCTTTAATATGACTTTTGAATAAATGTATTTTGTCTTTTGACTTTTGACTTTCTGCTGCTACACAGTTTTGGTAACTTTATAGTTTTCTTCGTTCCTTATGTTAATCTGGTTCGTGTATTATGTTCTGAATAAATAAATAAAGTGCTAACCAAGACGTCTTTTTAAGATACATACATACATACATAAAATCACGCCTCTTTCCCATGGGGGTAGGCAGAGACCACGGATCTCCATTTAACATGTGTACCTATTATTTCCAGTCTGGCAGCGAGCGTACAGAGGAAGGCGAGGAGTGTTCGTACAAAGGTCGGTACGAGGCGTCGCAGAGCGAAGTAAGACGTCTGCGCGCGCTACTCGCCACCTCAGAGACGCAACTGAGAGACGCACGCTCCACTATCACCAGGCTCACGCAAGTGGTATGTTATTAAACATCATTCTTTATTATTATTATTATTACGAGCCTGTAGCGTCCCACTGCAGGGCAAAGGCCTCCCTTCCTTCCTTCCACTCGTCTCTACCAAGAGCCAGTGCGGTCCAATGTGGGCAGAATGAGTCGAGTTCATCTCTCCACCGCCGCCGTTACCACATCATTCTTTAACTGTTTAAAACTGGGCGAATTAGAATTACATTTGGTACAGGAAAGAGAAAACATTGTAAGGAAACCTGCGGCCTAGCCCCAAACTTATTGACCATTATTTCCTATGGATATGCCCGTTTAGGTGCAGGGCAAACCTCATCTTTGTCACAATATTAATGCCCCGTTAAGCGAAGGCAAATGATGTTCCTTGACACTTTATATTTCGTCTAGTAAAGGTTTAAGTGTTTTTTTAATAACTTAAGATACTTATAATATACTAGCTGCGCCACGCGGTCTCACCCGCGTAAGTCCCGTTCCCGCGGGAATATCGGGATAAAAAGTAGCCTATGTGTTCAAAGCCTAACCTATCTACATAGTAAATTTCAACCAAATCGGTCTAGCCTTTTTTGCGTGAAAGAATAACAAACATACATACATTCTCACAAACTTTCACATTTATAATATTAGTAGGATAGTAGGAAGTAGGATACCTACCTACAGGCATTCAAGAGAGAAGTTTGATACTAGTCAGACTCTCGGTCAAATTAGCAATCGCCTTGTGCTCAAATAGTGCTGTAGTCTATACGTGACAGGTTGCAAGCCCGTCGCTGCTTATTGGGAATACTACCTTCTTCGGTGTTTTCCTTCACCCGTAAATTCCTCGCTAACTTTAAGTGTGGAAAGTGCAATAATACGTCACGATGTTTTTCTTTACCGTTGTTTTTCTTCAATCTTACAGTTGAAGGACGGTTAATCCCTTACCAGAAGTTATCAATATCATAGTGGTACAGTTCATACAATGTTGTATGTATTTTGTATGAAATACGTTATATTGCATACCCACTCCAAAATATTGTAATAGATTACTAGGGAAAATGTTGGCTCAAAGCCAATTCGTCACTCCTTTTAATCATAAAAGTTGAGATTAGATTTTATTTGCTGCGTAGTCATAATGCACTTGCGTTTACGAAACCTTCGCTACTGAATCTATCTATACTAATATTATGAAGAGGTAATGTTGGTTTGTTTGTTGCTTGTTTGTAGAGAGTAATCTATGAAACTAGTCAGCCGATTTAAACAAATATTTCACGGATGTGTAGAATGGACTGTCGGGATGGTCAAAGGCTATATTTCATAGGCGAGACGTGCTGCTCCTAGTTAAAAATAAATCGCTAGTAAAAAATAAATAAATATTCTTGGGACATTCCACATAACGTCGTCATCTAGTCCCAATCTAAGCAGTATACTACATATTTTATTTTTTGTAAATACACACAAACACAACATATAACACTCAGACTCATAATTAAAGAAGTGAACATGATTGCTTGAACTGTGTTGCAAATTGTAAATTATTATATTTAACGGCTTGCGAATTCCTTTATGTAATAAACATGTGTATATATTGGCGAATGTCAGTATTATATTGTATGCAATATCACGAATAGCAGTCGGAATAGAATACGACTTGAAGCCAAGAAGTTTTAAATATATCCTTGTGAGACATCCTTTTTTGTAAAGTCTGACTAATTTAGCGCAAAGTGATTCATGGTTGTCACTAAAATGTAAAAATATAGAAATAAAATGCACAATGAGTCAGTCGATGTACAGATGGCCTCTCAAAATATTGTTTTTTTTTAAACAACTTAAAAAAGGAGAAGTTTCTCAACCCGTACATTTTTGGTATGTTTTTTCTACGCAGATAACTTCGTATAAATTGATTTTGATGAGGTTTTTATTTGTTAGAAAAACAATACTCCAATGGTCCCATTTACATTTGAAGAATCTGATTTAAGGATCGCCGGAGTTATGAACAGAAAAAACCTCGAAAATGAAAGAATCGCTCACGAAATTAAAGTCAGTAAAAAAATTTACACTTACTGTATGAACTTTTATCTGCTTTGCAAAAGTCTCGTTAATTGCAATGCTTCGAGGATGATGGCTATCTCTATTGCGATAGCCATCTTTGTCCCACAAATCATCATTGTATTAATATGTCATAATATTTGCTGCGTAAACTAGTATGTTAGCCTCGCTCTGAGTTAATTATTTGCATTTTGGCGACTTCTGTTTATGACGCAAATGCTCAGTTTTCACATCAGTGGCATTGATCAACCCACACCTACTGAAAACACTAATTAAGTCGCACCAGGCAGCGATAGATTGGCTTGCGTTGTCTTACGATCTAGAGATTAGATTTGAAAATTAATTTACTTCTGCGACTGCGTCTTGCCTTTAGTGTATATGCTTAAACTATAGGTATAGGCAAAGGATTGAGTCTGCCCGAAACGCTACCGAGGCTATTGAAATTAATAATAATTACATTGCCGATATTAGTAAATAAAGTGTAACGTGATAAAATTCCATGTCCATATATATAAATAATTATGAATTGTAACATCGAAAGTTTAATGCGTGATTTCGTAAATAACCTAAAGTAATCACATTTTCATTGATTCATTTCTTTTTTCAGAATCAAAATTCATTATCTGAAATCGAAAAACGAGAAAAGAGGGCCATGGAGAGAAAACTGTCCGAAATGGAAGAGGAGTTAAAGGTACCGCTTTGTAGTAAACAACCATCTAACATACACAACACAACACTATAGACATTAAACGGTAGATTCATAGTAACATACTTGCTTTATGGCGGACGTCAAGATAGCTCCCGCCGCCAAATACAGGATAATAAAATGCTGTTCGTTTTATAGCAATTGCAAAAGCTAAAAGCTGAGAACGAAAGGCTGAGGGCCGAGAACCGAGCCCTAACACGGGTCGTGAGCAAGCTCACCAACTCTGCGGCTAAATAGGTAATTGTTCACCTGCCCTGTGACGTCAGACCAACTCATCTTAGCCACTTTGTTCTTTGTAACTATCATCTGTGCAATACTGTTTTATATTTATATACGACACATCGTTCATAGCTTTAGTATGTTGTATAATACAACTTGGGCACATTTAATGTTTTCAATGCACGTTTCCACGTGTGGTGTCAACATTGTGTAAAAGGTATCTAATCTGTTGATGACAGTTGCAAAGTACGATGGACGAGTTGAGCCAACTGTCGTAATACTTTGTATCGGTAAATGGAGCGCGTATCGTTCTATCGATGCAGTATTATGTGGAACAATGATTTGAACTCGCTTACATGAAGATAAGGAAATTCATTTTAATAATAAATTAACGAATATGCTAATAAAAAGTATGGAAATAATTTAAACAAACAAAACTAAATATCAATTACGTTAAAACAAAATGATCAAAAGTAATGTTTGTTTGTAATGTTCAAATTATGTTTGTTAATCAATATATATAATAATATCCGCTCTCTCTCCGCCCTGTACCTCAAAAAGGGTTCACCGTATAAAAAAAAAATTTAAACAAAATTTGTAGAGAATTTTGTATTCTACAATATTGAAAAACATACAAATAGCCAAAAACCCATAGGAAATGAGACATTTACAAAATTTAATAGTTGCGCACACCCTACCATATGTAGGTTTTGAAACAACTCTTAGGATGTCAATATACAAGTAATTTACAGACATACAGCTGGGTATCTCGAATTCCGAGATTCTTACCTAATTTAAGCATAAATGACTGGACTATACGTTAGTTATGGGAAACGGGGGTTAGTGGCTCAGAATCCTGCCGAAGTCGTAACTTTTATTAAGATTTTTAATAGTTTCTTATAAATTAAATAAATGTTTTCTTCTTGCCTATGTGGTTACACAACAATAATAAAATATAAAAAAGACGTGTGGCACTCGGGGACTGCCGCGGTAAAGCTATTGCATGCCACCTAGAGGCGAGTTGCTGAACTAAAGTGACAGCGTTAGGTGTTTTCGTTACGGAATTTCTGGATTCGGTCTCCACGCTCAAGGCCCGCGATAGAAGCTATGCAATAGCTTAAAAATCATATAAGTATGTAAGCGAGTTCAAAGCACGGTCGGCGTCACTGTATGTCGCGATCCCTCATTAACAGTGTGTAGACGAGCATGTTTTGGATCGTGTTAACAGCGGCATGTTTAGCGTACACGCGCTATGCAAACACTAGGGTCTACCTTCACGGTGTCTTGTGCATTCTCCTTTATAAAAAACGATAGAAATGACGATATCTTGGTGCATTCTGCCTTAAGAAATAACAAGAGATGAAATTGGAATAAAATCTGATCACGACCTGGGAGCGGAAAGAATGATATAGGGACAGAGAAAGCGACTTTGTTTTATACTATGTAGTGATTTGCAGCTCGTCCCGGCTTTGCACGGCTGTTATAATAAAATCCGGGATTTTACCGGGATGAAATATAGCCTATGTTTATTGGGACGGACTATTCCATACATTTGGTGTAAGAATTTGTGAAATCGAATGAGTTGTTTCGGAAATTTCCATCTACAAACAAACAAAACCTTTACCTTATATGAATACAACCGGAATTACTCACGTAAAAGTATTGTCATATATATCAGCCCAGAGGAAGAATCGAAACATTGTTTGTATCTAAATCGACAATACATTTACGTGAGTAATTCCCGTTGTATTCATATAATGTCTAGTACAACTCACGATAGTTTTGAAAGTGAAACCCTTTACCTATTTATATTTATCTTAATAGTATAAAAATGTATATGTTTAGACACTACGCTATACAGTCATAAAATGGAGAATGTATGGGACTCTGTGAAGGCGATTCCTAAACTTTGTGTTTTATCAGACCTAATTAATTTAAAGCAGACATCGAACATAAAATAATTAATTAAAATATCTAAATTTTTAGAGACTTCATGATAAAATATTTTATTATAATTAGGTTAAAAAAACTCATGCCATTTGTGTAATGTCCAAGGATTGTTATTTACTTAAAAAAATGGTTTGTTTTTACAAATACAAAACTACAAACAATAATATCTGAGTAAAACACAATTGATACGAATTGTCCGCAAGAGTGTGTTGCATGCAACGTTCGTCTGTCATACAAAGTTTCATGCACATCAAAAGAACTTAATCTCTACGACTCGAAGAACCCATCAGTTTGTGACATAGGATGTTGGCTTTTCATACCACCAACATGCTTCCGTCAACATTTAGCTTTTGTCCCGTGATACTGCAAGAGAATACACAACACAAATCTAACAGTTTTTAAATTTGAATTTATCTAACACACAATTTTCGCACTTGTATATTTAGCTTTAGTGCGATTATGGTTTAGCGTTTTTTCTGCGCATACGCTCTGTGTAAACTAGCTGCATAACTAAACAGCCTGTATCGATAATCTATCAACCATGTTCCTATAACCAAATTACGGATGGCCGTAGGACTTTCGACATAGCAACGTTATCTGCCAAAAAGTTTCATTCATTTTGTGTTGTAGAACCAAAGTTGCTATGGCGATGGACCTACGGACATCCGTACGTGTTATAGAAATTAGTTTAGTTTGCTAACTGCTGGTAGATATTTGACATTACTCCATACAATAATGACAAATATTAACCCACAGTTAACAAAACCAAAGATAGGTTATTGAGACCGGCTGTTACCGGCCTACGACGCAATGTGGATCATTTCATCTTACATACGCGCCAGAATTAACGCTTTAAGAATCGAGTGTAAATTGCGCTGAAAATCGTTAACCTACAATCGCTCTGATTTACATCCTCGGAAAGACTTAATCTTTAATTGTTATTTGTTCGCATAAGAACTTTTAAAATTGTACGTGTCCTACAGTTAAAATCAATTGACAATTTATGTTACTTTTCACGACTGTCAATTAAAACTATGTGTCACATAAAGTCCACCATAAATTTATAGACCAGTAGTGTTCATCCTACCAATATGTAAGAAAAAGTGAATTCAAAACGTACGTAGAACTTATATTATTCGTACATTGTGAAAGAGACAGCAATTTTTTTATTTTTGCACATAAATAAATTTAAAATTGTACGTGTCTTACAGTTAAATGAAATTACTAATTAAAACTTAATATTTAACCTACTTAAACATATTTACTTAAATGAAATTTATATGAATTCATTGTTTTTATTGAATTTATTGATATCAGTAGACATTGGAACTTTATAAAAACTTGCATATTAATTGATAGAATATTTTTCGAATGGTTTCATAATCTTTCAATCGTGGCTGACTGTTTAGGTTTACTACACACTAGTACTTGTAGATACGTAAGGTGAATATGTTTGTATTGTCCCTTAGATCTAAAGATGAAGTAAGATTGAACTCTTGCACAAATCTTGTAACCATATGGTTTTATTTAGCTTGACCCGTTTTATAATTTTCAGCAGTAGTTAATTTAAAGAACGAACGAATAACTTATTCCAACATTTGAAATTTATTTAAAAAAATCATGCAGTTGAACATAGGACCTTTTTTATTTCATTGTGTCTATATAAAATTGGTGTCATAAATTCATTTATTTTGAGTCCAATCTTACTATTCCTAGCATGTAAATGTGATGATGGTGATGATCCCCTGTTGGTTACAAAATTACTGTAAACCATTAACGGTATTAAAATTCTTTAGAATAATCATTTTTAATGAAGCTCTTTCAATCTAAACTGATTCGAGTTGCTTGAACTGTCACAGTGAGCTTTAAACTTCAAAACTTTCACTTCCATATGCAATATTTGTATAACTGGCACTAAATTGCTAGTGTTTAGTGTGCAACGCTGTAAATGTTATACTTTGTGGTGTCCTCTGAAAGAGACCTCATTTACCCTTATTTATTTTAGTTTTGACCTTATTCCGATGCCCCATACTTACATATCTACTTACGGTCAGCCTCTGCTATCTTTTGTTTTGCCGTCTGTAGTTATTTGACATTTTTTGTATGTGGGTAATGTCAAATCTACCCGTCACTAATAGACTGAGAGCCCTGAAAGATCTGACTTTACCTATTTTAACATGGATGAAACCTTATATGCTCAGTAGAGTCTCATGTGCCTTGAATAACCAGCGTGTTTAGAAAGCTCCAAGAGTGACCCATGAGCAGGTAGAAGGTCAGAGAGGTGACTAAAAAGTAGTATGAGCAAAATATAATAACCGCCATCTCTGTGTTGGTTTCATCCATGTTAAAATAGGTAAAGTCAGATCTTTCAGGGCTCTTGGTCCATAAGCAAAACCTAAATTAGATAGGTTATTGTGACTATTGTTTTATGAAAGAAAGAAGTATTTTTGGTAAAACACGATAAGTTTATAACAAAAGAAAACGATGATAGAGAATGATTCGAAACAAAGCGAATAGTAATATGGCTATTGGCTCTTACTCGATAGTATTAATCTTAAAGTAGTAATCATAAACATTGTAATCGCATTTTCCAGTTCCAACAAGCGCTTCAAGCCGAAAACCAGCGGCTGAAGGACGAAAATGGGGCACTCATCCGTGTGATCAGCAAATTGTCGAAATGAGCACGAAAATGAGCACGTGGGTCGTACCGCTCGGCAGTCTTCGGGAACCTTCGTGCCACCACTCGTTAAGATATCGTACCACATCACGCGTTTTAGGAGCATTTTACAATGTCTCTTTAGTGAGGACATTATTGTGATTGGCTCTAAATGACGGCCTGTAATGAATTTTTTAAAAGCGCCATCTCTGCGCCGCTTGAGTAGTTATTGAAATTTCACGTTATTAACTTTTTGATGAGTATTTAATGTTGTATTTTGTCTTTTTGTAACTAGTGATATATATGAATTATTGTGTAAATTGACAGTGGTCATTGACAGTGGTCATTAGAAAAGTGATTAGGGCAAATCCTATCAGAACCTAAATATATTCCAAGTCTAGACAAGTTGTTTGCAAAAAACCGCTGAATTTGACGCTGTTTAGGAAAGCTTGGCCTAAACAAGATTTTATTGTTGAATACCCGCTCCTAAAACGCATATTCTTAGGAGTGTTCGAAGTGTACCTATAATAAGCTTACACATGAATTATACATCTAAACAAACCATATAATTTGCAAATGTGCAATTTATCACGTAAAATTGATAACTATAAGTTTATTCCTCGATCATTCTTGTCAAAATGTCGTGCCTAATAAGGTTCCTTGTATATTTTATATGTTTATTATAGTTATTAATTGTTCACGTGTTCTGTTCTTGAATTAGTCACAAACATGCCTTGTTCTATAGTATTATTGATATTTTGATGAATTTTTCAAAGGAACTTGCAGATGTACTGCATTTTTAACTTATTCATCACATAGTTTATTGAGCAAATACGAAGCAAATTTTATGTAAGAATCCAGTCTTAAAAGCGACTCCTGCGCAGTATAACTTTAAACGGTAATTGTTCTATTCATTTTCAAAACTATCATGAGTTGTACTAGACATTATATTAATACAACGGTCAACGGTTAATACATTGTCTGTATAAATCGACAATATTTTACGTGACTAATTTCCCGTTGTACTAATATAATAATAAAATTGTTCCGCAGCTTTTGCATACAAGGAAAGTTTTTTGTTGCATAAATTTGCGTATCATATTTGCATTATGGGCCAATCAGTGATCGTGTACAATTTGAATACCAACAGTATACATAACGCCAAAGTGTGTTAAATCCCTGTGTCTTGGTCAAAGCACTTTTCTATCCACCAAAATTGTACACGATCACTTCTAATTATAACTTTATACTTCTTAATAATAATAATCTTGTCAGGATCTTAGCAAGTGGAGATCCGTGGTCTACCCCCATGGGAAAGAGGCGTGATTATATGTATGTATGTATACTTCTTAATAAACTGATTGAGCCTGCGTAAACCCGTTGCACTCGTACTTTTAGTTTTTGATTTCCCGATGATGTTTAATTGTTTGTATAGTTTAGATATTATGAAGTATTCCGCGATTAAAACATTTAATTTATTGAAAGTGCCTTTAACAATGTATTCTGTTTTGATAATGACATGTACTTAGTGTACTTATTTTGCAAATTTTACCGTAATGTGTACTTAGACGACGTGTGTAACAAGGAGATGTAGAAATGAACTGGGATGAGCATTCGCAATATAAACGAACTGCCTCCGAAAATCGATAGGTACATTATCTATTCGTCAATGTTCTGGATGGGGAAATTTTTGGCCCTGTGTTGCTTTTATTTTGTTTAAAATGTTGAACTTAATCGAATTTTAAACAATTTCTGTCGTGGAACATTACGCGAGCGAAGCCGCGCGGGTTTGAAATGTAAAAAGTAGTTCATTCTATAAGACTCCTGTGTTTGGCCATTACTAAACCTTCAGAGTGGTTTATTTATAAGTAGGTTTTCTAGTTTAACTTGTTTTATTTGGTTTTAGTACGAATACTACGCTAAATATATATTTAATTAAAACAAAAACATTTTGATTTGCGTTGCTCTGTTTTCGGAGGTAATTTATTACATGTGTTCACGTTAAAATTATAATTTAAAAGCGTTATAACTTATAACGCCCGTCACGTCCAGTGATTGCCGATTATTCGAAACTGTCCTTGTTACACATTTAAATAAATGAAATCGAATAATTTACGATATTGTAAAGGTATACAAAGCATGATGTCGTTAGTCTAATACATATTCCTAAATGAAGTAAGTGTAAAGTAGTTTTAGTTATTTTTAATAGTAGACCGTATTGGGTTGGTTCGCCCGCCGCCGTAGCTTTGTAATCACCATGGACGGAACTATGTCTGTGTATCGTAAGAATGTGTATGTATCCTACCCACGCTTACTAGTTGAGGCAGGTTTTAAGTGACGTATATAATCATTATATAAAATCTGTTATTTTATTGTTAAGATTTTTAACAATGCCTCTGAACTTGTAGGTTTGAAATGAGTGTTAGTTTAAAGCTTTTTTTGTTGTCATCCTATGAAATGTCTCGTTATATATGGATACAAGAGTTTATCTTTTTGTATGGTATAATCTCACATTATTTTAAAGGAGTTATATTAATGAAATCATAGTGTAAACTTAGCATTTCTGTAAGTTTGTTGTATTGTATAATTGGCAAATGTCGTTTGATGAAGTCTCGTTAAACCACGTTTTTGTATAAATTTGTATTCTGTTTAGGCTATCTGAAACTTTTATTTATTTCATGAACTAAGAGTTGAATAAAACACATTTCTTCATTATGTTTTGTTTTGTTTATTATATTTTAAACCTTCACGCGTGTCCACGCGTTCTACTTTCAATAAAAGGCCAAAACTCTCAACTAGCGTAAATCGTCTTTCAGTAAAGTGCCTTGTAATAAATCGCATGTGCCTTTGGCCTATATTTCTTTCCAATATTTAATCACTTCGGCACATCACATAAAATTAAACACATTTAAAATTGGTTTAAATTTTTTAAAGCGTTATTTTTTATTAAATCGAAATCAACGCATAACTTAACATTTTATTTTTGAAATAAATAAACTCAGGTTTCTATCGCGTTATTTATATCCAGCATTTGATTTTTTGATCTAAAGGAGGACAGTTTCTATAGACTTACTTCGTACTGTCTTAGTTCTAAATATATTACGCTAGGAGGATACAATAACCTACCTAGAGGTAGATAGGTTAGGTACTATCTCTAGGTAAGTTTGGTACTAGTACTAGTTATTATTTATTAATGAAATAATGAACATTTGATTGAATTTAACTTGTAAAGTCACCTTTTGGTTGCACAACGAAAACGTTGACCTTTTTAAACTGCGTATCTACATGGGAAGAGTATTGTGTCAAATGGTTTTCAAACATAATAATAGGCGGCTTACTTTACTACACAGATTACAAAAGTACAGATGCCCCATCTCGAACATTGATTTCACTCCTATTTTTCTTCGGGCTATTTTTTGGTGTTTGACTTTTGCCCGTCTTGTCCCGTTATTGCTTAAAATTATGTATTTACTTACCTATTTCCTTTAATGTTTTTTCAGAACCGAGTTCGATCAATTATTTAATAGGTTATCTATACTAATTAAAGTACATAAAAAAGACATTTTAATTATGAATTATTACATTTTAAATAAAATGTTTCATGTAACTAAAAAATTAATACTACCTAATCCTAAATGTTTGGGACATATCAGCAGGTCAGGCAGTCAGTCAGTACGAGTACTTAGGTAACTTATTGCCCCCAGTGTAGGTCTACGTGTTGAAGTAATATATTATATTATTAGAAGTCGAATCATTTGTTTTACATCTAAGTATATATACAACTACTTTGTTGACGTCATGTATAATTATATATATATAACTCTGTGTGTTGGCTTCGGCCCCATGCATGCCTACCAAAGGTCCGGGACTCCATAGTCCCGTGAGGTGAAACCTTGACAAATATATAATAATAATATAATATATAGTATATCAATAAACAACATAATATACACCAGTTTAGTATAATTTTGACACCTATTTAAATTATAGCTTTAATTTATGATATTCCTAAATAAAAATAAAACACAATATACCTACTCATTTTTTTATTTACCAAACTTACCCTATTCCTTGCTAGCTTCTATACCTACCACATATACAAAACTAATATGCATGTATTTTCCATTCATAAAATAAACACATTTTAATATAATATCTTGTTATGAAAATAGATCAAAGGCGTAAAAACTATCACTTTCAAGGTAACTTCACTTTGCCTCATGGGAGTGGTATTAATAAATAAAAATACGAAGGTACCATAGGATTTCATTTAAGTATTTTATTGAAAAACGAAGTTTTTATTCGTAATAAGTATTTTGTTAAATATTGAAGTATAAAAAGTAAAAATACTTACAGGACTGAATGTTATAGCTAGAGTCGTGATGTTTGGAAGGATTTTTATTAACAAATAAAAATATTGATTATTATGGAATTCCATCAAACAGTTTTGGAATAAATCGTTTTAGGTACTTACAACTTATTCAAAATATAAAATACGTGACATCGAAACCTGTTACACTTAGTCGAAAATTCGAAATTAACAGATATTTTTAAATACTGACCTCAGCGTTTTTGAGGAATGGTGAACTTTTTTTGAACACAGGATTTTGTTAGTTGGTAGGTAGTTCTCCAACTGTGTTTTATCTTTTTCATTTCACAACAGAAACAAAACATTAACCGTGAGTAATGAAACTTATTTCTAAGTCTCTAGTAATGGATATAGCTTTATGTTTTGTTGTATATTTCCTAAGTTTAAAACAATGCTTACAAAAATAATTTATTCAATTTATACAATTTTATTTTATTCCATTACTCCATTTATAATAAGACCTGCGTCCTCTTATAGCTATTATAATCACAATCTTTAAAGGCAGTGGCGATTATATTGCTATTTAAAATTATGTTATTCTAACACCTAAAATAAATTACACATCTACATGTTAAAATAATATTTACAAAACGAAAACTTAACCAGAAATTTGAACAGTGGCGTAGCTAGGGGGACAAGGGCCCTGGTGCATGGGGAAAGAATCGGGCCCTCCTCCTCCCCTCTTTCCGCGTAGTTTGAACTTATATTGGCCTTCAAAATTATTGATAAGAATAAGAATAGAAAACAGTAAGTGAACTTATCCCTAGTAGGCTAAATCCATACGTCGTCTCTATTAGAATCTCCATGTGTTTAATAGAAGAAAAAGGGAATAAATAAACAACGACGATATAGAAAATGACAATATAGAGAATATTTATTATACAGATGAGATTAATTAATGGAAAAAACGATTTTTAACAGAATTCCCCGCCCAATTCACAATCTCTTGCGCGCTTTAATTTTTGCGAATTCGTCTATAATTTCACTCAAATTCAAGTTTGATGCCGCCTCATTTTCTATTGCAATTAACGATAAATGTCGGAGGCGATCTTGGCGAATGCTGTTTCTTAAATAGTTTTTTATAATCTTCAGTTTACTGAAAGATCTTTCTGCTGCCGCGGAAGTAACAGGAATTGTATGAAACAGTAGCATCGCTGTATACTTCCGTAAGGTCACATTCGAGCACGCCAAATTCCAGCACAAAAATTAAAAAATCTTGTGAGCAGGCTCGAGCCTCAAGTCTCGAGCCTGCTCACAGGATTTTTTTTTTTTAAAAAAAAATTTTTTTTTTTTTTTTTTTAAGCTGAGGTTTGAGGGCCCCCTGAGCTCCGGGGCCCTGGTGCACTGCACCACCTGGCCCTATGATAGCTACGCCACTGAATTTGAAATGTTAAGTACAAAAGTAAAAATAAATTTGGATAATATTTATAGATAAGTAGTTTTGTTAAGCATTATTTTATTTTTGCTGGCTCAAATACACATAAGCAAGAAACGAAAAAAATCGCCTGCATATATTTTTGAAGTCATTAGCTACTTTATTCTCTACTGCCAAGTAAAATAGGTAACTATTATAAATAATAACTTAAAACAAACAAAAGACAGAAAAGGTAGATAAGTATATATAAATTCATTTAAATTAAACATTGAGTTAAAATCAATTACATATAAAGATAAATAGCTGGCGATTAATAGTTTAAAATTAAATGCTTAATTGCATTGAGATTTTCGCAAAAAATATCGCACTTAAGACGAAAAATAAAACTAATTAAAATGTAACAAATAGAATACCTATATCACCAAAATTAATTCAATCATTTAATACAAAATAGTCGTACGCATAGCTTCCTGCATTATATTCGATATTTTTTAGACGTGGACTTGACCATCCTCTTATCTAGCTAGAATAACTTTTTTGAAGAAAAAATATTCCAGTTTTCAAATAACTATGACGTGTGTTTACTTAAAATCGAGTATCTACCAAGATTCAGCTGACTGTGATTATGGCACATGGAACTGTACCGAAATGTAGGGAAACACATAAACCTACGAATCATGGTAAATATCCCGTTTTCAATCATGGTACGAGTACAACATTTAAAGTTTAAAAAGTTTTAACTATGCGTTTGACTGAAAAACTGTTAAAGGAACCATAATCTTAAGGTGTCTTATATTAAGGTTTTGCCACATATTAAGGTAGGTAAATACATTTGAAGCAGTTATTTTGGCATCAACTATTTTAACCATTTACAACATGAATAGGTACTTAGGTACTATAGCTTGGTGCTGTTCAGAGAATTAATTATTAGATTTGTACAGAAAAATCTAATTGTTTATTAAATTGAAAATCATCCTAAAAGCCCAAGCTTTTTCCGTGTCTAATTAATCACACTATGCCGAAAATGCGCCAGCGAAGTTCGATGTAATTGCGCCTGAAATCTCATTTGAATTAGGTACTGACTACTGACTACACATTAGATATGCCAAAATTACCTACGTTGAGTTATGTATATACGTCGTAACTACGCGCGTAAATCTATACTAATATTATAAAGAGGTAAAATTTATTTGTTTGACGGAGGCAATCTCCGTGACTACTCATCCGATTTCAAAAATTCCTTCACCAATGTGTAGAATGGACTGTCAGGATGGTTATAGGCTATACTAACTATACTTTATCCCGGTACTTTCATTAGTACACCCGTGCAAAGCCGGGACGTGCCGCTAGTTCGACTATATAGCTCAACTCACACAGAACTAGAAGGTAAGCGGCCGCAGTTTTATTGCAATGTCATTTTATACTGTACATCACCAAAACACACAGTACCGAACGGCGACCACGAGCGACCGTAAGCCAAAAGCACTTTTCAAAGCGCTTTTAATGCTATGCAAGTTTAAATCACATTACACTGAAACCTTAGCCGCTTGAATTAACGCTACCACAAACATTGTACGCGACCTAAATGATTTTAATTTCAAAGCATGAAAAGTTGCGCAATTGAAGTCCTTACGCCAAATCACCTGCCGAACTTCGGTCGCGAACTTTCGGCATGGTGTGTTTAGATAATACCTACAAGTAAATTTCTTTAAACCTAAGTATTTTTGAAAAACAGGCTAAAGTGTGATTAAAAAACAATTGGACTTACTTATGTAGACGTCACTTTAAAAGTAAACAAAGTGTTTTTCGGCGAGCCAATGATAGTACCTACTTACATTCAATACGACTCAACCAATTTAAATAACACCTAATACATTTCTTAGAAACTATATTTTACCCAGTTCTAATAAAATTTTATACCAGACCTTGAAAAAGTAAACAATTATATATTTGCGGAGATTAACACTCGAATACTAAAACACTAATTAAAATAAGTGGTACTTATATAAGTCCCAATTTGACATTTATAAACAAAACTGTCAAAAAACAACTTCATAACGGCCTTAATATTTATTCAACGTTTCAGTAGTCGAGCGTTAATAAATAATTAGCATCAAGAAAAAAATTAAAAAGCGTTCCTATAACTTAATAAACAAAAGCCACAATACACCACTTCCCAACACATTTACATCTTTGGTACGATACCTAGTGAAGTAGGTATTCGCAACGAACACATACTTAAACTAAAACTAATCCTTTAGAACACTCGTGTTTTGTGGTAACCGCTATAAAAATTATGAGAGGACTCAAATAAGTTTTTAGTAGATTTCAAAAACTCGATTATAATCAAGACTTCCGTTTACCACAATAAAATGCTGTATTATTTATATGTTTTAGGCTCATAATTCAAAACGGAAGGATTATCATACATCTACCTATTACAGATAGTAACTTGCTTTATACTGTCCTACAAAATGTACCTACTGTATGTTTATGATAGCGAATGTTTGTAAAAAACTTTGCATGCGTGTTACATGTGGAATAAACAATATGTCTTATTCCGTTGCACAGCGATAGCAAATACCGTGTAGTTTTGATGGTAGCAAATACCGCGTAGGTTTGAAACGCGGTATTTGCTACCTTAAAACCTACGCGGTATTTGCTACCTTCAAACCTACGCGGTATTTGCTACCTTCAAACTTACGCGGTATTTGCTACCATCAAACCTACACGGTATTTGCTATCGCTGTGTAACGGATTTTGCCCACGTATTTGCTACGAAGTTCTGCTAGAGCGACCCGAGCACGAAGATTTTTCAAATAACCTACATTCGCTTCTCTGAAAGTCTAAGTTGCGTTAGGAAAGCCTTCCAATGATTGTTCTAATCGGCCAAAGGTCTTCTAATTTGTGAGAGACCTATATTTCCAGTATATTTGTGTGAAGTATATTCAGCGTACTGCAACTCCATTGATTGTGACGACTGCATTGGGCCCGGTGGGTTCGGGTTCGTACGCCGAGTCTGTGTCGCTTCGACGGCCGTACGCGGCGTTGTCAGCTAAGTGCTCGCTAGGACAAATAAATAAATAAATATCCTTGGACATTCCACACAGCGTCATCTAGTCCCAAGCTAAGCAACTTAATGCCTGTGTTATGGTAACCAGATGATTTTTGATAATGATAGAAAACACCCAGACACGGAACAAATATCTGCAGAACGTACAAACATTTGTCCCGTAGCGGGGATCGAACCCGCACCCTCCGCGTTTCAGCCGGGCGTTCGCCCACTGCGCCACAGAGGTCGTCGGACAAGAGAGTAAGATTGGCATGGTGATTGGTAATTCAGAGCTAGCTCTCTAACCTAATACGAAGGACGATGAGATTCAAAACCTACCTATTAGCAAAGATGAACTTCTTGCTAATACCACAGATTACAAAGTAGGTACAGTACAGATACCTCATCTCGAACATTGAAATGACTCCTTATTTTTTCGTCGGGCTATTTTTGGTGTTTGATTTTTGCGGCGCCCCATCTAGCACATATCACAACACACACGCACACTTACACACTTCACACACACACTCACAAGTACTCACAAATATTGTTAACATTTAAGTACTAATAGGTACTTAGACTTTCTAGGTACATTGTTAATAAAACGTTGTAAGTCCTGAAAGCTCCGGCGACGATACCTATTATGTACTTTGTTGGTTGTTCTGATATAACTACTTACGTACTTCGTTGTCTCGTTAAGTATGGTAAGCGCAAAGGTAACTTTGTCGTTAACTCGATAGAGCTTTCAGACTAAAGTACTGGAAAAACTTTAACTTATTTATTAGAAAGAAATGTGAGCAAAATAGCAGAGATAAATAATCCCGTGGATACCATCAAAAGTCGCTTATGTGGTAGGTAATCTAGGGTATTAGCTATCCTGTCCCAAATTTCATTTAAATCCGTTCAATATTTTTTGCGTGAGAAATAGGCGGCATAAAAGATATAATTAAGAATCAAATTTAAAAGCTCAAGTACCTGTAAGGCGAGTCATATAAAGACATACTTCATTTCTTGAAACGAGCTAATAGGAAAAAAAATAAAGGCACGTGATTGGTCGTCGCAAAATAATTGTGTTCTCGTGATTGGCTAGATTGTCAAATCAATTGTCCGTTGTCAAATCTCGCCAATCCGAGCATATAATCCGACAGTTATTTTCGACGACCAATCACGTGAGTTTATTTTTTCTTCCTATTAGCTCGCTTCAAGGAATGAAGTTTATTGAAGTAGTTACCTGTAAGGCGAGTCATAGACGTTATCAGTGACGTGATCGTACAGATGCCGCCCGGTCGCGTCGTGAAGCGTCGCGTAGCTCATCACCGCCGCGCTCTCGTCCTCCTTGCGCTCAGCGCCCTCTATGTTCTCCGTGTTCTTCACGGGTGTCGCTTTACGGCTGGAAGTTGTACATTCTTCATCATCATCATTCATTCATTCATTCATTCTTCATTTCATTCATTTTGTAATTTTTGTTGTTTATTATATTGGACTAGCTGCGCCCGCGGTTTCAACCGCGTAAGTCCCGTTCCTGCGGGAATATCGGGATAAAAAGTAGCCTATTTAATAATAATTACCTATCTACGTACCAAATTTCAAACAAATTGGTTTAGCCATTTTTGCGTGAAAGAATAACAAACATACATACATTCTCACAAACTTTCACATTTATAATATTAGTAGGATAGTAGGATAGTAGAATATTGGCATGAAGTCTCAAAGGACAGAGATGGTTAGAGAGAATTGGGGGAGACCTGTGCCCAGCAGTGGGACAACTTAGACATCTTAATAGGATTAGAAAATGCCTAAAAGATCTGAATGAGATGTCTACTGCTCCCTGGGATATCTCTTTTGACTCCCTCTGAAATAGCTTTCTGTATATCAAAGTAGAAGTCGTGCCACTTAAAAAGAACCCTGAGGGTAAAAGATGCACTGTATAAGATTTTGAGAAAACGCGTTCTTTTTAAGTAGCGCGACCTACTACCTCCATTACTTTTTAGTAAATATAGTAACTTATAGACAGTGAAGCACGCGCGGCAGTAAACGCAAGCGATATGGCGCGACTAGTTTAGTTGGACGCCTTTAGCAATAGCCTATAGCAGCTACGGGCAATAGAAACGATTAGAAAACTCGACGGGAGGGTTTTGCCAGCAGTGGAACACTAGGCTGGTAACAACAACAACTTACAGTCTCAAATAGATAACTCCCAGCAGCATCAGCAGGAACAATACAACTCCACATCCGATGCCGACGCTTAACGGCAAAGCACCGCCATCAGTGGCCTCATTAACAGTTATCTCGCAGCTCGGTTCAGTTCCCGACCAGCGGCCATCTTCCGCGCATTTCCGCAAGAAAGGACCGACGCGGGTAAACTGCGGTAGGCAGTGGTACTCCACTGAGCTACCGAAGAGAGTGCTGTTGGCTATGATGATGCGACCGTTCTCGATAGTGCCCGGGGATTTGCAGTCGATTGCTGAAAGAAAAAGTTATAATTAAACAGAAATATTAATAAAGTAAATGGGACTGGGCGGGTCACGTTGGCTGGATGCACCCCAATAACTGGGCAAATGCCGTCACCTCGTTAATCGTTGCCGGTGAGACAACCTCGACTCTTTTCAGAGAGATTGGTACGAAGACAGTAACGTGTTAAGAAACCATTGTAGAAGAATACATTACATTAGGCAATGTGAACTCGCCCTTGGTCCGTTTTCGACGTCAACCACGTTAATTTTTTTACTATTCGATCGACTCGGTGAACAGAGTGTAGTCAATAATTCACTGCCACTGCCACTGTTTTGTTTAGGCAGTTCTCATTGCACTTTGGGTGCAAAGCTGCTTATAAGTGAAACTTACGAATGCAGACAGGCGGAGCACCGTTCCACTGTCCCTTCTTGAGACAGGATCTCGTCTGGTTCCCCTTGATGGTGTACCCTCGTTCGCAGCGGTAGTGCGCGTCACCACCGATGCTGAGAGTCGAGGACGAGACTTGCAAGCCCACACTACCCTTGATCTGGACCGATGGGTCGGGGCATGTGATCTCTGTTCAAGAACATTATAAATAATAAATATCCTTGGAAATTTCACATAGCGTCATCTATAAAAGCTAAGCAATTTAATATTTGTGTTATGGTAACCTGACTGATATAATACTTAGATACATTTTTTTTGGAAATACCTACATACATATTAGAGATAGAAAATACCCAGACACGGAACAAATATCTGCAGAACAGACTAAACATTTGTCCCGTAGCGGGTATCGAACCCGTAATCTCCTCGTGTCAGACGGTCCTTCGTCCACTACACTACAGAGTTTTCGTTGATTAGGTATATACCTACCTATTGTTATTTTCGATTCGCAACAACTTGATACAAGTTAGACAAGGGGGGGTTATTTTACCTTTGCAGACTGGTGGCTCTGAGCTCCAAGTGCCATTATCCTGGCACAAGCGACGCGACACTCCGTCCAGTTGCCAGTTGGCATCACATTCGTACAGTGCCGCTGCGCCGTAGTAAGTGGCATTCGTAGCTAATGTCACCACACCGTTCTCGATTCGACCAGGGTTGCCACAGTCCACATCTATAAAAAATTTGATGTTCGTGGTAATGAGTTTTAACCGTGATCATGGCGCAAGCAACTGTGCCGTAATATCGGGAAACCCATCTACGAATCATGGTAAATATCACGTTTAAAGTGTGTCCCGTAAACTGTGTTTCACAAATAAATAAATATTCTTGGACATTTCACTCAGCGTCAAGCCATGCAATTTAATGCTTGTGTTAATATTTTGATTTTGTTTAGTTATAGATGGTAAAAGTTTTTGAGACTTACATTGGCATTTGGGCGTGGCTCCTCCCCACTGTCCATTATCTTCACAAGTAGATAGACTTTCTCCCACAACTTTGTAACCTCTCTCACATCGGTACTTGACGAGCGCGCCGATACGGTACGTCCCGGAATGGGTGCTGACGGCCGTCCGGATGAGCGTACGGCCGTGCATGCGGTCGTTACCTGTCACAGACACTATGCTGTTCTCTGGCACAATCGGGTCGGGACAGCGGATCTCTGGAACAATAGAATAGAAATGGAAAGAAATTCAATTCATTTAAGTAATAGAAAGAAAGAAAGAAAAATATGTTTGTTTTTGTAGGACCTCAAGGATTATGTGCCAATTTAGTTTGTTTATTTTTTGATCGACTCATGTGTTTTTACCTTCACATCTCGGCGAGGCGTCGCTCCAAGTGTACTGTTCCGTGCAGACTCGCCTGACCGCGCCCACGAGGCGGTAGTTGGCCGCGCACGAGTATTGAAGCACGCTGCCGAGGTGGGTGCTGTCGTTTAGAAGCACAGTCGAACCGTACGGTAATGGCGGTAGCTTGCCGCAGTCCACGTCTAGAGGATATATAAGTAAATAAATAGTTAATTAGTATATGGCAATTGCCGAGCAGTGGGATCCAGTTAGGGCTTATTAGATTAGATTAGAAGTACCTATATTGTATAAGGCAAGTTCGAATCCTGCCCTTTAATTTTTCTTTTAAATAACACATTTCCATTCATCGCTATCTAGTCCCAAGCAATTTGTTTTAGGACTTTTACCATTAAGTAGGTAACTTACTGTTATGATTGTTCTTAAAACTTGGGATCCCCGAAATATTTTGTTGCTATTGGTGTTCCGAGGTTGCGTAGCGGGGAAACTTTTCTTCGCTTTACAGAAAAAGCACTCTTAAGGTATGGCGATGCTTTGGGTTGCTTTGGGAGATACGAGACAAACATTTGCAGACCATACTAATATTTAGTTTTGTGCCGCAGCGGGAATCGAAACGGCAAGATCGAAAGTGGAGGTACTTGGGTACTACGAGTATACCTACAGTACATAAGTTGGATACACTAATTCTTATGTAAAGGTATCCAACTTCACACCGGTTTACCTGAAAACACAACATCATCACTCACATTCGCATTTGGGCGATTCCCCTGACCATTCCCCGTCCGGGCCGCAGACGAGACTAGACTCCCCCACCAGCCTGTGCCCGCGTTCACAATGGAACTCTATCGTTGAATGCACGTTGTAGTCGAATGCTTCCATGTACCCACCCGCTGGTACCTCGGGATCAGCGCATGATATCACTGAAATAAATGAGATGTTTTATTGAAGGAAAACATTGTTAAGAGACTCCGCGGTTTCACCCGTGTAAGTCCAGTTTCTGCGGGAATATCATGTGTTATTACAGGTCTTTATCTATCTATATTCCAAATTTCATTGCAATCGGTTTTGTAGTTTTTTCGTGAAAGAGGAACAAACATACATCCATACTCACATTACTCACAAACTTTCGCATTAATAATATTATTTATAAAATGTATAATATGTATGTATATATAATACATATAAAATATTGTGTATAAGTATAGATTAGTATAGATAGCAGATATAGATATAGATTAGTGTGATAATAGGACTTACATTCACAAGTGGGCATATCATGCGACCACTTTCCATCTCTATTGCAGACCAGCTCCTCAGCCCCTGCCAGCCAGTAGTCCGGCTCACACGAGAACTGAGCCACGGAACCAAAAGTAGTGGTTCCGTTCAGCAGTCTGAACGAGCCCTTATGCACGATCGCGGGGGTGCCGCAGTCGACGTATTTACACGACGGCGGAGTGCCAGACCAACTGCCGCCGAGTGTACACGTCACGCTCTGGAGAGAATTTATTATAAACACTTGAAACTAGATATTTTCCATGATTTGTAGATTTATGAGTTTCCCGATATTTTTTATCAAAGAATTAACGTTTGTTTTCTTTGTAACATAGGTTGGCTTTGCACCGGGTGTACTAATGAAACCCGGGATTTTGCCGGGATAAGTATAGCCTTATATTCACCCGGAAAGTCCATTCTTAAATAAAAATACATCATTTATAATGGACATTCCGAACTTCCCGAAAGATTTTATAAAATAGGATGAGTTGTTTCGGAGATTACCCTCTACAAACAGTCAAACAAACAAGTAAACTAAAAGTATCTTGAGTGTCGCCTAGGTTTAGCGTTAGACCATGGTTTATAGCTAAACCAGGGTTTGTGACCCCCATCCATAGTTGATTTAAAATTAGACAAAATACCAATTTATAGCATGATTTGGATTGATATTATTAGTCATGGTAAGCCTCCAGGTTTTAATTTGTAATGAATGAGGCCGACCTTTTTTAAGTTTGCATCCCCGATGTTATGCGGAGTGTGTGTTTCCAATTAGTTATTATTAAGATCTCTGTACTGTGTAAATAAATTAAATATGATTCGTCATTTCATTAGAAGGTCTTATGTTCATCAGCGCTGGCAGAAATAATAAGCACGTGCAATTTAATTGTAAATAGTACACGTGGTTTTAGGATTAATGACCATTAGTGCATCTGAAATCTAGGCTTTAGCTACACACGTAACACTTTAATAATCCTCATCCTCTTGCATCAGTGGATTACGCCCGAATATTGAAAAGCTAAATTAAAGTCAGTAGTTAAAGTTTTATATCCTATAGCTATACTAAGTTTCAGCCTGCTTTGTAGTTTTTGCTCGAATGAGTCTAACAAACATTTGTCCATACAATTTCGCGTTTCAATGATGGTATTTCAATGGCATTGGGGATAGTGATATTGCTAATAAAAACTCACAGGTGCTCCGAAAAGAATGAATCCATTCTGACAAGTGTATGTAGCGAGAGAACCAGCCGTTCGTCCACTGACAGACACCAGGGCTCCAGACACCGGCGGAGGTTCGGGACACCAGTCGAACAGACATTTTGGCGCTTCGCCCTCCCAGCTTCCTCCATCCCCACATATCCTCTCCGTTTCACCGACAAGGGTGTAGTTCTCTTTACAAGAGTAAAGTGCTCGAGCGCCGTGGGTTGTCCGACTGTCGATTAGTGTCACTTCGCCATCTTGGATTGCTGCGATGCCGCCGCAGTCGACGTCTGAATCAAATAAGAAAATTTATGGAATTTGAATTGTCAAATAGACGATTATTTTAGTTTCTGTAAATACTTAAATGAACTTACATTTACAGCTAGGCGCGGCATCGGACCAGAATCCATCCCTCAAACACTCCCGCGTCCTGTGCCCAATAAGCATGTGACCCTGAGGACATTGGTAGCTGATAGCAGCGCCCACACGATAGTCCTTCCCTTCAATTGTTGTGTTCAACTGTTTGTCCGGACTTCCACACGTTGGGGGCACTGTCGGAGATAAGGTAGAATATAATAGAATAGAAGGACATAATATTTCAGATCACCACATATTAAGAACTAAAAAATTTAATCTACTATCCTACTTCTACTTTATTTTTTCACGCAAAAACGGCTGGACATATAGGTAGCATAAAGGTTACTTTTTATCCCGATATTCCCGCAGGAACGGGACTTACGCGGGTGTTAATCCAGCCTATGTTTTAATCCAGCGTATCACCTATCTACATACCAAATTTCAACCAAATCGGTCCAGCCGTTTTTGCGTGAAAAAATATCAAACATACATATACATTCTCACAAACTTTCATAATATTTACATTTATAATATTAGTAGGATAGGATAGGATAGTAGGATCAAGTACGTAATTACTATAAGCGCGTCAGTCAGTATTGAAAAGCGGTACATCTTCGCATTGCATTGAACGCATAGTTCATAATACTAAGTAGTTTATAAGCAACTTCGGAATACTCAAACAAAATCCTAACTCCCTTATGCATAGTGAACCTATATTAGCTAAAATAAAACGCACATTAAATCTGTTGCTATCTCTTTTCGTTGTCACATGAGTTACAAGAGAAAAACATTCTAACCTATGTTCATTTGTCAAGTTTTTATGAATTTGTTCATAATAACTATAATATCTATCTTTCTATCATAAAAAAAATATATTTAGGATCGTATAAATAAACCATTAAGGACGTTCTTACTTGCCAGATTTGTATAGACGTCAAATTATGTCCTAGATAAGCACCACTTAGGTACTGCATTTCAGTCTTGGAGCGATAGTCTATGTACCTAGATTGTAAATGATTTAGGTATATCGTTACAATCGTGGCATGGATTGTGGTTCAAAAAAGTGTCAACCAACAAAAAATCATAGTTTCTTTAGAGAATATAATATAGCGAACATAACATATAAGTATCTTTCAAATATTGTAAAGCAACAATATTTGAAATATTGTTACCTACTACATTTTATACAATAGTAAAAATATCTGAAAATGTCTTCCGCTCCCTGGGAAACAGTCGTGATCATAATTTCATTTCATTTAACAATATTTTGGAACTAAAACATTCCCTCATTTTCGGCAACCAATTATTTTGTCGACAAGCGAGAATATTTTGCTGAACAATTCCCTAAAAGCTCAGACCAAATATATTTGGTGTGAGCCTAAAAGCTTTTCATTATAATATTCGGAAATAGAGTTTGGGTACATTTACTATACCTATCGAATTGTTGTGTAGGTACACTCACGGAATGAAATGTTTCTTTTTCTCTTCACACAAAAATTTATGATTTTTTTTTGTAAAAAGTACCTATTCAAAGATTTGTCAATTTGAAGTAGGTTTCAAATAATGTTTTTTCTTGTTATACTACTAGCAACGAAAAGTGATGATAATATTTTTAATATCGGTTTTATATATACCTTACAGGTTTACTGTTTTTGAGAAACGAAACCTTCTTGTTGCTTTTTCTATTTTATAGTTTTAATTGTACCTATTTGTTTATATGGCAACATTGGCAAATGCATACAAAAATTCGCAAAATGTTCTCAAAAAATAAGTAGAATGCATTCTTGAAATAAGCTTAGCATTACGCAACGCTTGCACTGATGTTAATTATTATGTTGATGTGTTCATTGAAAGCTCAGACCAAATAAAAAATAAAGACGGAACGCTGCGAACAACGAAGTGAAGTAAGTTAAAAGTACGCCTTACTGTTTTTGACACACTTAAACACACACACGCAAAACGAAATACACCTTAACTTTTTAAAAAGTGACGTGCTCTCACGAGCCTCGGTAGCTACTGACAAGTTAAAGTGTAGTTTCGTTTTGCGTGTGTGTGTTTAAGTGTGTCAAAAACAGTAAGGCGTACTTTTAACTTGCTTCACTTCGTTGTTCGCAGCGTTCCGTCTTTATTTTTATTTGGTCTGAGGTTGATGTGTTCATTGAAAGTAACGATCATGGTTGAAAGAGCATTGCATATTAATTCGAGTGTTCGCATGGCTGCAGACAGTATTCAAATATTTCAGTACGAGGGCAAGGCTAACTAAAATTAAATAATAACTAGGTACATAATTAAATTAATTAATCATAAGTATGTTCATAATACTTTGTTAGTTTATACCTACCTATTTAAGTAAAGAATTATGTTTATGTAGGTAGGTAAGTAGGTATGTCCTAGTACATGTAACATCTAGGTAGGTACTATTATTATTATTATTATTTTATACCTATTATTATTTTCTATCTGATGAAATCTGGTTACCTACAACAAATCTGTCTATAATCCTACTAATATTAAATCCAGGGTACCTATCACCTACCTATCTACATACCAAATCGTTCCAGCCGTTTACATACAAAGCTACCGCGATGCGCAGCTAGTTTCTGATATTATAAATACGTACTTCAAAAACAAATTTTCTTTGTCAAGGTGGCAAATGGCAAATAAAGGAACCCATTATTCAGCGTGGCCTGCCACGCACGCACGACCTGCTATGCATTTAATTTTGTTTGGCCGATACGGTACAATACAGTTGAAAATTTGATAGTCAGATCAGTAATCAGTAAGTAATGTAGGTATACGTATTTTATTTACAAAGAAAGATAATACTTAAATAATAAATAATACCATTTCCCATGAATATTTTCATTATTTAAATGTTTTTTATGCGGCCAGTATTAAAATACTGAGCCAGACAAAAATAAAACGATTTGGCAAATACCTATTGTAACACCCATCATCGAATACACAAAGAACTCGTATCAAGTTTACTCCGAAATAAAACTAGATGGCGCCACAGGAAAAGTTAGAACGCGCTATCGAAACGTTTCATTCAGTGAACAGGGTCTCAGACCTTACTTGTGTAAATTGAGACTAAAGACCAGGACAAGGACCAGGACCAGACCATAAGCTATCACACGTTAAAAGCGGCAAGTACCTAGCTTCAACCCTTGTTTGGACTAGGTATTGAAAGCTGAGACGTTCTCACCTGTAGTTTTTTGGTTAGTAAAAATAAAAGATTGTTGTTCCCGTACGACCATCTTTCTTTTGGCGAACCCCGCGCACCCCCCGCTACATCTGGCGCCCAACGCTCGGCAGTTGCGACACGCGAGTCGCATACGTCCCACGAAGTTCGTGGGACGTATGCGACTCGCGTGACGAACTCAGCGGAAGCGGACTACGCTACTACGCACGTCGGACTACGTCACTACACTACGTTCATCGGACTACGCACGTAGTACTACGTCAGCGTCGACGTTCTTCAGGTCCTACGTTACAACAAGTACAACAGAAAAACGATAGAGGTCGACGGCATCCATGAAGCTGCGTATATCGACACCTGTGCAAGATCCAGCATAGCGTCCTACAGTTTCTACTGTCAACTACGCCGCATCGGAATGACATTTGCTGATGGTACCAGCAGATGCGCAATGTTCTCGCACCTTGTTAGGTGTATGATTCATGATGTCCACATGGTGGTATCCATGTATGTATTGAATACAGACAACTCAATACTGAGACAACTTCTGATGTCTATCCTAACCCTAGGATTGATGATCCTTTTGCAATCGGAGCAGTTTTTGTGCAAGGGAAGGGTGAAGAGGAACACCCTGACAAATATGCAAGTCGTGGAAGACCTAGCAGAAACAAATAAACCCAGGATCTGTCTTCTCGCCGGGGCGTCTTTGAAGCCAGAAGGGGGAGACTGTAACACCCATCATCGAATACACAAAGAACTCGTATCAAGTTTACTCCGAAATAAAACTAGATGGCGCCACAGGAAAAGTTAGAACGCGCTATCGAAACGTTTCATTCAGTGAACAGGGTCTCAGACCTTACTTGTGTAAATTGAGACTAAAGACCAGGACAAGGACCAGGACCAGACCATAAGCTATCACACGTTAAAAGCGGCAAGTACCTAGCTTCAACCCTTGTTTGGACTAGGTATTGAAAGCTGAGACGTTCTCACCTGTAGTTTTTTGGTTAGTAAAAATAAAAGATTGTTGTTCCCGTACGACCATCTTTCTTTTGGCGAACCCCGCACACCCGCTACGCTACACTATTTAATAAAATGTTATGAATATGAACGACTCATTACACAATTCCTTGTTACCCCAAAACACTTCGATAGCGCGTTCTAGCTTTTGCTGCATTTCACACCACCTAGCTTTTTTAACAGGGACTACATTTATGTACTGTAAAGGCCAACGCAGACCGAGATGGTATGGCAAGCGATATTGACTTGTATCGATGTTCGATTTGACAATTAGACGTAAGTATATACTTAAAGGTACTATATAAAAAGGTTATACATTTTAGAGAAAAAATAATAATAATAACAATATAAAACAGAAAATAGATTACAATAATAAAATAAAAGTTTTAAAAACTTAACTTTTAGGATTATACCCCTGATACTTAGCTCGATGTAAGTTTCCTAATGGGCTTTTTGGCGGGAATTTGAGAAGTCATGTTTTCTTTTTGTTTTATTTTCTAAATCTTTTGTCTTAACGAATGTTAATGTGTAATAATTAATGGTGGATTATTAACTGTTGAGTGTTCGTGAACGTAGGTACATAGGTAGGTGAAGGCAAATGAAACAAAACTGGTTATCATTTCATTTCGAGTTATTATTATTTTATTATTTCATTTATTAGGAAAAACAAACAATTATGTTTAAACATGTTGAGTACATCTAGGTAGGTATTAGTAGTAGGTAAGTAGCAAATTTTTATGAACATAATCCACAACGTTCTTCACAGATTAGTTGTATCCTCAAAAATTCCATACTAAGTAAAGTCCCACATCTTTACTAAGGCAAGGAGAATGGAGGGGGGGGGATATTATGTTTATGTAAATATATATCTATCATAGCATACCTACCTATATATTTGTATTTTTGTATATTTTTAAAATTAAAACTTATTTATAAACATGAGAGTGGCTAAATCTCAGAGCAATCATCTTCCTTTTCCTCATTGGGCTAAATGCACAAGCCGTGCGAAGCCAAAAATAAAGAAAAAAAAACGTATCGATGTAAGTTTCTCAAAAGTTAAATATCTAGGAAATTTTTTCTTTCTAAATTACCTATAAAACTAAAAAAAATTAAGAAATATACGTCTCCTTCATTGCGTTGGTTGAGACACCCAGTAGTACCTCGTCTAAGATTGTATAATACTTTCTTATTCTAAATTACTTTTGTCTTTTTTTTATGTTTAATTCTAGTTCTAGTTTCTTCCATTGTATTATTTGTGTACCTACCTTCTGTTATTGTGATCGTCTGTGGTGTGTGTTCGTTCTCCGAAATAAAAAACATTCTTATTCTTCCCTTAAAGCGTTTCGAAGTAGGTACATATACCTATCTATATGACGATAATATATATTGTTAATTGTTCTTTTATAAATACGGACTGTTTTTTATTTGGTCTGAGAGCGGACAATATTACTGATCCGCTCAATAAAAATAAAATCAACAATTTTTTTGTTTGATGCATCATGTGAATGTGGTCGACTCATTACACGACTCCTTGTTTCCCCAAAACACTTCGATAGCGCGTTCTAGCTTTTGCTGCATTTCACCATCTAGCTTTTTCAACTGGAACTACATTTAAGTACCGTAAAGGCCAACGCATACCGAGATGGCATGGAAAGCGATGTTGACTCAAACGGTCATTCAAACGCTCAGAGCAATCATCTTTTATACGTTTTCGATGTACCAAAATGTACACCGAAGTGCTAAACTTAGCCTGTGCCGATGGGTAGGACAGGCGACCAGTAAAGGTCGATGGAAACACAATATTGTATATAGATACTTGTTTTATTGTGAGACCTTTTGAGGCCTGTGTGAGACCTAGGTTACATTAATTGTAAAAATAGTATAAAAGATCCTAATCAAAAATTAATCTAGGAAATGTTTTATATTTCTAAATTATAAAACTTAAATATTTAAGATAGGTACGTCTCCTTCATGTCGCATTGCGTTGGGTTTGGACAGGGTGTCCCAAACCGTTTGGGACACCCTGTAGATACCTTAAAGCGTTTCGAAGTACCTATTCTTAATAAAATGTACCTACCTATACTGTCCACTAGGGTCGCAATGAGCTGGGCTGGGACAAAGAGTCAAAATGAGCATGGAGAACGGTAGGTGAAACGGTACGGTCACGGACGTAGCTATAGCTTTCCTATGGGGGGGGTCCAAGGCATCAAAGTTACCTTACCCCCCCCCCCCCCGACTTTCGCTAACATTTTTTGTAAATGTAGGCATAATTGTTTTGTTTGGTTTAGGGCCCCCGCAGACGGCCGACTTTTTGTAGGTGGAAAAGTAGGTCGCTTTTTCGACCGATTTTGTCACCTACTTTGTCACCGACTCCAACGCACACGACCGTCACTTTGTAGGTGGCTAGTGAGGGGACAACATCGAAAAATACTAGAACGGTGGATTTGCAAAGGAAGATAATTAAGTAGATAATATAGTAGAAGATAAGACTACCTAGCTATCTTTTCTTATAATGCAGCCGAAATATACTTCGGTTATAATCCTTTCTACTAATCCTACGAAAATTCCTACTATAATTTACTTATCGAAAGTTTGTGAGTATGGATGTATGGTTATTTCTCTTTCACGAAAAAACTACAAAACCTATTGTATACCTACTTTGGGATATAGGTAGCTAATGACATGGTATTCTACATAGGCTACTTTTATCCTGATATTCCCGCGGAATTCGTTGAAAAAGTACTTAATAAATTACATGGTTAGGTAAGTACCTACTTGTAATATTATTATTATTAATCCAATAACAATAAATTATAATTATGAATGATTGAACCTACTTATCTACCAGAAGTGTACCTAGGTACCTAAGCAAATAAAATTCGGAGTAAATAGTCCACTTGCGGAGTAAGCTCTATCACTTATTCCGAAAAGCGCATCACTAAACGACCTACACATTCGGAGTCGGTGTCGGGTCGGTCGGAATGCCACCTACTTTTTTCTCACCTACTTTTTGTAGGTCGTGTGCGTTGCACTATTGTTGTCAGTACGTTCTATTTTTCGACCGATTTTTCCACCTACAAAAAGTCGGCCGTCTGCGGGGGCCCTAAGGGCTGGTTAATTTATCCTAGTACAAACGACGCGAGCGTAGCGAGCGATATTTTTTTTACTTAAAAGCAGCGTTTTAATTCGGTTCTCATTTTTTCTTCTATCGGTACTTACCTATTATTACAAAAACGACGCGAACATAGCGAGCGAAATTATTTTTTACTGAAAAGCAGCGTTTTAATTCGGTTCTGATTTTTTCTTCTACCGGTACTTACCTATTATAACAAAAACGACGCGAGCGTAGCGAGCGAAATTTTTTTTACTTGAAAGCAGCGTTTTTATTCGGTTCTTATTTTTTCTTCCACCGGTACGTACCTATTATAACAAAAACGACGCGAGCGTAGCGAGCGAAATTTTTTTTTACTTAAAAGCAGCGTTTTAATTTGGTTCTTATTTTTTCTTCCACCGGTACGTACCTATTATAACAAAAACGACGCGAGCGGAGTGAGCGAAATTTTTTAAGATAAAAGCAACGTTTTAGTTCGGTTCTTATTTTTCGAGAAAAGACGCTAGCGAAAACACGTTATTATTATTTTGATAGAAGTCAAAAGTAGATGTCGGCCTCAACTAAGTACGTAGAGGTTGTCTGATGGAGTTTTAAAGGTCTCCAAAGACCATTTAAAATCAAATTCCATTAGAAAAAAAAGTAAAAGTACCAACGTTTATCTGTTATATGTGGTGTTTTTGTGCTTCTTTGTTTTCAGATTGAAGTCTCATTCTAAAAACAGATTGAGTTGAGTAGGTACTCTTTTATTTAATGTTCTTGACTTATCTAGCTCATTTCATTGTTACCACATACACACATTGCACATTTTGTTGTCAATTTTTTTTTTCGCCGTATGCTAAGGGGGGGGTCCGGACCCCCTGGACCCCCCCTTATATACGTCCATGGGTACGGTACATATAGGTATAATTTTAAAAACTAAGAAAAATATATCCTATCACCTACCTTATCCCTATCAAGTGACTCGGGCCACGCTTATAATAGGGTTCGCTTATAATAGGTAGGTATTTAGATTAAAAATGATGTTTCAACAATCCAAAAACTTTTTTGAAGTAGGTACCTACGAGTACTTACTCGTAATTTTCTACGAGTTTTTTACAAATTACTTATCCATTATTACTCGTCAACCTGCCTTCTTTATTTATATTTATATTCTTTTAAGTAGTTCAAGCATAGTTTTTACGGCGAGTAAAATTCGAATAATTGCCAGTAAAATACCGATATTCCCGCGGGAACCTACGCGGGTGAAACCGCGGGGCGCTGTAACTTACTTACTAGCTGTAACCACTGTACTAGTATTATTTTATCTGTGCTGTAACTCATAAAATGTATTCTGGGGGCTGATTGTGAACCGTTTATTTGACAATGCCTGCTTTCAGTTTCCGTCAAAAAAACGGTTCACAATCAGGGGCCTGATCACGTACCTAAGTTTAAAAGTCAATTGATTAACACAGCATATTTACCAAATTCGCAGTATAAATTCGCCTGGCGAAACAAATGATTGATATGTACCTATAAGGTATGCGACACTCACGGTACTGGCAGATCCAGTGCAGATAGTCGAGGTTGCAGCCGACGTCGTTCCACAGCCAGCCGCGACCTCCGTCCAGCACCACGCAGTTTTGTTCACCGTTGTAGTTGTTTGGTTGGTCCTTGCCCCATGTTGGTCTGGAGACCACTTCGCCTGAAAGTTGGTGCAGTTATAAAAACCTGGTCCTAACATGTGCAAAGTCGTACTTACATCCATAAGTTGGATAACACATTCAAGGCGCAAGTCTCGACCTATAGGAACCATAAATCACGTGATAAATTTCAAATTAGGAACAAAGACCAGCCGCCATTCTCAGTTTAATTTTGAAAATGATATACTTCGAGAAACCAGCTGTGTCAATGTTTGTTAGTGTGAACGTTAGTGTATGTATTTACCATCAACCCATTTCCAAGTCCTGGATGTAAGACCCGGTTCCTTCTGCGCTCCGATCCAGACCATCTGCGTCTTCAGCTGAGACTTGCGACGCTCCAACTCTTGGATTAGGAAACTCGACGTAGCTCCCTGATGAATAAACAGACACTTTACAACTCTTCTGAAATCTACTTTTGCCTTTGAGTGACTTTATAGTGACATCCCGAAGATGTCACTATAAAGTCACTCAAACGCTAGTTAAATATTTAATTCCGGTCCGGAGTAGTCCGGATCCGGACTAACCATTTACAAAGTACTTTTTGAGATCTTTTTGATAGACAACTGTCAAATTATGTCATAGCTAAGCACCGCTTACTTTAATTAGCGTTTGATTATTCGTGCATAAAGGAGCTACTGAATTGGATGGCAACAGTAGGTACCTACTGCACTGATTAAGGTAGGTATGTAGCTGTGATGCCGTGTGTGTGAATGGCCCGGTTGCATGTCACCAGCTAATTACACGAAAGGTATTGTTGACCACGGGGCCTACTCTGCACAGCGAAAAACGAATCTACCTACCGCATCAAACCGCAGGTCAGCTTTAGTTGGTGGAAACTGAATTCGGTAGGATAACCAACATGAGCTGACCTGCGAAAATTGGCACGATGCATCGTTTTCGATTTGTATAGTAGAGGGGCAGTTCCGTTGTTGGGCTAATGGCTTTTAGATCTGATGCTGGAGAGAAAACTCATTTCCATTTTAAGCACGGTTTAACTGGCACACTCACTCTAACTTAGGTCTAATTTATTAGTAGGGAAGGACGATTTTAGCATACTTTGGCGTTTGTTTTAAATAACCTCGAACTGTGCTTCATGAACGTACTAAGTGGTGAAGTGAAATGCTTCTCTAAGGTTGAAAGGTACAATATTATTCCATTAAAATTAGTTCAAAGGTTATTCCCGCTGCAGCTATCAGTTATTATCTTGGCGGATGAAAAGGTGAGCCTAGTTTAGACTAGGCTAGTAATTTAGTAGAGTAAGGAGTACTTTAGTGGTTAAATGAGTGCGAAATGACGCAGAAGTTGTGCGTCTCAAGTGAACTTTCACCAACTGCGTTACGGAGGTCATCAGTACTGCGTCACAAAAGTAATAAGTTTAAGGAAACACTAACTGATTCAGATTATAAGCGATATAAACACGCTAAGGCGATTATTATAAGGATTAAATTTGCTTGTAACTGTCACTTGACGATACCTACATCGCGATGACCCAGTCATGTTTATGAGTGTAGCTGTACGACAATAATATCATCGCGAGCCTCATACCTACTCGTGGAGACGGCCCAATAAGTTCTACATTTTTTCTTAGGTAACTCATAGGTACTAGTTTTGGTCAATAGGTAAGTATTTTTGAATGTCAAAGCTGCACCGCACTTCGACCTTGAATCAAAATCGGCACAACTCGTTTATCAAGGTACGAATGTACCTATTTATAACTTTGTTTATAAAGATTGCCTTGCTTTACTTGGACATAAAAGTAAGCCTACCACTTAAACTATCTCATTTGTACCTGATGAGCTTGTAACATTCAAATCAAATCAAATCAACACGTACTATAAAACCGTGGATAAGATCACCGCCGTGGTTCTGGCACTGATGGCGAGCTTCTTCGAAGGAGCCGCCCTTCGCCACATTGAACTCGTAGCAGTTCCGGGAGAAAGCGGCCAGCTCGATGTCAGCGGGAGCGCTGGCCGGAGCGCATCTGTCGTTTGAGAACTCTGAGGGGAACATACATACATTTGTTTCGTAACACATTTATTTTAGTTTCATTTAAAATATATCATTGGACATTCCAGACAGTGTCATCTAGTCCCAAGCTAAGCAATTGACCGCTTGTGTTATAGTAACCAGATGATGGGTCTTCTTGCTTTGTTTTTCTAGTCCTTCTTCTGTATTCCTACCTATTTGTGTGTGTCTAAATAAATTATTTTCTTTCTTTCTTTCTTTCAAATGTTTGTCTGAAGATATATTCCACAAAACCGGTGTTATTTATTTATTTATTTTAGGAAGACCTTCGGCACAAAGTAATACAATAGGAAACTAACATAGACTTTATCACGAACTCCCTTATAAATTATTCTTCTTCTAACCCCACTCCTAAAATCGGATTTATGTGTCTTCTGTTATGCAGTACCAAAGTTTAATAAATAACTAAATTCATTACGTAAGGTAATCGTTATCTTAGCGATAATAATTGAGTTACCTTCAGTGGTAAAGACTTCCACTTCACAGAGCGACAGGGAGCCCTCCACTCCGACCAGTTGAAGGAACACGTGTTGGCCGACCAGCGGGCGGGCGCATGTGAACGTCTTCGTGACGCCTTCATCTGAAACAAACTTGTAACTATACTCTGTGCTCTAATCCTGCCTTTCCAAACAACCATGTCAGTGACGTCGTCCACGACAAGGCGTGGTTTTTATAATGCGATGGATTTCAGAAAACAAAAGCTAGACCATGTGCAATCTTTTAACGCGTCATGTTTTGAAAGTCGTCGAGAATCGAAATCCTGGCCAAGTCGTGTCGGGCCACGCTCAAGGGTCAATTTTCTTACCTAACTCAGCTTTTGTTAATAAAATGTTCCGAATTCCTGTAAAAGCGAAAGTACAAAAAAAATCCAATAGATGAGACTATCTGCTGGATACATTCGTATGCGGTCAATCTCTAGTGGCTGCATGCCATTTTTTAGCTCTATCTTGCGTCTCTTCGCGCATCAAAGCGTATAGGAAAGTGCAAGACATGCAATTACGTTACGTAGTTGGAAAAAACTATCAACCACTACAACGATATATCTATAAAAATAGAGAAACATTGCTAAACAGAATTCAAGTAGAGCCTTCTGCTCTCGCCATAGCCCGGTGAAATTACAAAGGACCCGATAATCCAAAAAAAGATCAACAAAATCGAAGTTTCGTTACAATTTTCGACTTCCGTTTATGTAAGTGAACGCCTGACTCGCTATCGCGAATAACAGACAATTTGTGACAATTTCGGGGTCAGCTAATGTTGGTGAACTGTTACGGATGCAGTATCCACCAACATAAGCTGACCTGAGCGTCTAATCAGTTCGGGTCATTCGACCCTCAATGCGTGTTCAATCCTTGAGCTCAATTTACACAATGAGCATAGACCGGGCAATTATTCTTATTGCTTGTCCCTTTGAGCCAATGTCAACAATGCGAAACACGAAGACAATCATTTTCGAATTCTTTAGCCGAAGTGGTCAGCGCACGCAATTTCGCTTCAGTCACACGCCATACAAATGTGATTTGAAAAATACTATACTCCGTTCGGCAAGTCAAACTAATAGGGAAAAAATGCTCACATATTTCATCAAAAAAAGTCGTCTTCCTCTTCCAAAAATCCCTTTCACACTCGTTTTATCTGTTTTTCTTTATCAAACCCTTAAAAATAAATTGATGTTATTAGAAATTAATAGTAGGTATTATCACAGATAAAATAATACTATGTACGGTCACAGAATAGTGTATTAGATGGAGTTACTTATTTTTGATTGCAGGCAAGACCTAAACACTGCTAGGGGCGCCGCAAAATCAAACACAAAAAAATAGCCCGAAGAAAAACAGGAGTGAAATTAATGTTCTAGATGGACCATCTGTACATAGTATTATTTTATCTGTGGTATTAGTCAAATTGTGCAAATGCAATGGTTTGCAAAATTTTAATGGAACTCCAAACTGAATGCAGCGAGTAAGTTCCTTAACTAAATATACTTAATAAATTAGATTGGTAAAGTTTCAAACGTCATGCTAGAGTCGATAAATCAATCTATTTATTAGTTAATTTCAATTCTACATTGGCCTCAATTCTGTAACGACCAAACTAAACTAAAATCCGACTAAAATCGACTAAAATTAGCTTTAGACAGTTTACCCTATTCAGAGGGCACCAAACTAAACTATAATTCTTAAAATTACTTAAATTTTAGTTAGTTACTCAACTTAGACAAATTAGTCAAGATGGTATTCTGATGTCACAGTTTTACGTCATTTACGTCATTTTACGCTTAAATTTAGATAATTTCTAAATTTTAGTGAGCATGTCTGGAGGTGTTGACTAAATTTAGTATGGACCGACTAAGATTTCTGATGTGAAACTGAAAGCTATTTCATTGAAAAATCGAAGTAAATAAATGATAAATTGGAAAATAAAATGAAATGAAATATTATCACGACTGTATCCCAGGAGCGGTAGACATTTTCTTTCAGATCTTATTCAATTTTTTAGATCATTTGAAGATGTCTAATGGGGTAGTCAGAGGTATGTCCTAAAACATGTCATGTTTGGTACAAACCCACTTTTTGCAGAAGTAAACTTTCTAAACGTGACAGGTTGCAAGCCCATCGACGCTGCTGGAAAGCTAACTTGTTTCCACACGATGTTTTCCTTTACCGTTTAAAGCTGGTGTTAGAGCGCAAACCTATACATTTTTCGACACGAAAAGTTCATTGATGCACGGCCGGATTCGATCCCACAACCTTCGGAATGAAAGTCGAGGTATGAATCCACTTGGCCAACACGGGTTTTTTCATTAAATACCTAGGAACAAACATTAATTATTAATATAGTGGTGTTTAGTTAAAAGTGTTGTTTTTGTGTTATAAAATACCTACTGAACTAGAAATACCTACCTACATGGTGATAGGTACCTAGGTTGTTGACATTGTGGTGGCTGTCTGTGATTCCTGTAGATAGGTAGGTACCTGCCTAATGGATTTTTCGGATAGGTTTGTGTTGGTATTGGTAAGTTACTTACTTACTAGGTGTAGGTATCTAAGTCCCTAGGAATAGTAAGTACCTAGGTCAAAGTAAGTAAGTAGATAAGTACTTACATAGGTAGGTACGTAAATACCTAAGTAGGTACCTATATGAGTCTTGCTTGTTGATTTGTCTCAGGTGTAGGTACCTACTTAATAGGTAGGTATGGTGGGGATCCTCTCCACATTAGAACCTACCTACCTATTTATACTTATCTTATATGCTATAGGTAAGTACCTACTTATTATAATAAATAGGTATATTTCATCATAGGTACCTACCTACATTCACGTGTTAGACGTGTTTGTTATTCTTTCACGCAAAAACGGCTGGACCGATTTGGTTAAAATTTGGTACCTATACCTACCTACCTAGGAAGATGGGTGATACCTACCCTGGTTTAACACATAGGCTACTTTTTCTTATAAATGTGAAAGTTTGTGAGAATGTATATGTACCTACCCAGGTACCTACCTACCTATGTTTGTTATTCTTTCACGCAAAAACGGCTGGACCGATTTGGTTGAAATTTGGTAGGTAGGTAGGTACGTATGTAGATAGGTGATACCCTGGATTAACACATAGGCTACTTTTTATCCCGATATTCCCGCGGGAACGGGACTAACGCGGGCGAAACCGCGGGGCGCAGCTAGTCTAACCTAAACTTAAAATATTTAATCCAAAATAATAGACCAGGTAGGTAGGTACCTACCTACCTACATGAATGCATCACGAATTCTCGATCATGCATGCCGCACGCAGGTCATTCCCCCCGCGCGCGACGGACGCGCCGCGGCGCAGCGCACGCAGTTAGTCTGATTCTTACTTACGCAAAAGCAAAAGTATAATCGAACGAAAATATTTTGTAAATTGTGATTTGTTTAATTAATAACTTGTAAAACTGTTTCGTGCTTGTAATAACCCGCGCGCGGTGCATTCACCCTGCGCCCTAGTCCCTTGCGTTCCCCGCACGTAGGCCACCCGCGCTCCCGCGCCGCGCGCCTACCGACCGGCTGGTGATCGAATCTGTTTCCCGCGTAAAAGTTCATTTGCCGTGAAAATTATTGTAAATTGTGTTTTGTGTAGGTAAATCGAACTGATTTAAACTGTGCTTTGTAAATAGGTATATACCTATTGTGTGTGACTATAATTATCTAAGTACTCTCTGTGCTGTGCAATTCTCATAAACTTAAATAACTGTACCTACATACCTAATCTGTGTAGGTAGGTACCTACATAATAGTGTTGGACATTAAACTTTACGTGAGTTCCTACAGGACTTGACTGTTTTCTTCCGTCTTCAATCAACAAACACCTAGGTTGCCACCTTCAAAGGTAATTAAGTAGGTACCTACTGATAATGTGCTAAAATATCTGCCCCCCGATTGTCTGACAAAACGGTCAGATTATACACGAAATATGTAAGTTAGTTTAGTACCTAAGTAGTTTACATACTTACCTACCTACTAGGTATCATTATTTCTGTTGTTTTAGCGGTTTACTGTTATTTTTGATTTGCAACAATTTAATAGCCTAACCTACATGTTAGACAGTCGAGGGGCTGGTGTAGGTAGGTACTACCACCTACTTATGACAATTTTCAAATCATGGTTACCTATTGCAGATACCTACAATGTGGAAGACTAAAGCCATAGAAGTTGAAAAGACAATTTAATGTTCAAGAAGACAAACAAACAGAATCATATTGAAAAAAGGAAGCTTTCCTGATTTCCCTAGAAGTATTAAACATTTCTTGTTATAAAAGATTAAAACTAGTAATTTTACTTTTAATGTTGTTTCTATTTATTAAACACCATAATATGAATAGGAAAATAGCATCAAATTAGTGAAATTCATACAATTTCATTTAGGTACTTAACTGATTATGCAAGCAAGGATTGATTTATTATAGGTACCTGAGAAACTTAGTTACATGGTGTTAAATAATAGTTAGTCATCTATCATGCTATTGCAATCACGGCTGAAATTCACAAGGTAAAGTTACACATTGGTCAATATCACTTTGTCTTGTTACTACTGTCATGGAAGTGTTCAAATGTTGGCCACCTTCTACGGTGAGGTAAACTCCTGGTTCTCCAGCTTTATGGGGTTTCTCTTGTGGCAAAGGTAGATCCTACAAAAACAAATTTATTAAATGTAACTTGTAGTTACTCTATGAACTAACAAATAACTAAGTACTAAAAATTGTTACCAGTCGGTATGAGGTTAGAGACTCCCATCTACTGAGGCAGTTCACACAGAATCTTGTTGCTAATAAATTGTAATTTAAAGCACTTGGGGTGTACTCTGCCTGTCCTTTGAGGTGAGGATCTGTATTTTGTATGCGTTTTTATCACCCAGTAATTCCAAATCTATTAAATTAAAACGTAGGTAAGTTATCACACTAATATTATAAAGGTGAAAGTTTGTGTGCTTCACGCTGAAACGGCTGGATGAATTTGAGTGAAATTTGGTACCATGATAGCTTATATCCTGACTTAACCCAGGCTACCTGTTTCATTCCAGTATTCCCACGGGAACGGGTACTATTCACCGGGTAACACTGCGGGGCCCAGCTAGTAATAAAATAAATGTGAAAGAAACTGGGGTGTATGTATACCTATTTTATTCTTATAAAAAGAGGTACCTGAGTCTGTTTTGTCTTTTATATAATATATGTCAGTAAGACATCCATAATGTGTGCCCTTCTGCTGTAGGTACAGGCATAACCATTTTAAAATACAAGTGATTTTATTTCGGCTTTAGTTTGAATAAGTACCTGAAACAAAATCATTTCAAATTCCACCGTAAGTCCGGCTCTATTCATAAATAGAGCCGGACTTGAGGTGGAGATCTGTTGCAGAAGTCAAAGTTTAGTTTTCACACGACAAAATCCATTTACAAAGGTCTTTTAATTTCTTTGATAGGTATCAAGGTACTGAAAGAGCTAAAGTTCTAGATTTGTGCCTTCTTTACGTAATACTTACTAGTCGCTGTCTTACTTTGAGGGTTGGAAGAAAATCAACAACTTTCACTAACCTCTGGAAATTATCATGAAGCCAGAATTAGGATGAAATGTTTTTGTAGTATCTGATCTATCTACCTACTTTGCTTCAAATTGAATATTTCAATGCTCTTTCAATATTTTTACACAAAAACAGAAGAAACAATAACAGAAACAAATCGACTTTGTTTACATGGTTGTTTTGAATTTTGACGACTGATGAGCCTGCCAAATGCCAAAATTATATTAGTCAACGTCAAAATATCAAATCATTCGTTCAACTGATCAAACTGACTGGAAAACTGAAGGCAACCATCATTAAACTGGCAACACCACGAATTCAATTTAGTTTAGGAATTAGACATGTCAAATCGTTTCTAAGTTAGGTAAATTGCACTGCCCGAATACCATTATAACCTAACTTAAACATAGGAATTATAGTTAGTGATTATAGTTAGAAATTTTAATCAATTCTACCGAATCACCAGCATTGCCTGTTTACCGTAGGGAAGTTGTGTTAAGCATTGCTAAATAAATTAAATTTACTAATGTTTGATGATACTTTGTTTCTCTTTTAATATTTTGCTGTATGTTTTAATTGTATTTTATTATGTATACTTTTACCTACCTATTATTATATTGGTTTTATTTACGTTAAAAACACATCTGTAATGTTTTGGGTGGGTTAAGTACATATCGACATTGTTGATATAGTTGTACGTTCTTTTGGATTTTATTAGTTAAATTTAGCTTTGTTTTGTTTTATTCTTTAATGGCTTTTGTTTATCCTAATTTGATTAGCTATAAGATTGATTGTACTTTTTGTTTCACAAAGAAAAAAATAATGAAATAATAATTATTTTATACCTACTTAGTGGATAACAGTGTCAAATTGTCATGAAACTTCGTTTTCGTTAATCTCCAGTACGATTGAGCTAAAGATACTTACTTGGTTACTGCCTTAAATAATTTTCTGAAGGCTTACTTTATTTGTATTTATCAATTATCATTTTATCACAATACCATTGGTATTTATGTAATCACAAGTTCATATTATACAAAGGGTCATTGCGAAATGTCCCAGACTGATTACGTATTTATCTAGAGTACTCTGGATGTAAATATTTGTAAATATTTTATATAATTTATATGTGAATTGACACACAAAGCAACAATGAAAAAAAAAATGCGTTATATAGTTATGAGTATGATTACGTTACGGTGTGACTCGTAACTCATTAAGCCACATGTGGGATGGGAACTATTTGAATTATCAATTGAAGACAGCTTAGAAACTATCAGTGGCTTGGAAAGCGCAAGTTTATAACACTTTCGCGATTTTATCAACATAAATACATAAATACGTAGTAGTAAGAGAATGGTGTGGAGTGAGAGAAGTTGTGAGAAACGAGTAACTTTTTAAAAATGACGGTTTGAGCATCTAAAAACGATGAATTAAATTCGCTTTTTTAAACAAACAAGTGTAGGCGAGTGTGAATGTGGCAGCTGGAAGGGGAAAACCTAGGCGAACATATTTTGACCAAATTGGTGACCATTTTGGAGAATAGCCAGGTCATAGTAACCTTACCGTCAATTCACACCGAGATGGAAGCGAAGCGAGGCAAAGTTTCAGTGTCATGTGATTTTAAACTTTAAGAATATTACTATAATGCATAGTATTCAAACGCTTTGAAAAGTGCTCTTGGCGCCGCTTAAGGTCGTTCGTGGTCGCCTGCGTTTGATGTTTCTCAAGCGATACTATGTTTTACGGTAATGAAGATAAAGTTTAAAATTATATGACAATAAAACTGCGCGCCGCTTCCCTTCCATCTCGGTGTGAGCGAGCGTATTATGAAGCATGTAATAAACGAAAGAGGTGCATTACTATCCACCTCTTTCGTTTATTAAAAAATGGTGATCCGTCTTGCCTGCCCCATGGGAAAGAGGTGTGATTTTTGTATTTAGGTATATGTATGTATGTATGTTAGATAACGATGTTATTTTTATAAGCATGTTCATTAACTTTTCCATTAAAAATGAACAAAAATTGCAAAAGTAAGATTGTTTTTCCGAGAAATAAAATGGAAATACTTATTGGTTTTTATCGGTGCTGTAATTTTCATCGAGGTTTTCTGTAAGTCTTCATATTTCTCAAAGAAAATGGGAAAGAGCCATTAATACTCCGTGCAGAAAGTAAAGACTACCTACACAATTTCAACTTAATAGACCGACAGACAAAGAACTGTATTATAGGTATTCCTATGATTACTGTCTTCTAATGAAATTTTCAATTGGTAATTTTGCAATAAAGCTTTTGATTAATTTGATTTAATATTTAGAAAAGCTTTTTTACATTTTTTGCCTAAAGTGATGGATGAATGGATGGAGTGTAAGTGTATTTCAATACCTACTAATTTTATATAAAATATAAATATCTGTTAGTATAAATCTAAATATTATTATGAGATAAAGTTTGTTTGTTTGTGTATTTGTAATGGGAAATATCCGAAATTACCCATGCTATCCCATCCTCGATTAAAATCCTCGAAAAATTATTTCAGCGATGCGATGTATAAAATAACCTTTCCGAATGAAAATAGACCATCTTTATCCCGGTAAATAAGTAACACACCCGGGTAAAGCCGGGACGGGCTGCTAGTTTTTCATAAAATTGTTTTGCATCAAAGTTGAGCTTGATCATACTTATCTTCATTAAAATAACTTCTTCAATAAAACATCAAAGGAAGCAAGAAGCTTTAGAAAAATACGTGTACACAATGACCGTACATTCTTTTCATGGAGGCCGTCGACTCATAATATTAAAAAAGTCTGCCACGAGCGAATACTAAGTCTCGTTTTCAGAGTTTGCGTGTCAAACATAACACTTTATCGATTGTGATTTGATTTGAATTATGGAGATGCGTTCGTGAAACTGTAGATATCTGTGAAATGATAATTGTCATTGTATTTCTGTATCATTTCTTATGTATGCCTATTGCAGATTTATCTTAAACCTAAAAAGTCTATGTAAAGCGCCACCTATAGGTTATTGTACCTCAGTCTGCTGCAAACAAAACCGGCTAGTTCTCACGGCGAGAGCGGGGCATGCGAAACCTACATGACACGATTTCCACTTTCTTTCCATCATCATGTAAGAACTCGATTACTGATCATTTTAATCCATGACATGTAATCGCCACTTAGATGGGCGTTGTACTATCTTGAGTAATCAGAACTGGGGCAGTAGGTAAGTACTTTTACGAGCGAAAATTTTAGTTTTTCATCGTTTGAAGATATTAAAATCGATTGATTTAAAAAGCTTTAATCTGTAGAATCTTTAATCTGTAGTTATGTGCCACAGTGAGTTCTCGTTCCCGTGGAAATCATCATCATCATAATCACGTGCAGCCGTGTCATCACCCTCCCTAATCCTCCCTATTAGGTTAGATTTATATAATAGGGAGACCCTATCTTGTCCCTATCTGTGTAAATGAAATAAAATTAATTTCCTTCTGACATTTTACATCGTCAATTAGTCCCGAGCTACTACGATAACAATTTGACAATTTCACTGGTAATATTTGGTCGATTATGATTTTTATTTGAATCAAAGAGAAAACCGTAAAATCTAAATTTACCTACGTACACCACAATGAACGACATTCTACTTATCCTAGGTTATTTCGAGTAACTCCGAGTAAAACCTAGACTGTGCTCAAACATTTATATCGGTCGGGAATACGCCCGCTAAGCCACACAGGTCGCCATTTTAATCTCCATTTACCTGAATTTACGATAGCTCGGAAAACAACTGGTGAGAATACTTTATACTTCTCAAATACTTGAACAAATATCATTAAGCTTGAATAAGAAATGGATGGACAATGTTGTTTGTAAGACATTTCGATCCCCACTGCGGGACAAGTGCTAATTATCGTTAGAGTCAAGTGTCTCTCTGTTCGCCAAACCAACGCGTAGGTACATCATTATAATGAACTAGCTGCGTCCCGCGGTTTCACCAGTGTAAGTCTCTTTCCCGTGGGAATATCGGGATAAAAGTAGCCTCTGTCATTCTCCATCTCTTCAACTATCACCACTTAAAAAATCACGTCAATTCGTCGCTCCGTTTTGCCGTGAAATACGGACAAACAGGCAGACAGGCATACGCACACACACATTTTCCCATTATAATATTAAGTACGGACATGGATTATACAAGAAAAAATAACCCAGCCAAGTAGGCTTACCTATAGCTTTACGAGTAATGAACTAAATGTAACAATTTCTTAGAAAATTACCATTAAATACGTACTTACTCGTACAGCAATCAAGTTACTATTTCGAACATTATCTGAATAATACTTAGACCAAATATAAAAAAATAATAATAGAAATACCTACTTTCGCAACTTCAGAACCCTACATTCACCGTGGCCCGACACACGCTTGGTCAGTTATAAGTAGTACACCCAACTAGAAAATATAGTTGGAAATTCTGTGTGTCATGTGTTTACCAAGTGCAAATTGTTGTAGTAGTCTCATGCAAGGGTAGGTCGTATATTTTCTATTTTACCCATCCTCTTTGGTTACTGTCTGGGCGATAAGTTGATGTTTTGAATAGGGTAGGCACTTTCGTTTTGTTTCAAACTTTAGTGCAAAGTTTCAGCGGTCTTACCAGCTTTGTCAAAAAGTGGAAAACTAACTTTTAAAGCTTGAGAATTCTATGTTTTGTTTTGTGCTATTCTTTTGTATGTTGTCTGTCAATAATCGTTTTGTATTCTGTTCTATTCATAAACGAATATTATAATCCGATTCAGTTTCTATACAACTCACGCTCCCATAAGATCGACCTATATTGATCTACATTATATCTTTATGAGTTAAGTTTCAGTAAACGATTTACCCACTTTCAAAAGCTACAAAACAATAAACTTGCACCATCGCGGCATCGCCCTGATTCCGGCCTTCCTTAAATAGTTGATCTCAATCTCAATATGTGCTGACGATTACTCTGGATCCCAAAGCGGGTCATGGACTTGTGGGCCAATTTACGGACTATGAAGTAAAGTACACAAACAAGAAACTGTGAGAATTTGATAAAACATAAAAAGAAATCATATAAACTCGTCTATTGATTTTCCCATAGTTTCTTTAGCGTGTGAAAAAATATATGTATCTGCAAAACTGTTGCTACATCGTTAAGAAATCATCAATTTATCATTCATTTTATTTCATACATTATAGTATATCGACGGCCTCTGTTTCGCGGTGGGAAGGACTTCGACACAGGTCGCTGGTTTGATTTTAGAAAGTTTTAGTGATCTCTTAATTTTTTTTATTTCATCACATTCACGAGACATGTAAAGTTAGACGCCTAATGATTCATTCTTCAATATCTCTAAAAGTTTTCTTCGCTGTTGCCCTAAAAAATATCGAATAGGGATGCCAGATCGGAACTTGCCCATTCCGGGACAAAACAACCTCCTAAATAAAGTTTTTTGAAAATAATTCAAGCAAATTTAGAAACCACCTACATTTATTTTTTACGGATAGAAAGCGCTAGAGTAGTATGCTCTTGAATTTGCGAAGTAACATTCACCACTCTTCTATGAGGCTATTCCGCCTTTGAACATGTTATTTATATATGTAGTCTTAAAAATGTATAGGTTTGTAAATCCGAGACAATAGACTCTAATTACGGACACGGGACAATACGCAGAATTCCGAGACAATACCGGCCATCTGGAAAATCTAATATCGACTTTCAATAAAATTCAAAGAAGGATTTGTCTATAAATTTACTAGCAATTTGAAATAAGCGAGAGGAAATGCTACGCTTGGAGTATCCTTTGAGAGTCTGGAACGCAGACTCTACGTTCGAGTACCTTTAATTTATTTTCTGATGCCGTATACTTATATTATGCTGTCTACAAGTGTATCAGCATAGGTAAAATAGCTGATAACGAGCATTTTGTTCAAGACGTACCTATAGTGCCCGGAAACCAGGCGCACAATGGATTCCGTTGAAGGTCAGAACTGCTGTTTCCCACTCGGATCTCCAGGTCTTGAAGAGGTTGGTGACCTGCAAAGATAAACAAACTAAGTAAAATTGGCAAAACAAAATAAGTAAAAAACTAAGTAAGTAAAAGTGGTAAAATAAGTAAAATTGGCGAGATTTTGGAGAAAGGCCATGTCAGAAGTACCCTAAAACGGCGAGCATATGTATGAAGAATGTAATGAGAGTGAATGAGGCGAAAGAGGTGTGTCAGGATCGTAGCAAGTGGAGATCCGTGGTCTCTGCCTACCTCATGGGAAAGAGGCGTGATTTTATGTGAGTAATTAGTATTAAACATACTTTCTACAAAACGACCGTTTGATTGTTTGTCTTAGTCATGTATTTTTTAGGTCTAAATATGGTTTTGGCTGAGTCATCAAGTCTGTTATGGAGATAGAAATTTCACTTTTTATCGCAACGAAAACTAACATACTTTTAACTTTATTCATGTTAAAACGCTTATCAATTCCTTTGTATCAAAACACATTCCATTAACTACTCTTTGGCACATCTAACATTTGAAATAGCCTTTGATAAACCATGCATTCCATAATTTCAATCAGATAAATGGTTCCCTGGCTATTTTAGCCGCAAATTTTCGCTTGATTAGTTTGCAGTCACCAACTATTCAACTCGAACTGAATGCAGTGCGGTATCACGTAGGTACTTTAATTAATTGACGACCTATGTGGCGCAGTTGGGCGAATGCCCGGCTGAGACGCCGAGGTTGCGGGTTCGATCCCCGCTACGGGACAAATGTTTGTATATTCTGCAGATATTTGTTCCGTATCTGGGTGTTGTGTAGCTATAATATGTAGGTATTTGCAAAAAAAAATGTATCTATGTATTATATCAGTCATCTGGTTACCATAACACAAGCATTAAGCTGCTTAGCTTGGGACTAGATGACGCTGTGTGGAATGGAATGTCCAAGGATATTTATTTATTTTATAATTAATTATTCAGAAAATGTCACCAATATGATGAGTAAGAATGAGTTTCAAATAAGAAATTGAACATGAATGGTCCTAACCTACTTAAAAAAATCACGGTTAAACGTATTGTAAAATGGAAAAGAAATGTTGATACTTTGGTACACAATATGCGTATTTTTTTTGTGTTCGTATGAGCTTGCTATGGCTCACTCTTTTGACCGCATTTTTAGGTCTTTAATTCCTGCTCAAAGCCTTGAAGCTGGAATTAAAAGCGAGAGCCTTTAGGTCTAAGGTTTATTACAAGATTGTATGAAAACTTTATTTGTTTAATTATTTAGTTTTACAGACAATGTCCAATGTCTTATGGTATTCTTGATAAGCAACAATTTGATAAAAGTTAGACAATCGGGGGGCAGAATCAGTTACAACACAATCGGACATCAATTGACTTATCGGATCTTCTTTTTAATAGGTTTTCCTGTAGCTTTGCTCACGTTACGATTTATTTAAAAGTTCTCTACTGTAAGGTGCCGGCCGCGACCGCGATCGGAGACCGTGACATGAGACCGTTTTTAGGCCGCCTAAAGCCTCTGTCATGATGGCTTTTTCATCTGGGCGCTTCTCTGCTTCGGAGGGCACGTTAAATTGTCGGTCCCGGCTTATAAAGTCGTTAAGCCATGACAGAGGTCTTTAGGCGGCCTAAAAACTTCGTCACCAGAGTTGGCCACTTGCTCACTATGTGGATAATAAATTGGATTCGTTGAGTAGTCCAGGCGTCAAGAAACAATCAAACTTACATTTGCATTTGTAGTATTACAAACCTAGTCTTATGCTTTGCGTGTATCTACAGGTAAGCATGTCGTAATCTGCACCGCTTGCAACACTCCCTGACCATCTGTGACGAATATAAAGCTCTTAGCAGTAAAACGTGTACACTATTTTCCCGGAAAATATCATAAACCTGTTTCCTAGCTCTTAAATTTACTAAACGTGTTCTGGCTCTATACGCACACATTTGTAGTATTTTAATTAAAGAACGTGTCAGACCACCACCAAAAACGCAAGGATGACAGTACTCCAAAAGCAATCTAAAATGTCAGATACCCGAAAATATAAGCCGGAAAAAAATAAAGTTCGTTGCACGTCTCTTTCCCAATATCACGGATTAAGACTTACTACGATCCTGACTCTTTTTACTCTCATATTTATAAATATTAACGGGGCTTTATCATTATTGAAATCATTTGATAAAATTTTAAATATATTTCGATGTCGCGATAGTTTAAAAAGTCTTTTTACTCTCATCACATTCTTCATAAACGCTCTTCGGATATTTCATTATATTATTTTATTGCCGGTATTTTCATTACATGATTATGACTTTAGTTTAGATTTTTTATACAGCTCGCCGTCTACATTTAGTTTTATACGCTTTTGTATCGATACAAACGCATAGTGTTCATACACAAATGGATACCGTCTACGAAAAACGTGGTGAACACAAGCTCTTTTCACATCAAAGGGCTTTAGACGTGAAAGAAAAAGGTACATCTCTATTTGTTACCATTGAAGGCACAGCCGTTCATCGGACGTTTCGATCGTGCGTGTAAGCTTAGTATGTACTCGTAGATCAAAGTCCCGCTCCATACTTTACGATACATTTTCGTGTAGCAAAATGTAGCTCTACCAGTTATACGGGAAAGTAAAATACCTTCTACTAGTAGTGCCAATGTAAAATAAACTATTATAATACATTTAAAAACCGTGTTGACGGAATGTCCTTTGTTTTATAGGTAGGTACTACCACAGATAAAATAATACTATGTATTATTATTATTATTACATTGTATTATTTTATCTGTGGTACTACATATGTGGTGCTCGTTTAGTAACTTGTTTGTTATTTTTTACTGTACCTATAACTAATTGGTTGTACCTATATAAGTAATCATTAATTTGTACAAACACTCTACATAGACAATGAAAATACTTGAAATGAAAATACTTTTTTGCACACAGAAAATAAACTTATGAACTAAAATCCTTAAAATAATTGTACAAAGGGCGGTCTTATCGCTTAGAAGCGATTTCTTCCTGACAATTGTGCTCGGTGATTAATTTTTTAATTACGAGTATTAGGTAGGTGCCAAAACATGAATGAATAAGGCATATTAATTTTTCTAAGCTCAAGACAGTTATTTCAGAATGTTAGTTATAGATGTTCTAGTTATTTATTTTTGGCATTTTCAAATATGTCGACGGCCTAATTTCATCGAGGTCAGACGCCAGACTACCAAAATTGTGATCATCGATGCCACCTTCATATACCTAAAGGTACTAGCAGCACGTCCCGGCTTTGCACGGGTGTACTAATGAAACAACCAGGATAAAATATAGCCAATAACCATCCGGCATGCGGCAGTCCATTCTACACACGCACCGTTGAAAAAATGGTCTAAGTAGTTTCGGAGATTACTTTCAAACAAACAAACTTTCTCTATAATATAAGCATAGACTACATAATTTGTAGGTAATATGTTTGAAAAAATCCTTATGAATTTATGAATATTTCTCATGATCTAATAATTATTAAGTAATTATTTCATTCTATTAAGTAAGGTACGTTAGCCAATATAATAAGATGGCAAAATTAATACGACAGGAGCGGATGCATCTATATACAGATGCAGTGTTGTTTCACGTAAATTCAATAAAACGGGAGATTCGACCAAATGTTAGTACCTACATTTCAGCCTTTGTACCTTGTCGACACTGCTCAGCGCTCCGGACGCAGTAATCGAGTTTGTACCGTCTCTGCCTCTGTACGCTTGACGTTTTAACTAATTAATCGGGTCTTCTCTAGCTTGCTTTGATGTTACCAAAGATAACGATGAGCTAGCAAACTGTCGCGTATAGAAAAATATATAATAAATATAGAATGCTAACTTTTGCAAAATACATCGGTAATATTATAGTCGCAATATTATGGCCGTTTTCGGCTACAGAGACATCGGCTTAGTTGCTTGTTTTTATCTATGGGCTTGGGTGTTTAGTCTGCATATGGCTGATATACCCTATTTTTGCGCCAAAGGACCGATTGCATGGAATGCAAGTTAGGGTAATACATATTGTAATAATATGCGTCGGTAATATTTGAATATCAAAACGGTTTCTAGAGAGACTAGGCCAGCAGAACAGCGGACGTTCAAGTTATCAAGTACATTGATACGAGTGTTATCCACTTTCTAACAGTTATGTCCCAGAGATATTACAGCTCTAACTTTTACCTTAATCGCTGTTTTATTGCGCAATTTGTTCGTAGTAGCTCGCGTGCCTATTGTAAGTTTGGTACAAAACACTGTAGTTTTACTGATATATCTTAGAAATATAAATAAATAAATATCTTTGGACGTTCCACACAGCGTCATCTAGTCCCAAGCTAAGCAACTTAATGCTTGTGTTAAATATATATATATGTACCTTCTATAACAACACTAATTAGCCACAATGTGGTTTAAATTTTTATTATTTAGCGTTCGACAAATTTTGCTTGCGCGTAAATCGCGCTTTCTGGACAGGCTCTTACATCGCACTCGAACTCAACAGTCTGGTACCGACAATATTTCCAAAATGTTCACCAAGTAGCGAGAGTGCTTTTTATAAGGTGATGATAACGAACTTGTCTATTGCTATTTAGCGATAATTATTCAGATAGACATAACCGTCAAATTATAGATACCATCCTTAGTTTTGTATCGGGTAAAAACTATTGAGCGAATGTTTCAGTAATTGTGCAAGTAGTTAATAAACACTCAGGGACTTTAGAAAGTAAACATTTATATCGAATGGATTTTTAAGTTAACTAGTCTTTGTGCCCTTCACCGAACTTTGCCGCTCGTGGCGCAGCAGATAGATTGTCGAAGTCAAACAACGTTCTGAGCGGTCACAACTTGAATGGGTGACCGCAAGTGGTATTAACAACTGAGCGCTTCCGTACTTCGGAGGGCACGATCCCGGCTTTTAGTCGTTAAGCCAAGACTCCGTCACCAGAGTTCTCCACTACTCACACGAACGTACCGAACTTTAGCGAAAGCTCCGCCGGAGAGGCGCCGAAAAAAGTAGACGAAAAAAGTACTTACCACAACATCCTCTAGTAGTGACCCTGACGACCTTCACGGCATAGTGCCTGAGCAGGTCGACCTGCCACCAAGGCGACGCTTCCTTCTGCGTCTCCGTACATCTCTTGCCGTCGTGTTCAGTGGTCCTTTCTCCATCGTTGCCGTTCGCAGCAGTCCCGCCGCGGACAGTGGTTGACTGGTTTGCTGGCTTTCGAAACGCGACGTTTGTACCTGCAACAAATATAATTGTGAAAACAAGAATAAAAAATATCCCAAAAATACTACTGGATATTGTATGAAACTTGTCATTAAAATTGTGTGACCTGGACACACAGATTACTTTTTATCCAGATAAGCGAGCAAGTGAAGGTGCGCGCCTGCGCGGATATTCGCCTATAATAAGGTTATCTGAAAGAGATCGCTTTAAGCGATAAAGTCTTCCATTCTCATACTTTCTAATAATGTTTCTTGAATTTGTGCTTTTTATGGTGCAATTATACATACTAATACAATTATACATGTATAATCAATTCTATATAAAACCTATCTGCATGGCATATAAAAATCCATAGTGCCTAGTCTCTCAGATATTTTAGGAATCCAAGACATTTTGAAGATGACAAAGCTATGTTCAGAAATCTATTTGAGACGCCCTCATTTTAAGGAAGTAATATTTCCATATGTGATAGATGTTAGAAAGGATGTTGATACTACACACTGGCATGATAAAATTGCAAATAAGTTACCATTAGATAGAAATTGAAATAGACTTGGAAACTGCTTTAAAGAAACACAACTTTGTTTTTTTTTTCAGTTTGTTTAATGCGATACACATAAGAAATATTTAGCTCTCATGTGTATAGATACTGTGCCAGATTGTACTGTGTCTACCCCGTCTCTATAAGCTTATTAAAACTTTAAGTGAAAAAGTAAATAGGTAGTCGACTTTTCTTGGTTCTAAGTCCCGACAATACAAATTCCTTAGAATACCTTGTTTTTATCAAAGACTTGAAGCACTTGAGGCAAGCCTTTGAATCTTTATTAAATTACTTACATTACTCTTTTCTATTCGCCGTTTTTATAATAAAATTGTTTTTTACATTAAAATTATAAATTAAACCTAACTTTACCGCACAGCCTAAATCTTAACGACATTCAAAACATGACGTGGTAAGAAAATGCTCGTTATCTAGCTTTTGTTTTCTGAAATCCATAGAATTTTTCAAAATAACCACGCCGTGACGTGCCGCGTATTTGGAGAAAGGCGGATAATCGAAAAGACCTGAAACTTGGAGACTTGGAGGTAATGTTCTTTGTATTTTGACGACCTCTGTGGCGCAGTTGTGTTAACGCCCGGCTGAGATGCGGAGGTTGAGGGTTCGATCCCCGCTATGGGACCAATGTTTGCATGTTCTGCAGATATTTGTTTCGTGTCTGGGTGTTTTCTATATATAATGTGTGTGTATTTACAAAAAAAAATGTATCTAAGTATTATATCAGTCATCTGGTTACCATAACACAAGCATTAAGTTGCTTAGCTTGGGACTAGATGACGCTGTGTGGAATGTCCAAGGATATTTATTTATTATGACGTAGGCATCCGACGGGTAATTATTTTTTGTAAGGAGGTGAAAAAGGGCTATAAAGTTTGTACGCAAAATCGTTGAACTTACAAATTTGAAACTTTGCATTAAAGCACTTTACTTCCCATGAGATACAGGGGTTGTTTAAGTTTGTATCAGAACTTTTAAACGTTAACAAATAAAGAAACCCGTTTAAAAGTCCTCATCCAAATTACTTTCTCATTGAAAATTGGTATTAGTTTGTTATTGACATCTTCAAAGGTCTAAAATGTATGTACAGTGTACACTCAGTTATTGAGTATTTAGCCACTGCATGCTGCAATGAATGTCCATTGAGGAAACCAAAGCCGGATTGACCCACATTGTATACTCGTGATATTGATTTATTATCCGCCATTCAGAGACTTCAGTGTGTATTGAATCCGAACAGCGTCCAATACGTGAAGGTAATATCGGATTTTATGTCATAATCCTACTATCGTATCCTACTATATAATACTAATGAAAGTTTGTGAGAATGTTTGTTATTCTTTCACGTAAAAACGGCTGGACCGATTTGGTTGAAATTTGGTATGTAGATAGGTGATACCCTGGATTAACACATAGGCTCTTTTTATCCCGATATTCCCGCGGGAACGGGTATACGCGGGTGAAACCGCGGGGCGCAGCTAGTTTACAATACATTGTAATAAAAAGTAAATCTGTATTTTATCTTTAGTTCATATTTGAGCCAGCAGGTGAGCGGCTTCTTTTGATTATGAACATAAACGGTCTTATGACAATGAACTACACAAAAATAAGTAGTGAATCGTAGCTTCTAAGTAACTTTATCATGCGACTAAAGCAAGAAAACAATATAAACAAGTCGGACAAACTAATAGTCAGCTAACAAATTCCATATAGCCTGTGGTCATAGAAAAAATTTGACCGAGGTTTGACCCCAATCGATCACGCAACCTAACTATTATCTACTTCTTTTGGTAATAACCAACAGGTATATCTGTGAAGTGCCTAGACATTTTCTTACCAGCAGTGAAATGAGACACCAACAGATTTGATATCCGTTTTAGCTAAAGTAAGTTTACAGGTCCAATTTGCATAAGGGGGTAAAACTGAAGTTCGCACCTTGACAATATGTTGGCTGTCGATATTTCTATAGTGCATTATAAATCCTGACATTCTCTTTAGGTTATTATTTTCTGAAAAAACTCTGGCCACTTACCTATAGGAAAGGATTCTGTTAGCCCCGCACTTGTTGACCATTGTCTTTACTGTGACCGGCTAAGCTGAGAGTTGCTGGCAAGCCTGCCTATTCCATCTTAACAATTTCCCAGACACTAGGTGCCATATCCCATTTTATTCTGTGGTACAGTGTTCCGTTAAATGTAGGTTAAAGGCTTATTACAATTGATTACAGTGTCAACAGAAGAGTTGTTATTTTCTCCCTCAATTAAAACACTCATTTTCTATCTTTAGTTGTCTTGTGGATTCGTTTAATTCAACGTCCGTGGACAAACATAACGTCTTATACCTCTGTTATACATAACAGCATAAATTAAAAACATGTTTATATTGTTTAAGGTCAGTAATGTTTTAGTGCACCTTATCTTTTATCCACTTAAAATCGAAGATGGTATGATCCTTCGAAGTATTGAAGCTTTAAAAAGCATTAGTTAAAACCGTTAATGGCCACTCAGGCTTTGCTGTGCAAGTTAGTCATAAGAAGCGAAGAAAAGAAGTAAGCTATTGTAGGTAAGTTTCAGAGACTTATATCAAGTTTCGAAAACTTTGAAGAAGCTTAGTTGACCTTAAATGTAGGTTTATTCATCGACTTGATGTCGATTCTAAATGCTACTATATTCACCATACCTCATCCTACCTATATTATAGATATAGGGTAGAGCGCTGTAACAATACCGGGTGGTTTGTTTCATACTTTTATAAGCCTAAGCCTACCTACGAACAGCCCATCCCCGCTTTGCACGGATGTACTAATGAAACGCGGGATTTTATGATTTTACCGGGATAAAAAATAGCCTTTGTTCATTTAGAAAATCCAGTCTGAGATGCAAAAGGCCCAGAACAGCGGTTTTGCGGTTAGTGAAGGTATGTATAACGATAAGACCGCCCATTGTGCTTCACTTCAAATGTTCTGTGTGTCTGTAATTTGTTTTAATATAAATGTGGTGTGCAATAAAGTTTTAATCTATCTATCTATCTTATGCACAGCAGTGGGTCACCAAAAGCTGACAATGACGATAATGATGATAATGGAACTTAGGATCTCCTCCGTTTCTGAAGTCGTTAATAATATCTTACCGCAAAACGGTGGCTCAGCGGTCCAGTCGCCGCGTAGAGTGCACTCCCTCTGGTGTGCCCCGAAGAGTTCGTATCCATCATCACACTCGTACGTGGCCATGGTGCCCGGCACGATGTCGCTCTCGCTCGGTAGAGACACGCGCGCGTTCGCCGGCACCGCTGGATGACCACACCGCCGTTCACCTGTCAAACAAGAAAAATACTATTTATATATTGATTACTAGCGATCCACCCCGACTCGCACGGATGCAATGCATGTTATGCTACTATCCTATCCTATCCTATCCTATTATCCTACTTCCTACTAATAAAATTTTTGAGAATGTATGTTTGTTATTCTTTCACGCAAAAGCTAGTAATAACAAAATTTTTACACAAATTGGTCAGTAATCTAAGACTCAGCAATTTTAATGCAAGACAGATAACAACGTTACTATGGAGAATAACCTACGGCCAACCGTAAGTAAACTTATTCTTGTAATTCTTGTAATTCTTTATTGTACACAAGAGAAACTTAAAAATAGGACATTAAAAACAACATGTACATAGGCGAGCTTTACCCTGTTAGAGTTTTCTACCAGCAAACCTTAAGTTAATAGAAAAGCTATTACAATAGTGGATGCAATGTGTACTTATGTTTCCGATTGAGAGAAAATTCTAAATACTATTGAACAAATTGTGGGGCAACCGTTATTTTTATTGTACAATTTGTGGCTGAGTCTAGCCAGAGGCATTACACTAATTGCATGCAAAAAGAAACGCGGAAGACTGGCACTATCCTATTCTAAATTGCGTAACTATTGAAGTCTGTCGTTTGCATTGCGTGCCAGGTTAGAACACTTTTGAACGGTGCTCCCTGTGGCTGCGTAATATGATGCATACGAGTTCTTAGGTAATATTACAGGCTAAGTATAGGAAATTATCCGATAATGATATCCAGATACTTAGGTACTTATCTAGCTTTGATAAACGTCCCGCTTTTAGTGCAAAATGAACTGTTCTGTCCTTTCACAGGGAGAACATTCTTTTCGCAATAAAACAATAATCAGAATACTATAATAGCTTTCAAATAGGTACTTTCAATCGGTAAACTAATGATCTAAAATCTAGTGATAAAAAATAGTGCACAAAAAGTACCTAGTACTTACCTACCTAAAAACATTCGTATTATGAAATGCACCTGTACCATTATGGTATTTTCTATCGCAACATCATTGTCTGTCTATAGTAACAATTTGAGCGAAATGCCAGTCTGTCCTTCGAAACGAACTGCACGACCGATATTGCTCAATAAGAATTGACCAACGGTCAAAACATAAATCATTCTAGCGAGTATTCAATGTTTGTCTGTCTGTCTTACTTAAATTCGGGAATGTTGTGACTGTTTTGACCTTTGATTTGAAGGTTATGTAAGGTTAGGAATAAAGAAATTGAAACAAAATCACAAGAAAAACTATGGTACGACAGTACGAAGTTTGTTGGGTCAGCCACCTACGGATGTCCGTAGGTCCATCACCATAGCAACTTTGTTTTTACAACATACAAGGAGACACATAAAAACTGATAGGGTCCTAGATTAGAGATAGAATAGGATTCTCAAATTTTTTGGTTGTGTTGGTTTTTTATTGTATGACATTTTTTGACTGATAATAACGTTGCTATGGCTAAAGTCTTATGTTGGTTATAGAAACGGGGCGTTAGTCGGTAATAAAGCAAGATATTTTGTGTTTTGTTTCTGAGATATTGAAAAAAGTTGTATTACGCGATCCTTGAGGTCCCACCGAATAAATGTTTTTTCTTTCTTTCATTAAATTGCGCGTATTTTTGTCTTATAATTTTTGTAAAATTATTAAGTTACGAAATAAATGTATGGTAATTTTAACGTGACATTTTAACTTTTATTTTCAAGAACGTCAGAGTTATTTCTAGAGATCCGTCCTCGTCTAAAAAGTTTACAAAGAAATCACGTTGAAGTACAACGTGATTTCTTTGTAAACTTTTTAATTTAACTAATTGTTCTTGAAATTGTATGGTTTTAAACGTTTTTCTAAATGAATCTCATTATACTTTTGAAATTATATAAACACAGGTTTTTATCGCGTTAATTACCTTATTTATTTCAAGACGTTTCATTATATTTTCCAACGTGATTTGTTTGTCATTTTACAGTACATTTGACTAATGTTTGAACACGTTCAGTGCCCATGCCGCACGTCATTGATATTTTTTTAATGTGTATTGAGACGTTCCCTCAGATCCAAGTTTTTTCAAGACTATTTTAGGTGTTAAAAATAAATATAGGTTCACTGGTCCAATATGCATGAGATCCCTAATGCATATTGAACGAGTAAACCTATGTTTATTTTTAGGTCGGTATCGGTTTTACCTATATTAGCTAAAACCGATAATAAATCTATTGCTATCTCTTTTCGTTGCCGTAGAAGTAACAAGAAGAAAACATATTTTAAACCTTATTTAATCTTTACCATGCGAGTTAAGGCACTTGCCATTGAAATGCTTATTTTGCCTATTTTTTTTTCTGTAAGTAACGAAAAGTCAGAGATCAGTCGGCCTAACATGTGCAACAGGAGAAATTATCTCGTCGTCGACAAAACATTCTCTCCTGCTCTAACATAGTACGTTAGAGCAGTCTGACATGATCGAGATATTTCATTTGTCGCGTCGAAACGTTGCACATGTTAGGCCTACAGGTAAAAAAAATACGTTTACTTCTATGTAAATCGTCTTGAAGTTAATTAAAGAGCTTAGTTTGTGTGCCAACGCTTTGGTATGCTCGCCGCGTCCTATAAACTTTTTCCTCGGTAGATGATGGCCACAAACAGAATTGATTAGCGGTTTCTGAGAGGTACTGGTGCCAGAGTTAACCGCCTTTCTCCCTGATTGCCTTTCTTTCAAGCACGTTCTCTCAAGGAAATCTTTTGTGTTTGCGTTTTCACAAAAGCCGTAATATCGATGCAGAAGGATTTTATATTAAGTTTGCATTGAGCGCTTTAAAAGCTATCCATTATCATTTTACTCATCGAGTTTTACATAATACAGATTTTATATTCATGAAATCACTAACGACCCATTATCGTGCGATTGGTAGTACATCGCTGTATTGTGACCAGTTACGTGACTATTACACAACAGCGCCACGTGTGTACCTTAAATTGGTCGTGTTTAATATTTAGCCGGCGTCCAGTAGTGGAGCAATAATTACGAGACAATACTATCCTATTGGCTAACTGAGTAAGTATGTAGATACTTAAATATAAATAACAAATAAAATATCCTTCGACATTTCACACAGCGTCATTTAGCCGCAAGCTAAGCAATTGAATGCTAGTTATGCTATGTTATAGTAACCAGATGTCTGGATATACTCGTAATACATAGATAATTTTTTTTGTAAATACATAAATACATATTATACATAGAAACACCCAGACTCGAGACAAATATAAGTAAATTTATCTTTTATAAATATTCGTTAAATTGTCGGTCCCGGCTATTAAGAAGTCGCTAAGCCATGACGGAGGCCTTTAAGCAGAAACACTTCATCGACCAATTGAACAAAATGAACGAATGAACAAAATAAGTATACATTTTTAGTGAATAAAACCGTCCCACTAATATTTAAATTCAAAAGATTTTAGGGATGCCTATTAAAAGTACTCGTGTTTACTTTATTTCACGCGAGCGAAGACGCAGGCAAATTATTTACACAAAACAGACATAAAACAGACTTTTCTCAGAACTAAACCTTACTACACATGAAAGGGTTGTCCTTAAGGGGCCTAAAATTTTCCCCACTCTGTCTGTACTGCTTCTCGACCAGTAAATTGAAGAACAATACATATTATTGAAGAACAATACACATTATATTATCGAATCCCAGCCTTTATTGGAACAACACGACACACTTCAGGAGCCCCACGGATGGAATAAAAACAACAATTAAATTATAAACAAAGGAAATTACTTACGTAAAAATATTGTACATTTAGATACCGACAATATTTTGATTCTTCCGGAGAATCTTTATCTGGTTATGAGACAGGCCATTTTGAAAATCTGGAGGACTCTGACCAACTGAACCGACCAACTGGCTGTGTAGAATAAAACTCGATAAAGAGTTTTATTCCAATCGAACCAAGTCGATCATTTAAGATCTGAAAATTACATAATGATCTGAATGAAGTGTCTACCGAACCTGGGACACTGTTGTGATCATCTTTCCATTTTCATTTGGTTGTTAGCTATTGCTGCAATCTATCTGTGTTGTACTGTACTGTACCTTACTAACAAGCATACTCCCATGAGACACAGTCTGTCCTATTTTCTCGTTTGTTATTATTGCTTATTTTCATCTACGCGACTGAAATCACTACAACGAGATCTACTCCCTTGGAGCGGTGAGACTTTTATTGAAACTACTAATGGCAAAATTTAAAAATATAAATCGTTGTCGTAGAGCAAAAACTCACTGTTTTTTGACAGATTTATATAGATAGTTAAACGCTAAATAATGTCATAGTTAAGCATCAACACAAAAAATCCCTTGTGCATAAAACAAAACAAGTAATTTACATACAAAGTGGAATGGCCGTTACTACGCTCAATGAGTGAAAACCGCTAACTCAATACATGGTGATGACGTGTTTGACATCAATAATACAATAGCTCTCATTATGCCTAATTATCATAAATACCAACGTGATAATTTCAAGCTCAATTAGATGGTATCAAATTGTACATTGTCACCATGATTAGTACCTTATGTCAATTGATAATTAATATAACGACTGTCAAATAGCGCTATACTCGTATGTCACATTACTATAAATTATAGACCAGCCGCCTTATTCTCCAAATAACCATGTCTTAACGCGGCACGTCTCAGCGTTCTTATTTTGAAAAATTCTATGGATTTCAGAAAACCAAATCTAGATAACGTGCAATCTCTTACCGCGTCATGTTTTAAATGTGTTCAAGAATCGATCTCCTGCCGCCTTCTCCAAATAACCATGTCTTAACGCGGCACGTCTCGGCGTTCTTATTTTGAAAAATTCTATGGATTTCAGAAAACCAAATCTAGATAACGTGCAATCTCTTACCGCGTCATGTTTCAAATGTGTTCAAGAATCGATCTCCAGTAGTGTTTATCCATAGAGAAGAAGATGATTGTCCTAAGTGTTTATCCTCACAATATGTAAGAAATAGCGTAAACAAAAACAGATGCAGAACCGGGGATCAACGAAAACGTAGTTACGTTACAATTTTCGGGGTCACCTTATATTGGTAGATACTAAATTCGTAATAATTTTAAGTAAAATAATAAATATTAAGAATTCAGAATTCAGTGTTGTTTTTAAGTACCTTTAGAAATGAATTTACCAACATAATAAGCTGACCCCGAAAATAATTTTGTTTTTGTCGATCGTACGGATTCAGCGTATAGACAAAAGATATTAGGTGCAATTGCCATGGTTCTGCTTATATTGGTTTTATCCTACTTCCAGTTGTATACCATAATAAGTTTAGCCACAAAGTGTCACGACCATCGATTTTCACTTACAAGCTTCCGAAGTCAGTCACATTCTGTGTCCAAGACAAGACACTATTGTACCCGCATCACGCACTTTGTGCTACCGACTGAGTCTGACCAATAACCACTTGGTGACAGTTTAAACCATCGGTTTAGACGGGAGCCTTGCGTACAGCTTATCTGTGTGGCATGTGTTGAGTGTGAATTGCTGATTATACATTGTGGTTCTGTGGTAACTACCTCGAAATATGTAACTATACTCTGTTCACCGAGTCGATCGAATAGTTAGAAAAATAACGCACGTGATTGGCGTCAAAAACGGGCCTAGGGCGAGTTCACATTGCATTATGTAATGGATTCTTCTTTATTGGTTTCTTTACACGTTAGCAAAATACCTAAATATGTACCAAGATTTATGGACAACACATTTAGTTTGTTTATTTTTCGATCGACTCGGTGAACAAAGTTATAGTTAAAGGAATTACATAAAATAAAGGTTTTGAATTTTTGAGCGTAGACTAACAGTAAGTCCCGGCTTTACACGGGTGTAATAATAAAACTATAGGCCTATAACCATCCCGACAGTCCAATCTATACATCGATCGGTGAAATAGGTACTTAATTTATGAAATCAGCTGAATAGTTTCGGAGTTTACCTTCGTCAAACAAACAATACCTAATGTTTGTTTGTATATATGCCTATTGGCGGCGGCGCTCATCGCTTGTCACTTGACCGCAAATGACCAAGTAGGGCGCGTGTCTCCACGTATAGGTTTTTGTTTAGAAAACAATCGGCCCGTTACCGGTATCTAGGCCGCGGACATTCGGACCCTAATAGATGTAAAGTAGAACTGTTGATGCATTGCATTACAATAAATTATGGTGAATTCGATGAAGATAAGCGTTTTGTATTTAAAACTTTATCCTTGCGTTACTGCAATAAGTAATTGTTATGATAATGATGATGAAAAGCTTATGTGCCCATGATATAGTAGCTATCTTTCAGTGAAAGTTCCATCAGAATAGATAAAGCCGAATCGGAGATTTTTTTAAATCAAAGCCAAGACGAACAATATACTTAAAAGTAGATTTTAGTTATGATATCGACTGTTCTTTCAATATTTATCTTAATAGGTACTTATTTAGCAAAATATTGATTTTGATATTACAAATTTTATTAATTTTCTCATTTTGAAATTATAATTACCTATGTACTAGATATGGCAAATAAAGAAAAACAATAAAGAAAAACTTGGAATAATTCATTTTTAGAGTTGAATGTTTTACAAAACAAAATATAATATTTACTTCTGAATCTAAATACTTGGTTATGGTGTTGGTACCTATCTGTACCGGTCTGGTACGGTGCGCTGGATGTGGAGAGAATCTTGAGGAAGGTCTTGAAGAAGTGAAAGGCCCGGCTGTTGTGTTGCTACTACTTTATTTTCGAAAATGTGCGAGTATTTATAGTCCTAAGGGAGCGCGTAAAAACACCACGCGCGTTACAACCACCCGTACAAAATGTACCGTTTTACCCGTTAGGTCTGTTCTAAGAATTTGTATTGCGTGTTTATTACAAGTTTCTATTACCTATTTGGCGGCCCTTTTCTAACAATTACTATTGTGTAGTTATTACAAGTTCCAGAAAATCTGTTTATGATTCTATTTGTTCATTCCTCAGGCTATTTTGCCTATATTTTTAACGATTATTGCGAGTCCCTATTTTATCTATTTATTATCCCATTTGTTCGTTCCTCAGCCTATTTTTACCAAGGTATATTTCTCACGATTAAAAATTAACACGCATTCCTTACTTATTAAATTCCCACGCCTAACTATTTTTGGTACAGTGTTTTCCTATGCTTTCACTATAATCTAAATAAACTTATTCTAACACTTTAAACTTTTGAGGCGTCGTCCTGCACATTTCTCCCGCCGTACAACCGCGTTGTACTTCCTATGGGTGTAGGGCGATGTCGTCTGCCGCCTGCAGGATCACCAGCTTCCGGACAGGCCGTCGTAGCGTCCCGTTCTTGGTCGTCACGTCGACCGTGCGCACGATGCCGTCGGGTCCGGGGTATGTTGTGGCGACCTTCCCACGAGTCCAGAGGTTCCTTGGCTGATTGTCATCCACTATTTTCACCAGGTCATCAGTTCGGATCGGGGGTCCTCGCCCGTGGGGTTCGCGTCGGTTCTGTAGTTCGGGAAGATATTCCTTGAGCCATCTGTTCCAGAAGAGGTCTGCTAGTCTCTGGGAGGCTCGCCAGCTCGTTCTCGTCGCCGTGTCTCTCTCGCTGAAGTCGCCCGGCGCCGTCAGGTGTCCCGGTCCGCCCAACAGGAAATGGTTGGGTGTCAGCGCCTCGGGGTCGTTCTCGTTCACCGACACGTACGTGAGTGGTCTGCTGTTCACGGAGTATTCCGCCTCTGCAAGAAGTGTGTGTAGTACTTCTTCTGAGGGGAATCGTTCATGTAGCGTCGTTTCTAGTGCGGTCTTGACGGATCGGACCATCCTTTCCCAGGCGCCCCCCATGAATGGGGCGCCCGGAGGAATGAATCGCCAGGAGATGGTCTTCAAGGCCGCGTCCTCCGCTGTCGCTGTGTCGATTGCTCTCCGTAGTTCCTTGTCGGCTCCTTTGAAGTTCGTTCCATTGTCCGACCAGATCTGGGCAGGCTTGCCGCGCCGTGCCATCATTCTCCGGAGTGCCATGATCGCGGAGTCTGTGCTGAGGGATGCCGCTATCTCCAAGTGTACGGCCCGGGTAGTTAGGCAGGTGAAGATAGCGACATATCTTTTCTGGTGGGTTCGGCCGACTGTTACTTGTAGCGGGCCGAAGTAGTCCACCCCGACGTATGTGAATGGCCGCTTGTGGTGCGCCAGACGACATGTCGGGAGATCTCCGGTTCTCGGATGCGGCGGGTTCTGGGTCCTCATCCGGCAGAGTAGGCACTGCCGAATGAGAGTTCTCGCGATGGGTCGTAGCCGCAGGATCCAATATTGCTGGCGACACTCGTTGACGGTTCCCTCAACTCCGGCGTGATGTCTTCGCCGGTGAACCGCTCGGATCCAAAGCTTCACAGTTTCGCTATTTCCGTCGAGTACCAAGGGGTTCTTCACTTGATCTGGTACCTCTTCGGCTGCTTGGATCCTACTCCTGAGTCGTAGGGCTCCGTCGGTGTAGGTCACGCTCAGCTGATGTAGTCGGCTTTCCCGACTGATCGGTTTCTCGTTCTTGAGTTGTTCGATTTCGGACTTGAATGATTCTTGCTGCGACGACATCATAAGTAGGCCTTCCGCCCGTTCTATAAGCTCCGCAGTTAGCGGCAGAGCTTTGATGTCCGCTGTTCCGTGTGTTCTGACGGGTGGCGTCGGTCTCGCCGATTGAGGGTTCCTTCTCCAGTCGGGGTCGACGTCGGCGTTCTTCCTCGTTCTCCTGTAGTTGACGCGTTGGGTGGCCGTTTTGCAAAGTTGTACAAATTGCAAAACGCGCGCGGTGGTGCAGCGCAGCCTGTCCCAACTCGAAAACCGGGAGACGTCTGGAAGGGCTTCAGCGAGCCTCGGCTGGTTCTTGGTCGTGATGTGGTGAACCCTCTCTTCACCCGTGACGCCTTCGATCGGTGACGACGTCGTTCGTACTTCCGGCCATATTTCCTCGGGGAGCCGCAGGAAGTCCGGCCCGGTAAACCATCTGTGGTTTGTGTCGAAGTCGGCAGGTACGTTTCGGGTCGCGTCGTCCGCGACGTTCAGTTTGGTGGGCACCCATCGCCATTCGTCGACCGTGCTGACATCTTCGATCGCTGCGAGTCGATGAGCGACGTATGGCTTGTATGACCTCGAACCCGTTTTGATCCAAGTGAGGACTGTTCGGCTGTCCGTCCAAAACGTCTTTGAGTCGGGTTTTCGATCGTGTTCCTCGATGGCTGCCCCAGCGAGACGCGTACCCATTACCGCGGCTTGCAACTCGAGTCTCGGTATGGATGTGAGTTTCAGCGGCGCCACCTTTGCTTTTGCGATTATAAGCGACAAGCTTATGTCTCCATTTGGTGCAACCGCTCTCCAGTACACGACCGCTGAATAGGCAGATTCGCTGGCGTCCGTGAAGATGTGAAGTTGGAGTGTTTGCGTGTTACTGTAGTTCGAGTACCATCTCGGTATTGATACGCTTTTGAGATTTTTCAAATGTCTCATCCAATCTTCCCATTGTTCTGCCAATTCGCTTGGGAGCTCGTCGTCCCAAGATGTACCTCTGCGCCATACTTCCTGGAGGATTTGTTTCGCTCTGATGGTGACAGGCGAGGCGAAGCCGAGTGGGTCAAAGAGGGACATAACTATCCGCAGGGCTTCTCTCTTGGTCGGTGTCTTCCCATCAAGGAGTGGTGTGGAGATTCTCGCGAGGTTCAGGTTGAAGGCGAGCTCGTCAGCCTTTGGTCTCCACATCAGGCCCAGGACGCGTTCCGATGTTTCATCGCTTCTATATAATTCGGTGTTCTGTTCAGCGTCCTGTTCTCCGATTGCTTCTATTAGCGCGGGCGAGTTCGATTTCCATTGTTTCAACTCGTAGCCGGCTTGTTTCTGAATGTTGCGTACGTCAGTAGATATACGTATCGCATCTTGTAAGTTCTCGAAGCTATCTAGGTAGTCGTCGACGTAATGCTTCTTAATGATCGCTGCAGTCGCTTCCGGGTGAGACTCTCGATACTTTTCCGCGTTCATGTTCTTGACGTAGATCGCCGTCGAGGGTGAACTCGAAGCCCCGAAGATGAGTGACTTCATCCTATATTCCTCCGGGGGCTGGTCATCTCGACGATCCTTGCGCCATAGATATCTGAGTGAGTCTCTGTCGGCTTCACGGAGCTTGACTTGCATGAACATTTCTTTGATATCCGCCGTCACGGCTATCTCGTGCTGGCGGAATCTCATGACGACTCCTGGTAGAGACTGAAGAAGGTCGGGGCCCTTGAGTAGCATGTCGTTGAGCGAGATTCCCTTCGTCTTGGCGGCGGCGTCGTGTACCACCCGAATCTTGCCCGGTTTCATCGGATTGATGACGGCGAAGTGCGGGAGGTACCAGGTTCGGTTCGAAGTCTTCTCTGGCGGTGCTAGTTCGGCGTATCCCTTCTGGGTAAGAGCTTCCATCTGTTCGTTGTACTTTCTCTTCAGTTCTTCGTCACGATCTAACTTCTTCTCTATCCCGATCAGCCGTTTGAGTGAAGAATCGTAGTTACTGGGCATAACGATATCTTTGCTCTTCCAGAGGAGGGCGGTTTCGTATCTCCCTTCTTTGTGGACTGTATTTTCATTTAGGATACGAATCGCTTGCTCCTCTGGGTCGGTTCTGGGCTTCTTGGGGTTTAAGCAGATCGCGTCCATCGCGAAGTACCGTTTCACCATTTCTTCTATATTTTCATCGGAGGAGGCTTCTGCGAGGTGCGACACGACGTTTGCGCTCCGTCTGAGTGAGCGGCTCGACGTACCGTGAAGCACCCATCCCAGTGGCGTGAGGGATGCCACTGGCTGGTCCGCGTTTCCTTTTCTGGTCTCCGTGGCTAGAAGGAGATCCACATTATCTTCTCCGATGAGTATTCCCGGTGAGGCCTTCTCGTAGGTGAGTACTTCGCCGATGTCGCGCAAATGTTTGCAGCCGCTGATCAATTTCTCGCTGACTGCTTGCGGTGATGCTTCAAGGGTCCTCAGTGTGTTTGCTTTGATCTGCAATAACTTCTGGTTCGGACCCTTGAGCTTGATGGTCACTCTTCTGGATTCTGGTTCGTTAGTTTTCAGAGTGCCGATCGCTTGGATGCGCAGAGGATTGACTGGCCCTCGTGCGCCGACTTTTACTGCTATTCTCTCTTCTATTAGTGACACCGTTGAGCCATCGTCGAGAAGTGCGTACGTGTCTACCGTACCCTTCGGTCCCGATACTTCGACTGGAATGATCTTCAAGTAGGACTGCTTCTGCCTTGTCCACGTGGAGTTGATGACGGCTTCAGTTGGTTCTTCTTTAGGCTCGGACGGTTTCTCTGTTCGCTCGGAGTGCAACATCCGATGATGTAGATGTTTGCACTGATTGATCCCGCACGGCCTTGGTCGGCAGCGATGAGCCCGATTCCTGAAGCCTAGACAGCGGAAACATAAACGCTTGTCTTTGGCTGTGTCCCATCTTGCATCAACTTCTTGGTTCTTGAGTATTTCACAGTCGGCGGTGTTGTGACCTGTTCTGTCACAGACGAGGCACTTCTTCGATGGCTGAGGTTCAGTGATGGTGTTCACTCGCTGAGGACGCTTCGTTTCTTTGTTTGAAACGACATCTTCAGGTCGCGCGTAGGGCGCGCACAGTTTGGATTGCTCCTTCATGAACTTTTCAAACTTCATGAGAACTGGTTCTTTACTATCTTGAGTATCGGCGAATTTGTAGAAAAAGAAGCGCATTAACGGAGAGACCTTCTCTAGTAGTGCCGTAGCAACTTCTTGGTTGTGAAGATAGTGAGCGCAGTTGAGCGTTTCGAGGATGGACACGGCGTTGGTAACTTGCGTTGAGAATACACAGACGTCCCGTGGATTGTCGCTGAGGCGAGGTAGGTTCTTCAACGTGTCCATCTCTAGCATCGCGATAGATTCAGGGCGCCCAAATCTTGATTCCAGAGTCTCGATAATGTTCGATGGTGCAGTGTCGCTGAGGAGCAGGCTCTGCACGGCTTCTTTGGCTTTCCCCTTCAATGATTTTCGAAGCCTGTTCATGTTCTCGATCTTCGAGAACGATTCTTCCGTTTCCTTGTATGCTGCCCGGAACGGCAGCCATTCTCGATGAGATCCCGTAAATTCTGGTAGATCGACGAACTTCGGTCCATGTCCTGCTTTGATGGCACTGGTAATCGCTGCGGTTAACGATGTCAAATTCTGGTCCGGACTGACTCCCGCCGGTGCGATCGGTGCTCCGGCCGAAGCTAGCGTGTTCTGCTGTGCAGTCTGGATCCCCTTGACGGTCGGAGCTGGTGCTGCCGACGGCGCAGGATTCGGTTCAGGGTGATGGCTGGCATCGGTGATGGCCAACATCGCAGGTTGCGACTGGTGTAACCAGTCGTCCACTCGTTCGACGATGGGTTCTGGTTCGGAGTAGAGCGCCGTATCCTCTTTCTCCTCGTCTTCTTCGTCGTCGGAATCCAGCTCCATCCTTGCTATCCTGGAGGCGGCTATCTGGGCTTGAATGCGAAGAAGGTCTTCTTTGGCTCTTGCTATTCTTTGCGCTTTGGATCGGGACTGCGTAGACCTCGACTTGAGGCTTCGCGGTGGCGCTGGTTCGGTGGCCATCCTTTTCTTGGGACTGGCTCTCGGCTGCGGAGCACAGTCCCGGTCGACCGCCCTCGGCTGCGGGGCGGGATTGCCGGCGATGACCGTCGATGGAGTAGCTGGGGCATCACTGGTCGTAGATTCCGTTTCAGTTGCCGATCTGGTCCCGGAGGTGGCCTCCGGTTCTGTCGAAGTGGTGGCAGTCGTCCCCAACTGCGTCGTTGCTGTGGTCTCCGTGGATCCTGTGCCCTCTGACGCAGTCGCTGGGTCGGAGCTTGGCCCTGGCGTCCGACCCTTGCCAGTGGAACGTGTCACCGGCATTCTGAATGAAATCTTCTTTCTTCGAAAGTTCGGAGAGAGTCTTCAGAATTTTTCTTCGAATGTTCCAAAATCTTCAAAATTCTTCAATCCGGCTGTCGAAGGATCAAAATGTACCGGTCTGGTACGGTGCGCTGGATGTGGAGAGAATCTTGAGGAAGTTCTTGAAGAAGTGAAAGGCCCGGCTGTTGTGTTGCTACTACTTTATTTTCGAAAATGTGCGAGTATTTATAGTCCTAAGGGAGCGCGTAAAAACACCACGCGCGTTACAACCACCCGTACAAAATGTACCGTTTTACCCGTTAGGTCTGTTCTAAGAATTTGTATTGCGTGTTTATTACAAGTTTCTATTACCTATTTGGCGGCCCTTTTCTAACAATTACTATTGTGTAGTTATTACAAGTTCCAGAAAATCTGTTTATGATTCTATTTGTTCATTCCTCAGGCTATTTTGCCTATATTTTTAACGATTATTGCGAGTCCCTATTTTATCTATTTATTATCCCATTTGTTCGTTCCTCAGCCTATTTTTACCAAGGTATATTTCTCACGATTAAAAATTAACACGCATTCCTTACTTATTAAATTCCCACGCCTAACTATTTTTGGTACAGTGTTTTCCTATGCTTTCACTATAATCTAAATAAACTTATTCTAACACTTTAAACTTTTGAGGCGTCGTCCTGCACACTATCTATGATATTATAATTTTCCTATCGCAATCTTAATAAATAAATAAAATATCCTTGGACATTCCACACAGCGTCATCTAGTCCCAAGCTAAGCAACTTAATGCTTGTGTTATGGTAACCAGATGACTGATATAATACTTAGATACATTTTATTTTTTTGTAAATACATACATATTATAGATAATGATAAAAAACACCCAGACACGAAACAAATATCTGCAGAACATACAAACATTTGTCCCGTAGCGGGGATCGAACCCGCAACCTCTGCATCTGAGCCGGGCGTTCACCCAACTGCGCCACAGAGGTCGTCAATCTTAATAGTTGCTAAAAGTCCTTCAATCAAACAGATTGTAAGCCGGGTTCTCACGCTCAAGGTATCGACCAGCCAAAATAAAGATGCTTTACTAAGTGTTTCTTAAACAACAATTATTAGCATTTACTCAAAACAAAGCAAAAATTATATCCTACAGTGATTAGAATACTTGTAAATTTATAAGTGTGGGAACTTTGCAACAATGGCAACGAGTTGCGCAATCAAATGGCCACCAGTTGCCCTTGACGTTCTTGATTCTTATCCTAAGTACACGCTAAATACACATTAATATAGAGAAATACACGTTTTAAGCAAGCAACTGTGAAGTAATATAGGTATCTTTAGGGAATCCGTGGCTAGTCCGCCACGTATTGACCATTGTCTTTCCTGTGGATATGTTTTAACCTGAGACAGGTTTAGGTGCAGGGCAAGCCTCAAATACATCTCAACAATGTCCCAGGCACTACGGTGTACTTACTGTTAAGTGTAGGCAAATATTGGATCCTGATGCTGTATAAATCTAGTAAATATGTAAAATCCTATTTTTATGAAGTTAAGAATATGATCGTGAATGTAGTCGTAAATATGATGGAGAGAAAAATTTTGTTGAAAAAGTGGGGAAGGGTAAAGTTACACTTTTTTATGTTCAACGCAATTTGTTCTCTATTCCACAATATCCGCTTATTTTAATTACTTACTTGGACATCTTCAAAAATCCAACGAAATTACATAAAGATAAAAAAGAAATGTCTACCGCTCCCTAAGATACAGGTTCTACCGAAAAAAATATTTTTCATTACTCATACACGGAAAGTACGCACGAAGTTGCCTGATTATAGGGTTCAAAGTAGCATGTTCTGTCCCTAGGGAAAACAAGTACTTTCCTGCCCTAGGGCAGGAAAGTAAATAACTGTCAAATGTCAACTTCATTTTTGACATTTCTTTTGTGGCATGTCGATGCATGCTAAGTGTTAAAGTTCTTCTAACTCAATCAGATGCTAGATATTATGTCTCTCTTGCACGAATTTGTGCTTCTCTATCACTAATTATATTATATTTATTTATTTTATTTTATTTATTTAAATTATTTCATCATCAAAAAAAAACTACTGGTAGAATGCCTACTACTTTTATAGCCATTCTACTACCAGTCAGTATTTTTTTAATCTGGAACGCAGCTATGCCATGCCATCGTTAGCTGCTTTTAGTCAATTTTAAACTAGATTTAAAAAAAAAAAGCGAGACAGCTAATTTTTGTGTGTGAAATTTAAATTTTACGTCAATATTTTTGGTAATTTCCTCATATTCGTAATGAAAAGTAGAGTACATACCTCGGAAGAAAGGCCCTTCGATGCACTCGAACTATTATCGCACTCGCTGACGCTCGCGCGATAAACCATCTCGTGCATCGGAATCTGTGCCTTTCTTCCTCGTGTAGTAATCTACTATTATATCTTTCTTGCAGAAAGCAACATTATACAAGATATTATGATAATAATAATGTACCTATTAATACCTCCAGAGATCAGAAGGGGTGTTTGTTACACTGTTTTATATTAGAACTGACAATATCTCCCGATTTCAAAAGGATATTAAAGATCGAAGATAGATACAGTTATGGGGTTTTTAGGGTTCCGAAGGACCAATAACTAATAACCCTTAGTATAGGCAGGTATAGGTAATAATAATCGCAATGTCCGTCCGTCCCTCCATCCACGGCTTTACTTAGATACTATTGTTATTAGACAGCTGTAATTTGGCACTGGGATGTAAATATTCATACCACTGACATGGTGGTAAAATAAAGACGTACAAAAAGTATTTTTTCACCCCTACATAAATAAATAAATATCTTTGGACATTTCACACAGCGTTATCTAGTCCCAAGCTAAGCAACTTAATGCTTGTGTTATGGTAACCAATACATAGATACATTTTTTTTTTGTAAATACATACATATTATAGATAGATAACAGCCAGACACAGAACAAATATCTGCAGAACATACAAACATTTGTCCCGTAGCGGGGATCGAACCCGCGACCCGCGCGTCTCAGCCGGGCGTTCACCCAACTGCGCCACAGAGGTCGTCAAACACATGTGTAGCGAGGGTGACTTTTTTCCGGTTCTTACTCCTTAGTTTGTGGTATCGTTAGATATTTGGTGGTCTTTCGAAAGTATTGCGAGGTTTCTTAAACCATTTTTCTGTTTGAAATTTCCTTAAATCTAAATACTTGTAAATACTATCGCGTGGGCAGCGTCGGAACCTTACATTGAGCGTTGCCCGACATGTGCTTGGCCAGTTTTACTTTAGTATTGTCCTCCCGTTTCTCTGCAACTATATTGCAGATGAGTGCATCAGAAAAATGTAAAAATTGTAGCTGACTGGACTTTTTGTTGTCATTATTACGCTCAGAAATGCAGTAGATAATATCTTGCCTCTATATTATTTATTTATTAAGTACCTACACATACACGGTTGTGACCACCATTTTTCTTACACCGCTTTGTGTATATAATGCAAACCAATTGAGACCATAATTTTGATAGGTACAGGTTTAAAACCACCAAGGTTTATTTTAGTTTTTTGTAATGAGGCTGCTTTTTCGCTAAGACAATCCTTATGATCACGAACGTATGGCGACTGTACCAAGTACCAACAGGCGCAAGCGAATGTTTTACAGATGTCGTCAAAGATTGGTCGCCGACTGATTTATGGGTCGGCTGGTGCCAGTTTTTGTGACATGCTCTTGGCCGGAAGGATTTGAGTGATTTTGTGGTCAATGGGGCCTTGTGAAACAGTCATAAAGTAGAGTTGAAACTATTCTTGCCTCTGGCAATAAATAATTAATATCCTTACATTCCGCACAGCGTCATCTAGTCCTAAGATAGGCAAAATACTTATGTTATAGTAACCAGATGACTGATATGTAAGTAATGCTATCTATACTAATATTATAAAGAGGTAAAATTTGCTTGTTTGTTTGTTTGACGGAGGTAATCTCCGAAACTACTCAGCCAACTTCAAAAATTCTTACATTGATGAGTAGAGTGGCCTGTCTGGATGGTTATAGGCTATATTTCATCGCGGTAGTTTCATTAGTACACCCGTGCAAAGGGACGTGCTGCTAGTTATACACAAATTGCGCACAAGAATTGCGTGTGTATTCTCCCCTATATTCCGCTCCCCTCGCAGGAAACCTGTGATTAAGCTCATGTAGGTATTTACAAACGCACTAAAGTATCAAGTGGATGTTCGTATGAGCAACTGTTCTACCCTGCAATTGAATGCGTTATGGTTCGTTCGTTCGTTCGTATGTGTGGCCAACTCTGGTGATAAACTTCTAGGCCGCCTAAAGGCCTCTGTGTTATGGTAACCAGATGACTGATATAGTTACTTACTACTTAGAATTTATTTTTGTAATATATAGTAATATTCCTACATAGAAAACACCCAGACTCAATACAAATATTTACAGAACATACAAACATAATACCCAGAAATGAAGGAAAAAATAAAGGATCAGCATTGCCATTCAGCGCGGCAATACGGCCAGTGTCTTGGGTACGCTTCCGTCTGGCAGTGGTTTGGAGCAGTTGAGCTACCGTTTATAGACCGTTTGCAACAGTCCTTAGGCTCAACTGGTTAATATATTATGTATTGGTTTAGTTTCTGTAAATAACTCAAAACTGGATCATGGTGTTACATTTTATCAACTTTTACAATGATCGGTGACTTTTCAGAAACAAAACAATGCAGAACATGAAAGACCCAAAGTTCAAAAGTAAATAAAAACAACTTAAAAAAGCATCTGACGACCTCCTGTGGCGCAGTGGGTGAAAGCCGGCCTGAGACGCAGAGGTAGCGGGTTCGATCCCCGCTGCGGTTCAAATGTTTGCAGGAACTGAAAATATCTCGAGTCTGGTTGGTTTTAATGTAATGTAAGTAAGTGTTTACAAATTAATATCTGTGTAGTAGATGATTACTGATATATACTACACACATACTTTGATATAAAACCGTAAGTAGTTTATTTTGCTAAAAGCATTAAATAAATGCTTAGCTTATCTAGCATGACTAGATGATGTTGTGGAGAATGTCCAAGGATGTTTATTATTATTATTAAATTTATTTATTTATTTATTACACACATATAGTAGACTATATAGTTTGGCTATATAGTTTGGCACCAAATTGTTATATCTATTTTACATTAAGTAGTTATGAAATATGATAATAGGTAAAGTAAATTTATTATTATGTAGGTATGTGGGTAAAGGCTATTTACTCAAAAACAAGTAGTAGGTATACACATGAAACAATAAAATGAAACAAAATAAAAGTAACAAACAAAATTCTAACAGTTACATAGAGTAAAATATACAAAAAAAAAGAATAAACAAAAATGTTCTTGTCGCTTATTTCCTAGTCTCTGCATATTGAAATACAACTCTTTCCAGTTGAGTATAACTATCCACAAACACATCAGTGTCTGGGTATAACTTAACAAGCTCGTTTATGTGATGTTGAGCGCGGCAGATAGGAGATTGCTGTCGAGCTACAGTACGTGCGTATAATGTTGCATATTGAATAAAACCCATAACAATTGTTTTTATGTCGATGTTCGCGCTGTCGAAATGTTTTCGTCAGATGCGATGGACAATGCTGAGACTTGAAAAGAATTTTAAGCGAGCTGTCCGTAACTATAATACCACACTGTTTTGTGGCAAACTAAAGATATTGCTGAAAATTATAAAATACGTGTAGTAAAATAACCGATAAATATGTAGTTTTATAGTCTTTTATTCTGATAATCAGTTACGAACAAAAAATCCATCGTCAGGAACAAGATTGATCTAAACTTATTTTTTACCAGTCTCAAGTTCTCAACAATCAATACTGTTACGACCTTGTTACTTACAAATTTAAGTGCGAAATATGAAAGTGTTGTACATTTTCTGGGGCAAGGTGCAAACCCAATAAACGTGTGATATCTCTTCGTTCAGAATAGTCATAACATTTATAGATAGACGATTATAACAACGGTTATAACTACAAAAAAACGAAAAAAAATTACTGACGATGAAAAAGTTAAGTCGGCAATTTCAGCATATTTCTTGAAACATTTTTTTTTTTTTTTCGAAGTTATAACTAACTTTTAGATAGATATTAGAAATGTATTAGGCTAAAGGGAGAATATATTGAAACGGAATAATAATAGTAACTTAGTTTAATTTAGTCCTTTTTCCCTGCTATTCCGCGGACTTTTTGACCTCCCCTCGTAACGCTACTAATCTGCTAAATCTAATAAGATTTAAAGAAAAAGACTTTAAATCTGCTGTAATTTTAGAGATAAGGTGTGTAAATATTCAAATAAATAAATTAATAATACATTCAGCACACTCACACACACAATAGAACACGTCGGAGATTAAAACAATTCAGGTAAAAAAGGTAGTATGGAAAGAGTAAATGTGTTTTCTATATCACAGAAAACTATTACTCCTTTCTATACACAAATTCTATAGCGTGGTACCCATGAAAAATACATTTCTACATCATTTTATCGTGTTGCAGCCTCTTATTGAAAGTCAATAGTAAGATATATCTATATAAGTATATCCTATACTCGTACCTTGCTAATTGTTGTATGATCATCTCGAAACGCTATAAAAAAAGGCATGTGACAGATGGGGGTCCGAATGCACATGCGAGAAATTACTATTTCATGGTAATTTCTGGCAAATCTTTGACCAAGCCTTTGTCTTTTCGTCAATGGTCATTTTTTTTTGCTGACCCTTCTTTGTATGAACTGTCTTGTCTTTGTCTTGTATTTTGGAACATATGGTGACCTTCTTAGAAGCTAGACAAATTATTCAATCTTTTGTGTTTGTTCATGGTTTCTTTTTGTATGTTCACATACCTACTATTAAAAAAGAGAATTTATTGGTTCTGCATAAAGACTCGACGATTTAAACCGACCAATAAGTTACAATACTACTTACTACAACTCAACGAAGGCATTATGACAAATTTATTTGTCGTGCGTGTCGAAGCACAATTACAATAAAATACCTACACAAAAAACCTGGTTTATCAAAACCATGGTCTTTTTCCTATAATTACGTTGACAGATCCAATTTCCAAATTTTACCTCTTTATAATATTACCTACTATAGAATAGGGTTTGTGATCACCATTCTCCGTAATTTATTTAAATATGAGGCCGGTTAGGTCTACAGGTGACCCGGTGGAAAGGCATCCTTACTCTGTTCACCGAGACGGAAAAATAAACCAGCTAAATGTGCAGTCCATTTTGGTACATAGGTAGGTATTGCTAATTTGTGTGAAACCATTATAGAAGAATACATTACATAAGTGACATAAGGCAATGTGAACTCGCCCTAGGCCCGTTTCGACGCCAATCACGTGTTTATTTTTACTATTCGATCGACTCGGCGAACAGAGTAAAAGGTGGTCTTACTACGTCATGCTTATGCCTACGCATAGCGGATTCGGACACTGGAGCTGTCATAATGTAAACTGTATTCGACATTTTTATTGAAAAGTCAAGGATGTGGAGTGCAATGCTCGTTCGCCTACACATCTGCGTGTTTGTTAAGTTCCCCATACTTAGAATGGTGTGTAAAATGTTACTTTTTCTACTAATCCATACTTCCATACTAATATAATGATTGCGAAAGTGTGTGTGTGTGTGTGTCTGTTTGTTTGTCCGTCTTTCACGGCAAAACGGGGCGACGGATTGACGTGATTTTTTGTGTGGTGATAGTTGAAGGGATGGAGAGTGACATAGGGTACTTTTTATCCCGATACTCCCGCGGGAACGGGACTTACGCGGGTGAAACCGCGGGGCGCAGCTATCTATCTACATATATATCTATCTATCTATAGCCCCCAAGGTACCCTTTGCAAATAACAAACTACGAACGCGAGCGAAGCCGCGGGCAAAAGCTAGTATTATATATGCGAAAGTTTGTAACAATGGATGGATGGATGGATGGCTCTTTGCTACTCCTTCACGCTTAAACCGCTGGACGGATTTGAGTGAACTTTAGTAGTTATGATAGCTCATGAAAAAAAACGACGAGCTTTTAACATACTAGCAGCAAGTCCCGGCTTTGCACGGGTGTACTAATGAAACTACAGGGATAAAATGGCCTATAGCTATCCCGACAGTCCGTTCTACACATCGCATCGGGTAATTTTTGAAATCGACTGAGTAGTTTCGGAGATTCCCTCCGTCAAACAAACAAACCAACATTACTTCTTTAATAATAGAGGCATTTTAGCGCTCCTCTCATTATAGTCATGCGTAGGCGCATACTTGTTCATTGACAGGCAAAAAGCCGGCAGTGGAACAATAATATCATATCTAAGGCACAGTCTAAGTCGCTGATCTGATAAAACCGGCTACAGAGTAATTTTTGTCACGACTTAGTAATTACACGGTTGTCATGTCACACTACTCATTAGATTCTTGGAAAAACGAACTTAGCGTCCATTCACATGATTGAATAGAAGCGGCTTTAGTTCCAGAGTCATGTGTTTTAAATTTTATGAAAATTATTATAATGCATAGGAAAGCGCTTACGGTCGCTCGTCGATACTACGAGTATATGGAACTATGTATGTACCTAATATGGTAAAACCGATTAATTTACAATGATTTGACAATAAAAGTTTAATAAATTCAATAACTTAGTATCGTTCATAAAATATTATCGCATCTCGTAGGAGCACGAGAGCCTAGATATAGCCTTTTGTGACGTCACATCCAATTATTCCAACATCTAGTTAGAGAAATATTATATTCTAAGAATATGTTTCTTGAAAAACAATACTAGATACCTTTACCAGAAAATACTAAACAGAATGAAAATTCTATTAGAAATGTAGGGATTGTTTGTGTTATGGCGTCTGACAAAGCGCTTAATTACATTTTGCGGTTTGCAGAGAGTAAAATCATTTCTGTTGGACATTCACAGCCAGTTTCAATAACCTATCTATCTCTGTTTTTGCTTACTTTCGTTATTGATTTGACGTTTTTTGTATGGAATTAATAACAAATATCTACTAGCAGTAAGCAAAATCATTAGTCATCATTCGGTCCGGTTTTAAGAAGCCGTTTATTGTAAATGGGATTATTAACAACAATTCTTCTATCTATAGGTTTGAAGCCGTACATTATTGGACTTTTCGTTTAAGAATAGAAGACAAGCTTTCTAGTAGCAGTGATGGGCTTGCAACTCGTCAGATATGGCATGCTAGCTTCTGCAAAAGGAGGGCATGTAACAAATATGTTTATTATTATTATTATTATTATTACGAGCCTGTAGCGTCCCACTGCAGAGCAAAGGCCTCCCTTCCTTCCTTCCACTAACAAATATGTAACTTAAATAAATCATCTTCAGACATTCTAGATACCCGTAGATCAGAGAATGGTTATGTCTATGCTTTTAACTCCATCATTTTATGGATGGAAGAACATGGACATGGATTGGACATAGGGTTTACTCTGCACAGCGAAAAAGAAAATTTCGGCGTCAAATCGCAGGTCAGCTTAAAATTGAATTTGGTGAAACTCGTAAGGTTAACCAACAAATGCTGACCTGCGATGATTGTCACCATGCATCGTTTTCGATTTGTAGAGTAGAGGCATCTTTATTCTGTGGTAGAGGGACTGATTTACACTTGAGTAAAGTCTCCGAATACGGACCTAAGAGTCTTAACATTGTGTTTATACAAGTATAGTAAGTCTTAGTTAAACAGTCATTCGACTAATTAACTGAACCATTTCGCTTGAAATTAATGCTTTAATTCCTTTGTTTATGTCCTTGTTCATTCTAAAACCGACGAATAAGTATGAGAACTGCAGAATCGAGGTCATTTTATACCTACTTAGTTCCAAACACAAGCTTTGAGCGGATACTACATACTTACTATTTTTTATAAGGAAATCTATATCTATACCATCTATATCTAACCTACTAATATTATAAAGGTAAGGTTGGTTTATTTGTTTGTTTGTTTGACGGAGGTTATCTCCGAAACAACTCAACCGATTTCAAAAATTCTTTCACCAAGGTGTAGAATGGACTGTCGGGATGGTTATAGGCTATTTTATCTCGGCAGCTTTGTTACACCCGTGCAAAGCCGAGACGTGCTAGTACAATAAATTTGGTGATAGTTAACCCTAACGGTTGCAGAATTTATATATCGATTGGCAAATGTAAACTCTCCCGTGTGTAAGTGATACGACTACCAACCTGTCACTTGTGCTTTCAAGTATGACGCTTAGTATCGATCGCGTTGCCTATCGTATTACATAATTAATGTACCTATATGTTCAAACACCTGCTAAATTGACATGTTTCACTATTAACATTATTTCATTTGAATGGTTAAAAGTTAGTTTTGTTTTTGTAAATCATCATTCCCCTGCCCTTGTCCCACACTAGGTGGGGTCGGCACAACATGTCTTCTTCTTCCATTCATCTCTATCACTCGTCAATTCCGTACTCACTCCTCTCACATTCATTCATATACTCTTTCACACAATCCATCCACTTCTTCCTCGGCCTTCTCCTACTTGTATATCCATCCACACTCATACTCAAACTTTCTTGGTTATATGACTTTCATCCCTCTTCATCACATTTAGTTTTGTTTCTGTAAATTTATATAACTCTTATGAGTTAAACTTAAAAAAAAATAACTTATTATTTATTATTCTCAGAGGATTGTACTATACATTATTTTTAAGCTATTGCATAGCTTCTATCGCAGGCCTTGAGCGTGGAGACCGAATAGAGAAATTCCGTAATGAAAAAACCTAACGCTTTAGTTTAGCAACTCGCCTCTAGGTGGCATGCAATAGCTTTACCGCGGCAGTCCCCTAGTGCCACACGTCTTTTTTTGTATTTTGTAACGTTTACGCTAGCATAATTTTAGGGAGAGTTCTAACTGTTATAAATACTAACTCTACCATTACTATACTTCATTTCTTGAAGTGAGCTAATAGGAAGAAAATAAACGCACGTGATTGGTCGTCGAAAATAATTTTCCATTCTTGGATTGGCTAGATTTGACAATCTAGCCAATAAGGAGATAGCAAATTATTTTTGACTAGCTGTGCCCCGCGGTTTTACCCGCGTAAGTCCCGTTCCCGCGGGAATATCAGGATAAAAAGTAGTCTATGTTACTCGTGGATAATGTAGCTTTCGAATGGTGAAAGAATTTTTAAAATCGGTCCAGTAGTTTTTGAGCCTATTCATTACAACCAAACAAACAAACAAACAAACAAACAAAGTTTTCCTCTTTATAATATTAGTGTAGACAACCAATCACGTGAGTTTATTTTTTCTTCCTATTAGCTCGATTCAAGAAATGAGGTATAGGTTCAATCACGAATTTTGCAAAACGCACGAGTTTTTATAACTTGGGCCCCGTTTCTTAAATACCATTGAATTATTGTAACTGTTGTTATACGTTAGATTCGCAGTAATAGAAGCACCAGCTAATTAGTCATCACATCTGCTGTTTTCATTAAGACTTCCAAAAAGCTATGTTATTAAACTATCAATTCGTGTATGAGGTCACCTCTAATGCCCGAATTGTATAGTCAACGTACGGATGTAGGTCATCATTAAATGTATGTAACTTTTTGTCAGATAACAACGTTGCTATGGCGAAAGTTGTACGGCCATCCGTAAGTTGGTTATAGGAACCGGCCGTTAGACCGCGAATTAAATTATTATTTTCCATACATTACCTGGAATTATTTAAATTTAGTATTATCTATATATTCCAGATGGTATATATATATATGTTCCAGATGGAAGGCGGCGTCGGGGTCGGCCGAGAAAGCGTTGGCGGGACGATCTCGTCACCTTCGACGAGGAATGGTGGGACTCCGCCAGGGATCGGGATGGTTGGAGAAGTTTGGGGGAGACCTTTGCCCAGCAGTGGGACGAAATAGGTTAATTAAAAAAAAAAAAAAAATTATCTATATGTGGACCGGCCATTACTTAAAAATGATTTATTGTAATAGTTTTCTGGTAAAATTACAATCACAATAAAAAATGTCTCCGAATCTATCCAGCATTTTGTGCGTTAAAGGAGTTATGAGAGAGAAACTTACATCGTGTACATATTTACCATTGTGTATCACTTAAGTGTTGCGTTATAGTAAATAGTTACTCTGTGTTTTAGAAGCTCCTGCTATTAATAATCGCCTACGATGCATACCAATATGACATAACTAATAAATTGCCGACAAAACAAGTAACTTCAAGTTCAAGTTGAGGAGACGCTACATTATTGCATAAAACTTTGAAGTTTGATCATTAGTAGATATTAATACGATCTGAGTTCTATTAATGTATTGAGTTCCCGTTCCTGTGGGAATACCGGGATCAAAATATTACCTATGTGTTAATGCAGGGTATAAGCTTTATATGGTACCAAATTTCATTCAAATTTTTAAAGCCGTTGAATGGATTTACAGACTTACACATGATAGGAACTCCTAAAGAAATAACAACCTTAATGTCGGCTAATATAATGTTGACTGGTCCAATATTCATAAATGGGGTTTGATAAGTCTTGTCCAACTAGCAAAAGTTGGAAATAGTTGTCCCAAGTTGGGACAACTATTTCCAACTTGGGACTCCCAACGTCATGCCGAAACCGGTGAATAAAGTTTGAACTGTCTGCCTCTGATAGGGACAGATCAAACCAAAATTCTCTAAGGATCAAACTTTTTCCGATCTGACCCCATAAGGAGATAAAGCAACAGATCAGAATAAATCAAATTAATAAGTGACATTAAATAGTAACAAAAACTATGAAACAAACAAGTTTTTAAACAACCTTTATTTAGAGTTTCACTTTAATAAAAAAGTAAAGAAAAACTTTGTCTAATAACCAGTACATAGTTAACAGAGATATTGCAAAATATACGATTCGCCACTGCTAGGCATGGCCTCTCCTCGCTTGTGCAAACCTACTCTATCTTGTACCAGTCTGACCCATGTACGATCTACTGTTTTGACTATGTCGTCTACCCAGTACCCATCCAGCAGGCGATCGAACCACGTTTCTATACTTAGACATTTTTTATTTGACTTGCATGATCTAAGCATTGAAGTAACATATTTCTTCAACTTACTTATATGCAAAGGCATGAATCTTGCACCGTGTGAGTGAGACTTCATTTAACTGGAATACCTGGAAATACTAGTACTTACTCCTTTTTTAATACTCCTTTTTAACAGCTGAGTGCTTCCATGCCTCGGAGGGCACGGTAAATTATCGGTATCGGCTTTTACAGCCTTTAAACCATGACGGAACTCAAAAGGCCCTTTTTAGGCGGCCTAAAAACTACCGTAACCAGAGTTAGCCACTTGCTCTCACGAAATAACGAACGAATGGGACTTAAGTCATACAAAATAGCAATCATTTCGAAAATCGCCGAAAAAATTAAAACGACGAGCACAGTTGGTCATTGGCACACTAATCGATGTTGGATAGCGGTAAATCTAGTGATGCTGTTAACACTTGGATGCTTCAATCCATAAGCCGTTTGATTGGCAAAACGGTTATTTAAAATTGCTTTACTGACACTCATTCTTAATACCGATAAAAAAGGGGGGTATTCCTCAGTGCCCACCAATTGATGCGCGGGGCAACGGCGAACAGACCGCGAAAATATCTGCTTTTTGCACAATATGTGGGTTAGAAATGGCTTGATGATGATGAATGTTTTAATTTAAGTAGTATAATATGTACATGTATGTTTAGGAGGTTTGTATTTCTCATAATTTATGTAAACCACTTATTAACCTATTAATTTTAATCTTGTCCATCCAAAGGTTGCCTGGATGATATCGCTTTCATCGATATAGTCGCCAATTGTACACTTGTTTGAATGTACTTTTCTATTAAATCTTTTATACATAGTGTCTGGGTGTTTTCTATCTATAAATGTATATTGCAATGATTGATGTATTCACAAAAAAAATGTATCTAAGTATTATATCAGTCATCTGGTTACCATAACATAGCATTGAGTTGCTTATCTCGGAACTAGATGACGCTGTGTGGAATGTCCCAGGATATTTATTTATTTATAGTATATACCTTTTCAATCTCTACAATGCACTAAGCATCCCTTTAAGCGTAATCAAAGATCGCCTCCAGACTCCAGAATGAAAAACTACGACTGGTTCCCGACATGTGTTCTTCATACAAAATCTAAAGTATTTTAAACAACTTCGAATTTGTATGTTTTATCTAAAACTCAATTCAATAGCAATAAACTGAGATAACGGCTAACATAAGTAGGACAAATAAACTTGTTGTGCCGACACTGATGGTGATTTGATGAAAAACTTGATCCAAATGTTTAATGAGAAAATTAAAAGCAACCTAGACATTTATCATGTGTATCTGAGACTTCAAGAAGAAGAAGTGTTACACTAGATTCAGCATTCGGGACCATAACTCGTTCAGTTTGTCTGAGATTTTATTCAATACATTTTATACCAAGGGCATCATAGAGTTATTAAATTCTTAGAGGAACATAAACACGTTTGCCGGGACTTGTTTCCAATAAAATGTTCACTTATTCGTTTTTTAGGTAGTTCATAGACTTAATTTAACAATATTCTTCAATAAAGTTCGCGAGTTATTATCTTTTAGACCCAGTTCACACGGCATTGTCCTGCACGTTTTTTTCGTATTCGTTTTTTAACGTACAAGCACCCAGGTCTTCACACGGTAAATTATCATTCGTGTAAAAAACGAATAGCCGCAGAAAAGTGAAGGAAACAAACCTATACCGTGCCACTGCGAACCGAATACGTCAAAGTTCATTCGATTTGCTTGACGCATGACGTATGCGTTTAAACGTATAAGCGGTACACGTTTTTTTGCAGTACAATCGCCGTGTGAATGGATATATGTACGTTGTATGGCCACTATATTTACGTTAAGACGTATAATGCAAAAAAACGTGCAGGACAATGCCGTGTGAACTGGGTCTCACTCTGCGAGCTATTTTTTAATAAAACTCGCTGGATGTTATTTAAGTTCAAAATACGTTGCTTCTGAAGTATAATTACACTCGTATTAAACAGCTTCGTTAAAGGAAGTAATATCTTGGATAGACGGAAGACGGAAGGCCGACGGGAAAGGCGAATATTGAATATGCAATTTCTTACTTAAGCAACATAAAACGGCGATACCGGAGTCCTTTAAAAAGTGAGTGGATTAACCGACTTCAAAACCGGGTTCTATGTTTCAGTATAACGTCTTCGTCTTCTTACGACATATAAGTCTGTTATTTTTTTATCATTGTCACGCTATAAGAAGCTTTTTTTATTACTTACCTCTATTTATAGTACTTATTTATATGTCAGTTATAGGTATAGGCTATCGTGGTTTGAACAAGGCTGTCCTAGCCACATATGTCAGAAAATCTTATAAGCCGTTAGCCTTCATATCAAGTCACCACGGTCGCCAAGCAAGACCGCTTCGTTCATTATTTTGTATATACACTAGCGTCCCGTCCCGGCTTTGCACGGCTGTACTAACGACCTACGAAACCATCCCGACATTTCTACACATCGGTGTAAGAATTTTTGAAATCGGCTGAGTAGTTTCGGAGATTACTCTAAATGTTAGTTAGTATCTAAACTTCATCATCATCATTGTCAGCTTGGTAAAACCCACTGCTGGGCATAAGCCTCCTTCCCTGAACGCCAAACACTTCTGCTTTGGGCCTTTTGCATCCAGGTCTTACCCTGTACAGCAACTATGTCGTCCATCCATCTGGCAGGTAATCTTATATAGCAACATATTTGACAGTTGTTATCGCAGATTACTTTTATTTTTGATTCGCAACAATTTGATACAAGTTAGACAATCGGGGGCATAACAGCATAGCTTGTGCATTCTCCGCTTTTCAATGCGTGGTATCGCCATTTCAAGCTATGTCCGTCTCGTTTGCATAAACCTTAATGCAGTATAATTTGTCGAACCGGTCTTAGCCGATGACGTCACTTAGCCTGCCAGTATGAGTCGCTATAGTGTCACTTCGCCACATTTTTGATGTTAATATACCTTTTAATGTAATGTAGCCGTGTTGGCTAAGTGGATTGGTACTTCGACTTTCGTTCCGGAGGTCGTAGGATCGAATCCAGTCGGGCATCAATGGACTTCTCGTGTCGAAAAGTTTATATGCGCTTTAACACGAGCTTTAAAATAATAATATGTATATTTTATAACTTGCAGGCTCAAAGAAGGCTTCCATAATAAAGTCGAATACAAATATGGTTGTGGTCGTTATTACAAAGTCAACCAGTTCTACTTCACATTATTTAGCAATGCAATAATATTAAGTTAAAGTTGAAGCTATTATCAAAACAAGCCTATGTTGATATTTGTTAGTGCCCGAATTATATAACTTACGAACGGATGTCCGTAGGTTCATCATCATAGCAACTTTGTTTTTTACAACGTAAAATTTATGAAAAATTTTGACAGATAACAACGTTGCTATGGCGATTGCTTTGGCGAAAGTTCTACGGTCATCCGTAAGTTGGTTGGTTAGACACTTCAACTTTTAATTGTTACTATTGTCGTTTATTACGCCCCCTTCCCCTTAACCCCTCCCTACCTTCCCCTTTCCTCATAGGTAAGGCTGAAAAACAGCGTCTAATTTCACAGAAAATTGTCTATATTTTCGATCTCTGTTTTAATAGATGGGAAACAAAATGATAATCAAAAGACAACACTTTCATGACGTAACCGCCGCGTCGCCAGTCTAGAAATCTCTATAATTATTCCCAAACACTACCTACTGTTTCAAAAAACGATTGTTCTACACCATAAAGAAACATGCTTTACAATAATGAACTCTACTCGACTGTTATTAGCACTAGTCTAGTTATCTTTATCCTGTCAGCCATAGCAATTGTTTTTACTTTTATCGTACACACGTTTGTTATTACATTCATTGATCTCATTGAGTCAGTGAAAGTAACCGGTGTAAATTACGACGATAGCAATTTGATTTATACTGATTTAATGCATTTACTACGGGTACCCGAGCGCGAGGCAGATCGCCCATGAGGTGGACGGACCAAATAAGGGCGGTGATGGACGGACCCTTGCATGAGTGTGCAAGGAGGGCAGCTGTCAGAGAGGAGTGGAAGCGCGCAGTGAAACGTGTCACAAGGGGAGAACTACACTGATGACCACGACCACTCTGTCAAGAGTGTACCGAGCTAGAAGAAGAGAATGCATTTACTGCCCATGACTTACGTTGGCAAGTTGCGAGCGGCTTTGAAGGTGAGGACCGTGGTCGCTAAGCTGGGAATGGGTTATATTATAACACCACAGACAACTCATGGTTATACATTATACTATACTATACACTACTGTCGCGTTCCCAGGTAGTACATTATTTTGCTCCATAATGTTTTTCATTTTTACTAAATTACACTTAGATGAAAAGCATTAAGTAGTGATCAAGCAATCATTCGCCTAAGTTTTTAGCGACTTCCAGGTCTCTTTAGTTAATTATGTTCTACCTCTAAACTATACGTAGTTTGCGACAGCTTTCTCCAATAGAAGGTCAACAAACTATTGAGAGCTACTTATATAGGTACATTAGCGGTCTTATTCATATTGGTCTGGTAAATTTACTTTAACTAAATATCTTTTCATTGACTTAGGTGCTTTAATTAGGTACTTGTTTCAATATTAAATCTTACTTCAAAAAATATCAGATGTAAGCAAAACAACAGAATAGGTAAATTAAAACTTGCCGACAATTTCTTGATGAATTCTGCATCTTTTGTTCGACTTCCATTCAATCTGATATCTCAGTCTCCAAGCAACTCTGTCATTCGAGTCTGGGGATATCTCTCATCTGCATTTCACAAACACGGTTAATTAATTAAATACGAGTAATGCAAAATTAAATTAAATTTTAACGTAAAAATATTTGATGTTATAGTTTTATGTGTAAAAATAATGAAATGAAATATTATCACGACTGTATCCCAGGAGCGGTAGACATTTTCTTTCAGATCTTTATTGCATTTCCAAAAGCATAGTCTTTGACAATAATAATATCGCCTTTTAAGTAAAAATGTGTCAATTAAATTGAATGCAACTGTTAAGAGACATCATGTAAATGGTACTTAAAAGCTGGCTTGACGCATACTTTCCCTTGACTTCCTTTAGTTGATTGGCATTTGCTATCTAATTTAAAACAGGTAAATACCGTTATTTAGGCATAGCATTTAGGTAATGTTTATCACGAATTACTAGTCATTTTTTTTAAGATAACTAACATAGGATAGGTTCTATCAGCAAAAGCTCCGCTTTTCCAATTTTGAAACAGTATGGCTTGCAAGATGTTAGATAACTGACCCTGCCCTTTCATTTTGACTTTTAATTTTGACCAATTGGAGACCTAAACATCTGTTTATTGTTGTAAAAGCAATTTGTTTTATTACTTTTACGATTGTAAAGAACTGACCTGTTATGAATGTTTTCAAAACTTTATGATGGATCCCCGAAATACTTTGTTGCTATTGGTGTTCGAATGTCGCATAGCGGAACTGCGGGTATGGAAAAATCATTCTTATGGAGGGAAGGCGACGCTTTGGGTGATAGTACACTAAAAAAATTTAAAAAGTGTATAGAAATACATACTAATGAAATTCACACGCTTGTTGAGTCGGTCCCTAGGTTAGGATTCTATACAAGTGCAATTCCGGTAAGTTCCAAGGGGCCACGCGCCATGTGGCACCACAGGTTAACCTACAGTTACCAGCCCTGAGAACCGGTCAGAATATCGTTCAGTGGCACACACACACAAACAAACACGTACAGGATAAGTGAAAGCAAAGCCGGCTCGATAAATCAATCAGTGGTATTTAGTTAGTCAAGTTTAACTTTAGTAAATTATCCGTTGCGAATTAGTTGGGATTGCTGTATTGCAACATAATTTCACATAAACTTCATATTATTGTGTTGTGAGCTCGCAGTGTTTTTCGCTTTATCTACTTTGTTGTTACTGTTGTGCTACGTATATTTAATAAGCTTTGATTTTGTAATGAGGGATAGCTTAGTGTAGCGTCTAAGACAAACCGAATGCGGTTTTTTAGATGTCCGTAAATTGTTATTTAAGCGACATAAGTATATTTAAATAAAAATAAAAAATAAAAATTAATAACAGATTTGGAGGCTCCCTTGCCAAAAAAAAGCTGATATATCTGTTATCGTCTCTTTTTATTTAAGAAACAAAAAAAAAATTCGCTCTTGTTTAAAGAAGAGCGAAATTTTTATTTTGTTTCTTTTGTTTATTTCTAGTTTTACTGTTTTATCTTTGTGTTTTAGATTTGTGTTTTTGTATTTACGAATTTGTAAAGATTTAATAGATTTAAGTAAAGTTGTAATGTCTTAGGTTAATTACCAGTAATGATACAAACTTTTTAAATAAATAAATACCTAAATAAAATAACAAAATCCATACAAATGTGCAACTTTTTTATTTATTTAACTTATAATATTTTAGTCTTAATCAGAGGCTAGTCATCCAAGAAAGTTGCTTAAAACTTAACCCTATTTTCACAAAGATTAAGTTTAATAAGGGTTTTAAGAATTATTTTTCTTGTTACTCTCATAGCAATGAAAACAGATTTAATAACAGATTGGCTAAAGCAAGTTTTCTAGACCAATATGAATGAGACCATTCACTTTTAAATTGGCTCTTTGTTCTACAGAGTTTCCTTCTAAACTATTAATGTTAAACTTTACCTCTTCATAAAGTGTGTATAATTTACGTTCTAATGACACATATGAAATGGTTAAGAAGTTATTTACTCTACGACTTTAAGGAGCTTAAGGTCTCTTATTGTATAGAATAATTATGAGGAGGTAGAGTTTTTTGTTTTAGTTTTTAGGGGGTAATCTCCGATACAAGTCATCCGATTTCAAAAATTATTTCACTTATGTATAGAGTGGACATTCCGCATAATCATAATCATCATATCATATGCTATATTTTATCACTGTGAAATCCCCATTAGTTTACCCGTGCAAAGTTGGGAGGGGCTGCTAGTTATATCTCTACTAATATTATAAAGAGATAATGTTGGATTGATTGTATGGAGACGTCATTCCGCGCCGCGCGTTTTCGTCAGCGCGATCTAGAATCGGGTCATTTTTACTAAAGCCATCTAGTAGTACTGTAGGCTATATTTAGTCTCGGTAGCATTATTACTATTAGTACACCCGTGCGAAGCCGGGACGTGCTGCTAGTTATTAAAATAACTTGATACGAGCGCGTTCAACTCTTTTGTTTGTAATTTGATTCAAGGCTTAAACTCTTGAACTTTAAATAAGGAAAATTGAAGACGTGTTCCAAGTACTTAATTGTAAATGTTTGGTGCTATTTGAACTTTATTTTTTTAGTTCTAAAGATGACATTTAAAAGGACTTGGTCAAGTCAAGTATCATGATCCTACAACGTTTTATAAGTAAGGTATGTATGGGGAAAAATCTTGACGTATTCCTATCTTTAGTTAATACCTACTAGGATATAATACAGAGTACATTTTTATATAAAAAAATATAAAATTTTAGTTTTTAAGTAGGTATTGTAGTTTTTTTTGTTTCTGTCTGTTTTTCCCTCAGAGCAATCATCTTCTTTTAAGGTTTTTCCATACGTATTGACCATTGTCTTTCCTGTGGATATGGCCGGCTATGCCTATTCCAAAGTAGTAATAAAAAGTAAGATGACATGGTAATTTTTAAATTGGACAGTTATATTTCAATTTGTTTGAATGACAGATCTTCTGATAAGTATGCTAATAATAAAAGCGAAGTGAAGAATATAGATAAATAAATTCATAGATCGATACAATTATCGTCAAGAAGAGTGAAACTTTACAAAGAAAATAGCGTGCTGTCTATAATTACAATTAGAGTTCCGTAACAATTTTTCTAGAAATCCTGATTTTCACATGTTACAATTTATTTGCCTAGGGACTGCATCACAGTTTTTTAACTTTCGCAGTCTCATCGTTTATGATATTTATTGTGCACACTGTATTTTTTGTACTGAATAAAATCTTTTATTATTATTATTATTATTTAGATTTTGTTTCATTTGTACTCACTCACTTATGTTACTTAGTCACAAGATAATTATATAAAACCAATATAACGTAGGTAGGTACAGTTTGGGACTAATATAGGAATGTAAGTAATACACAGTAAAAAGCAACTTGGCAAGTGTTTTTATAAGTTAGTAAACCGATTAACTAATTTACTAGACCATTAAAGACAGTTTCTCGACAAAAACTTTCAATCAAGCATAAGTGGATATTCTTGTTTGACCACTGGAATATTCAAGAATAATTAATATAAAGTACCTATGTTTGCTGATTTTTATGCAGAACATTTTGAATACAGCATCAAAACATAAGTATTTATGTGCTCATAATACTATCTGTTATGTAACATAGGAGAGAAATATAAGAGTAAATATGGAAAACCGTTTTGATTCAAAAAAAGGAAACAGTAAAGTAAAATATTTTTATGGAATTTTTTAATTGTATACAAAAGTTTCGCGCATCATAAAATTGATAAAAACTTTCCAGTTAAATGCACAAACACGAGGGCATGGTCATCGTGGTTACGTTACATTCACTTATACCCTATTATACAAGTAGGTTCTTTAATGAGGACAAAGTTTCGCAATTAAGTGATGGTATGGAGGTTATAAAATAGGTACTACGAAAGGGTAACATAGAGTTGATGGAGGTTAAAGCTATCTAATATCAGGCTCGCTAGGGCGCTGGGCGGCGCTTACACACGATTTTTCGCGTAATATTGTTGAATTGTTCATTGTTCCACTCACCTTGGGTCAGCGCCGGCGCGAGAACAGCGCTCCAAATAATGAGGCAAACACACAACATTTTGCAATTGTCAAAACTTTATCTATACAGAACCCTCACACACATGACATCACGCACAGCACATTTACACTGGAAGTTCAAAAATCCGCGCGAAAGTAAAAGTTTGACATTTGGTTGCGACGCAGGGGCAGCACGAGGAACGTCGAGTTATGCGTGAGGCGGCTGCAGACTGAGCGCTCGCTCCCCTCTCGTGCTGTGGTCGCCTTTCACCGTTACAATTTGTAACCCGAAACACAGCGTTGAGCAAGGCTGTATGACGATTGACATTCAACAAAAACCGCCTGCACGGAAATAGCGTGTTTATGAACGCAGTGGAGATTGACCCGATTTTAATTTGGACTCCATTGTTTCCGATAAACGCACTCAAATTGCACAGAATAGTATCAGCGTTTAATAGAATCTAGAGACCTGTTTTAATTACAGAATTCGTAATTTTCTTCACTTCTGTGCTTAAGGGCTCTGACTCTCATGTATAATATTATAGAAGGGAAAGTGTGTGTGTCTGTCTGTTTGTCCGTCTTTCACGGCAAAACGGGGCGAAGACTTGACGTTATTTTTTGTGTGGTGATAGTTGAAGGGATGGCGAGTGATATAGGCTCTTTTCAGTGAAACCGCTTGGCGCAGCTAGTTAAGTTAAAAAAATACATACTTACTTACAATACAATGCTTTATACAAACACAGGTTAAATATTAGAGCCACAGTTCTGTGTCAAAATGTTTTAAGTAAGTAGTATGGATTATATTGCAAGTGATACTGTTTCGCTCTAACTTAGTTTATTTCCTAATAGCGTATTACCATTTATTTTGAGATTAAACCTAAAAAGGATTTTGGAAGGGTTGTTGAAATAAAACACTTAATTAATGTTCTTTGCACACCAATATTTATTTTATTGTAGGTATCTATTTGTTAAAACACTCCAAATTTATCTACTCAAGATTGTATGTCCTCTACACATAAAATAAATAGTCCGTATTATCTAGAGATTAATTTGTTCAACATCAAGATTTTAACATCTATTCTACAAGTTATATTTATTTAGTTTATCTAATTAACTGTTATTTGTATATTGAGTTTAGGACTTCAGAAGGTAATACGTATTTTAATATAAGTTCGTAAATAAGTTCACATACTATATTACTAATATATAATAGTTCGTGACAGATTTTAAATATTAGAGACTTTAATATACATTCATGATGTTTTGTTTTGTTATTTCGTAAGGTGGATAACGAACAATCAGGTAGTGCTACTTGTAACAAGACTCTCGCTACAAAACTTTAAAATAAATAAGCAAATTTAAATCCTAAACTTACTACTAATGTAACTTGTACTACAAACGGTAGCACATTAAAGATAAGATATTATCTAATGTGCTACTGTTTGTTTAACCAAATAAAATAAAATAAAAAATAAATCCACCTTAAGTAATCACAAAGTAATATAAATAGTAATAAATCTTCAGTGACTATAATCAGTACAGAAAACAGTTTTACAAAAGATTATATTTTATTTCAAAATAGACAGGGTTACGTTTTCAAAATTGTTAAGTTGTAAACATCGATAAAAGATAGAGGTTAGTCTTTTTACAGTTTACTAAATTCGCTATAATTATAGATTGCATTTATGTAATGCTTAAGAACACAAGGTTTCGCAAATAACGTATGTGTATACTCGTAAACAATTCAGAGAATACATAATTTTCCTACGTATATATTTTATTTCCTCTATATTAAACAACTTTTGTTGTTGTAAAATTTTAATATTTTCCTATTCCCTTTTTCCCGATGTCATATCCTAGGTTCCTAAGCCTTCCTTTTCTCTCAATAAGAGCACCACGATTCCATTCCTTAACTTGCACTTAAATTATTAAATAAACTAAAAATGGCAATCTTAATTACCATAGAATACATAATATACGTCATTATGGTTTGGTCAGTTTCAAGCTGTAGTAGCAATATCTTAGAGGCCTCCTTGGATTCAGCTCATTTCTAACTGTGCAATTGTTGACTTTCAGACAAAGTGGCCAAACTGACCAAAAATAATGCCGTATAAAAATCAACAAGGAAGTATACCTTCCTGAACACATTTCGTGATTAGTGCGCTTCTTATGAACTGTTAAATACAGCTAAGTTAGCAAGAGACAAGAATTTCCTACTAATAATATATTTTTTTTTTATTTTCAAAGTAATTATTGAGATGTGCGTAGTCAACTCTCAAAAGCGGTGATATAATTTGGACCCGGCTAACAGTCGAGTGGCCCTAACGAGGCCAAAGGGCGGCCTTTGACACCGTTGCACTAAAATATCAGCTTATGTTTAAGCCAGACTTGTCAGTCAGACTATTTCTTCTAACATCATCAATTTCCTTCTACCCCAACAAAACACTTCTAAATTACTTCATAGATGACTACATTTTCATTGGCAACGAACAAATTGGCATTGAAGGATCAAGACGTTTAAAAGGGTTTCGAAAAACTACGATTAGAGATATAGATATGTACATTAGCGAAATTCAAGTAGGTTTTAGATTGATGGTTGTGCCATCGCACCGTCAACGATCCAAAGAATTCCATAAAAATACCTATAGCAGAGGCATTTAATATCATGATTACAGGCTAGAGTTAACATCATTCTCTTTATTTCATTCTGGCAATAATAAGAAACAATGAATTTGCTAATTATTATTGATATTTCGTTGCATCCCATCAAAGCTACCAGTATTTCACTCATATTGTCATAATGGTTTGGATAAGATGCCACTTGTGCGACGCCTCAAGCTGATGGATGTTAAAAATAGTCAAAGCTTAGTATAAGGTAATCACGGAGCAAAAGCATATTATTTCAAAAATTCAAAATACATAAATAGCCAACCTATGTTAAACATTTATAAAATTACCACAGATTCTAGTTTTTTTTGTGAGCAAATTAACTAGAATGAGAAATTAATACAAGTCACATCAATAATCGCAATAAGTTAATTTTCTAAAAGCACTAAACTTAGACCCACCGAGGCCGTTGATACGGACGGCGTTTCACATTTCCAAAATTCAAAGCGTTGTTACGTATTTGCGGCAACTCGCCGTTCCAGCAGTACGGCACGCAGAAATGTCGCGCGCGGAAGGATCGCAGGTGCGAACCTTCGGCCGCCGGCCTCTACATCACATACATTACAGGCGGCTCGCGGCGGGGGCTGTTCGTATTGCGAAGGACACGAGCTCCGTTCGGACCAATCTCGTAAAACTTACGCGGACGCCCACCGTTCGACTGCGCAAGAGGTCCCTTGCAGCAGAAGTAAATGAACAAGTCACGAAAAGCATCGCGGAAGGTATTATTCATAACGCTGTACACGAAGCTCGTCATGGTGGAGCGAAGCAGACCGAACCAGGTTAAGAGGTAATATTTAGCGTCATCGGCTTCGGGGTACAGGTTCACCACCAAAAGGTACGGAATCCAAGCGGCGACGAAAAGTAAGAAGCATCCGAGGTGAAGGTTGGTCAGACCCTTGTCCTTTTCGAATTGCGGGAGACGTTTAAAGCGAAAGAGACGGACCACGCGATCCTTCATGACGAAAGAGGTTTGGACAAGGAGGCAGAAAGTGACGATTCCGGGGATCACGTAGAAGATGAGAGAGGTGATTGCTCGGAACAAGTTATTGCCATAATGACGGCGGCTGCAGTAGTCATAATCTAGGTCGAAGTAGACGCCTACGCTGGCGGTGGCCAGGCTCACGCCAAAGTTAAGGACGGCCAAGGCGCTGATTGGGTAGACGATGCATTTACGATAGCATATGAACCCGCACACCAAACGAGTGTAGATATCGACTGCCACGAGCTGTGAACAAAACAATAAATATTGCAATCCAATTTAAGAACCATTATACTCGTAGCAGTCAGCAGTTTATAGCAACTCTAGCGATCCTTCCCGGCTGTCCAATTATTAAAATAAACCTCTTGAATCACACTATCTATTAAAAAATCCGATGCGTAGTTTAGATTTAAGCATACATCTTCTATATCACTCCTTTAAATATTATATAAAGGAGTGGTCTAAACGTAAGAGACAAAGTTTCTCTGAAACTACAAGTGCTACAAAGGTGAAATTTTGCATGTGAAATGTTGCAAGATGAGTGTTAAGAACGAATTGTTTGATCAGAGGTCAATTCAATGTCAGAGGTCACTTTTTTTATAACTTCTGTATGGTGACAGCTGGAACGTCAAAATTTTGAGTGTAGATTTTTGACCTAAAATAAACGAACACCTGTTTCAGGATTTTTCAAAATTTTAACCCTTATGGTCAATTTGGTGGGGTCAAAGTTTAGCATTTTTTGAAATTTTGCGATATCTTCGTAGCCAGAAGAGCTATGGCGGTGATACTTTGCATGTATGTTTTTTTTAATGCTAGGGCCGTTATTGACAAATTTTAAGGTCAAAGGTCAAGAGAGAGGTCAAAAGTTATATTTTTCATTGAAAATAAAGGTAAACCTGTTTGAGGTGTTTTCAAAATTTTAACCCTAAAGGGTTAAAATATTGAACTTTACAAATTTTAACTTTTTCTTTGAAACTACAAGAGCTGTGAAGCTCAAATTTTGCAGGCTGGTTCCTTGAGGAACATAAGCGCCGCTTTTTACAAATGAAGACTAGAGATTCCTGTTTCTAAAGTCATCGCGAATGAAAGTGACTTTGTTTTATGCTATGAAGTGATAATGGAATAAATGTTGGTCTCTTATGATGAAGCGTTACAGCAGAAGTGCTCAAACAGTCGACCGTGGAAAGAAAGTTGTTCTCAATTTAACTGTACGAGGGGTTAATTCACAGAATTACATTTTAAGGGTAACAGTTACTGTAAAAAAACTTGAGGTTTATACAGTTTATTAAACAAAAGTAGCAACAAACTACCAAAATCAAACATTGCAGATAGAAACTTACCATAAAGCACACGCTATAAGTATAGGTTGACCACTGCGTCATGATCTGCATCACATGGCATATCTTCAAATTCTCCTTCAGTTTGGAGAGCATGACCACGATCGCAGAAGGTACAACCATCCCGGTGATTATAAGGTCCGATAAGCCGAGGCAAGCGAGGAAAATATTACCTGAAAATAAAAATTTGATAATCGTGCTTTTAAGACAAAGGTTTGTCAAATAACTTTACATATAAATACAGACACTCATAGCGGACAAACTCCTTCTCCTTCTTTTTGTGTAAGGGTATTAAAATGTTTAACATGATTTGTTCATCGTGCTATAAATGCAATAAGGTAAAAAAATCGCAACGCTTGTTACGACGGACGTGCATAATCGCTAAAGAAATCGCTGTCGCTTCGCATCGCAACTTATAACTATAATTATTACCCTTCTTCTTCAGTTCCTCTGAAGTGAAGAATGATGCGATGAAAACGATGTTGGCAATGGAGCCGATAACTGTGAAAAGTGTCAGGAAGAAAAGGCGCCACAGCCAGGACCACTCATTGTTGAGTGTCACAGGAGAGAAGTCGCTGCCGCCCTCCTCGGTACCTGCCTCGTTATCGAGAGCCCTCAAAGCAGCAGACATGGCTGCTTTCCCTAAAAATATACTCAGCATTATTACAGACTAGTTGCACCCCGCGGTATTAACCGCGGTGAATAGTTCTCGTTCTGCACGCTAAATTGACAGTGCCGACTTTTAAAAGTCGTAAGGCGGCCTAAAAACTCTGTCACCAGAATTGGCCACTTGCTCATACGAACGAAAAAGCATACGTGTTAATTTCTAATATAAGCTATCCTGGTAACAAATTCCATTCAGATCTATAAAGCCGTTTGAGCGTGAAGAAGTAACAAACAATCACACTTATACACAAACAGTCGCCTTATAATTTTAGTGTGATAGCAGTTGGAACCGAGAAGTTTTTGGTACTGGCAATGGAATCACTATACAATAAAATAACAATATAGATGTGATTACCAAAAGAAATTATTTGATAGAAATAAACCTTCGATCTTCGTGTTTCAAATTCCCGTATCAAAAACCTGCACGACAAATCAGTGTACAACACGCTTTTAGTTGCCTGGGTTTTCATGAATGGGTGCGATATGTCGCACGTTATTTTGTAGAACATAGTGCTCGATAAGTGCAGTGAAATTGAAAGAGTAAGTTAACTCACCAAAATAAGTGCGAGGGGTCTCATCCATGCCGATGACAGCGGCTGCTTCGGCGAACAGCATTGTTGTATCTTATTGACTTTATGCTTGTAACTGCAACAATAAAAAAGGTATAAACACGCTTCAAGTTGGCAGTTTTTTTAAGTTTCTTTGAAAGTTTTGCAGAGTGGAGACGTAAAGTAGGTAAATAATTATTTAGATAAATCGATCGATGTCGAAAATACTTTTTAACTTTTTACAAGACATGTTGCATTGAGCTCTTTTTAAGCTCCGCACTATGTTCGTTTTTCATTATGTCTAATAGTCTTATTCATAAAGGTTTGTCAATTTAATAATATAATTTTTCTGTATTTATATATGTAATTTAATATAAGTTTTATTAATGTTTTTTTTGTTACTTCTACTAAGACGCTCTTTCCTACTATGGCGACAAAAATAGATAGCAACAGATTTCATATCGGTTTTAGCTAATATACTCGTAGGTTTACTGGTCGAATCGCGTTGGTACGTACTCTCCTGTAGGTACAGGAGTAGCTTTCCAGGCGCTTCAGTGTGATTCTAGAGATTATTTTCAACCTATACCTATTGTTCTACAGCTGGGTAAAGGTCTCCTCTTTCTCCTTTATGCTACTCAGCTGGGTGAGTGAGTACTTATGCCTAAAATCCTCTTTTCCATAGGACCTAAAGGATTACTTAAATATGTAGGTACAGTCTTATAAGCTAGGTGACTCTATTGCCTGTTCCAACGTAACTCCCTACACCGGGGAAATGACTTCTACTTGCTACCTGACCTGATGGTGCCTCCACACGTTGGCAGATTCTACAAACAGCAAACAGATTCACAAACAGCTTCTCAAACTGCTAACACAAACAGGCATCCCCACGTCTGTCGAACACGTCAGTCTGTTTGATCAACAAACATGGCGGATGTGACAGGAGCTGTATTCCTAAGATGTGATGTACATTTTTTCAAATCTTTCAAGGCATTTTTAGATCTTATTTTTTTTACCTACATTAAAAAAAAACAAGAAAAACATGCATTCTTAAATTCCCGTCAAAAAATCCCTTCAAGATCTGAAAATTGAACGTCCGCCCGCCCACCGCCTCTCACAAGGCCGCGAGCAACCCTGACGTGTGGATGGATCTCAAAACTGTTCGCCGAACACCCTTTGATCTTTGCAAAAAAATCGAGACCTTTCCCGAACAGCTTCAAACACATTCACATACAGGTCGACTTTCACAAACAGCCATCCACACGTCGCGCGTCGGCGTTAGCTGTTTTTTTTTTTTTTTTTTTTTTTTTTTGTGTTTGTGCTAGCTGTTCGTCGAGCGTGTGGATAGGCTCACACACCTCTTTTGCCTCATTCACTCGCATCACAATGTTATATGTAAGTGCGTAAAGGTATAGGTTCTAAATTCAAAATGCTTTGTAACACAACTCTTTGTGCATTTTGAGTACCCACTCCACTTTTGTTTCACTAAACCTGTGCCGTGACAACTTTTGAGCATTCTTTTACTGTTTTTTTTTTCAAAGAGGGATTTTGCGAGATTCAACAAGCAAAGCTCAGTAATTACCGATGTAGGGTTTGGATGGATTCTGCTCTGTAATTTCCATTTTAAATACTTATTTTTATATTAATGTTATTAAGTACAACGGGAAATTACTCAAATAAAAATATTGTCGAATTACGCCCGAATTACTGAAACTATTGTTTCAGTATTAAATAAATAATATAAATATCCTTGGACATTCCACACAGCGTCATCTAAACCCCAAGAATACGCACATTATAAATAGTAAACACCCAGATACACAGAATAATATTTCTAAGTAGGTATTAATTATACCTAATGTAGGTTTGTATTATTGTTTGTCAGAGCAATAAATAAATGTTTAGAAGAAAAAAACACTTATTTACGATTCAGAAAATAGCTCTATTATCGTGAAGTTTCATCAAAATCCCTTCAACAGTTTATGCGTGAAAGAGTAGAGTAGCTAACAAACATCCATACAAATTTTCGCGTTTATAAAATTAGTAGGAAGTAGTAGGATATAGTATGAATGAGTAGTTGAAAGTAATGAGTTTATGTTATCTAACCTCAAAACTCATTAAAGCTCGAGTTTAACGTCATTTCCCTGCTATGCCATGAGATGAGCAAGAGGAGCCAAGTTGGCAATTCACAGGCTAAAATTGTAGACAAACGCGGTTAGTTAGAAGTCCCTACGCGTGTTCTTGGCGTAATTAATTAGTTTCGTAGATATTTTGGTATTTTGATGAATATATCTGGCATCTGGTTTGGTTTCCATAAAGCATTATGTTGCTAAGTTTTGAACTCTGGGACGCCCTGTATAGCCTTACTTTGTTTGACTGGCTTCTCACTGAAGCTTGACTACCTACATACCCCCTTATGCATATTCGACCAGTAAACCTGTATTAGCTAAAACGCATATTAAATCTGTTGCTATCTCTTTTCGTTGACATATGGGTGACAAGAAAAAAACGTTCTTTAAACCTGTATTAAATTGTCAAGTTTTTATGAATAAGACCCTTGGATTGTAAAGGGATCGGTTTAAAAAAAGCTAGGCCCACACCACCAGGTTCTTGCCTGATTTTTTCCCTGGTGTAGAGAGTTGCGTTGTAATAGGCAATAGAATCACCTAGCTTGTAAGACTGTACATTTTTAAATGATCCTTGAGGTTTTACAAAAATAAACACATTTTTCTTTCTTCTTTATCATTTTTTTTCCCGTCGTTGCCCAACACGTCTAGTTTCAATATTATATCTATAATCCCTAATTGTGCTTGCTGTTCTATCTATCTACACTAATATTACGAGTATAAAGAGGTAAAATTTGTTTATTTGTTTGTTTTTTTGACGGAGGTAATCTCCGAAACTACTCAATCGATTTCATAAAATATGTGAAAGAATTTACGAGTATGAAATACCCAAAAAGTCTTTAAGCAGTAGCGGATTCAGCCAAGCGGCCTAAAAACTTTGTTACGCGAGTTTGCCAGTAATTAAGTCTTGTGTGACACAGGTTTTACAAAATCGTAAAGGACTAAGTAACTTTACATTTTAATAGACTAGTTGGGTGTTTTCAGTTTTTACTAAAAAACTACGAAAGTTGTTTGCCTTAACTTTTATATTCTAAGAGTACCTACTTACATTGAAGATGTATATTTTTATAATTATTTTTAAAATGTACAATAAATTTAATACGTTGTAAAAAATATAAATGTTTTACGAACTTCGGTAAAAGTACGTTATCTTATCCTAATCTATCTTTAAATAAGTATTTATATTTTTTCATGACAGAAAATAATACTATTAAATATACTTAGTGAGTTTTTTTATTTAATTACTTACTTTAGAACTTTTTATTAAACTTAAAACTTTAGTAGGAAAGTTTAAGAATTAAAAAAATCTACGAAGTTTAATAAAAAAAAATCTAAAATGTTGTAAATTATAAAAAAAATATGAAAATAATAATAAAAATTACATCAAATACCTATTTAATAAATTTACTTACTGAATTGCCTTCTGGATATTTCTGTTCACATAAGCTTAGAGTCACACCCATGCATGGGGTAGGTCGGTTAGGTTAGCTGACTAGGAGCGTCTCCTACAACTTTCCCCGTGGCACTGACGGCTAGTGGGCACAATTTGATAGTACCTGCCGTAGGTCAGGCTTCACCTACTTTTGAAATAGGTCAAATCCAAAGACTCCGCCCCTTATATAAATGCAATAGCGAGATTGGATGTAACTCACTGACTCCGCCTTCACAAAGTGGAATAGCAAATGAAACTCTGTTAAATAAAATTGAAAAATGAAATATTTTGTTTATGTTGTAAGCTGATGTCAAAAAGGGAAGCTTTTAACTTTAGTACAAACTTCTTCCTTTCGATGTAAAAGATGAGTTTAAATCAAGGAAAACTTCTGCGAATTAATTTAAAACTAGCAGCACGTCCCGGTACGGAGGTAAGTATGTACTAATAAAACTACCGGGATAAAATATAGCCTATAACTATCCCGACAGTGCATTCTACACAATCATCAGTAAATTAACTTTTGAAATCGCTGAGTAGTTTCGAAGATTACCTCCGTCAAACAAACAAACAATATTAGTATAGACAAAAATAAGATAAAGGTCCTAAAAAACCATGAGGAATCTTGCTGTAATTATATATGTATACGATAACTCCTCATTTTAATTTGGTACCTGGTGCGTAGAATTTTACCAAACTTTGCGAAACACAGTGGATGTTCGTAGTGGTGTGAACCGCTTCTCAAAAATCCGGGTAATCACCGGTTACGGCGAGTACCGTTTTATAAGACGAGACCCCATAGCAAAGCAACCAATAAATCGCGAGTTTTAATCACGGAACAATAAAATTATTTTAATTTTTCTTTTTCTCATTGAATTTTCATCAAAAATTTTTTCATCAAATCCACTCGTGAAAATCTGTTGTTGGCTTTCTTAATCTATCGGTAGATACTTGTTTGTTGGAAAAGCTGTTGGTTTTCCAATAATAATATCTATAAACTATATAAGTGGGTATATGTATAGAAGTGGGTTTGTACCAAATATGACATGTATTTGGACATACCTCTGACTACTTCATTAGACATCTTCAAAGGATCTAAAGAATAAAATAAAGATCTGAAAGAAAATGTCTACCACTCCTGGGATAGAGTCGAGATGATATTTTTTTTCATCTATAAACAAAAAGTAGTAGTTCGCTAGTAAATTTGTTTAGTGTTATTTAGGTTCATATTCCCTTTGATGATACCTGCATATTGGATATATCACTGGAAATCCAATATTCAAGTCACTTAGCCAATAAATCTATTTTAAATGTACACTACACAGTCAGAGTTGTGAGCACAGGCACTGAATAATAACAGACAGTGGGTACTATCTACTATCTCTTGACCACAGCCGGCTTACGGATTCAGTTTGGTTCCTATAGTTAACTGCTTTTGACGTAAACTAAGGCACTGACGTAAAGTTTGGACAGTCAGAACCTAAACTGAATTGTTTAATAATACGTTATGGTAAACCCCTAGATATTTGACTTTCAAAAATATGGCGTTTTATTTCTGGCCTTGTTCAATAGTTTTCACCACCAAGAATTATGAAGAAATCTGATGTGCATTATGTAGGTTTTCGGGCGTAATGCCTTCTACTAGTAGAGCCTTTTGCTTTCTGGCGTAGAACCTTCTGCTTTCCGTAGAGCCCGCTGCTTTCCGACGTAGAGCCCACTGCTTTCTGGCGGGCAACATGATATTACTTTAAACGCAACGGGGATTAAATAACTTTTTTGTTCACTAATCCCCGTTACGAGCTCGCAATGCCGTCAACGGGGAAAAGTGAACAAAATGTTCACTAATCCCCGTTGACGGGGATTTTCAACGGGGATTAGTGGAATAAGCCCCATCTTCTTTCCGGCGTAGAGCCCTTTTCTTTCTGGCGTAGAGCCTTCTGCTTTCCAGCGTAGAGCCCTCTGTTTTCCGGCGTAGAGTCTACTTCTTTCCAGCGTAGAGCCCTCTGCTTTCCGGCGTAGAGCCCTCTGTTTGCCGGCGTAGAGCCCTCTGCTTTCCGGCGTAGAGCCCTCTGTTTGCCGGCGTAGAGCCCTCTGTTTGCCGGCGTAGAGCCCTCTGCTTTCCGGCGTAGAGCCCTCTGCTTTCCGGCGTAGAGCCCTGTGTTTGCCGGCGTAGAGCCCTCTGTTTGCCGGCGTAGAGCCCTCTGCTTTCCGGCGTAGAGCCCTCTGCTTTCCGGCGTAGAGCCCTCTGCTTTCCGGCGTAGAGCCCTCTGTTTGCCGGCGTAGAGCCCTCTGCTTTCCGGCGTAGAGCCCTGTGTTTGCCGGCGTAGAGCCCTCTGCTTTCCGGCGTAGAGCCCTCTGCTTTCCGGCGTAGAGCCCTCTGCTTTCCGGCGTAGAGCCCTGTGTTTGCCGGCGTAGAGCCCTCTGTTTGCCGGCGTAGAGCCCTCCGCTTTCCGGCGTAGAGCCCTCCGCTTTCCGGCGTAGAGCCCTCTGCTTTCCGTCTAGTTCTTTCCGTCTTTCAGCTTCTGTGTTTTGCTGTTCGATGATGTCTTCTTCACTCTCCTACCTCCAAGGACCAATTTTTAACCGAATTTAAAAAAAGGGGTACTATCGTATATTACCTATGTTGTCATTGATACTCAATGTTTAATTTGTGATTTGTTTTTATCGAATTATCAAAAGTGGTAAATTATACTTACTACAAATAATACAAATCAACAATTAGTGCCGCCAGTGTGAAGCTGGTAGTATTTGTACAAGTGTCTCTAATCCTGCAACCGGGTTCGCTTATGCAAACACTGTATTTCCTGCTAAATCCCTACAAAATTTACCCTAGAAATGCTAGTGAACGCAGTGTTTGAATACCGGGTCGGGTTCTAGTCTTTTGTGTTTGAATAAAAGGACCGGTCTTTGTCGGAGCTCTCAATGTTTATCTTATTTATAACTAGCTGCGCCCAGCGGTTTCACCCGCGTAAGTCCCGTTCCCGCGGGAATATCGGGATAAAAAGTAGCCTATGTGTTAATCCAGGGTGTCACCTATCTACATACCAAATTTCAACCGAATCGGTTTAACCGTTTTTGCGTGAAAGAATAACAAACATTCTCACAAAAAGTTTATGGTAATCCCGTCGAAGCCACAAACTTTTTTTTTTAAACTAAACAAAGTGGTTTAACACTAAACAAATATAAAATCATTAAAAACAGTTTAAGTTAACGAAACGGCAATGTCTTTATAAAATAAAGAAAGTAGATAATTATAATAAAAAATGTTTGCCTGTTGCATACTCATATAAATTGACTCTCACCATGACTTGCAGTCTATGATTAATTTATTAAATAATTTATAGGTACATAACATAACTATTGTTCTGAAACGACCAAGACACAAACAAAATAAAAATTATTACAACAGTGATCTGAACTTTAAATTCTATCTATCTTTAGTTAATACAGCAGCACGTCCCGGCTTCGCACGGGTGTACTAATGAAGCTACCGGGATAAAATATAGCCTATAACCATTCTACACAGCCGTGAAAGTATTCAATAAATTTTTACAACAGTGGAAATCAACGTGCTTCAATTTAATTGTAAGCTACAGGCAAAAATCTTGCATCAATGGGACTAAACTGTATAATCATAGTAGAAAATGCAGAATTCCTACTAAAGTTATGAATATAAACGTCTTGGGTAAAGCCTTAATGCGCAACACGTGTAAGGAGAGTTTTTTAGGAGGAAAATAATTACTCGTATTAAGTAGGTATTAAAAACAGTTAAGTAGGTATAAGAAACAGTTTATTCGAACCGATCTCATTATTTTAAACCGCGATGTATAAGAGAGAAATCTCTTATATATCTTATATATCTCTATTATTTCTATATATTATTTTCTATTATTATTATACAGGGTTACAGGAAAAGTCGTGCTAGATACGTTAAGGGCGTGGAGTACCCCTCATTTCTGACTTATTTCACTATGAAACACCCCACCCTAAACTTAACCCTTTTTTTCTTTTTAAGACGATCTCGACTCTTTTGAGAGAGACTGGTACGAAGTCTCAAAGGACAGAGATGGTTGGAGAAAATTGGGGGAGACCTTTGCCCAGCAGTGGGACAACATAGGTTAGAAAAAAAAAATGTATAACATAGTAGCATAATATTAATTACCTAGATGCTGCTTAAATTTAAAAAATTAACATCTACTTGCAATGTCCTTACAGGACTCATGTTTCACAAGGAACTAACTTTAAGACCTATTGTACCTACCATACATGAATGCAATAACGTTTTGAACTAATTGAACTAAGGCAATAAAAGAAAACATGAAAAATAAACAGTTAGTACATACGAAACGGCGATATAGGAACTTGGAAAGTGTTAGTTAACTTGGTATGAATGAACTGAACATGCCAAAAATTATTTATAAGTAGGTAATTAACAAAACAACAATTACTTTATTAACCTTGAATAACTGAACAATAGATACCTAATCGCTTTGACGAACGAATATAATAATACATCTATAAAAGCTAGTTAAATATGTAGAAACTTTTACCCTTAAGGCTTACAATCTGTTCGCCGGAACTACCTCTGCTATAAATAGACTGCCTGCATAAGAAATGCGCAATACACACTTGACCTTTGATTTTTAATGTATTTTTTCATGAAAATCAACAGTTATAGGGTATATTTGGACCTTAACATCAAAATAACATGATAAATCCACGTATTTCTTTGTCTTTTACTGCATCTAATGGTATTTTGATACAAACTCTCCGGTCGATTGACCTTGATACAAAGATGAAGCCGGCTGAAAGCAAAAGTAGCTGTACTTACCGGGATACAGGACGTTTGGAGACTAGGGCTTCGCCAGCAGCCTTAGTAGTATAAATAGCCCCAACGAGTAAACACAAAGTGAAATCTGATGAATATCAAACGTCTATAAATCGCAATGTTGATGATGATTCTCATTGTTAAGTTTTTAATTTAGGTAAGTTAACTGGAATTTACAAATCACTTTGGTTGGAGAAACAAAGGTATAAATTTACATTTTTGGTTTGTAAGGATGGTTTTGAGCACTGGATTATGTTATTTGAAAGCAATGTTTCGACTGGTAGGCTAGCCGGCAGATTTATAGGAAGCTGCGCGTCGCTGGCTCGTTTTCACTGCGCATCGCTATCGAAATTCAGTGACTCCTTGTAAACGAGGTATCTACCTATCTACCTGAGTGGGTACCTATAGCGTGGGATGAAGCGTGCATATTCATGATTTACTTTACATTTTACTTTACCTTGTGCGTCAGTAAGGTACACATCAGCCTTTCATGTGCAAGGAAAACAAAATACTTACATAAGCTTTGAAAGACAGAAAAAAGAATGAAAAAATTACGGTTTTTTTTAATTAATTTACGGGATTATATCCTTAAAAAAAAAAAAGTTTAAATACATTAAGAAAATTGTTAATCTGTTAATGAAAATGAAAATGAAAATATGAAAATGAAAATATCGTTTATTCATCAACATAATCTATACATAATCTATTTTTCTTTGGAAACCCTCTTTTAAGTATAAATATTGGCTCCTTAAATTATCCTATGACGACGCAGAAGAATTAATTTATAAATCGTGACTAAAAATTAACAAACACATCCTCTCAGTCATACAAACACATACCTGCACACACACTCTCTCACACACACACACCACACTCATTGAAATTCGTATTGCCCAGTCCGCTTTTTATAACATCTAGTAGCACGGTACGTCCCGTAACGAAGGCCTATAACCCCCGGTTCCTATAACAAACTAACGGACGTCCGTAGGACTTGCGCCATAGCAACGTTGTTATCTGTCAAAAAGTTTCATACATTTTATGTTGAAATAACAACGTTGCTATGGTGATGGACCTACGAACATCCGTTAGTTTGTTATAGGAACCGGGGGTAAGCGGTCTAAAATTCCGTCACCAGAGTTGACCACTTGCTCTACGAACGAACGAACGAATGATGAATACAGCATAACAAAAGTAACAATAAAAAGATAAACACCCTTTCGGGTTATTCATGAAATCATGACTAGCAGGCGGTCGCGACTTCGTTCACTTGAATTTGATTGAAATCCGTCCACGGTCCACCACCGGCACCGGTTTGAATATGAAGGACAAAGCACAAACTTTCACCTTCAATAGTCTCAATGGACTAATGTCAAACATTTTAAGAAAATCAGATATCATTATGTCGATACCGTCTAGACTAGACTTTGTTTTGTACCTATAGTCGCTATGAGAGAACCAATTTAACTCATTATCTTTTTAAGTAAATTAATCTTCGGTCGTGAATTATGTACCTACTAGCTGCGCCCCGCGGTTTCACCCGCGTAAGTCCCGTTCCCGCGGGAATATCGGGATAATGCTTGAAAGAATAACAAACATACATACATTCTCACAAACTTTCACATTTATAATATTATATAATATATATATATATATATATAGTAGGAGTAGGATAGGATTAGTCCCGAATGATAAAGAAACTGTATAGTGGTCATTAGACAGTTATTTTGCAAAAATCAATGGATCTGTCTGCGTCCATGGCAACCCCTTCTGTACCCTCTATTAGTCCCGCACGAGAATACAGACGGAACGGGGTCTCAAATTACCCTAAGATGTAAATTAAGTACCTCACAAAATATATTTTCACGGACAATTTCATTAAAATAATAACTGAATTTTTTCTTAAACTTTCGCGATCACAATCTCTAAGATCACAATTCATATTTTAGAACTATTTATACACAGGTTTTTATCGCGTTGATTACCTTATTGAACATAGTTTATTGTAACATAGTCGAAACGTCGGGATATACTCGTACATACCTGGGACAAGATAAAAACCTGTGTATAAATAGTTCTAAAATATGAAGTTTTTAAGGTTTGCAAAAATACGATGTTAAAATGCTCGATACCTACCTAATAGGTACCTACCTACCTAGATGTAGGTTTTTTTTTCAATTTTTCACTTTCAGTGCCCTACTACAGGCAAAGCCTCCCTTCCATTTTCCCACTCTTTAAATTTATGGCGGTTGAAGTTAGATACGTCTCAAATTAGAGCGTATTACGCAGAACAAAGGAATTTAAAAAAAATATTGCAAGCAGCTGCATGTACCTAGACTCCTACCCCATTATGCATATTCGACCTAAAACCTGTATAAAACCTGTATTAGCTAAAACGCATATTAAATCTGTTGCTATCTCTTTTCGTTGACATATGGGTGACAAGAAAAAAACGTTCTTAAAACATGTGTGTATTAAATTGTCAAGTTTTTATGAATAAGACCCCTAGAGTACCTACCTATAATACCTATATACCTTGTCAGTAACTAGCAGCAAGCCCCGGCTTTGCACGGGTGTAGGCACCTACTAATGATACTACCGGGATAAAATATAGCCTATAACCATCCAGACAGTCCACTCTACACATCGGTGAAAGAATTTTTGAAATCGGCCGAGTAAGTAGTTTTGGAGATTACCTCCGTCAAACAAACAAACAAAGTTTACCTCTTTTTAAAATTAGTATAGAAGTACCTACATATAGTTTTATTTTGCACTAGCGACAGCCCGCGGCATAGTTCGCTGGTGTTGGAGTAGTTGCGTTGGAAAAGGAAAAGAAAGGGGCAATTCTGATGTCCAAAGCTAAACTAACTAAAGATGTTGCCGTCCCATAAAGAACGATCAAAATAAAAGGATTGCATCATCTTTAGATATACCTAATGACTTTAATGTAGGTACACACAAAAGAAAACACATCAAATAAAAGTAGGTACAATGGGCGGCCTTATGACGATCTCGGTGGCGCAGTTGGGCGAACGCTCGGCTGAGACGCCGAGGTGGCGGGTTCGATCCCCTCTACGGGACAAAATGTTAGTATGTTTTGCAGATAGAAAACACCCAGACCTTCAACAAAATTTGTTCAAGGTAATAATATTATGTACCTACTTATGTACATATATACAAAAAAATGTACCTATCTAAGTACATATTACTTAAGTAGTTAAGTACCTACTTATATATCAGTCATCTGGTTTAGTTACCATAACTTAACACTAGCAGACGCTGTGTGAAATGTCCAAAGATATTTCTTTAATTAAGTAAGTATTATTATTTTTATGTTTAGTTAGGTATAGTGACACACGCCCCATACTTTTACCCCTTTAAGGGTAGTATTTGTAAAAATATTGTCATTTATCGAGCTTTACTAGTACCTACATAATATAAAAAAGCGCCAGTTTGTTTAAATTAATAATTATTTATTATTACTCCTCATTTGCTACACGTAGCGACATCTAGTGATAATAAAATAATCATGAGAAGGAGAATCTTAAACCCGACAAACTTGTATTAAGTACTATTATTAGATAGTTTGTACAAAAAAATGTAGATGGCACTAGTAAACTATTTCTTATTTGCCTTCCGAGAGAAACCTCTGTAATTATACTATACTATCCTTTTACCTCTATTTCCGTACCATTAACGTATCTGCCTGTGTGTGGCAGGCACTGTAGCAGGAATATTGAAAAGTCGGACCGTAGATAATGTCAACTTTCAACTGTCATCATTCCGAACTGTCAAAGTGATGTCTGTCATTCATTCAGCCAGCGCCTTCCATTTATTGATTTGTTCTCCCAGTTGCCTTGCCTGGCCGATCCGCAGTTCGAACAGTCACATAATTTTACGAAATCCTAAGTTAAAATGATCGATTCTTCTTTTATCAATTAGCTGTATCTGGTGAAAGATCCGTGAAGTGCTGTTTTGAGAACAATCGACGCCGACGGGGCCAAATCGACAATTCGTTTGGTAAGAGAGTTCTAAATGTTATTATTTTTCGGCCGCGGATGTTGAAAAATGTTATAAATTGGCGGTACAATTCAATTTTATCACTGCGGAAGCGGATTACAATAACCTATATATGTCTACCTATTACCTACCTAATTTGTTGTCTTATTTTTGTGTGATCTTTGTGGCACGCTAAACATAGTCTTGCCTGGGCCCTTACCTAAGTAGGTACCTACCTACATAACTAGATAGCGGAGAAGCGGTGTCTGTTGCGCGTTTGAGCTGCGAAGTTAAAAATATTTTGGTCTGCGTATTTTGATAATTTTATCATTCAATTGCTCATAGGTAGGTTGCATTCTTAGTACAGGGCGTGTTCCCGCTACTTTGCTAAGTTAGTAGGTGCCTAGGTAGGTACCTACCTAGGTAGTAAAGATAATAGCGCATGCGTTCTGATGGATGCTGAAGCGAGGGGAGGCTAGCCTCGGGAGATGAGTTATTACGTTTATGGATCGTTTCTGGCTGGCCAGTGAGTGATAGCTCTTGTTACCCACCGCTACAGCTATAAAATTCGCCGCGGTAGAAGCTCATAAATGGTCGATTAGATAAGGTAAGCTAGTAGCTTAATGTTTCAGTAGGTAGGTAGGTAGGTACCTAATCCCTCTGCATTTGTTGCGAGTTCGTTCAAGGTTTACAAAAAATTACGTGTTCAATAGGTGCAATCATCATGCATGTAGAATTTGTTCTACATGCATGATGACTTGCTTTTGGACGTTTACCAATTTACCTATGTTTTTTTTTAATCTAAATAAAAACGAAGGCGTAACCGAAGATATTGTATGAAAATTAAAATTTAACCAACTTAAAAAAGCTTGTCGTAAATTGCGAAGCATGTTTTGTTTTGTGAGTTTTTTGTCTACGTGTCTGAATTGCGTCGTTAGGTGGCGCGCATGCGCGCATTTACTGGGGTGAGGGTGGGTGTCGGCCGATATCGGTTCTGCTTGTTCTCGGACCTTCTAAACGCCGGCATCGCGATATGCGTGTTAATTACTTCCGGCGGCCATTTTTTTTAACAGATTTTAAAATTCACATAGGTAGGTAAGGTACAGGAAATGAAGTAGGTACCTAACTGGAATAGGAATAGGTAGATAGGCAACTGGCAATCTCAATTTGTTTAGAACTATTTGCAGTTGATTAAAGTAAATCGGTCACATCCGGTACGGGTTCAATCCGTGTCACGCGATTGTTCCGGGTGCTAGCGTGCTACTGAGACGTACCTACCTACTGCTCTAAATACCTACAGTTATAAACAAGTGGCAAATGAAAAAAATAATAATAAAACGACTTAAATTTCCTAAGAAGAAAGCAATTTACTGCACTTTCGAGGTGCATTTCTGTTCACAACTCCGAAGATGCGCATCAGATCTTCGAAAAGTTTATGGGGCCACACTTGGACTATCTCCTTTCCAACAATAGGTCCAGCCAGGGCCATATAAAGTACGGTGAAGTTACAAAGATTTCGGAGCTCAGTTAACATAAAAATTTATTCAACTCGAAACACATCCTCAATTTGACGGGTAGCGCGTCGCTCATACGGGCTAGAATCGAAGGTGAAGAAGGATAAGAAAAATGGAATGATTTACTTTCCATTTTTTCCTCCAATCGCTAAACATAGATTCGCGCCCTCCCCTCGACGCCACCTTACAAACCAGCTCAAAGAATTCCATTCTTGTAGGTCCAAGATGGCGCTCGCAGGATGGATGGAGGAGGATTTGGACATGGAGAAGATTGTACCAATATTGGCCAACTCTCTCAGCACGATGACCATCATGTCGTGCTTGTTCATGAAGGTTCCTCAGATCCTGTCTATCAAGGAGAAGCAGTCTGCAGAAGGCATTTATATTCAGGCCTTGGCTATGGAGATTGTGGGGTGAGTGTACTGAGTGTGTTAACTTTTTAGAAAGAAAGAAAGAAAGAAAGACGCGGAAGTTGCGGGTTCGAGCCCCGCCACAAGACAAATGTTTGTGTTCTGCAGATATTATTCTGGATCTGGGTAATGTATTTACAAAAAAAATGTAGGTATTTAAGTTTATATCAAATATCAATCATCTGGTTACCGTAACACATGCATTAGATTGCTTAGCTTGGGACTAGATGACGCTTTTGAAATTTCCAAAGATATTTATTTATCGAAACTGGCCGTAAAGGTCATATACTTATCAAATCAACATTGCAGATAGATTGGATATTGAGATGGGACGTAAGTAGATAGATAGTCCACGCCTAGATTTGTCTCTCTTAGGCCAAAAGTCCCGTGTAAATCTGTAAATTTAATTAAGGTCACGTCTGAGAACAAATAGTGACGAAAGATAACGAGCTCTGAGCCAAAAAAATGGTCAAGGCACGACTAGTTGTACAACTAAATAATATAGGAAGGTATAGATACGTATTCCAAATAGCACACAGTATAAAGTGAGAGCTTTGTTTGTCTGCTACATTCTGTTGGTAACTTTTTGTTTGGTCAGAGGTAATCACAACACCAACCCGCCTTTTTACGTTTTACCGCTGAACAGATTACACTACAATATTTATCATGGATAGATAAACTCGACTTATTCTGTCCACATTGGACCACACTTAGCTCTCAATAGAGACGAGTGGAAGGAAGGAACGGAGGCCTTTACCCTGCAGTGGGGCGCTACGGACTCGTAATTATTATAAATTATTTGAATGAAGGTATAGATTGTATTTTAGGAAGGGGCTAAGCTTTTTATAATCACAATACGTGCAGCTAGTATTTAAATAAGCCTTTCCTTGACAGGTTTACGATCATGACCCTTTACAACTACTTAAATAACTATGGGCTGATGACTTATATGGAGTATCCGATAATACTCGCCCAAGTCTACGTGCTGATGTACCTTGTCCTCAAGTACAAAGGAATGTTGGATATGCCAATTGTACCACTGATGACTTCATTTTACTTTGCTGGCGTCGCTGGATTTCTGATGGAAATCCTTCCCAAAGATATCCTCTCTTACTTGGTGGTACGTTTCGTGGTAGTAGTGTAGTTGTAGAATACTTTTTCTTATTTGCGCCTTTCTGATTTTTTTGAGTACCCATAAAATATATTGGAATCCACAGTTTATATTGTAGTGTTAAGCCAAGAATAATGTGTCCTTGCCTACAACTACAACTCAGCCACCGGACCTTACATCTATCTACCTAATACTTAAATTGTTTGTATAACTAATCGTAAGTATTAGCTTCACTTCTTGACTTCAGCCGGCATGTACCTATGTCTATCTCGAATCATTTCAACCCATTATTTTTCAAATTAGTAGGTACCTAGTGTACCTACTATGTTTGGGGAATAGGTATCCCTAATCCTCAACCCAAATTCACACTATGAATAATTGTGGTCTCCAACGACTAATAATTCAATAAAATGCCTCAACAAAGGAGATTTGACATGCACTGTGACTTACATTGCAAATAATTAAAACCGTGGAGCAACTGAACGGATTTGCGCTGACATGGAAAAGTTAGAAAAGAAGCCAACCTTCAATAATGAAGAGGCACTGGGCAAAGAGAAGATGTTTTAATTTTTGTCTATAAAAATGGAGCTGTTTGTCAATCCCTCCCAAACTTAGTTTTGTTTCAAAGATGCTGTTTGTACCAATGTCTCAAATGGCTTTACCTATTTAAAGAGATTTTTTAAATATACTACAAGAATTGCTTGCTTAAGTATTAAATTAGAGATTAGTTGCTTTTTCAGTAGTCGTCTGCATGTGTGTCATTCTAATGAGACTTCAAGAAAAGCAAGCGTCTTTTATTTCCCAGCTGAATCTCCGGAGCCATGGCCGAAATAATTCGCCTCTTATATTGCAGCCACTTTGCACCCCGCTCAGTGGGTTTGCAAAGATCACCTACATCTATGGGATTATAAAATCAGGCAATGCAGACAACATGTCAATCACAACCTGGACTATATCTATGCTTACGAATCTAGGTGAGACATTTCGTAAAAACAAAGGTCTACCTTTGTAACTCAATTCTTAAAAATTATAAAGATAAGTTTACAAACCCAAGTCTGGCATCAAGTGAAAAGAAGGGTTTCCTTTCACTTGATGCCAGACTTGGGTTTTGGAAACATTCGATTATTCGTGACCACTTTTATTCACATCTTGATCTAAAATTTAGATAAAAAATGTTTATGAGCCGCTTGGAAACTCTGTTTAGCAAAACTGCATACAAATCATTGTTGTGAATTTGTGATTGATTAGATAGTAAATAAAGTTGATACTATAAATTCCCCAGCTCGCGTGTTCACGGTATACGTCGACTCCGCCGACTCCAAGCTGATGTTCAACTTCTTCGTGTCCACCGTTCTAAGCTCAGGGGTGCTCGCTACCACCATCTTCTACCAATCCATGGTCTGCCCCGCGCACCGCGTCGTCCGCCGAAAGTCGGGACGTCGCCGCAGTCACAACGACTAGAACGACAATCGAATTGCATTCCAATATTACTCAGACCGTGTCGCCTATATACCGTTCGACTATTTGAACCCAGAGGTTGACGACCAGCCGCTTGACTTCGATCCCATCGTCGAAACTGTCGTCCCCAAAAAGATTTCGGGCAAACGCACGCGAGGCAAGAAAGATAAGAAGAGGACTGTTGTTATGTCCCGCCGGGAGCGGCAGCAGGCGCTGGTTCAGCAAACCCAGCTGCAAGCCATCCAGAAGGAGATCAAGGCGGAGAAGAAACGCGTTAAGAAGCAGACGCGGAAGCTGAAGAAACATAACAACAGCGAATCTGACAAAGCAACCAACTAATTGACGAACTAAAACCGATGTATTGAATGCTAGAGATCATTTTCAAGTTCGCGTCGGTTGTGTTGCCATCATTTTGCGTGCGTTACGATTTTGGGATTTCATAGCCTTCATTTGAAGGCAAAACGGTATACAGTGTGTGCGGATTTTATATAACATTTGTACCAAATTTTTTGGTCTCTTTTGGCTTGCTTTATCTGGTGTGTCATGCAGTCTGGTATTTGATGATGTGTTTGATTGAATGAAGTTGGCTGTAATTTCGGTTGGAATTCTAAATTGTTGGTATTTTGTAAGTGTTATTATAAAAATGTTGGTAAAGCAAGCCTGAAGAATGTTAAAATTTGATCTGAGTAATGGGAATGCAATTCGCGGTTACAGCCCGCATATTTTACGGTAAGATAATAATAAGTTTGATGGTATTTATTGGAATGAGAGACAGACAGAATGGTTTTGAACGAGTTTATGATGAAGGTGTTATGTAACTGTGGTGGACAACAGACTTTAAGTCCGTGGTATGAATCTGTATTTACAAGAAGTGGCTATGCATGCTGGTCTGGTTAGTTTTCTATAACATTTATTATCTAATCAATAGTTTTAGATATGTCTACACGATTACCTGTTTGTATTTGACTTTTCGGTAATGGCAACTTTAAATCTGGTGTTGCAGTTAATTAAGTAAACTTCCAATGTTGTGAACCTTTACAATAGTGATGTACCTACCTTTTAGACTCATGCATATCTTAATCTGTTTAGTAACAATTTTATTTAGTCGGTATATTTTCTAGTCAAATTGATTTTACTGAGAAGTAAAAAGTTGTGAGGCTGTTATTATTTATGTTGTCTTTTTCCTAATAATATTATTTTACAAATGTGTATTAAATGTAATTCCTTTATTTATTTCAAGCGTGCTATGCTTGATAGTATTAGGTTGCCATACTTACTTATATTATTTGAATATGATTGCTTGGGTTTTTAAAAGTTGTCGCACAATCATCTCAAAGTTTACTTTAGATATTAGTAAAGAAGTCTCAATTACTTTTATAGGTCTTTTTACTAGGTTTAAATTATTATATTTTTTTATGCTACACATAACTACTAGACTTAAATTATTTTGTCTCGATCTAAGATTAAATATAAATTACAGTACCTATTTAGTACAAAGTATTATGTTTGGGATATACCATAAAATTATCATATGATAAATCTACCTATTTTCTTTGGTTACTATCCTAGAATAGCTTTTGTGCCATTTTATATACTGTCACCTTTTAGTAGATCTACATCTGTGCCAAATGGACACTTAATAATTATTATGTGTATTTAGATTTAGTTTCTGAATTGATTCAATAAAGAATATACCTTAGAGGAAATTTGTCTTTCATTTAACCTACAGACTGAAATTATCTAATTTCCTTTGTAGCCTGTACCTAGGTAGGTGCTAGCCAAAGACTTACTTTAAGTCTTTGGTGCTAGCTAACCTGCTAAACTACGAACGGATTTCGAAAATAATTTCAAGGTCAGAGGTTTTTTTTATTTTTAAGGTGAAAACTTTCTCGTACATTAATTTACAAAAAGGTTCTTACTAGGCTTTGGTTTGGAGCTGCCTATTGTATTCTGTACCTTAAGCACTTCCTAGCTAGATCTAGAAATATAACAAAATTATTTGGCTTGGCTTACTTTTTTTAAAACTGCGGTAGCCGGTACGAACGTGCGAAGCAAAGCTTATAGACAGAGTTTGATATTTGACATACTCATGGATTTGACTTTGATTGAAAGCACGACACTTCAATCAATGTCACTTTGGTTGACCTGTCAGTTGTCATGCTGCGGCTGCTATGCTACTCTACAAACCGAAAACGATGCATCGTGAGAAATCGCGACAACCATCATCTCAAGTCAGCTTAAAAAAATTCAGTTTGCCTTCCACCTGCGATTATCGGCACGATGCACGATGCATGCATCGTTTTCGGTTTGTAGAGTAGAGCTGGCATTGGATTGGGGCAATGCAATGCAAGCAAAGGAATCAATGGCAATCCGCAATCGGGATGCGAAGCGAAAGGAAGCGCGCAGCGCAGCGCTAGCATAACTTTGTCGAGTTGTACTTGCTTCTGCTACAGTATAGTGGATATGGTTAGTGAACATCTATTTTTTAGTGGAAGTAGGTAGACCCCCGTTACTTTCGAAGCTCCAATCATTTTCGAAATTGGTGTGGCGTGATACAGTTTGTTGAACCGGAAATAATTTTGTGCAGTTTCTTTTCAATTTTGTGTTAGTAAGCACTAAAATGTTATCTAACAAAAAACTAGTTCTATCCTGCGCAGTGGCATTTTGCTGCAATGTAGTCCTTTTAGTTCTGTTTGTGAAATATAAATCCGGGGAAAAGTGCTACATTACGATCAACGAACGCCAAAAAGTAACTACAATTCTCCCCGACAGCTTCCTTAGTATCGGCATAGACGCTTCAGAGATACAAGAATATGAAAAAATTGATTTTACACACGCTAGAATAAGAGAGTTGGCGAGGGCATTGGCCCCAGCGCGGCTACGGCTCGGCGGCACTATGTCTGACAGACTCATCTTCAGCAAGAATGAAGAGCGAATCTCATGTGACAAACCCTGCCCGAAAGAAGCTCATAAGCATTGCTCACACTTAAGAAAACTCTGCAGACATAAAGTACTACCATTTTTCGTGATGTCTGGGAAGAAGTGGAGTTCCATCAACGACTTTTGCAATGCAACTGATCTCAAGCTGCTGTTCACATTCAATGTCTTGCTCCGAGACGAACACGGCTGGAATGAGCACAATGCTAGAGAACTACTGGAGTACTCCAAACATAGGCAGTTTGATGTTGACTGGCAACTCGGAAACGAGCCTAACTCATTCAAACACGTTTTCAACGAGACTGTCACACCTAAAATGCTAGCACATGACTTTGAGAAGTTAAGAAAGCTTTTGATTCATACAGGGTATAAGAAATCCTTCTTAGTCGGTCCTGACACAACACGACCTCAGGCCTGCCGTCCAGAATGCCTCAACTACATGGATGAATTCTTGGGTAATGCATCACACTTCATAGACGCCAGATCCTGGCATCAGTACTACTTGAACAGCAGAACTGCTACCTTAGATGACTTTTGGAATCCAGACACATTTGACTTACTGAAAGGACAGATTGAAGAAATGCAGAATCACACTGCAAAATACAAACATATACCGATGTGGCTGACGGAGACCAGTAGCTCTTATGGAGGAGGTGCGCCAGGTCTGTCAAATTCATTTGCTGGCAGCCCACTATGGATCGACAAGCTAGGACTATCTGCAAAGCATAACATCACAACCGTGGTGCGGCAAAGCTTTATCGGTAAATACTACAGCTTAATATCTGAGGATTTGGAACCGTTACCTGATTGGTGGTTAAGTCTCTTGTACAAGAAACTAGTTGGGAACAAAGTTCTGAGTGTTAAATGTAAATGCTCTCGCTACCAAAGGATGTATCTACACTGCGCTAATAGGAAGTACACAAATGACACATCCGCTGTCACACTTTACGCTGTTAATTTGGAGATGAAGATTGCAAGGTTTTCCTTAAACGGCACAGCATTGCATGGTGAGGATTACAATATAGATGAATTTGTGGTGAGCGCTCCGTCTAACAATAGAAAGACTAAGACTGTACTATTGAATGGCTGGCCGTTGTATTATGAATCTCCATTACCAGATCTACAACCAAAGATCCACAAGTATGGCAACTATATAACTATGCCACCTTATTCTATTGCATTTTGGGTCATCAAAAACACTTCTATAAAAGCTTGCAAGTGAAAATGATATTTAGCATTAAAATAATGTTACTTCGCTTCTTCTGAGTGGCTACTGAGGCTTTAATTCTGACAGTGTCTGTGTAATGCTAGTTTCAAAAGCCATGTCTTCTCTTGCAATTTTTGATTTTTGACTTATAAGGGTGGCATAAACAAAACAAAAATTTATGTGACTGCCCAATGTCAATTACAAATAACATCAAGCTACCAGAGTGTTTGGCGTAACTCTGAATTTGTCGCTAACTGTAAAGGATAAAGATTAACTAGCTTAAAAATAATTAATTGATGTGCCACCTTCAAAATGACAAATATGTTTCAAAAATCAAAACTGACTTTATTGTTAGATGGTAATGACATCATATTTTTCTGCTACATCACCAAATCCGGCTTAAGTACTTAATATTACATTCCATTGTTATCAGGATAAACCAGTGAAAGCTTTTATATAATCCTGACACAAAACAGGGGTGTTATTAGTTTAGCCGCTATTTATTATTGTATGTCTGTTTGTGGCACCAATAGCTCTTAAATGATTGTCCAGTTTGAATCCAGTTTTTTTATATTTTTAGAGCAGAATTTCTAGCTGCCGCTGAAACATGAATATTGAATATAGAACTACCGTTCTTATCTTAAACATGCTTTAATGATATAAATCATTCTAGATACAACAAACTTATTGTTTGACCTAACAGTTAGCCTTGCAATGATGTCAAGGCGATGTCTACAATTAATTAAATTACACTCCTTATCATTTGTTATAATTAATGTGAATGTTAGTCTGTGTGAATGTATTATTGTTGATTGTTATGCTGCAATGACAGCCAACATCCTGGTTACAGAAAGAAACTTAGATAAATTACAGGGATTATGCAAGAAGAGACTTGGAGAGTCTAAGAAGAGGTAGGAGTAGGAGGGTGTAAATGTTTGGCTAAGTTGTAAAAGCGAGGATACCTTAGCTTTAATAAGTTTAAGAGATCTTTATAATCATACAACATGCTATTCTGAGATTGATAGTGCCTACACATAAGTGTCTACCTAAGTACCTATTAAAGTAGAGGATATTGTCTTGAAAATCCAAAGGACAAATCTCAATTACTATAATAGCCAATAGTAGTCGCCCATTAATAACTTAAGGCAGCTTTTTATTTGAGCGAAGACTGTATTTGACCTTGAGAGACAATGGTTAATTAGCCTTATAAATATTATCTTAATTATTGTCTTATCGGCTGAAATGATGTTCGTGTGAGATGTGATAGCTTAGCCTTATTTGGAAGAGATAGCATTGTGTATTCATGGCTTTAAAAATGTAGTAAAAGGTTTTCTCTGAACCTTTATATTATGCTTTTAATGTTATACAGAATACTTAATTAATCTAAATTTAATAAGACTTCGAATGCCTTGTATCTGTTAATGTTAGCTTTTATATTTATGCCCTCATTCTCTAATCGGCCCTAAGTACCTATATTTTTTCTATCGATGTTTGTTTTCGGATAACTTCGTAGTTTATGAATCGATTTAGATGATTCTTTTTTGTTAGAAAAGAGTCCTCAAAATCCTCCATTGTTTTTACATTTTTTTTAGTTGTCATGAAAATACTACAATTTCTTTCAAACAAAAAAACTAAACAAAACTCAGCTCCATGAGAAATGTCAAAGTAGGTACTTTATACTTAGTGCTTTTATGGGATTTATGACTATGCAATGAAAAATTGGTAAAACTAGCACTCTCTCGGTTACACTTGGGTTCACTGTAAGAACATTCTATGGAACAAACTATTCTTGCTTCATGATTTTAGGATTAAAGTAATTAAGCACAATCATTAAGGGAAGTAAGGAATACATTTTATAATTTGGAATGTAAATCTGATTAATTTAACGGCATCTAACAAAAACATTTGATTTTTTAGTTGTTCAATTTATATAAAATTACTATGTACTTTATAATTCCTATATATTATTGTTGTTTAGATGTTTTTCCGTGCCATGTGACTAGATTTTACACTAATTAATTATTGTATTTATAATCACTGCCAAAAGTGCTATTTACATTATTGCTACTATAGGTATATAGGTCATATTTTATTATATACTCTCGTTAAACCTATTACTTATATAAATAAGTTTTTGATAATGTATTTAAATAATGCTTTCTATCTTTTTAAGAACTCATAATGAACTTGATTCGCATTTTATTATAATACAGCTTGATTCTATACGTAGGTAAATTATTACAACATTATGCAAAAAACTTACCACCTACCTACGATGATGTAAATGTAAGAGAGTATTGTTAAATTTTTTTTAACTCATAAATCTATGAATCATTGTTAATATCCCGTTTTAAGTATTTTTAAAGAATAATGTTAATTACGATGCGAATTATTTCCATTTTAAGATAACTTACACTTTATGTTGTCTAGACTGTAATATTGTAACTTTTGTATGTAATCAAGGACGAGGGTAATATCGTCCTTGGTTTTATAAATATTGTGTAGTATCTCATTCGTCCCCAATGGTTAATTATATTATACCTATCTATACTATCTATCTATACTAATATTAAAAAGAGGTAATGTTGGTTTGATTGTATGGGGAGGTTGTTCCGCGCCGCGCGTTTTCGTCAGCGCGACCTAGAATCGGGTCATTTTTACTAGCGCCATCTAGTAAGCTATATTTTATCCCGGTAGTTTCACTAGTACACCCGTGCGAAGCCGGGACGTGCTGCTAGTTACCTATATATTTAAAACTGGATCGCGTTGAATGCCATAAAAAGGGTCCTGCTTTAATGCACATAATATTGTGTTGTGACTATGCGGTGCCTAATAATATAAGACTGATTTATAGTATCAATTTATATTACAGAAATATTTTGCAGATTAAATTATAAAGTACCTATATTTGCTTGAGTGTTAATAGGGTGCTGTCAGAGCCGGATTGCTTGTATCTTGCGATGTAACTTAAAATAAAAGCTATCATATAATTACGAATTTGTGAAGTAGGTTTATAATATTGTATTACTTATATAAAATCTATTTTATTTGAATCGCATTTATGTAATGTGTACAAATTTTCACGTATGCCATTGACAATTTGTTTATGTACTGACTGATAGACTTAATTGTCCAACTTTAGATCTTATTAACTTGTCTAATTTTTCTATTATAAAAATACATATATTGTGTTATACACATAGGTATATATTATGTACAAGATATTGAAGTAAAATTGCTTTGACGACATTGTTTCAATTGCCTACAAATAGGATACTTGCCTATTTGTTTAATGTAGTGGAGATCTTGACACTTGACACTATTAATGTCGTGCATTCAAAGGTCTATTTACATCACTTTGATGCATATTTTTACAACACAAGAATTTGAGTTGAATTTACTTGTCTGTAACTGGCTGAATAGTATTATAATAACACCATTAGTGTCAATTCACATCTATTCAGTTGAATATAAAATACTTTTCATCCAGTTTCAAACTAAAGATGGCTGAAGGTCCTCACTTCGGCCATAAAATTTTAGGTCATAAAAGTTGTCTTTACCATGAAAACCGCTAATGTTTAATCTTAGGCAAGTTAAGATTAGTTAAGATAGAGTCGTGCTTATTGTGTAGTTTCGTCTTTGGTTCGTGAATAGCTTATGTACGTGTAAATTTTGTTGTTTAATTTAATGCCTTATTGCTTCTATAATTTAGGTTTCATTAAGAAAGACACTAAGATGGGAAAAAAATGTCTCTTTGTTCGTTATCATTCTTCTCAAATTTTAAATTATACTTCTAATGTACCTATGTTGTGTTTAGACCGTAATTTAGGTTTTTTAAGTTTTGTACCTATAGTTCTACTCTAACCCCCTTATGCATAAAAACTTGACAATTTAATACAGGTTTTAAGAACGTTTTTTTCTTGTCACTCATATGTCAACGAAAAGAGATAGCAACAGATTTAATATGTGTTTTAGCTAATACAGGTTTACTGGTCGATTATGCATAAGGGGGTTATTCTTTTTCATATACTATGTAATTACATTTAACGCACTTTGAACCATCTTAGCAATCAAACCTATCTGCCGATGTCTACCTAATAGGTGGCTCAGTTGAACAGACTTGAGCACTAGTTTCTGCTAGTAAGCAGAATTTGGTAGGTATAAGTAATAATGGTTAGGTACCAGATACATTTACCTGGTAGGTATATTTTACTGTTTTAGACTATGTGTATTATCTAGTTAGTTGGTTTTGTGTCTGCCTTTCAAATATGTAAATTTAACCAGTGCCTTATATATATTGGACTTGTCTAATATTGAACTGATTTATAAATTACTATTTAAACTTTCTTATCTACTTAACTTTAGTTTTCTACATTTTCTCATTGTTAGTAGGCAGATTATTCTTTAGTCTTACTTTCCTAGATCTTTGTGTTGTCTGATGCATTTAATTTCATTAAGGTATTGTTACAAAGAGGTACTTACGTCATCTTTGAATTCAGTTACAATGTAAGCTTCAGTAATAAAAGCATTTTACAATCTGGCAAAGTTTTTTATTATCTACAATTTCGTGTTTTCCTAAAACCGTAAGGGTCTTATTCATAAAAACTTGACAATTTAATACAGGTTTTAAGAACGTTTTTTTCTTGTCACCCATATGTCAACGAGATAGCAACAGATTTAATATGCGTTTTAGCTAATACAGGTTTTAGGTCGAAGATGCATAATGGGGTAGGTAGGTAACTAATTTAATCCTACTTGGTTCAAATCGTTCAAATCAATGGACGTTTCCAGAGGCCACCACCAGTTTTCTGAAAAGCATAGACTAACTAAGTAGTCTATGGAATGTAGTGTATAGTATTTCACAAATCCAGCGCAGCGCCGCACTCGGTAACTTGCATGAACTAAACATTCCATACATTAGAAATACTTGACCCATTTAGCGAGGATAGTTACAATTAGAAAATTGACAGGTACTGTAGAGACTTTTTATATGAAAATTTCTTATCAATTAGTGATAGATCAGATAACATTGTTAAGCGCTAGAGGTCTGAATAAAAGTCATGTTTTCTTAGACAATACTTATATTTGGCAAATACATGGAAAAATTATCCACACAAAGACTACAAACTACAAGGAAGATATAGTTAAATTAAAATATAGTCAGGTACAATAAAGATATGTTTAAGTTTACTAAGTCCCGTATTCAGAGACTATACTCAAGCGTAAATCGTGTCTCAAGCGGTGATTCTTAGCTCAGTTTTCAAAGAGAACTGTCAAAAATCGATGCTTAAACGTAGACTCAAGTTTTTTATTTCGATCGTTATGAAAAGGACGACTTTCAAAACATGACGCGGTAAGAGATTGCAAGTTATCTAGCTTTTGTTTTCTGAAATCCATGGCATTATTCAAAACAACCACGCAATGTCGTGCCACGTTAAGACATGGTTATTTGGAGAACAAGGCGGCTAAATCGCCACTAATATGACCTTAAATATTGAACTATCGTTTGAGTACTTGGGCAGACGTGAGTTATTATTATTATTATTATTACGAGCCTGTAGCGTCCCACTGCAGGGCAAAGGCCTCCCTTCCTTCATTCCACTCGTTTCTATTGAGAGCTAGTGTGGTCCAATGTGGGCAGAATGAGTCGAGTTCATCCCTATGCAGACGTGAGTATTTACTTAAATTGACTTATGACATCTAATCGCCTTATCTTTAGTCGTCACCTTAGACTCAACTCAGCCTTGAAATCTTGATTTGGTTTACGTAAAATCCTCCTCACACTCATAAGTTTCTTATGGAAAGCCTCACTCGAGGCGCTATCAAATAGCTGTCAACCGAACTACCTTAGGACCTTAGGATTTTAGGTGGCAAATAGCAATATGCTTTAGCGTAATGGCAATAAAGTAGAAATTCATCCTCAAGCATACCGAAGCGGTATTTTTGTTATTACGACCACATATCACGGAAATTTCTACTTTATTGCCATTATGTTATAGTATATTTCTATTTATTTGCCACCTAAAATCATTTTCCTTGCCGATGCCGATAATGGGCGCCGGCCCTTAGCTTACTTTACGGCATTTGTTGTGACAGAAAATTATGAATGAATTTGAATTTTAGTTTTTATGAGTTTTTACGAGTATATACGCTTATAACCCCATCACGGAGGTATTTATAGGATTGTCCTTTGACTAATGTAATTTCTCCTATTGACTTCACTCTAAAATAACGACTATAGATACCAAACATAAGGAACTGAGTATGAGGCTAAGTTGACGACTAAATATATGTGGAATACTGGTACCTCATCTCATTAAAATCATTTAACATTGAAATCACTCCTTTTTTTCTTCATGCTGTGTTTTTGGTGTTTCATTTTTGCGGCGTCACCTAGAGGCTTTTAGGCATCCGACTGCATGCTACTTAGCACTAGACGGAGTTACTTATTTTTGATTGCAGGCAAGACCTAAACGCCGCTAGGGGCGCCGCGACAATCAAACACCAAAAAATAGCCCGAAGAAAAAAAGGAGTGATTTCAATGTTCGAGATAAGGTATCTGTACTTAGTAATCTGTGGTAAGACTCCACTACTCCTCAACATGTACCATCGTAGTATTCTCCACATAAATCGTATCAGACTTGCGAATTTCCGACTCGGGAATACAAAATGGCGGCGGGTGCGACCAGAATCCGTTCTCAGTGCATACAATTGAGGACTCGCCGAGGATATGGAAGTCATCACTGCACGCGTAGATCATCAAATCGCCGACGGAGAATTTGCCGTGTTTCGATGGCTCGGTGAGTAGCTTACCATTCTCTGGGACTAGTGGGTCGGGGCAGTAGATTGCTGAAAGAAAAAAATGAAAAATAAATAAGGACCTTATTATTATTATTAACAGCCCTTAATGGCCCACTGCTGGGCAAAGGCCTCCCCCCCTAAATATAAAAAAAAATAACAAATATCCATGGACATTTTACACAGCGTCCTCTGATCATTTCTCATTTTATTATCATGCTTTGTATTTCGACCTATGGCGGAAGCGAAGAGAGGCCTATGCCCAGCAGTGGGATGAGAAGGGCTGATGATGATGATGATGATTTCAGATGAGAGAGGGCAGGTAAACCCTAGCGAGTAGGTATGTGAAATAACCGTGCTCTATTATCCATAGTAATATCCCGTTTTAAGGACTTAATAATGTTCAAAATCATGATAGTTTAAAAAGTTTTATAGATAGACTAGCTGCGCCCCGCGGTTTCACCCGCGTAAGTCCCGTTCCCGCGGGAATATCGGGATAAAAAGTAGCCTATATGTTAATCCAGGGCAATTAACAATAATAATTAATTAATTCCTATTAATTACATACCAAATTTCAACCAAAACGGTCCGGCCGTTTTTGCGTGAAAGAATAACAAACATACATTCATTCTCACAAACTTTCACATTTATAATATTAGATAGGATACTTACGTATACAAACCGGTGCGTCGCCCGACCACCGTCCGTCTATTTCGCACTCCAGCCCGGGCGCGCCCACTAGTCTGTAGCCCCAGGAGCATTGGAACACAACGCGTCCGCCCGACGACGAGTTGTATTCTACAACAGAGAGATGTGGCCCGAGCGAGCCCAGCACCGGACAGAGGGTTTCTATACATATATAGATACTTACGTATACAAACCGGTGCATCTCCCGACCACCGTCCGTCTATTTCGCACTCCAGCCCGGGCGCGCCCACTAGTCTGTAGCCCCAGGAGCATTGGAACACAACGCGTCCGCCCGACGACGAGTTGTATTCTACAACAGAGAGATGTGGCCCGAGCGAGCCCAGCACCGGACAGAGGGTTTCTATACATATATAGATACTTACGTATACAAACCGGTGCATCTCCCGACCACCGTCCGTCTATTTCGCACTCCAGCCCGGGCGCGCCCACTAGTCTGTAGCCCCAGGAGCATTGGAACACAACGCGTCCGCCCGACGACGAGTTGTATTCTACAACAGAGAGATGTGGCCCGAGCGAGCCCAGCACCGGACAGAGGGTTTCTATACATATATAGATACTTACGTATACAAACCGGTGCATCTCCCGACCACCGTCCGTCTATTTCGCACTCCAGCCCGGGCGCGCCCACTAGTCTGTAGCCCCAGGAGCATTGGAACACAACGCGTCCGCCCGACGACGAGTTGTATTCTACAACAGAGAGATGTGGCCCGAGCGAGCCCAGCACCGGACAGAGGGTTTCTATACATATATAGATACTTACGTATACAAACCGGTGCATCTCCCGACCACCGTCCGTCTATTTCGCACTCCAGCCCGGGCGCGCCCACTAGTCTGTAGCCCCAGGAGCATTGGAACACAACGCGTCCGCCCGACGACGAGTTGTATTCTACAACAGAGAGATGTGGCCCGAGCGAGCCCAGCACCGGACAGAGGGTTTCTATACATATATAGATACTTACGTATACAAACCGGTGCATCTCCCGACCACCGTCCGTCTATTTCGCACTCCAGCCCGGGCGCGCCCACTAGTCTGTAGCCCCAGGAGCATTGGAACACAACGCGTCCGCCCGACGACGAGTTGTATTCTACAACAGAGAGATGTGGCCCGAGCGAGCCCAGCACCGGACAGAGGGTTTCTATACATATATAGATACTTACGTATACAAACCGGTGCATCTCCCGACCACCGTCCGTCTATTTCGCACTCCAGCCCGGGCGCGCCCACTAGTCTGTAGCCCCAGGAGCATTGGAACACAACGCGTCCGCCCGACGACGAGTTGTATTCTACAACAGAGAGATGTGGCCCGAGCGAGCCCAGCACCGGACAGAGGGTTTCCACGCAAGTCGGCGGGGGTGATGACCAGCGACCTGGAAAGTTTAATATTTATTTATTTATTAGAAATTGTACCTTGTTTAAAATATGTTCCGAGAAAATAAAAGTTATTATTATTATTTTGGGTTACGATTTACATCGACTCTATTATTATTATTATTTATTATTCGGAAAACCAACAGCTACAATAGACAGTATTAGATACAAATTATAGCTCCAAAAAGCTAATTACAGGTTCTCATTGATAGAAACATAATATTTTATGAAATCATAGATGTGAACACTAGCTAAAAATGTAACTTGTATAAGATTGTATAAATAAACTATAACATATATATATATATCCGGTCAAATTAGCATCAAAAATAGGGGTAAGGTTACATTAATTCGCACCTGGCTAAAAATTGTCATGAATGTTGGGAACCTTATTACACACAATTTGACAATTATCCACATTAATCCAACGTGTGGAAAAAAAGTTATTCAAGGTCAAATGTTGCTAAAATCGGTTTTCAGAGTTTTTCAGCTAAACGGTACGTTTTATCATAAAAGTAGGTAAGACAAAATTATTTGTCAAGCAATTATCTACAAAACTTTTTTTTTTTAAACACAATAATAAGTGCTGCTAGTATATAATAATATATACTAGCAGCACTTATTATTGTGATCTACCACAAATTACCTACGTAAGACAGATACCTCATCTCAAACATTGTTCTTTTTTCGACGGGCAATTTTGTGTTTGATTATTGCGGCGCCGGCGCCCCGAACGGCGTTTAGGTCTTGTCTGCAATCATAAATAAGTAACTCCATCTAGTGCTAAGTATCATGCAGTCGGATGCCTAAAAGCCGCTAGGTGACGATGACGCCGCAAAAATCAAACGCCAAAAAATAGCCCGAAGAAAAACGGAGTGAAATCAATGTTCGAGTGACACTACTCACCGTCTCCCATACAAGTGATAGTGGACTCCCCGCTAAGATGGAAGCCGGGCTGGCAGCTATAATGCGCCGAGTGGCCGAGTCTCGCGCCTTGGCTGTGCTGTCTGAGATGCGAACCCCGACCGCTTAGTTCTGGGCAAACTACGTCTGAAAACAACATTTTGTTTTTTGAATTTTTAAAATTTGTCTTTTGAAAGGCCGAGTAGTTTCGGAGGTACGTCAAACGAACAAACAACTTTTACTTTGTTCAATAAACATTTAATTTATTTAGAAACAAACCAACATTACCTCTTTATAATATTAGTATTAGACATAGACAAAAATAGAATATTTGTAATATTTCGTCCATGGTATAGATATACTCAGGGTAAGTAATATTTGTTTTTTATTTTTGGACTTTTAATGTTGATGATGAGTTTAAAATAGTGTTGGAAAAAATATAAAAAGTAGAACAAAAAACTGAGATTACAGCAATTTCTACTGAATAAAATAATATCAGATTTACAGTATAACATCAACTTACTAACAACTTTTATATTGATTGTATTTGTGGTGCCGTTTGGAGTTGTACAAGTATATCGATCGCTGTTCCGAACTGACATCTTGGAGAGAGTGAGACGATAGTGCGTGTCCTTCTCTCCTTCCTCAGTCGACCACGCTGGAAAGAGATAGATAGTTAACGACATTAACGTATACTGAAACGACTGCTCATTGTGTTCCATAGTTTTTCATTTTTCTATACAAATCTGGTAAAAAAGAACATCCTTAATGTTAACAGCCTTTCCATTTTAATAAGCGTTTGAGTATTCGGACATAAGTTATAGTAGGTACCTATATGAGTAGCTTATACTCACTGGAAATCTACTCTCCCACTAGAACTAATTGACTCATTACTCACTCACTAGTTTCTTCAATCTAACAAGCGCGGACACACAGTCGACGCAAATGCTGTACTATACAACTCAGTGAGCTTCTCAACTCACTGAACTACTCAGCTCATGGTACTATACAAATCTGTGAGTTACTCAACTCACTGTACTATACAACTCAGTAAGCTACTCAACTCAATGTAGCACTCAACTCACTATACTATACAACTCAGTAAGCTACTCAACTCACTGAGTTACTCAACTCACCGGAATGATAGTGTCCGATGGACTGAGTCCAGCTCCAGCTAGGGTCGCCGAGCGGGCGCGCGGACACACAGTCGACGCGGATGCTACTGTCCGGGAATACGAATAACTCGCCCGAAGGTTCGACAGACAATGACCCGCTTAGTATGGAGTATTGGATGGATGGTGGTGCGTCGCCTGAAAATTTTATTAGGTGTTAACTTGTTTGGTTTTATCATATACTAGTAGCACGTCCCGGCTTCGAACGGGTGTACTAATGAAGCTACCGGGATAAAATATAGCCTATGACCACCCGGACAGTCCATTCTACATACCCGAGAAAGAATTTTTGAAATCGGTCCAGTAGTTTCGGAGATTACCTCCGTCAAACAAACAAACAAACAAATTTTACCTCTTTATAATATTAGTATAGACTAGCAAAACGTCCCAACTTTGCACGGAACAAATGAAACTACCGGGATAAAATATGGCTTATAACCATTCATAAGTTCTCGACCAGAGTTAAAAAGTTCGCTAGATGTCGATTCTCGACGACATTCAGAACAAGACGCGGTAAGAGATTGCAATTGTTACCTAGCTTTTGTTTTCTGAATCATTATTCAAAAAAACAACACAGTGTCGTGCCAAATCAAGACATGGTTATTTGGGGAATAAGGCGGCTAATTATATGTAGTTCTATGGTGTAATAAATACCCAACCAAACCCTTTTTACTAAAATATCTTTGGTCGTAAGGAGAAAACAGAAATCTGACTTCAGTGTTATTATTATTTAATTTTTAATTTATTCAATAATTCTTAGCGTGCCAATAACAGATGCGAATCTGATATTGACACTTGCTCCAAAAACACAAAGACAAATAATTAATATTATTATTTGTATGATCTGCAAATGAGGGATGTTTAACCAACCACCTCGTGTTTTCCCCAGAACGTATCGTTAGCGCGATCTACCTTTCGCAACATTTTAGTTACGCCATCTAGCTGAAAAAATTGAACTAAAGTGGAAAAGTTTCTCATTTCTTAAATTTAAATTTTAAGGTGGAACGTTACGGTCAGCTAGGCACTGCCGCGCCACTAGATGGCGTTAATGTCCTGATAAAGCGTTTTTATTTTTTTTCACCAAAATAGAACAAATTTTTAGGAAGTAAAAGTGCTTGCCCGTAAAAGCGTAATATTTTTGATGTAACTAACAATACTTAGACGATATTTTAAGTGTTAAAATCACTATATTTGTCCATTTAGCTCCGGCGAAACGGCCGCGCCCTTTCGCGCAAGTGACTCACACACACACATACAAAGATTTCATCGTAAACGGAAGCGTTAGTAAATTTCGCTCACTTTGCAAAGCTTAATCTGGCCGAGTGCGTCATCGTCTTGACCTGTATTCAAATGGTATCGGGTTCGAATCTCTATACTGTAATACTGTTTTTGAACTTTTAATTTGTTATATTTTTGTAATTTTATACAAATACATAATAGATATTTTAGTCGTGAAATATATTATGTATTTTTGTGCGAGTTCTAAATAAAAATCAGGTTTTTACTATTGCAGTTATTATTTATTACATTATTAGGTAAGTATTTGTAAAATTACATTTTACAATAAAATAAACATTTATAAAACAATAATTTGAGAAGTCTTATTCGAGAAGTAATATTATAATAATAAATGTGCTACCACAGTGATACATCTATGCAGTTTTGATTATTTTTTACTTTTCGAAGTACCACCTCTGGCAAAACAGATTTTTTATAAAATGATACCAATTTAGGTAACACGTCCAAAATCAAATTTTCGTCACGCTCGATTTCTAGGACTGTAATATCATGAGCTGGAGAAATATAGCCCACAAAATAACATTTCGTCATTTGAGAAACCCGTAGTTGCCCCTGAATCTGTAACAAGAATAAGTAGGTGTAAAAATACATATGTTCAGACAGTAAAATAAAGGACAGCAGGTGATCACTGTTTACTGCATGCAACAACAGCATGTAATTGGTACTAACCTGTACAATGGGAAGTTTTTTTTATCTTTAGCAGCAGCATTCATGTCTTGATTGTTGCGAGCCCTGAAATTCATTGATTGCAGTAAATAATAATATTTTCACAAATTATCTGGACTGAAAAACAATAATTTGTACCTAATGAATTATGCTACATACCATCCGGACTAGCACCCAAAAAGCCAAACTCTTTGTCAATGAAAAGGCCTGCTGGTCGCACATTTTTGTTCATTATTTCTGTAAACAATGTCCTTGCCACCGACTCATTGTGTTGACCATACGACATGTCTTTGGTCAGAATATTGTTTTTATATAATATTGTTTTGACATGGTTGTGGCAGGGTGTTGTCGATTTTCGTTTACATATCTGTAACAGAGGCCAAATTGAGCATAATGTGCTAATTTGTGGTATATTTCAAAACTGGAGTATCATTGAATCAACCATTTGAAAGACTTACCATTTGGCTGGCAGTGAGCCTGTTACATCTGTGTGTATTATACACATCATTTTCATGTTGCCCAATGGTCAGGTGTCCAATATCTTCGATTTCTTGATCTCTTCGATTTGTCCTTGAACTCGTTTGCGACTTTTTCTTGAACCAGAATATTGGTGATTTTTATAGTCTTTTCGGGAAGTTCGTGGCTTCATTTTCTATCGGTGCAATAACACGAACAGATAACCACTAAAATCTTATATTGCAATTTTTTACTAATTCTAATCACCTAAAAGTATTCCACGATAGAAAAGAAAACTTTTGTAATGTAACGGACGCCTTACACTGACAGACAAGTCATGTCATGTCATGTCTGTCTTGTCTGGTATGTTAGGTAGGGTATGCTGAACGGGGCTACCAACTCGATAAGTGCTTTATTGCAACAAACAAGTACCTACAGTACGAAGGACAAAATAATCTGTGAAATAAAATCATAATATTATGTATTGGGCTTATTAAAAATTTTGTAACTGGACAAAAAAAAATATTTGAATGAAATTGAGAAGAAAAATCAAAGTAAGTAAGTATTTTTTGAAGAATTACCTAGTTGCTTTTTAAGGGTTTTGGTTACTTTTTTTTATTTAGAACCTTTTCAACAGCAAAATAAATAAGTAAGTAGGTACCTAAACATATATATTTTTAAAAGGTTTTTGTATTTCGGCATCATCCGCGATATTTTGCATGCTCAATAGAAACGTTTCTCAAATAAAATTACTTATAATAACGATATAAAGCGAGACATAATGCTAAGTTATAATTTATAAATATAATCAAATGGGGCTACGCATATGAAAATATTGTCTGATTAGTATCAAAAGTGCAAAGTTGGCAACACCTTTGTAAAAAATGGCAGAAACAAAATAAACTCCCCCACGAATTCACAATGATGATTTGAGGATCCACGTGATCGCCGAGAAGAACGGCAACAGTGTACGGAACGAGAATAGCGAGCTGGCAACGTAGCCGCACACACACAACTAAACTTTTAACTTAGCATACGATACTGTCGGTGTACACTCATACACTAACAAAATTGAACTGAATTTGTGACTGATTTACGCGATTATTATACTATTTTTATGTAGTAAATATAATTTGCCGCGAATAAACATCATAATAAATGCCAAATTATATAATTTGAGTTAAGGTTATGCTCCATTCGCCCGTAAATGGAAAAATACTTTACTATGGAAAACGAACCACCTTAAACTGTGAAATCAGTGAAATTTTTCACATAACATTAACAACATTAACAACAACAATAATAACATTTAAAACGGGATATTTACCATGATTTGTAGATCCCCATCATGTTTGTTTCCCGATATTTCGGCACAGTTGCATGCGCCATGATCACGGTTACAATATCACATTTTAAGTGTTCATAATGTTCAAAACCATGATAGTTTAAAAAGTTTAATATTATTCGGAATAATCTAATTGGAATCATTTTGAGGGGTTAATTTTAAGAGAATAATAGTAATCGGTCGATAAATGTATGAGTGAGCTAGTGTTGAAAAACAGGTTAATGGTTTAAGAGGAGGCTTTTTAACAGAATTGAAATTATATTACTATACTTCATTTATTGAAACGAGCTAATAGGGAGAAAAATAAACACGCAATTGGTTGTCGAAAATAATTGTTTTTCCCGTAATTGGCTAGATTGTCAAATCAATTGTCAATTGTCAAATCTAGCCAATCACGAGAATGACAATTATTTTCGACGACCAATCACGTGCGTTTATTTTTCTCCCTATTAGCTCGTTTCAATAAATGAAGTATGTATAGTATTTAGGTATTATAAAAAATCGGAAATTATGAAAATAACTTTAATTGGGGGAGACCTTTGCCCAGCAGTGGGAAAGTCTAGGTTAAAAAAAATAAAAATTAAAATAACTAAAAGGTTTAAAATCAAATAATATCTAATAATATACGAAAACTTTGAACCCCTTAAAACAACCCAACATTTTTGGGTCTGGGGTTAGCTTTTAGTTCAAAACTTACCGGTGAAATTGGTGACAATGGTCGTCGGCACGCATTCAGGAAAGCCGGGCGTCCACTCTCCGTTCTCACAACGCATCACCCCTTCGCCTTTCAACTTGTACAAGCCGAAGTGTACACATCTCGCTACTATCACAGACCCGTGGGGGAATGATGTCTCTTTCTGAAAAGTAACGATATTTAAGCTATTGCATAGCTTCTATCTTGTTATTATTATCGGCGGTGGAGGGATGAACTCGACTCATTCTGCCCACATTGGACCACACTAGCTCTCAATAGAAACGAGTGGAAGGAAGGAAGGGAGGCCTTTGCCCTGCAGTGGGACGCTACAGGCTCGAAATAATAATAATAATAATAGCTTCTATCGCGGGCCTTGAGCGTGGAGACCGAATCCAGAAATTCCGTAACGAAAAAACCTTATAGTTGCTGAGGGCGAGTTAAAAAAATAAATATCCTTGGACATTCCACACAGCGTCATCTAGTCCCAAGCTAAGCAACTTAATGCTTGTGTTATGGTAACCAGATGACTGATATAATACTTAGATACATTTTTTTTTGTAAATACATACACATTATATATAGAAAACACCCAGACACGAAACAAATATCTGCAGAACATGCAAACATTTGCCCCGTAGCGGGGATCGAACCCGCAACCTCCGCATCTCAACCGGGCGTTAACACAACTGCGCCACAGAGGTCGTCGAGTTGCTGAACTTAAGTGATAACCAAACGCTTATCACTTTAGTTCAGCAACTCGCCTCTAGGTGGCATGCAATAGCTTTACCGCGGCAGTCCCCGAGTGCCACATGTCTTTTTTCCTCTCTTTATTTTAGGCTACTCTTTACTATAGAATAGAATATAACTTTATTGCACACCATAAAATAAAATAAAAAATACAGTGAAACAAAATATCACAGTGTAACAGGGCGACCTTATCGCTGAAAGCGATCTCTTCCAGGTAACCTTTGGATGGACAGGATAAGATATAATGATACTCACGGTGATAGTGGAGTTTTTGAAGGATATGGCGAGAAGAGTATAGTCGTGCTTGTACATACATTCTCGCAGAACCGGCTGAAACCTTCCATCTGGAAATGAGAACATTGTTTGAATAAAGCTGTCTGGGACCACTTAGTTATGCCCTTGAAATAAAATGTTAATAAAAAGATGTGTAGCACTCGGGGACTGCCGCGGTAAAGCTATTGCATGCCACCTAGAGGCGAGTTGCTGAACTAAAGTGACAGCGTTAGGTTATTTCGTTAAGGAATTTCTGGATTCGGTCTCCACGCTCAAGGCCCGCGATAGAAGCTATGCAATAGCTTAAAATCTATACCAAACTATACTCAGCGGCACAAGTAACAGCTCACGATGATTTTTCTAGTTTTCTAGCATGAAATTGAAAGACAAACCAGCTACCTGAGCAGTCAAATGGCTGAATGAGAAACTGTGAATATTTTATATCCAATCTCTGGAGCCATTTTATTAGGGAAATACCGGGATCAAACATAGCCTATTTGTTAATCCAGACAGTGAATTCTACACATCAGTGAAAGAGTTTTTGAAATCGGCTGAGTAGTTTCAGAGATTACATTCCTCAAACAAACCAACATTACCTCTTTATAATATTTGTAGATAAGAAGGGTCTTATTCATAAAAACTTGACAATTTAATATAGGTTAAAAGAACGTTTTAGAACGTTTTTTTCTTGTCACTCATATGTCAACGAAAAGAGATAGCAACAGATTTAATATGCGTTTTAGCTAATACAGGTTTACTGGTCGAATATGCATAATGGGGTAGAAGTATATCATGAAGTAACAAACCGGAAAAAAAACAAAAGAGCATACTTAATTGTTTAGCAAAAAAAACATTAAAGAAAATTTTAAAATTATTTTTTGAGAGTCATCCTTTTTACGACATTCACGAATTCATGAGTTGTACATTTTCGGATTTGCAAGTGGGGTCATAGTAAATTTTTTATTTTTACATTTTACATACATTTTTTACATTTTTAGACTATTTTTGACATTCTTAGATTTATTATTGACATTGTTAGATTATTATTGACTTTTTTTTTTTTTTTTTAGATTATTATGACATTTTTAGATTATTATTGAAATTTTTTAGATTCGGTATTATAGACATTTTTTTTTTTTTTTTTGTATTGATATTGTTTAATTATTTACTTAAGATAGGTATATAAAATGTTATGAAAGAATGTCAATTGACTTACCTATGTTGTGCAATATAACTGTATGGTGAATAAATGAAAATTGAAATTGAAATTGAAACAAAACTTACCATAAAACGAATCCAGCTCAAACTACAATTCTACATACAGCTACTCTTCACGCTTACTTGGCGTTGTGGAGCACAAAGGGCCGACCCAGTTGCCGTCAATACATTTAATCTTGCAGATGAGTCGTTCGTTCAGAGGCCCAATCAGACCTGGGAACTTCACCTGGAAATTATACATAAACAAATGTATATAAACATTGGTAGTAATAATATATATAATAAAAATAAACAAGTAGACTAATGAAACTCGGGATATAATATAGCCTAGTTAACCCCCAAAGTTTTTGAGATTACCCTTTACAAACAAACAAACTTTACCTTACCTCTTTATAATATTGGTATAGATTTTCGCATTTACAATATTAATATACTTGTACATTCACATAGTGACATCTATTTTTGACACTCAGGCCTTTTACATCTTTACTAGATGATTTATACAGTCGGCAAGGGCCTGTCAAGCAATCTTTGCCTAGACTTAATGGGAACCTGTAGTGCCTGGGACATTGTTGAGATGGAATAGGTTTGCCCAGCACCTAAACCATCCTCACAGCATAGCCGGCCATATCCACACGAAAGACTACGGTCAATATGTGTGGGGCTGACTAGCTGCGGGTTTCCTCACAATGTTTTCCTTCACCGTTTAAAGCTTGTGTTAAAGCGCATGTATGAACTTTTCGACATGAAAAGTATATTTTTGCATGGCAGGATTCGCTCCCACAACCTTCAGAATGAAAGTCGTAGTACCAATCCACTGGGCCAAAACGGCCATAACTTTTTAATATCCACTAGTAGCATGTCCCGGCTTCGCACGGGTGTACTAATGGAGCTACCGGGATAAAATATAGCCTATAACCTCCCAGACAGTCCATTCTGCACACCCGTGAAAGAATTTTTGAAATCGGTCCAGTAGTTTCGAGATTACCTCCGTCAAACAAACAAACAAACAAATTTTACCTCTTTGTGTGTGAAGTATCTGTATGTTTTAAACTCACCTCAGATATCTTGGAAAAGTCCATTCTGAATCTTGTGATATCAAGTTTATCATCCTCGCTGGTGACATCAGGCAAAGAACATTTGTATTCAACTGAAACCACAATATTAATCTGTGTCATAATCTGTGTCATATTTGTGAAGACTTGTTATTGGCTATTTGCTACTAAATGAGTATTTCTACTCCATCTATAATGTCTGTTTAGCTGTAAGTTTTCCTTAAATAAATAAATAAATAAATAAATAAATATTTAATCCTTTAACTGCCATTCTATAACCTATCTGCAGTGCCAGATTAAGTTTTACTATACTTCATTTATTGAAACGAGCTAATAGGAAAAGAAATAAACACAAGTGATTGGTCGTCGAAAATAATTATCTTTCTTGTAATTGGCTAGATTGTCAAATCAATTGTCAATTGTCAAATCTAGCCAATCCAATTACTTTCGACGACCAATCATGTGTTTATTTCTCTTCCTATTAGCTGGTTTCAATAAATGAAGTATAGTTCATTCAGTCTTGCCCACCTTTCGTACTCATTTAGTCTTAGCATAGTATAGTTGGATTTCTTAGTAATAACTCTTTTGTATTGTATTTTGTTTTGTACTTTCTGTGTGTTGACAATAAATGTGTTCTTTCTTTCTTCTATTAAGGTATGTGGATGTACTAAGCAATCTACCCCTGTGCCCTCCAAACCTACCTCCCCTTGGATAAAAGAAAAAAATTTTTTTTTAACTTTTGTGTGTATATAATGTTTTCTTGGTTGTCTCTGGTGCCCTCTAGACAGAATGCCCTAAGTAATTGCATAAATTGCTTAGGCTTATCAAGCACTGTCTATCTATGGGTTTGCTTACTGTAGTGAAGCAAGGTACCTAGCCATTGCATTTAATGTTTCTGTTACTGTCAAGCGAGTATGTAGGTGAGTTGAGTACAACCCTTTCTTGACGAGCCTACATACTCACTTGACACAGTATCAAATATATTACTTGTTACACAGTAAAGTGAGTGCTTAAAATAGGTATTTCCTGTGGATATGGCCGACTAAGCTGAGAGGATGGTTAGGTGCTGGGCAAGCCTATTCCATCTAAACAATGTCCCAGGCACTACAGTGTCCCGTTAAGCGCAAAGATTGCCTCCTGACGCTGTATAGAAACTGTTCTCTTTCTTACTTGCTTTGATTTTACGTAAGTATTGAGTTAAAGTTCCGGTTAGGTGTTTGTAACGAAATTTAGAATTCTAGAATATACCTATATAAATAAAATTAATTATATCATCCCTGGTATTGATAACCTATATCGACTACGAATTTGTTAAGTTAATAATGAAAAGAATACTAACTTTCCGAAAATCCACCATCCTCTTCACATAATGAAAGCGGTGCGAACAATAGAATACACAAAAATACCGTACGGTGCATTTTGTTTAATTTGTACTAATATCCAAGCCCCAACACTTTACAATCTATCTAGTTTTAAAATTAAAGATTTCTGGAAAAATTGGGTCAAGCAAGTTTTCCCGCAAAACAACAGAAAATTTACAAGATAACTATGTCATTGTCAAGTCAAAAATTCGAAATCAGTCAAATGTCAAATTTATCTCTGTCACATTTTGTTGGGTGTGTTCTGCGCGTTGGCTTTGTTCCATTGTTCAACAAAGCATCCTATCGTATATAGGTAGGTAGGAAGTATAAAGGTACTTCAATTTTTATTTTACACCCCATATATGCATGTTAACACAATATTACATTATATAGGTAATAATGTATTAAAATTCATAAAATAAATTTAGAATAAATTGGTTTCTAAAGTGTGTACAGACAGACTAGACTTTGAACGCAACCTTAAATTCCGTCAAAAAAATGTCAATTTGACAACGACTTATCTAACGTTCGTATTTCATTCATCAGTCAAATAAATTGTTTGTTGTTGTAATTTTTTTGTACTGAAATCAGTCGGTGTTGTTCGTTCTCGCAGATTCTGCCGTGTGAATTTAATTGTGTTTTCAGGATTAAAATATCATAATATCCTATTAAATAAACTCTGAATAACGCGAAAATGAAGTTACGTTGTAGTCTTCTTTTTCTTTTCGTAGCTGTTTCAGTGGAAAAGTGTTACTGTGTGGACTTATTCAAAGAACAGTACCATTGGCCTACGGTCGGTATTTCTATTCTTGTTAGAAACAAGGAGGCTTCTTTGCCGTATTTCCTGACCTGTCTGCAGCAACTTGACTACCCAAAGGACAGACTGTATGTTTGGTAAGTGTTCATAACTATTTTCTCTCATTGATTTTGATTGCCGGCGAACCCGTGCAAAGTACCGATTTTAAATTAGGTTAAATAGGTTTATTGACCTTGTTTATTCGTACAAGTGGAATGATTATCAGGGGTCAGTTAAAAGAGTTCTTTTTTAGAAGACTGATAGCTTCGTTGTGAACAAAATCACTTGTATTTTAACGAATATTTACAGGCAGTATTGATTAAGTATTTTATTTTTGTAAGTATTTTGTCTAGGTGTAAATATTGGTAGGTTACAAAGAATACCTAAGTCTACTTTCCTATTATTATTAATCCATATTTATCTTACTATTTCATACTACAAAACATTAATATATTTTTGCCAAAATGATAAATTGTAACATTCACATAGCTGGCATTTTATTCTAATAAAATCCTTTGAATGAATACTATGGTCTATTAGCTAGCCAACAAGCTTTCCAATGTCTCATAATAATATTCTCACAATGCTTTTAAAATATTGACAGCTAACATGGAAGTAAAACAGCAATATATCTACATATTTTATAAATTATATGACCGGGTATTTATCACGTTCCCTTTTTATTATTTATCCCTAAATAGATAAATAATAAAAATTTATAAAATGTGTTCTGATCACGTAAGTTTAAAAAAGACTATCTACATATTGTATATTATTAATAAAGAACTTGTGGCAAAGCTTGAAGACATTCTTGATAGATCATCGAGTTAAACAACATTCTGAACTCTCACAATTTTGGATGAGTCCACAAGTAGCACAGCTTAGCCCTTCTGTGATTCAGAGATCAAATTTTTTGTATGTATAGTCGACAAAGAAATTGGTTTACCACTCTAAGGCTGAATATCATTTGCACGTACAAAACATCAAGGGCTATTTTCGCTTGACAGATTGACCTGCTACGTCAGAATCTGTCATTCAGTAATCCTTAGCGAATAATTATGTTACTGGGAGATGTCATCAAAAGTGGTAAACCAATTTCTTTGTCGACTATACTACTAGAATATATATTCTGTAGACCTACTTATTATGTGTACAAAATTCATAGTTCCAAATGTTATGTATCTTGAAGTTAAAGTATCTTTTTTAAGGAAGCTATTATAGTCTAAATTAAATTAAAGGTGATACCGCTGACCACTGCTAGTTATAAATGAAAAGAACTGTACTCAGTGACCGTTGGTCCCCCAGATCCTTTGACATCACCCTTTCCGTTACATCTCTTTGATGTTGAACAATGGAATAAATCCTCACCCTAATACTGTACACTTAATAACCTTGATTATGTACAGCTGGTATACATACATCCATACTAATATTATAAAAGGGAAAGTGTGTGTGTCTGTCTGTTCATTCGTCTTTCACGGCATAACGGGTTGACAAATTGACATGATTTTTTGTGTGGTGATAGTGAAAGGGATGGCAAGTGACTTAGTCTACTTTTTATCCTGATATTCCCGCGGAAACGGGACTTACGAAGGTGAAACCGCAGGGCTCAGCTAGTTTTAACATTTTACTGCCTTGAATACAAAAATTTGTATGGATGTGTCTGATCTGTATACATACAGACAGATGGTGGTTTGTCATTAGTTTACATAAAAACTACTAAGCACCTTTGGGTCATAGTTTTAATAATATAAGGTACAGTAGTTTATATTTTAGATTGACACTTAGGGCCGGCGCCCATTATCGGCATCGGCAAGGAAAAGGATTTTAGGTGGCAAATAGCAATATACTATAACTTAATGGCAATAAAGTAGAAATTTCCGTGATATAATAATAATAATAATAATAAGGGCGCAGGGCACTTTTGAGGCGAAGTGTCGGGGAGTAGCGACCCCGCGCACCCGAGTGCTCCCGGGGGAGGTCACCGTTCCTCACCTCCGCCTGCCTTCACCGGCCGACGGAGTGAACACTGACGAGGAACAGGTCCCCCACCTCCGTGTTGCCTTCACTGGCCGGACGGAGTGGAGTCGCGAGAGCATTGCTCGGGGGTGGCGGTGTTACGTAAGTGGTGAGTGGGCACGTGAAGCTGGACCCTCAGGGAGCTCGTGATCGTCGTTTAAAACCCGGTAACATCTCAACCACCCTCTAGCTGCTCACTTCATGTTGCCCCCTTGTTGCGACATATGCAACTATTTCGGGGGGCCCAGTTGTGAGTTGGCGAGTCTCCGCCCGCCATTTGATACGTGTTCGTTAACATTGTTTCGGCGGGTGCCATAGTCCCCATAGTTCCCCGGTAACCAGTCCACCACCCTCACACCTCCATAGCCCAGTAGTAGTTTCCCACATTTGTAATAGTCCTGCACAGACCGCGGGCTACCTTTGGATGCATTTCTTGTGTTATCCAGGGTAGTCACCGGAACGTGTCTCCATCACTTTAACATCAAAAATGTCAAATGGCCTCTGTGTGTTGGCTTCGGCCCCATGCATGCCTACCAAAGGTCCGGGACTCCATAGTCCCGTGAGGTGAAACCTTGACAAACATAATAATAATAATAATAAATATCATATAATATGTGGTCGTAATAACAAAAATACCGCTTCGGTATGCTTGAGGATCAATTTCTACTTTATTGCCATTATGCTAAAGTATATTGCTAATTGCCACCTAAAATCCTTTTCCTTGCCGATGCCGATAATGGGCACCGGCCCTTAGGCTTCTTTTTATACAGGTCGCAGAGAGCGAAGTTGCGGGCGAAAGTTTGTGGTTTATAAAATACGAGTAGCACACAAACTTATGGTAGTTGTAATGTAGTTTGTATTTGTAAGTACCTAGTAGCACGTCCCGGCTTTGCACGGGTCCATTCAACGTAAAGGTGAAAGAATTTTTGAAATCGGCTGAGGTTTTTGGGAGATTATCTCCGTCAAACAAACCAACATTACCTCTTTATACTCGTATTATTAGCAGTCAATGGTATGTGAGATCTCAGTTCGTCAAAGTAAGTTAGTTACATTGTTAGGTAGGTATAGTCGACAAAGAAATAGGTTTACCACTCTAAGGCTGAATATCATTTGCACGTACAAAACATCAAGGGCTATTTTCGCTTGACAGATTGACCTGTTACTTCAGAATCTGTCATTCAGTAATCCTTAGCGAATAATTATGTTACTGGGAGATGTCATCAAAAGTGGTAAACCAATTTCTTTGTCGACTATACATAGCTAGGTATTATCAACTAAAATAATCACCGACGGAACTATAGTAAGTACCTACCTAATAATAAAATAACGATAAGAAACATTTAGAGTGTGTTTTTCTGACTTAAAACAACTTGTTGATTTAAGTAAAAATAAGTGAATTCTGACGTCGCCAAAACTTAAACTTAGCTAACTAAAAATGTTGCCGTCCCTTTCATAGCGATTGAAATAAAAAGCGACGTCAGAATCGCCAAGATTGCCATTGTATTTTAAAATGTTTTAAATATTTTTAAACTGGTAAGTAACAATATTATTGTCGCAGCCTTTTAAAAACAAAATGAATAGAACATCTAGCTAGATACTAATATTATAAAGAAGTAAAGTTGTTTGTTTGTTTGTTTGACGGAGGCAATTTCCGAAACTACTCAGCCGAATTCAAAAATTCTTTCACCGATGTGTAGAATGAACTGTCGAGATGGTTATAGGCTATATTTTATCCCTGTAGCTTCATTAGCACGCCCGTGCGAAGTCGGTATGTGTTGCTAGTATTAATAAATGCTAGTAGTACAATAATAATTCCTATACCTAGTAGTAACGCAATGCTTCTCCGATGCACCGTAGCGTGTGTGTGTGGCCGGCAAACGTGTTACATAGATCAAACTGCTAAAACCATAAAATCTATATTTCGCTGGGATGACGAATTCGACCTCATTTTATAACTTACGAACTGTGTTGACCGAGTGGGTTTTTAAAGGATTTTGAATCCCGGCCGTATCAGTTTCGATGTGTTTTTTGTTTTTAATAACAAAAGATCTGTAATTTCTTGTTTTTCTTCCTTCTAAAAGCAAGCCCGTTCTGATTTTTATTATATAAATCAACTATTAGCACATCCCGGCTTTGCACGGATGTACTTATGAAACTATCGTGATAAAACACAGCCTTTAACCATCCCAACTGTCCATCCATTCTATACATCGGTGAAAGAGTTTTTGAAATCGGCTGATTTTAATGGACAAGGATGGTTATAGGCTATATTTTATCCCAATAGTTTCAGTAGTACACCCGTGCAAAGCCGGAACGTGCTGATTGTATTTTAATTTTAATATGAATAAACTAGACTATTATTATTAGACTATTTCACTAGACCTCTTGGCAGACCACCTGCCAGATGGATGGACGACATAGTTGCTGTACAGGGTAAGACCTGGATGCAAAAGGCCCAAAGCAGAAGTGTTTAGCGTTCAGGGAAGGAGGCTTATGCCCAGCAGTGGGTTCTAACAAGCTGAGAATGATGATGATGATGATGATAAAAGTGGAACTGAATAATGTAATAAACTTACTGAGCTTTTTCAAATCAATAAAGCTCTGCTATAAATAAACAATATAAACATCCACCCCCAGCACCCTCTCGTACTTTTTATTCGCATTATATTCGGATTAATAAGGTTGCCAAGGAAAATCACACTAATATTATAAAGGTGAAAGTTTGTTTGTATATTAAGGTGTCTTAGGGTAAGATCGGACAAGGGGTAAGTGCGTACAAGTCGCATAACTACTAAATTTGGCGATATTTTACAATTATGGCAACATTGCCTTTTGTGCCATTTTGTTATGCACCCCCCTACATCCTGCGACTGACGCTAGGCCCAGCCGAACGCGAGTAATCATCGTTCTAGCAAAAGATGGGAAAAAAATGAAAAAGGAGACGATCCGATCTTTCACTTCAAACTTTCAACAAGCAATTTGGTATGTAGTTTTCATGATTTTTGAAGTTTCGCGGCTTTATCACTATGAGTGTAGTTAAATTTATTGATTAATATTATACATTCACGTCTAAGACGTTTGTAAACAGAGATCCGATCTTTAGCCTCGGAAATTTCAATAGGTGAAGTTCGGACTATGATCATCCGGTCATTTTTTCGGTTTCATTTCCCAGTGAATTATTTAATGTATTTGCAAATTCCTATGTTAGTTGATCAACTTGTTCATTTTCTTACCATTTTTTACTAATTTTAATTGGTTAACTAGTTAAAAAGTCAGAGTTTCAGACATGCAGGGGTAAGATCGGCATAGAGGCAAAATTTTTTTACAAAATCCAAGCTAAAACTCAAAGTTGTGAAGGGATTCAATCCATTTTTTACTATGTTTTTACTAGGATAACCCCGAATGTTTTCTAGTGATACAGCTTATTCTATCTGTTACAGGGGTGGTTTTATTAGATAGTCCGGTCTTACTCTCACACGGTCCGATCTTTCCCTGGCCATTTTGAAAAATTATGCTCTTTTCTATCATTCATAAAACATCGACCGTTGGGTTTATCTAAAAACTAAATATAAGAAATGAAACCTCTGTATTTTTGCATTTGTTGACACCCTATTGCGTTAGGAAAGAATAACCAGAGGCGATACAAAAAAATATTTTCAAACACTCGATTGGTTTTCTGAAAACTAGTCCGATCTTACCCTAAGACACCTTATATAATATAAAATATTGTACTGTAATTAGTTGTAATAATTAAACAATATCTTATCTTATACCTTTAAACGAGCTATTCTTGTATATATATGTCACCGGAAGATAACAAGAACCGCTAATAATATACTTTTACTAGCGACCCGCCCCGGCTTCTCACGGGTCCAATAATTATACATAGTAAACCCTCTATCTATTAAAAAAACCCGCCTCAAAATCCGTTGCGTAGTTTTAAATATTTAAGCATACATAGGGATATAGGGACAGAGAAAGCGACTTTGTTTTATACTATGTAGTGATTTTCTGAATCTCGGAATCGGCTTCAACGATATCTGTGATATTTTGTATGCAGGGGAGCGATAAATCGATCTAGCTAGGATTTAAAAAAAAATGTTATTTTATCCAAGCAATGAAAACCGATCATCTAGGTACTGGATATTAAATATAAATTGGAAAGCAATCTGAGCGAAGTCGCGGTGAAAACTAGTTTTTGTTGCGGAGTGCCAACCCTGTAGGTATTTGTATACACACAACCCTGTATTTGGTTTCATTACGCAGAATCAACTGGGTGTAAAACGTCTACAGACGAAAACGTGAGCTTTAAAACATACGGTGAAAATTCACGCGTTCGTTAGTTAACTATTAAAAAGGAAACAGCAGAGGTTAGTCAGTTTATGAAAATGATATTTAATACAGTATTTAATACTAAGCCAGGGATCTAAATTTGAAACATTGTGACTGAATTTTCGCCATCCAGTCCCAAGCTAAGCAATAATGCTTGTTTTAATACACTAAGGGTCTGTTTCACAATGTACGAATAAGTACTTACGTTACGTCGAGGTAAATAATATGATTTCAATACGCGATTAAGTCCCGTTAATATTTACCTATAAGTACCTAAATATAATATGAGTAGTAGTAGATTAGCTTGGTATGGTCATGTTATGAGGAGGGAAGAATGTCATGTTACTAGGAGAGTACTAGATATGAATGTGGATGGATATAGATCTAGGGGAAGACCAAAGAAAAGATGGATGGATTGTGTGAGGGATGACATGAGTAAGAAAGGTGTGAGTGCTGAGATGACGTCTGATAGAGGAAAATGGAAGAGGAACACGTGTTGTGCCGACCCCACATAGGGATAAGGGCAGGAAAATGATGAATGAAGTACCTAAATATAAGTAAAGATGTTATTAGCACCTACCTACCTATTTAAGTTAAAAATGAATAGTCTCATAAGTTAAGCTTAATATTGTATGACTTATCTAAGTGCATGTTAATGTGAAAAGATAAATAAATGAAATGAAATGAAATCGTACTACAGAAGTTTCGCACACAGTATTTCTTACATATTGGTAGATATTGTAGATAAACACTACTACGAGTAGTCTATTATATTTATAGTGGACTTTATGTGACACATAGCGCTATTTGACAGTCGTTTAAGTAATGTCCCATGTAATTATAATGTCTATATAGTTAAAACTCAGAGCAATCATCTTCTCTTCAGATCCTCATTGAGTTAAAATGGTCTTGATAATTGGCCGGTTCTTAACTAAATTTCATGTTGCTGTTTTTGAATGTTGCTTTAGTGCAACCAGTATTACTTCCTACACACAGCATCCACCCGTTGCACTCCCTGTCCAGGTGGTGAAAGGGAGATAAGGGAGTTAAAGAGCAATGGGGAGGAGGTGTGGGGAAATGGGGGAGGGGAGGAATGGGGTGGTAGAGGTATTCAATATCTGGTTTGTTTACGCTTGTTGCAGTTAAACAAGCCGTTATACCTGACATCGCTCAACTTTAGTTGTGATGTGCTTCAAAAGCACTACATTAAAGTTGTTACAGAGTTTCTTTACAATTTACAATCTCATACGTTAATTGTATGTAATCTAACCGTATTCACAATTTTACGATGACAAGAACAATAGGCTATTTGACTAGTTTCTAAAAACCATCTTATAATTTTATGTTTTTATTTATTTGGTAAGATAAACAGTCATACATTATCTTATAGGTATAAGGTGTTAAGTAAATTTAGGCGTAAGTAAACATATGACTTACAACATCATCCACGGATTGACTAAAAAAGTATAGACGTTACAATAACATTATAATATAGGATAAGTATGAATTTAAAGGGATGTAAGGCAAAAGCTGAAATCTAGAAGAGGAAAGTAGATACTTACCTATATGTTATTATTATAGGGATCATACAAATAATGTGATGTGTCTTTTTAATATCTATAAGAATAATAAGAAATTTATTGCAACACTTATAAGTAGGTACACAGATTAACTTAAAACTATGTTAGTGTACAAGAGTTGTTGTTGCAAAGGCCGTCTTATCGACTATGCGATTTCTTCCAGACGGCCTGCTTAAAAATCCTGCTATAATCGCGGATGGCAATAAAAACATATATTTTTTCATACGCAGCCATAAACAGCCTATGATATGAGGTTCGTGCGTTCGTCGTATGAGCAAGTGGCCTCCAAACTTACAATATGAAAAAAATAAATTTTATTCTAAGCAAACAAACATTACGTAAAAGCTAAATACTAGGAAGGGTGGCGCCGACCACCCATTGGCTACCCTCATCCCCTTGACGCTCTTTGTGTGCATAGGGGGTCGAAAGGAGCGAACGCAACAACCAATCGGCATCAAGATTTATCTACCAATAGGCTTTGAAATCGATAATTCCCGGGCGAGCGCAACCCCCCCCGCTCCGTCTGCTTCCTCTTCTCCCCAGCGTTCTGCCGCAGTATTAATTCAGATATTACGAAGTGCACTCGCATGTTCAAAATGCGTCTGCCAATCTTATACCTTTTGCTCACAGTTTCTGTGCTAGCTTTTTGTAAAAATAAAGCTGACCCATGGCCTACAATTGTGGTCGCCATTCCTGTGCGCAATAAGCAATTAACACTTCCTATATTCTTGAATTTACTGTTAAACATTGACTACCCCAAGGACAAGATGCATCTATGGTAAGTGATATTTTGATTTGGTCATTAATTTTCTTACTAATTTACTGAAATAACTATGTTCATATTTTTTACTGCAAAGACGAAATGGCGTCCAATTGTAAACAAAATGGCGGATATCAAATGAATAAAATGAAATTGTTGCGCATGCCCTGTGATTTTTGTTTTCTACTTACTGGTTGCAAAGTATTTGGATCTAATATTATGTATTGTGTGTCCTTCCTTAGGTTAGTAATAAAATTATGGTCTGCGGCCTTAAAATGGCCGTTCAAGCATTTCTGCTAGCAATTCATAAAGTGCATTTATTTCATCAATTGTTTAGCATTTTCACCAAAATATGACAGTTTATGAATTGCTAGCAGAAATGCTCGAACGGCCATTTTAACCCCCCTGAGCTTTAAAACTATAATTAAATCGGTCTTGACAACTTAGAAACGTTTTCTACGCATGTCCTGAAAAACAAAATGGCGTCAAAGCATGGGGAAAAGGAGATCCCCACCCCTCCTGACGTTGCCTCTACCCCCTTCCTTTGTATTACCATCCCAGCGCTTAGACGCTGTGTAAGATACTAGTTCCCTTGTTGCAGTCTCGTATGCAACATGCGTTTTGTCCATTCTTTACGTCTTGCTAGCGATTTTTGTATTGTCATGATAATTTTAAACGATGACTATTGCATTCCAGTGCGAACTAAACAAACTATTCTGCCTATACTCTTAAATAGATTCTATCGCTCGAGTTAAAACAGCAGTCGCACACAATTTTAGGTTGTTAAATTGTTTTATCAAACGCATTCCTGAAAACAAGCTGGCATTAGACTTTGATGCAGCAATGTCGATACAGGGGGATGGGGAGGGAGGGGAGGTGGGGTATTGAATTTGTCTCCTTTGCTCTCCATGCTCGCAGATAGTTATTAGACAGGGATATACAATATGCGTCAAATTATTTCCGGGTGGGACATCCCCCCAACCTTACCCCACCTGGTTTCCCCCGCACAACCCCATGCTTGAATTCAGTCGCAGTGTGGACCGCGCCGTTTCCAGTGCCATCTGCACTATGAGTCCTTCCATTCTTTATCTTCTGTTAACCGTTTCCGTGCTTGCGTATTACGACAAGAAAATCGACTACTGGCCAAATGTTAGCATAGTTATTACTGTGCATGACAAGCACTATCTACCGTTATTTTTGAATTTGCTGATCCAAATCGACTACCCTAAAGATCAGATGCAAATATGGTAAGTTACCAAATGTATTCTACTTACTAAAATATGCAATCAAAATAAACTGTAGTGTAGGTAGCATCAACAAGATGGCCGAAAATACAAAATGGCGCCGATCGATTCAAACAAAGAAAAACTTACTGCGCATGTCTGCCTAATGTCATTTAAGATGAACGGTGATTGATTTTCTAAAAATGTAAAGAAAAGGGTCATCATGCCTCTCTTTATCATAAAATCAAGTGACTAGCGCCATCCAATTTAAATGATAGAAATTAAATAAATACTTAATTACCCCAATTAGTTTTGATTTGAAACCAAAGAAAGGATAAACACCTACTGCGCATGCTCTGTAAACAAACATAGAGCCGGGTAAACGTCCATACGATTAAATATCTACTTGATCGCCCCAGCAGATGGCGTACTAAGTTATACATAATCCTGAATTGAGATTTCTTATCATTTGCCAATGGAGATTTGATTTAGGGACCTAAGATTTACCATTTATACCATACATTTTCTACTTACCTATAACGTTAATAGTAAGTATAAAGGTTATCCTGGTTTCAAACCAATGGTATAAATAATAAAAAAAAATATGAATATTTATTTTGCAAAATACAACTAGAGCTGGATTAAAAAGATAGGTAGTTTATTGTAGTTGAGTATTTAATATTCAAAATGGTGGACACAACAATGTCTCTTTGTGTCACGCACTTAATAATTTTATTATCCATAATGCGTGTCCCCGATTGGTTGAAAGAAAACAAAATCAAGCCCTGCAATGTTATTTTCGTTGAAGGGTTTGAGGTATGGTTGTTGCACTCACTCTTAGCCGGAAGGTAGTGAAAGGGAAAGGGACCTCCCTACTTACGAAAGTAGGGCCTAATATCGAGGGATGAGTACCTCGTAAAGGACCTTTGAGATATACCGGCCTTATTGTACCGGCTTAAATTATTTAAAAAGACTGAGATTACGTTTATTTCTCCAGCGGCTACATCGTATATTCATAAAGGCGTACACACTTACAGGCGTACATTCATATTGGCGTACATTCATACAGGCGTACAGGCTTATGGGTAAGGTAAGGACCAAATTTTTAGCATACTCGTGCGATTGAAAAATTGTCCCTCACTTTGAAGTCGTAGTATAAAAATAATTGTGAACTTAGGTAAGTTTTGAATCTTTGTTACTAAAGCTTAACTATTTTAATTCACTAGATTTCTGTAAAATTAATTTTAAGTAAATTATGATACTAAATTTATTTTCGTTTTTCATACAAAATGCGTTTTGTCCCTTTTTGACTTCTCTTGGTTATTTGGATTTTATTTAAAAAAATAAAACACTTTCTCATTGACTTTAAGTTTTATTATATTAAGTAATAAATTATCTTTACGTTTCTATTATTAGGATCTTGTTAAACATTATAGTTTATTAATTATAACAATACAAAAAGTGAAAACTTAATTATGTTCCTTTGTGCGACACAGTTGTGCGACAACATAACTCGAAAACTAGGCAATATTGGATAACAAATAATACTGTTTTGCAATTGCGACACAATCATCTAACTTGTGACTAAATTTTGGCCAATTGGGTATTTGAATTATTATTTATTATTTAAAATACTTTTTTTTTCTAAAGCCCAATTCTGCCAAGTGGCTTTTGACTCAGTTGAAAAAACGTGTTGAAAATGCACGCGTACCACTAAATCCCGAGTTTCCGAAGGACTTTTAAAGTGTTTTTTGTCAACTTCTGTTACTTTGGATTAGTCATTCTATGAGCAAATTTTATCTACTATTTAATAACTTTGATGTGTATTCATTTAAGTGTTTATTCTTTGCTGTGTGAATTTTTAACTGACGGGCCGTGGAGTTTTTTATTCCTGTATGCGACAAACGACACGAAATTGTTGTTAAGGTAGTTACACAATATTATTTGATGTAAGTAGATCCTTTTTTAGTAGTTTTTATTTAAACATTTTAACTGTCTGAGTTTTTAATCCAATGCTTGTTAAATCATATTGAATTAAATTATTACACCAATAAAATTAAAACTTTATTTACAGAAACTAAACTATTAGGTACCTACATATTTACATTATTGTACATAATACAAATAGAACCAGTTGAGCCACCTAAGGACCGTTGCAAACGGTCTATAGGTAGCTCAACTGATCCAAACCACTGTCAGTCGGAAGCGTGCCCAAGACACTGGCCGCATTACCACGTTGAATGGCAATGCTTATTCGATTACACCTAATTTTAGTTGTAACCATTATGTTTTTAATAAATAATACATGTTATAGTAAAGTAAATCAGTTGTTTTTTTTACAAGTAACATCCCCCCATCCATAAATAATAAGTAAGTAACTAATAGAATAAATAAAACGTAGGAAAATCGTGACGTAAGGTTTTAGGTATGTAAATAAAATAAATGTATGAATGTGCTCCTGTACGCGTGCATGAATATAAATATTCATGCAGGCGTACAGGAGCACATTCATACAGGCATACATGCGTGCATTCATACAGGCGTACAGATGTACAAACATTGGCGTACATTCATACAGACATATAGGCGTACATTCATACTGGCATATACTCGTATAGGTAGGTAGGTAGGTACTGGTACACATGTAATCAGTCATATTTGTATAGAGCCGTACAAGTCGTATAAGCATAAAGGTACAGAGGCATATTGGCATAAAACACATAAAAAAACTTTTTTACAATTTCATTCTACCACTTTGTCGACATCATCAATATTTATCTCAGTGGCAAATTACAACTTTCTAATTCAAATAGTACCTATCTAAGCAAAGCCGCGGACAAATATGACGAAACTATAAAGGAACCCTAAAAACTACATTGGACCTAGAAACAAATAACATTGTAGAAACAAATAAATAGTATTTAAGAATGTGCCAAAGCAGTCCTTTAATTTCCAGGATCTACAGCGACTATAATGAAGACTCATCTATTGATATACTTCAGGAGTGGTCTAATATGCACTCCTCGAAGTATAGGAAACTACACATCATTCTTGATCGTGACTCGGATGGTAAAAAGTTGTCTGATCAGATGCACCATTCGGATTGGTCTCCGTTTCGATACAGACACATCATAAAACTGAGAGAGGACGCTTTGAAAGTTGCTAAGGATTCGTGGGCCGATTATATATTCGTAAGTATGAGACTATGAGAGCTCCACCACGTCTTTGAAGCAGTCACTGCACGATTTTATGTAGCGCGTATTAAGCGCGATTCACAAACATAAAGATAATGTGCATGGTTACAGCTTGCCGGCTGCATTTTATCGCTACGTGTATTATTGTAATGGGTCGAACGAAACATCGGCTCAAGGCTTAAAGACTCTAGTTAAGACTCTGGCTATCAATTCACTACATTTGCAGATGCTGGACGCAGACGTCTTCCTGACCAATCCTGGAACTCTAAAACGACTTGTGGAGAAGGACCTTCCTGTTGTTGCACCGATGTTATTGACTGATGGTCTTTACTCCAATTTCTGGTTAGAATCTTGAACATTTTGTCCTCGACTTTTTATCAAGGCTTCTCATTTATAAAGTAGAATTTTAAGACTTTGCCCTAGTCTTTCTACCAGGGCTTTTGACTACGGAAAGAGATATTTTTGTAATAATCTAAGGGTCTTATTCATAAAAACTTGACAATTTAATACAGGTTTTAAGAACGTTTTTTTCTTGTCACCCATATGTCAACGAAAAGAGATAGCAACAGATTTAATATGCGTTTTAGCTAATACAGGTTTACTGGTCGAATATGCATAATGGGGTAAATTTTCTATGGATCCTATACTAACAATGTTATTAGGGAAAAGTTTTTGTGTTAGTGTGAATGTTTGTTGCACCTTCACGTTTAAATTACTAAACAGATTTGAATGAAATTTTGTACCAGGATAAATAGTATCCACATGGGATAACCACGACTACAATTAGTATAATAGAGCAACATCTAAACTGGATAAAAATATCTGCAAACAACTATCATAAAGCTCAACCGGGCTTGCTTGCCACGATACCGTTACTATTGCTATCTCTTTTCATTCAAAAAAGAGACAGAACATAACCCTTTCAAAAGAATACTAAAAGGGTGACCGTTTCAGGGCCGGGATGACCGACGATCACTACTACCAAAGAACAAAAAATTACGAGGATATTATTCGTCGCAAGGAAGTAGGATGTTTTGATGTGCCGATGGTGCATTCAGCTGTACTTATATCTCTGAGGCAAGGCAACACGGACTTACTGACCTATGACCCGAAGAAAGTTGAGAACTACAACGGTCCGCAGGATGACATAATAACCTTCGCGTTCAGCGCTCAACAACATTGTAAGTAGCTGTGAATTTGCAATAGAGGCGTTTGTGAATAGGGCTACTTTTGATACAAACCGGTTATAAATAAAAGGGACAGTTCAAGATCTGACCTCTAACTTTAACATTTGGAGGGGTCTGGTTTTGAAATATGGAAATACGTAATTGATTTATAAATATTATACATTGTATTACAAAACTTAAAGGTTTTTCAATCAGTAATAGCATTCTTATTTGTATTTTCCCATGGGGTAGGCTGAGACCACGAATCCCACTCGCGTCATTCACTCTCATAAGTTCTCCAGTTAAGAATACTTTTGACGTGCGTGTCCCTTAACTGCCAATTTCAATAACCTTTCTATCTCCGATTTTGCTTACTGCGGATAAATATTTGACATTACTCCCATACAAAATGTGTCAAATATCTACCGACAGTAGCCAAAATCGGAGATAGAAAGGTTATTGAAATTGGCAGTAAAACGTCACATACTCTTACTTGCAGCTATCAATCTTACTGTATGCAACGATGAAATATACGGATTCCTACCAATCCCCGTTGGAGATGAGAACAACTGTGAGACAGACCAGGTCGACAACCTCAAGTTGGAAGCTTTAGGTCGCGGAGTAGACTTGCCGATCGATCCATCAATGGTGAAATACATGAAACTACCTAAAAAGACCAAATACAATCTTGATGAGATCTTTCTGATAAATTTAGAGAAGAGACCGCAGAGGAAGAATTTAATGATGAAGAGCTTTGATACTCTTGGCATGGATGTGAGAGTGATCAAAGCGGTTGATGGGAAGTAAGTATTCTCATTTTCTCATTCATCCTTTAATAAAGACCATTGAGGGTAAGGTATATATATATCCTTGGACATTCCACACAGCGTCATCTAGTCCCAAGCTAAGCAACTTAATGCTTGTATTATGGTAACCAGATGACTGATATAATACTTAGATACATTTTTTTTGTAAATACATACATATTATAGATAGAAAACACCCAGACACGGAACAAATATCTGCAGAACATACAAACATTTGTCCCGTAGCGGGGATCGAACCCGCGACCTCGGCGTCTCAGCCGAGCGTTCGCCCAACTGCGCCACAGAGGTCGTCAGTCAGAGGTATGGATGAGAACAGCACAAGGCCGATAAGACTTGTGTTTTTTTATTCGGTAGGACCTCAGAGTTTGACTATGTCTTACAAGCTAGGTGGTTCTATTGCCTGTTCCAACGCAACTGCCTACAAGGGAAAAGAAATAGACAAGAATATGGTGGTGTAGGCCTTTTCTTAAGGCGAGACTTAAACAATCTTAAATTCTAAACAGTTTAAGCTTCAGAGAGAGGTTAAAGATAGTAATTTGTAATTGCTCCACAGGCAACTCACTGCTACTGATCTTCGTGAACTTTCCGTCACACTTCTGCCGAACTATGAGGATCCTTACCACAAACGGTAATATTATTTTCATCATCTCCCTGCCCTTATCCCATTAAGTGGGGTCGGCACAACACGTTTCTCTCTTCCATTTCCCTCTATCGCTCGTCATCTCAGTACTCACTCCTTTCACACACATATCCTGCACACACACAGTCCATCTATCTTTTCTTATTTTATTTTATTTAATGAAATAGTGATCAAAATTTTAAAATAATTGTTGCAATAAAACTTTTTGGTTATGAAAACCGCCTTCTATTCTAAAATTGTAGGTACATAATTATAGAAAAATTTAAAAATGTTTTGAATTGACTTCAATTTATTGTGAGCTATCCTGCTCTCTCGAGATGAATTTCAGTTTATTTTACTTAGAATTATTTTTTTAATTGGACTTCGTTAGCGCCTTTTGTTTATCGGTCCGCTATTGACGGTATAATCGGTGAGCATGCACAAGAAAATACATAGTAGGTACATGAAACATTCTTTTTTGAAATCTGTTAAAAACTAAGTAAAATTAGTCTTTTACCATCACTATTAACATAATACAAGTTCACGGAATTTTATCGCGCTTTTTTATGATTTTTTAATAGAACTTAATTAAGATATGATTAATAACATCTAATTATCTTTCAGCCCGATGAAAGCCGGAGAAATTGGATGTTTCCTGAGCCACTACAATGTTTGGACCGAGGTGAGTTTTATTATGATAGTGCAATAATTTGTTGTTGACTAGCGTCGCGGGAAAATATTTCTATCTCTGTTACTCATGCTGTCGAGACGTCTGTTTAGCTCTTTCATAATTCGCGACCGCCTATTGCCTATGTTCAGCCCGCTCATGTTATATAGTGCTTACTGTAAGTACTCCATTTTCAGTGAATCAAATATGAAAGCATCTATCATTGGAAAATAATACATACAACGAAAAGAGGAGATACAATGATCTCAGATATACTAAAACTAGATTATAATCAATCAATCAATCAATCAAAATATTTTTATTTTTCTCATAACAAACCTTAAAAGTAAATTCCTATCAATAACATAGAAAAATACATTACTGTACTATTTGGGTCGTTGGGTATAATAAAATAATTATAAACCTTTCATTTACAATGTACCTAATTGTGTTTTAAATATAAGTTATTTTAATGTATCAAGTGAGAGTGAGTGAGGCGAAAGAGGTATGTCAGGATCGTAGCAAGTGGAGATCCGTGGTCTCTGCCTACCCCCATGGGAAAGAGGCGTGATTATATGTATGTATGTATGTAAGTAGATCCGGTAAGTAGACATTGTTGCCGCAGACAAAAAAGTCAAAAAAAGTATTTGTTTCGTCTGTGAAACTGAATAAACAAACGGGACAGTCTATAAACAAAACAACAACCTCCACTTACCGAGTCCATATTAAAGCTAAGGGACCGCCTTCACGAGCGTGAAAATCGCGGCGATATTATCCCCGTGCCACATATTACTATACACTCTCTGTACGTGGCGATTTCATCGCGACGATAAGTGGCATTGGCAAAAATTATTCTTGATACTCCGACGGAATCGTCGCGATTCACTCGCTCGTGGTGGTCCCTTAGGTAGGTATGTATAATAAAAGAAGAAACGAAGAAATCCTACATCAGATGGAGTACGGAATATGGGTTTCTCAGGAGACTTGGGGCTTCGTCAGTTGACTCGATCCGAGGCAGTCAACTGATGAAACTCCGGGTTGCATGAGAACAAAACCAACTGGAACAAATCAAAGAAAACAGCTCAACAAATACTAGACCTGACACGTCATGGAAAGATGAAGGGGGGATACTCCAAACTTCTTAGAATGGGAGCTCAGGTTTTAATGGGGGTTATTTGTAAAAACAAGACCACCACTATAACCTGAACCCTCTGTGAAGTTTTATCAACGTATTTCAAGAACTAATACAACCTATGTGTATGGTCTCTCCTTAATGAGTAATTTTCCGTTGTATTAATATAATGTCTATTACAACTCACGATGGTTTTGAAAGTGTAATATAATATTACTAATAATAATATTCCTACTAAGTTATGCATCTTTCACGCATCATTGACTCAGGGATTTATGGACGATAAGGTACAGTTCATAAGAAATAATATATTGAAAAGATTGTAAAACGAAAATACTGCAAAGCAAATTTTCATGTTAAGCGAGCGAAGCGATCTCAAATGTAGAGCGAAAGCGAAGCGATTTTTTTATAGAATTAAGTATATTGTTTATAAAGTACCTATATTTAAGTATTCTAAGATGAATCTTCTATAAACTACGATGTTGAAAGAGCGAAACCTTTGACCGGCAGTGAGACGAAAAAGGTTAAGAAAAAATAATATGAAAAATTTAAAAATATACTTTATTCTATTTTCAGATTGCTAGGAGGAATTTACGTAAAAGTCTGATCTTGGAGGACGATATACACTTCGGACCGTATTTCCACGAACGATTCGGTACCTTGATGAAGGAACTTGAGAAATTGGACTGGGACTTGGTGTAAGTTGTCACCAGCCCCTAATTAATTAATAATAAATAAATATCCTTGGACATTCCACACAGTGTCATCTAGTTTCAAGTTATGCAACCTATTGCTTGTGTTATGGCAACCAGATGACTGATATAATACTTAAGATTCATTTTTTTTGTAAATACATTACATATTAAATATAGAAAACACCCAGACACGAAACCAATATCTGCAGAACATACAAACATTTGTCCCGATATAATATATGTAAAGTCGGGCAAACGGATCGGATTGGCATATTATCGTGGCGGATGGCACAAACTATGGCCTATCTATCAGTGGGTGAATTCAGGCTGTGAGAAAGAAAGAAAAAAAGAAAATAAATTTATTCAGCAAAACATTAAAAGTACAAAAAGAAACAATATAGGTATAGAGAGATAGAGGTGTGAGTGAATGAATGAATGTTTTTTTTGTCCATAGCTACATAGGACGAAAGGTACTTCAAGACCGTGAGGAGACAAAACATTAAAAGTACAAAAAGAAACAATATAGGTATAGAGAGATAGAGGTGTGAGTGAATGAATGAATGTTTTTTTTGTCCATAGCTACATAGGACGAAAGGTACTTCAAGACCGTGAGGAGACAAAACATTAAAAGTACAAAAATAAACAATATAGGTATAGAGAGATAGAGGTGTGAGTGAATGAATGAATGTTTTTTTTGTCCATAGCTACATAGGACGAAAGGTACTTCAAGACCGTGAGGAGACAAAACATTAAAAGTACAAAAAGAAACAATATAGGTATAGAGAGATAGAGGTGTGAGTGAATGAATGAATGTTTTTTTTGTCCATAGCTACATAGGACGAAAGGTACTTCAAGACCGTGAGGAGACCTTTGCTGAGAACCACGTCGTTAAGCCTCTCTACTCTTACTGGACCCTGGGCTACTTGCTGAGCGAGACTGGTGCAAGGAAACTGATCAATGCTGAACCTCTCGCTAAGATGCTGCCCGTTGACGAGTTTCTACCGATCATGTTCGACCAACATCCTAAGTAAGTACTTTCTCCATTAAATCAGTAAAATTTTTTTTTTTTTTTTTTTTTTTTATTTAACCTATTTGTCCCACTGTTGGGCAAAGGTCTCCCCCAATTCCCTCCAACCATCTCTGTTCTTTGAAAAAAATTAAAAGAAAAAAAAACGTATTGTCCATAGCTACATAGGACGTAAAGTCTAACCCCCTTATGCATAAAAACTTGACAATTTAATACAGGTTTTAAGAACGTTTTTTTCTTGTCACCCATATGTCAACGAAAAGAGATAGCAACAGATTTAATATGTGTTTTAGCTAATACAGGTTTACTGGTCGATTATGCATAAGGGGGTACTATTCTATTCTAATAGAACAGAATATGTTTTTTTGGAAACAACACAGACTACATTGACATAAAATGTATTTTATTTATATTGTGCGAAATAAATAAAGTTAATTATCACCAGTGGCACTTGGAAGTCAATGTTCCCCAACCGGGACTTGAAGGCGTACTCAGCGTCGCCACTGCTAGTCCATCCCACCCACTACACCGGCGAGCCAGGCTACATTAGCGATACAGAGGACTCCCCTGTCGCTCAGCGACCCAAGCCTGAAATCCCGGAGGATGTGCGACAGTAAGTAACAATTGAATCTATTCTTATCTATATATATATATATATATCTATATGCACCCGACCAATCATCCTTTCAGCGTAAATCTTTTACATACAAAGGTTGCCTGGAAGAGATCGCTGTTAGCGATAAGGCCGCCCATTGTACATGTTTAACTCTGTTGTATTTGTTATTTTAATTTAAGGTGTGTGCAATAAAGAATTTTTCATTCATTCATTCATTCATTCATTCATAATTTAAACTAAAAATATTATAAAAAAGGTAACGCCATAAAATCCTGTTTTTTAGTTTAAATTTATCAATTGAAGTTAGTTTTGACGACCTCTGTGGCGCAGTGGGCGAAGGCCCGGCTGAGACGCGGGGGTTGCGGGTTCGATCCCCGCTACGGGACAATGTTCGTATGCTCTGCAGATATTTGTTCCGTGTCTGAGTGTTTTGCTGCTACTGCACACAAGCTGCGCCCCGCGGTTTCACCCGCGTAAATCCCGTTCCCGCGGGAAAATCGGTATAAAAAGTAGCATATGTGTTAATCCAGGGTATCACCTATCTACACACCAAATTTCAACCAAATCGGTCCAGCTGTTTTTGCGTGAAAGAATAACAAACATTCTCACAAACTTTCACATTTATAATATTACTAGCAGCACGTCCCGGCTTCGCACGGGTGTACTAATGAAGCTACCGGGATAAAATATAGCCACCCGGACAGTCCATTCTACACACCCGTAAAAGAATTTTAGGTTCAGTAGTCTCCGCAGATTACCTCCGTCAAACAAACAAACATACGAACAAACAAATTTTACTTCTTTATAATATTAGTATAGATAGTATAGATAAGTAGGATTACTTATTCATAAAAAAAAACAATGATTTTTCTCATTCCCAGGTACCTGAACGAGCTCTGACGCCGCAAGACCGTCGCCATTGTCGTAATATACGCATTCGTACTTTTCTTAGTATGGTACCGCGAGATAATGGTATGTTTCGACAAGCCACGCCACCTTGACAGTGATGATACGTATGACGACTACGACTGTTCGTCTGACTCATCATACGATTTCACCGATGAGATTGTGTGAATGCATAACGTATGATGCTGTAATATTTCATTTTAAGATAACAATTTTATGTTAAGATAATATACTAACTAAAGATGATGCCATCTTTTTTTTTCGTGAAAGGGACGTCTGTTTAGTTTACGTTTTGGTGGCGACATAATCGCCACTAATATTATCTTAATATAAAATCATCTTAAGATAAAACTATCGATCTTAAGATATACCATCATACACAGTTAATTTCATTTCATTTTTCAGATAGAATTGTAATGGCGACTTCATCTTAATATGCCTTGGCATATACAACACCTTAATATACACAAAGAAACACACACCTTAATATACAGAAAGAAAATGTATACAGTGTGTGTGATACCTTAAAGCACTAAAATAAAATATAAAATGTTATAGCATCTTGACAGTCTGTGATGCGTAAAGGCAAAGAAAATGGTTTGCCTTTACGCAAGTGTGCTCTAGTGAAATCGGATATTGTTTAAACTTGGTGAATCGTGACAAATTGAAAGACAACGCGACAAACGGATTTAGTATTTTGCTCCCAAATACGGCTACAGTGTAAAATCGGCAGATCATGACGACTTAAAAGGCTTTCCCACTGATTCTATTGACTAAGCTCCCGGACCGGTTTTGATGTTTAAGCCAACAGGCTTTTTGATGTTTAAGCCATCAGGCTTTTTGATTAAGCCATCAGGCTTTTTGATGTGTAAGCCATCAGGCTTTTTGATGTTTAAGCCATCAGGCTTTTTATTGTACAAGCCAACGGGCTTTTATTGTGTAAACTTGGTAGATCAAGACAGTTTTAAAGGTTCTAATTAATGTCAGTTTAGCTCCCGGATGTTCACCGGCTTTGATGTGCAAGCCACCAGGCTTTTTAATGTATATTCATATGGTTAATCAATTGTGTCAGAATTTAGTGTTTAAGCCATCGGGAAATGTACCGTTATTGATGTTCAAGCCAATTTAATGGATTTATGTTTCTTAGACAACTTACGCATTTTATCTTAAGTTACAGCCGTGCCATAAGAAGCCATATTATTGTAACTAAAAATTAATTATAGATCTTCAATTATTGATTTTTTTTAAACCCGTAAAACTTACGAAAATGCATTAATTTTTGAAACCTTGATTAAAATACAAATACATACTAATTTACTGCATAAGTTTGTGTCATCTGTTTTACTTATAAATAACTGGCAAATGAGTTCACCATTTAAAATATTTTATTTCCCACTTTCTGCTTTTCTTTCTTATTAAGGATTTCTTTCTTACTTGGATCTTCATCGCGATCGCATGGCGCTTTTTACGTGGCGCGAATTTATATCAATACCAACATAACTCTTATTTTTTTTTTAAATCTTATATTTTGTTTCAAATTCGAATTGTTCTTTTTTCAAATGGTTTTGTCCATTTTTAAAGAGTATTTTATTAAAAATAAAACCTTATTTTAATTTTTCAGGTGATTTCGATACCTCAAACAATTGTTATATATCTTTTACATATTTACCGAACGTTCGTTTTAAATTAGTGCAATAGAGGTTTATTTTTTACAATTTTAATGATCTGACAATAACACGCGTTTTTTACTGTAGTTTTTTTAATAAACCTCTGCAAAAACTCTTACTGGTATTTTATGCTTTTCTGTGTACTCATTATTATATACGAGTTTAAATAATACAATATATTATGTCATATTACTGCTACTGAGTGTACTTGTCTATCTCTGATTATATATATAACTATAGGCATAAGTTTAATATTACTGGGTGTAAAATACTTCTACTAAAATTCTATTACGTTCGGCCAATACTAATAAATCAAGACTTGTACCTACCAAATAAAGGACAGTGGTATTTTGTTGACAAAATAAAAGTGTTATTTTCTTGGACTAAATAAAAATATCTTATCTATGTATGTATCTATTTTAAAAACACACTAAAAATCGGAACATGTAATAGAAATGTGCATATGTTTGTTTGTCAGTTTTTACAGTAGAACACCCAGTAAGATAGCGTTAAGTCGATGTGGTAAGTTCTACTTAATATAATTCTTAGAATTATAATGGATATTGTGTACCTAAATGTTTAAAGTAGTCGTGTGTTTATCCTGTTATGGATTATTTTCAAAACTACCTGTCAGATATGTTTGTACTGTTATAATTTTCTTTATACTCAATCTTCTCTTACTATGTAATTTTTATTCAATTATAAAAATAAACTCGGCATTCCATTTTATATTTTAAACCAATCAAAGATAATAAAAATGACCAATCATTTTATATTTTAAACCAATCAAAGATAATAAAAATGACCAATCATGATGCGTCGTTTTAAAATAAAATTACCTTATAAAACAAAAATATTTCTATATTGTTTATTTGAAAATACTTTCTGATAGGTAATAGTTCAACGAATTTGAAATCTCAAAGATTCAATTTAGATGCTATACCTATCTTCTAATCCTAATAATGAGCTCATTAAAATGTGATAATTACATAATCATGAGTCTTTTTTTATTTATCTTTTTTAATATACTTGTATCCTCTTTATCCTTTATCTTTTTGAATATACTTGTTGTGTATAACCTTAGTATGTAAGTTTTTTCGATGAATTTATATTATATCAGCGCTTTTGTACTATTACTTTACCATATCATGGTTTTAACCATCAGGGTTTTATCACTACTACTAAGAATAATTTCCTTGATACCGAGTCGAGTATTACAAATATATGAGAATGACATTTCATATTCATATTCATTTATTAATGGATATACTTAATTCGAGGTGTGGAAGGAGAGGGGGGAGGCCTTTGCCCAGCAGTGGGATCACAACGGCTTATAATAATAATAATAATACTTAATTCGGTATAAAGAATTCTATTCAAAACAGTAAACTGGTAGACCCTGAGTCTAAAGGACTTTTTATTAGTAGGTGTATTTTATTTAGTATTGTATTATATAACGACCTTCTGGAGAATTTATAAAGTGATTTAACCTCTAATGGTGATCGCTAAAGTACTGGGAACTTTTTTAAATTTTAGACTGAATTGGTGATGTCTTATTGGCGTGTTCTTCTAATAGGTCCAATTTAGATTTTCGTATTCCACCTAAACATACTAAGGCCTGTAATCAGAGTTCTATACTCAAGCGTGAATCGTATCTGAAGTTCTCAGTTTGCAACTCGTATCTCACTCAGACTTCAGTCTTTACTCAAGTGTCGATTTTGTTTTTTATTGCTGAGTGATAATAATATGATGATGAAACACCGCTTTGTCGATACGAGCCTTAGATACTACAAAATATTGCAAAAGCTGTAAAGACCTCTGTTTTCTTAATTTTTATAATTAATCTTGTAACTAAAAGTGCCATATAATTTGCATAATCTAAAAAATATTATTTAAGCATTTTAAACCAAATTAATTTAAAATTGTGATGTATTTTACCTAGTTGATAATAAATATTGTGTGACAAAATGTTGTTTTACTTGCACCTTTCTATAGATGTAATCTACCTACACTAAGTACAAATATATACCTAATAACTGTTATTATGTCAACAGAGCTTTGTCGAATTCAAATTTTTAACTGACTTTAAAATGTAGGTTATCGTATGTTTATGACAAATTCTTTAAAGGCAGATTCGTGTTAGGGCAGACCTACAATTATTATAAAATGCTAATTGTAAACCATAAATTAAACAAAGTATTACAATGAAGGCTTTATTTTCCACAAAAAGGTACTTACATGTTTAAAATTGTCACAAACAGCACAAGTGTAATGGACATATAAAGGATTTATAATTTTTGCTCTTTCTCTATCAATTTGTATAACAATTCAATAACCGTTCTTGTAGGACGGCCGGTCATACCACGGTGTAGATATGGTATATCCCTTCCCTTGGTGTAGGCCACGTTATAAGTATCCAGATGAAGCCACTTATTGTCGCATACAAACTGTCTCAAAAATGCAGCACAGTTCGGCGAATCTCCATACTTGTATCGTCCCGTGTTGGCCACATCCGCGATTTGACAATCCAGAACTCTGTCCTCATAAAAGTGCCACAACGGCATCCGCCAGACTCTGTCACCGGTGTGTGTACTAGCGATCTCTAGTTGGGAAAATAGGTCATCGCAGTTAGTGTAAGCTCCACATGCGCTACCGCCCAAAGAATAAATCAACTCCTTAGACATCGTGCCAATGTCTACGATCACCTGAGGCCAGTAATTCCGAGCGTAGACCAACGAATCGGCAATCAGCAGCCGCCCTTCTCGCGAGGGAAGACGTATATGGATTTTCTTCCCGTTAGCGCTGCAGACCACGTCGCCGAATTTAGGACTTCTACCACTCGGCATCAGTTCGCAAAGAGGAAGAATACCGCGAATGTTGACGGGCAGCTTTAGTCTAGCAGCGGCCCGCGTGATGGCAAGCACGGAGGCCGCACCGGCCATGTCTCCTTTCATATACTTCAGTTCGCAAGCTGGTTTCAGATCTAAACTGCCGCTGTCGAACGTAACTCCTTTTCCGATGAGCACTATCGGTCGGGTATATTCGTCCGCGCCGTAGTAGCTGATTTCCACATACAGCGGCGGCTGGATCGAAGACTGTCCCACGGCGACGAAACCTCCCATATCGTGACTCGACGCCCATCCCTGCGTCTGCACTTCCACGTTGATATCGAGCTCGCAAAGCAGCTCCATCGCGATTTTCGCGAACGATGTAGGGTTCAACAAGTTCGCTGGCATCTCTTGCAGATAGCGAGTTAAGTTTTGTGCTTCGGCTTTGAGCTCTCCGATTTTCCAGCACTCAACATTGCAGTCGTCAAAAAGATGTAATATTGGTCTCTTGATGATTGATCTTTTAATAATTGTTCTGTATTCTGTAAATTGCCATAGAGCGAGAGTTGCTCCCTCAGCAGAGGCTTCTGCGTCGCCAAAGGATTCTACGTGAATGTTTTTCGGGTTTAGCATTTGCAGGGCAGAAGCGCCGACACCAGCCGCTATCCGAATAGCTTCTCTACCTTCATCTATTCTTTCGCATGGGTTATACGTCAGACATTCAGAGCCCAGGCCGGCCACAGCCACGTATCCGAATGTAGGTTCCAAATCATAAAACACTCTTACTTCTCCGAGCCTGGGGGTGGGCCCTAGTTGGAGCTGGTACCAGAGTTTTCCGTTGCATAGTTTGTCGTAGTACTGTGCGCTGGGAGTAAGGATCGCCGGCTCTCCGACGACGTTTTCATTGTAGTAGACGCCAAGGACGAGTCCTGTGTCTCTGGTGCGGCAAGCCCTCGGATTTATTGCTTGGCGTTTCGGCAGAAATGGCAGACAATCTGTTATGGGTACCCTAAACTCAGTGATGCTACGAACGTTTCTAAAATATGTTGTGACCAGTCTGTTGAACTTAAACATGATTAATTTTGTAAAAAAAACCTGTTTATTTCAAAAAAATGGACAATAGATAGCGTCGCCAACTAGTTTTTTGTAATAATAGGTACTCATTATATAGTACCTACATTTTTAGAACCTTGTAAATAAATAGTCATAATTATAACTTTATACATAGAAGAAGTATTATTACACAGTATCACACAACACACAATGCTCACAATTCAATCAGATTATCGCACAATGTCTTTTTGAAAGGGTCAAGAGGTTTTTATTTTCATCCAGCTTGGAGTGTGATGTGTCAGCCACTCGGGGATGCTCATAAGAATCGTTTCCTGCAGCTGCCGGTAAATTATAAGAATAAGGAAGGGAATAGCCAGTCTCTCGTCCTTGAAGAAATATACCCAGAAAGCCAACAAGAGCAGACATACATCTACCGTGTAATCTATTACAGATCTAACGGTGATTTTCGCTTTCTTCTCAAGCTCTTGGTAGTCAATGGGTATAACAATAGTAGCTCTTTCAGTTTTCTTCAAAACTATTTGTTGAGTACATTTCTTCTGGTCTTTAGTTGCTACTTTATCTTCTGCTTTTTGACTAGCTTTGACAGTTTTTTCGTGATTATTTGCTTTGGGTTTAGGAATCGGTTTCTGGACATTGTTATTAGATTTTGCCACTGCAGAGGGTTTTTTAGCCTCTACCGTTTTATTTGTATTTGATTTCTTAACTTTTACAGTCTTCTTATTTTCAACGACAACTTCGTTTTCAGGTTCTTGTTTTTCGGCAACCTCCTTCAAATCTTCCGTGTTAAGATAAAGCGGAGTGACGGGCTTCTTTTGACTTCCATATTCTTTGACTATACTTCCATAATAGTCGATAACTGTTCTTCCTTCTTCAGTTATCTTATCTTTAGGTGGTTCTACTTTCTTTACGGGTTTAATGGTGTCTTTAGCTGCATTTTCATCTTTCATTTTCTTAGGTTCCTTTCGATTCAGTATTTTAGGGAAGGGGAACGATTTTTGTAGGGGCATTTTTGTAAATTTCTGGAATATAGGCATCTTTTCGTCTTTCTTTGGTTTTCGTTCAGGCTTGAGTTTATGTTCTGGCTTCAGTTCATATTTTGGCGAAGCCGGCGTAAATGGTGTTTCTGGAACATCCCTTTTCTTCAGAATAGGCTTGGGAACAAAATTAGGGTCAAGAACTGGTAAAGGTTTAACAGGTACAGGAGATTCCGACATTTCTTCCGACGATTCTTTGAATGGGGAGCGGCGGGCCATTTTGTCTCTAGGATTATAGGTACCTTCTTCATTCGAATATTGACTCCTTCGATCATCTCCGTTCAGACTTCCTTCCGAGTCCTCACTATCGGAAGACACAGTGCTGGCTGTGTAGTCTTCATCGAAAGACATATTATGCTGCCACTTCCCTTCAGAGGCTTCTGAGTCTTGAGAAGCCTGTCGTTCATTGAAATTGTATTCCTTATCCTCAATAGAGTCTGTTTTGATTAGAATTTCCGGTGGTTTTACAGGTTCAACAATGACATCGCGATGGTCGTTACGTTCGAGACTTATATTGTTCGGAATGTCGTGGATTTGTGGTTTGGAGGATTTATCGTCCTTCTTTTTGCTTTGTTCTTCCTGTATGGCGACCGCTTTGTAGAAGCGTGCCATCGCTCGCTCGTGGAGTAGTTCCGTGGAGCTCACGGAGTTTCGGAGCGGTTTGAAGGGCATGATGCAGCGAGAGCTGATGTCAGGTGCTGATAGCGATAGAGGCGGCGGCGAGATCGAGTCGAAGTCCAATTGAAGTGAGCATCGTTTCTCTGAAAAGGAAAACGTACGTTATTGTTTGACTGGCAAGGTAAAAATTTCATGCCAAGGCTGAATACAGGTATTTGACTGAATTGCAATGCTGTATTCGCTGTAGATAAAGTGAGATGTTATAGTTGATTTAGTTTATGCTTTGAAAAACTGTTTATTTACAAACTTAAAACTGGATGTGAACCAAATCCTATCCTACTATCCTACTTCCTACTAATCCTACTATCCTACTATCCTACTAATATTTATTAATGTGAAAGTTTGTGAGAATGTTTGATATTCTTTCACGCAAAAACGGCTGGACCGATTTGGTTGAAATTTGGTATGTAGACAGTTGATACCCTGGATTAACACATGGGCTACTTTTTATTCCGATATTTCGCGGGAAAGGGACTTACACGGGTGAAACCGCGGGGCGCAGCTAGTAAAAAATTAAATCTTTATGCCAATGAATAGTAAACCCCAGATTTTGGGACCGAGATATTCGAAATTGAGTTGGCCGTGCGATGCCTCATTAGCATCATCTTTACAAGCCTCATTTTTATCATCATCGACAGAGCTACAAAGAGAGTAGGTAAGACAATAGTAAAAGTAAGTTCGTATGAGCAAGTGGCTCATTCTGGTATAGAGTTTTTAGACCTCCGTCATGGCTTAACGATTAGTTTCAAGCCGGAACAGACAATTCAACGTGCCCTCCGAAGCACGAAAGCTTATTGTAGACATTAGTGACATAAATATATCCATCTCCTATACAACATTCGCAGAAGTAGTAATCTGGCATTGCATAGTTTGGCTCTTTGGCGTATAAAACAACACAAGCACTTATACGAGTAGTTAATCATACATTCGCTAAATGTGGGCATGTGCCAACCGTTTTTGGACCTAACTAACCCTTATATTAACTTAACTTATTTCTTTTTTCAACATTCCTAAAGAACCAGCTGGTCGATTCTCGACGACTTTCGAAATATGATGCGTTAAGAGATTGCACGTTATCTAGCTTTTGTTTCCTGAAATCCATAGTATTTTTCAAAATAACCACGCCGTGACGTGCCACGTCAAGAAATGGTTATTTGGAGAATAAGGCGGCAGGTGAGAAATCTGTGAATCTATGAATGTAAACGATAGGTATATCAACTGATCCAAGCCACTGCAAGCTGAAAGCTTAGTTACTGACAGCTTTACCGCGCTGAATAATTCTTATTATAACCATAGTATTATTTTATCTATGTTATAACTAAAATTAGATTGCTTTATGTTTCGCCATTCGCTGGAGCGTGATGGTTGATGTTCTTTCGCAGAAGCCACGTTACGGTGCATCCACACCGCAGGATTATTTCTTGTTGAGCAACACTGTAATACGGTATAAGTCGCGCCACGTAAAAAGAACGATTAGGGAATATGTTTACAAATGGGTCACTCGCTGACGAACCAATAGCACGCGCTACATCAATGGTCTAACTAAAGTGCGCCGCGTCACCCCTCCACCAATCACACCTAAGATTCCTTAAAATCGCATTTTCCCCTCAGCGTTCTTTTTACGTGGTGCGACCTATATATATATATTGGTACTTGTGTGGGTAAGGATAGCGGTCGTATGGGAGCGTAAAGGAATATGGTTTATATGAAACAAATGTACTAAAATTGTACCTAATTGTACCACTAATCAATTAATTTGTACCTCTAAGAATCAAGAGTAATCTTAAAAACAAAGTGAGCCGCGGACCTGACTTTCTGGTTGGCGGTCTAATATTGATTCTGAATGAACTAGACATCATAGCTTTAATTGATATTTACCAAATAAATGTACCAAATTTGTACCTCTTAAAAAGTATTATTTGAAGATAATGCGACGAGTAGTTCACGAGAAAATCAAAATAACTTATTTTTACTCCTACCATTTTTAGAATAGCAAAAATCAGTACAAGGTGTAAACTCCTATTTAAAATTAGGCGAAGTTATGACAGGTGGGGCAAGGCAGTAGCACAACGGTGGCCGAGTATTTTTGTAAAACCTTTGTAACTATAGTAACTAGTAGTTCGCCTCGAACGAGATCTCGCTCGCCGCGGGTTGTGTATATTCTTTTTTATCTGTGTTTAAAAGAATTTACTTCAGAGGTCTACTAAAAAAATTGAGGATCTAATGAGAACTAAGTACGTAAAGTTTTTAAAGCCGTATATAATAATAATTAAGCCGTATATAAATTAAGCCATATATTAATAGTAAAGCGATTTTGAGTGTGCATTATTTACAATACAGGTTTTGATTAACTAAGTAGGGTGAGACTAAGAACTGTAAGTACTTCGACAACATTAGTTAGGTACCTACAGATAGGGTTGCCATATCTTAAAGGGGATCGAACATTTTTGTATGGAGCCTGGCATAGTACTAGTCCGCCATTTTGAAAAAAACAAGTTTCGGCGACAAGTGATGAAACCCATGCCAATCGATAGAGTAAATTATTACAAACAAAAAGTGTTCAGTGATCAAACCTCCTAAGTGATACGGTTTCTGAGATATTTGGGTCCAAAAATTGTAAAAAAAAATTTTTTTACCAACTTTATTTTTTTCACATCTTAAAATACGATGGTTTGGCCGGCAGGGAGGAGGGGAAATACATGACAAAGATTGCCTCCTTTTCTATCAATAATATGTATGTATGTATGTATTTACAAAAAAAAATGTATCTAAGTATTATATCATTCATCTGGTTACTATAACACAAGCATTTAGTTGCTTAGCTTGGGACTAGATGACGCTGTGTGAAATGTCCAAGAATATTTATTTATTTATTCACTAAGGTTTGGGAATTCTCAGCAATTTCATAGTCCCTGGACACGAGACAACGAAAAATGGGAAAAGTCCAGACCGAAACCCTAATATTTACATCTATTAACAGCGGCTTCTTTGCTTTTAAAATTCGTCATTCACTTCATTTTCTATGTCGTGTCTGACAATTATTGAATCCAAAAATGCCGCTGGTGACGTAGGCAATGTTTCCTGGTGTCGAGCCCATACCATGAACCATATTACACACATAATATGGGAACAGCAGACCAGAGTTCTTTTCCCTACTATATAGGAACAATACCATCCCGCGACTTTATCTCTGCCCTGCATCAGGTTATTTATTAAAATATACACAAAATAAATACGGTTTCCCAAATGACGCGAATTAATTTGAGCACGTAATAGCCATGAATCATTTGGAAACAGATGAACATCATTTCCTCTACATACCTGCACTACATAAGCACCATTTCTTTTGATCTGCTCGCCATAATAACTTCTGGCTTGAGCGATTTGATAGGTCCCTAATGCCATTATTGTTAGATCATCTTTAGTTAACACAGGAAAATCTTCTAGCCCGACATTTGCTTCGATGGCTTGAAAATCCAACCTGTGCTGATTTAAATGATTTTGAATAACTATTTCGCGTAAGGTGTTGGGGGTGGTCTGTTTTAATTCAATTTCGTTGATGATTTCGTGCACTAAGTTATGATCGTTGTATTTTGAGATGTGAAAAAATTTAAGTTAGTAAAAAAAAATTTTTTTTACATCTTTTGGACCCAAATATCTCAGAAACCGTATCACTTAGGAGGTTTGATCACAGAACACTTTTTGTTTGTAATAATTTACTCTATCGATTGGCATGGGTTTCATCGTCTGCCGCCGAAACTTGTTTTTTTCAAAATGGCGGAAAGTGGGACTATGCCAAAATGTTCGATGCTCTCACCAAGACAAGACGCTTAAAAAAACCCTGGATTTTAGAGGCCAAAACCATACAAATAGATAAATAAATAGATAAACAGATAGACATAGCCTTAAAACAGAACTACATTTTCAAAAATCAAATCTAGGTCGCACTATAATGATTCTATCATTCCAGCAATAAGGAAGAGTCTCAATGACGTCTCTATCTTTTGTTTTGCTTACTCTGGGTATATTTTGACATATGGTATGGAAACATCTAAGTAAAATCAGAGATAGATAGGTTATTGGGGACTTGTCCTTAAATTCATAGCAAACAATGACAAATTCGAAAAGGTTTGCAATTAAAGTACCTATGTATTAAAGTTTTTTTTTAAGTAGGTATGCACAAAACTTGGTTTATATTTTAGAATTTTGTTTATCGTCGTAATCCCCACAAAGATTGGCTGAGGGATACCTACTGCAAGGTCGTCAAGAATACCGGCAAGGGAAACATGAACCAGCTACTTGAACTAAGACTTCTTCTTGGTCGTAATTGAAGGTCGTGCTCGTCTTAAAATGATTGACAATCTTCTTTCGCATTACTCTATCCTAAGCTTGTCTCAGGGAGTCAGGGCAGAGTGAATAGTAAGTCCGGTTAATGTTATGTTTATGTACATCCTACTATCCTACTACCAGCAGGATAGGATTGTAGGATTAGTAGGAACTAATCCTATAATCCTATCCTACTAATATTATAAATGTGAAAGTTTGTGATAATGTATGTGTGTGTTTGTTATTCTTTCATGCAAGAACGGCTAGACTGGTTTAGTTGAAATTTGGTATGTATTATGATAGGTGATAGCCTGGATTAACATTATAGGCTACTTTTTATCCCGATATTTTTGCGGGAACGGGACTTACGCGGGTGAAACCGTGGGGCGCAGCTAGTGGTAATATAATGGTGAATAGGAGTAATACACCCTATACTCATTGCTATGACAAAAGTGGTAGGAGTAAAAATATGTTTTTTTGATTTTCTCGAGAAATACTCATCGCATTATCATCAGATAATATTTTTTAAGAGGTACAAATTCAAAGAATTCCTTTAGTAAATATCTGGTAATCCCAAATCATATAAATTTTTAAAATCACTATTTGCTATGACAAAAATGGTAGGGGTCAAATTTTATTTTCTTGTTTATTCGTGATATACTCGTCGCATTATCTTCAGATAATACTTTTTAAGAGGTACAAATTAGGTACATTTATTTGGTAAATATTAGGTAAACCTACGATATCGTTTTCCGATTTAGACCGCCAACCAGAAAGTCAGGTCCGCGGCTCACTTTGTTTTTAAGATTACTCTTGATTCTTAGAGGTACAAATTAATTGATTAGTGGTACAATTAGGTACAAATTTGGTACATTTGTTTCATATAAACCATATTCCTTTTCGCTTCCATACGACCGACACTCTGACCCTCACTGGTACTTAACCCTCTGCAACTGAGGTGACTTTTTTGTAAACATTCGACTGACGTGGTGTCTGTCAGACGTCGACTATACTTGCCTTAATTGCCTATATATTACGATGTATTATACATTTGCATATTTTATAAGTTTTATTGGTTCATTAACTTACAAAATAAATAAATATAAATATTGATGAAACAATACAGTAACCTAGATTAATCACTTTAGTTGAGTTCAATATTTTACACGTTTCGTGACCTGATGGTGCAAAATATTATATAAAAAAAATGTAATGATTATTATATGTTTAAGCAACCATAATTTGTTTAAACATTAAATGTGAAAGCTACTTAAAAGAAATCAGCAAAATCCTATGATAGGTTTAGCCACAAATTAGTCTCAAAGTCAACCCTAATTTTAGTATCTAAAACTTGCAGTTTTCACGTATTTGAGCAGAGCATTGCAAGCAAATAGCATTTTTGGAAGAACAGCAGCTGAATCTTGTTAGCATTTTCAATCTGCTACATAGTCTTCTTGCTGATGGTGCAGGTTGAGGAGGAGGAGGCAATCCTTAGGTACCTAAACCCCTTCTGATTGTCAGTTGAAGGTATCTCGGCAGTCTGTCAATAAAGATGCGCTCTTTCACGCAGGAAAGTACTAACTAACTCTCTTGCTAATGATAGGAAGGAGTATCTTCTTTGCAATTAGGCACGGACAACCTTCGTTCAAGGCATTCACACAAACAAGATCTAAAAATCTGTAAAATATTGTCATTGGCCAACGACGTGTCCTTCGAGTGTATGATTAGATCGATAACTTTTTGTCGATTTCATAGACTCCGGCTTTAGTATTTTCATACCTACCTAGTTAACACTCATAATCGGTTTATTGTTCGTTTTATCAGTGCTTAGTGCGTGGTATGAAGTATCCAAAATCCCAGCTTTATTTTATCTTCAGAACATAGGATACGATTATGCAGTCCTTGGTTAACCCATAAAAAGCGCTTACCAGGTCTCTTGGACAAAAAGGAAGTAAAAGACATAATTTGAGAAGTAATATAACAACAGGTAAATTATAAACTGAGGTGACGAATGCTAGACACTATGGAACTACAGTCGATATTTATGAGGTGACGAATCCTAGACACTATGGAACTACAGTCGATCTTTATGAGGTGACGTCTACCAGAATCAGATCTTATTGCTGTACTTACGTCTGAGGGACACCAAACGCTCGTAGCGCCAAACATGTAGCTTTTTTGACCGCTAAAATCTCACTGTCCTATGCCTTGAACCAATATAGGAAGGTACTGAGCGAGATAGGGCTACATCACGCGGTATTGCAAAATGGCAACGAATTTATGATTCACGGTGTCTGACAGACTACCACCTCAGCCGCAGAGGGTTAAGGTAACTTACTGTAACTTTTCCGAAAAAGAGATCGGAAAACGTTTTCCGATCTTTAATACCAGTGTCACGTATCTTCTTGACCATCACACCAGTGGGACAAAGCGGTGTGATGTTTAGTCGGTCATGGGTCAACGTGTGGATGGGCCGTTATACCCCACGTGATAATCGACTAGCTCAAACCGTTACTCAGTTACGCATAGTAACGCTGAACCTATTAATAGATGATCCTACTGATATTGTGAAGTAAGGATGCTTGTTTTCTCCACAAAGTAGAGATCTTTGATTTCTTATGAAGCTTTTGCAACTTCGCTAGTGGTAATGCAAATTTTGTTAAACTATCGATAACTTTATGTTTTTTCTGGGTGAAAGGTGTTCTGTAGGTGTATGATTGTAAATATGGTAATAGAGAGTAAAAATAATTTTGTGAGGATGATTTCTCGAAGAGCATTATGCACCTCGAAAGCGCAGGAAATTGCTCTCCTTGAAATCAAAGTTTGTTTTAAAAAAAACAAAAAACAAATACGAGTACAAACAAAACAAAAAAATACAATGCTACCAATGAGCTGATTTTCTCTTAATGTTTTCATTCATTGACTGTTTTTTACGATGTTATATTTCATGTAATTGGAGACTGAGTGAATACGTGAATTGTGGAACACAGAAAAACATTGGATCGTCGTCGGTCGCTTGGCACATGTAATATATAAAGTTTATGCTTACCATCTTTAGTCAGAGTATTCTTCGCTTCAGGATAAAGCACGAGTAGGAATTCGTTGCTGTGAGCTCGCTGCGGGGCTGGTGCGGGGGTCGGGGCGGCTGCTGGTGGTGCAGCGGTGCGTTTGCGGCGCGGCGCGGGGGAGACGCGCTCCTCCGCCGCCTCGTGCGCCAGCGCCTCGCTGATGATGCGCGACTCCACCGCTAAGAACTCCATGTCAACGGCACGCCCCGGGATCCGCACCGGCGCCGACTCCTCGCTCGGGGCGCTCATGCCGTACGGACTCTCCGCCTTCACACGAAACCGGTACTCGCTCCCCTCGATTAGGTCGAACAGAGTGACGCTCGTCTTACGGCTCGTGGTCGCCTTCAGCCACACGTTCCAACCGGCGCGGTAGTACTCCACCACGTAGTTCCCGATTCGACAGCCGCCGTCGTCATCCGGCGGCTGCCAGTCCAACGTGACGGACTTGTCGACCTGGCGCGCCACCGCCACGGCGCGCGGCGGCTCCGGCGGCGCTGTGATAGTCACGAGGAAAGCGGCCGTGTCTTCACCGATGGCGTTGCTGGCGTGAACCTGGTACTCGCCGCGGTCGCTGCGCCGCGCCGCGTGAATCTTCAGCACGGAGAACTTGCCCGAGTTAGTTATCTCGACGCGGTCGTCAGTCACGATCGGTTGGCCGTCGTGCCGCCACTCGATCGTCGGCGGGGGCTTGCCCACGATGGTCGTCTTCAGGAAGACGGTCTCGTTCACCTCGTACAGCAGGCCGTCTTCGTACTGGCGCGGATAGCGCAGCTTGGGCGCCGCCTCGATGGAGAGGCGCGCGCGCGTCACGGCGTGCCCGCTTCGGTTGGTCGCCGTGCATCGGATCTCGCCCTCGTCGCTCGACAGCGTCTGGTGAAACACGAGCAGGCTGGTCGTGTCGTCGGTGACGATGGCGGTGCGCCGGCTGCTGAATATTTCGTAGTCGTCCTTGAACCAGGCAATCGTGGGGTGGGGCGCGCCCTCGAATTTGACGCGAAACTCGGTCTTGTCATTCTCGAGCACAGTGACGTCCATCAGGTGCAGTAAGAAGACGGGGGCGCGCGCGGCCTGCGCCTCCGGGCTGACGGTGAGCACATCGGAGAGGTCGCTGAAGTCGGAGCGGCCGACGGCGTTGAGCGCGGCCACACGGAACTGGTAGCGATGCGGCGGCTCCAAGCCCGAGAGCAGCAGCTCGGGGCGCTGCACGACGGGCGGCGCGGTGCGGATCCAGTCGGGACTGCCGAGCCGATTGCACTCCACCTGGTAGCCGAGCAGCGGCGCGCCGCCGTCGTGCGCGCCCGCCGCCCAGCGCAGCGTGATCGCGTTCGGCTCATCGTCCGACTGCAGCGGGATGATCTCCGGTTTGCCCGGCGCCGCAGGTCTCCCTGAAACGTGAACGATGTCTCACTGATCTGTCGCGTACCGCTTGGCATAAAACTCCCTTCAAAATTAGACGCGTGATAATCGTTACATGAACGCGTTCGGTCTTACGATTTGTTTTGTTGTGCCACGCTTCGGGAATCGCAGCGCGCAATCTTTATAAAAATAGATATGGAGACGGCGGCCTCGGCCGGCGCGGGCGGCGGGTCGCCGGGGCTTAGAGCGAGGAGTGGATGGTACCTGCTGACTTCCAGTGGACGTTCTTCCGAGGCTTGTGGCTGTGGTGTGAGGCAGAATGCTGATTGCCCATGGCGGCGGCGGCGCGCGCCGACACACTGAGTGAGCCCGCGAGCCCCCCCCCTGCCCCTGCCCCCCGCGGCCCCCCGCCGCCCCCGCCCACACCGGGAATAACTCGCACAGCGCGCGCGCCCGGATGCGATCTTGATTACTTTGATCGATAGGTTTCATTACCGGTAGATGACCTTTGGCGCATCGACCGATAATCATCATTTCATTGATGTTGTGGTGCCAGTTTATTTCTCGATTCCATTTTTGTTAGTAAATAAGTGGATTGTACGTCTGCCAAAAACCTGCCACAAATAAGGGGCATCAATGACCGTCTGTCAATGCGACCTTCAAAGGAACACAATAATAACTTTAACTCATTACATTACTAAATCTTATAACTAAGCGTCGATGGGCTTGCAACCTGGAAATGTGGGTATCTATAATACCAAATCAATGTTTGGTTGGACCGGATACCCTGGATTTGATTTATTAATTATGTAGGTACGAGACTTACGTAACTTCAAAAGATCTTAAAATGCCTTGCTATAAAAAAAAAGGTTAAGTATACCTAACTACCTACTGCGTATTTACTTTATTAGGTAAAGTAAGTACCTACTTATCTAATAAAATTAAAAATTTTACCATTTTAAATCCGAGCATGGTCACATTTAGTTTGTGTCGCGCGTTGTAATCGTTTGTATGTGAACAAAACGCTACGACGTAGCCTCGTAGCTCGTAGAGGTCACTATCACACACTACGGGGTCTACGAAATAATGTCAGTGTGTTGGTCCGATGAGCGAGTGGATTTAATTTGTTTCTATAGCATGACAAATCTGTTACAGGCCCTGTGGGTGCCTGTAGCCAAGATATAGGTACTTACATCCACTATCATTTTGGAAAATAAACTAACGGCGACCAAGTAGGTACTTTGGCACTTATCACTGGTGTTAGCTACTAGCTCATTGTCATTTAATTTAAATTTCAAAAGTTCATTATTTCAACAATATCTTATAAACTAAAACAAGCTCATTGTAAAAAAGCGAAGTAACTATAGTAGTAGTAGTGTAGTATACTCGTAGAATCAAAACAGCAAACCAATCTAAAAACTTATATGTTTTTACAGCGCCATCTCTGTTATTCAGCTAGAACTACTTGACAAGCTCAGCACTGTAGTTTTGTGGAACACGATTTTTAAACTAGGGGTGGGCAAATTTGATTCCTTCTGACTAATGGGGCTGTTATTTAAATAGTTCGTAAGATAATACATAGATGGCACCATTCTACACGAATCAAGTTTACATGGTGTGGTGACCAACTCTGGTAACGGACGGAGGTTTGGGGCCGCCCTAAATAAAACCCCCATTCTGGCTTAACAACTTTTAAAGCCTTAAAAAAAGCCTCCGCCCTCCGAAGCAAGGAAGCGTTTAGTTATTAATGCCACTGATCATCCATATAAATTGTGGCCGCACAGAACGTTGCTATTTCAAGAAAATATTAGCAGTATTAGCACCAACCTCCTCACTATTTCCGTCTCTAAACAAATAACGTAGGCTACCTGCCTTAGTAACATTTCTTCAGTAACAATTTAAACTCTCCAGATACGTTATATCCCAGTTTTTTTCGAATTGTTTAGTTTATTTGGTCCAGCAGCCGTTTTCAATGTATCAGCGGCGCCGCCTACGCGCGTGCGTCACTCCCGCGCTTTGGGTGTGCATTTGAATATGTGGGCTGTTTTAGACATGTAATTTTATACTACCCCGTCTGAAGTTTATCTTAGTTATATCATAGACTAAATAGAACTTCACGTTCTACATAGTCTATGAAAATAATTAACCCAAAAGTTTGTGGGGATGTACCGATCTAATAGATGTTACAACTGGACGGATTTGGTTGAAACTTAGAATATGGTAGGTATGTCTTGACTTGGCACGACACGACGTGGTTTTTTAATAATGCAATGGATTTCAGAAAATAAACGCTAGTTATCGTGCAATCTCTTACCGCGTCATGTTTTGAAATTCGTCGAGAATCGACATCCAAGAATTCACATTGGTTTTTCATATTTATTTTTTATATTTGGTACTTTACTTTCATAAAGTTAGCTCAATCTTATTTATTATTTTCTAAACTTAAGGAAGTATTTAGGTATCTACCTACTGACAAAGCAACAACTTTTCCAAAAATACGTACGCTGACTAGCCGCGGGTTTCCTCACGGTGTTTTCCTTCACCTTTAAAGCTCGTGTTAAAGCGCATAGGTATAAACTATTGGACGCGAAAAGTCCATTGATGCACGATGCAATGTGGATATGGCCGGCTATGCTGGGAGAATGGTTTAGGTAGGTACTGTGCAAGCCTATTTCATTTCAACAATATCCCAGGCACTACCAGTGTCCCAAAGACTGCCTGACGCTGTATAAATCATCTAGTATATGTAAAGGACTGAGTTAACTCAGACGCATAAAGTAGGTATGCCTCGAATAACCATACGTATCAATTAATGTACTAACTAATTAGGTACCTAATTATGCACATTATCTTACATTAATTTAAATCTGTTGGAATTGGAATTGCTTAGGGTAAGTATGTACTTACTGTTTGTTTGGCTACGTGCCTAATTATATTATACTTAATGATTGTTTATAGTTAGTTATTTCGATGTAGGTTCCCATTTCATCTAACATTTTGTAATTACCCCTAATTGAGAAGATCAACAACACAGTGGCAAAAAACTGATTTCAAATTCGTAAGAGATGCAATAGGTGATATTTCATCTCAAAAATGTACGATGCGCTACACTGTAGTGGTTACAGTGCCCTGCTAATGATTGCCTCGTTACACTGTGCAAATCATCTCGGCTTTATCAATCTTTTTAGATAGGCGTGACTTATGTCCCAAAGCTATGTCATATGGAGGAGAAGTAGGTAAGTAAAAATAATAAATTTTCTAGGATAATTTTCTTTGCAACTTGACTTATGTGTCATTTGTGCTAAAAACGATGAACATGTCAATAATATCTTGGTGTTCAAATAAAAATGTTGTTGGTGATATCATTGTGAAGCGACCTATATTTCGTCTGCTGGATGAACGCCAGAGCACAAATACTTGGGATCACCACCCGCCAAGGTGACCGTACACCCAACAACACATCTCTTAAATATTTGAGTACTATTCCGTTGCTTTAAAGCTCCGATTCGCATGTTCTAAGGTTTTGGGAGACTGTATTGAGGAAAGTGACTAGACCCTTTTAGTGTTTAAACTCACACGTTATTCTGAAGACTTATTTAAGTATCTTTTAGGTAAAAATATTTTCAATTTGTAGCACAGAATAAAGATGGAATCAGTAGGTATGCCATTTCTAGTGTGGCCACTTGCTCATACGAACGAACGAATGAGTGTGCACACACAGTCACAAAATTTGGCCCTGTATTTTGTTCTCCATGCATTTGTATGGACACAACAACGTGCAACCAGTAACTGCGTGCGCTTTTGAAAATCATTGCTGGATCTTAAATCTAGTTTAATTACCTGTGGCGTCCTTGCATCGTCTGAAATTCCTTACAGAAATGAGTATATTTATTTATAGACGTGACTAACTATTGTTTTGTTGAGAACTTCACAAATTATAGGTATTTAATCTTGTTTTAGCTTTTGTTTGTTATTGGCTAGAGTCGCGGCCTTGGAATGTTCTGCTACTCGTAAATTAAAGGTATTTTCAACTGAAAAATTAAACAAAGTAGTTTCCTATTGTTATTTAAATAAATTCGCTTAAAGCTTATGTCTCTCAGATTTTTTTCTCGGAACCAATTCTTTATTTATGATAACTTAAGTATTATTTAATTTGTAAAGGTGATGGCACAAAAGCTTTAAATGAAATGGCCACAAAATTGCTCTGGGTGGAATTAGCTATAATTCTGGTTTTTTTTTGTATTGAGCTCTAGTTAAGTGACAAGCTTACAAGCACAACATTTAAAATTTGTATTAAATAATTTATATTATGTTCTATGCTACTACTACTACTACTACCTATTATTTATCGATTCTATTTAGGTAGGTACCCCTAAAAACACGTCTTTTTTCAAAGTATAAAAATAACAGCCTGATACCGAAATTTTGCCCCCACCCTGTAGTACCGTCTACCATCTTCATAATCAAAATGGAGTTTAATCCATAGTTGGGATCCGAATACCAACAGTCCAGAAAACTGAATCAGGAATCCAGGAATCTTGCTCAAAATCAGCACAGAATGTTCAATATTGCAATATTTGAGTCAACGCTGGATGTTTAGTCTGAAATGTAAGACTTGAGTCATAGTTTAAACTGAAAATGTGAATAATTGCATTCTCCGCTCTCGAGCGCTGATCGCAAGTGAATTCGGACGGCTATGCTTTGTTTTATTCTCAGCTTCGTTTCGACTCATCATTGAAATGAAATGAAATGAAATGAAAATACTTAATTGCACACAGAAAATAAACTTATGAACTAAAATTTCTTCCAGACAACCTTGATATGGAAAAAAATCGATGGGATAATAGGAATGGTGGGGGTGCACAGAAAGTATGAAAAAAAAATAAAAAATAAACACAAAACAACTTAATAGTAACTAACCTAAGACTAATATAATAAACAACAATAAACCATTACATAAAAATACTGGTATACATACATACACAAATACATCATTAAAATATATATTATGCAGAAATAGACTAAAAATAATAATGATAATAATAATAACAATATCATTATCATCCAAAACAAAAAAAAAATCAAAAAAATAAAATAATTATCCTTGGACATACAGTGTCATCTAGTTACAAGTAGTTCGTTGAAACAGGCAATAGAGTCACCCAGCAAGACTCAACATTTTTAAATGTTCTTTGAGGTCCTACAGATACAAACACATTTTTCTTTCTTTCTTACAATATTAGCACCTAAACAAAAGTTCAAAAGAAAAATACTCATAATTTTGTCCCAACTTAGGTATCTACAAGTCTAAACATTACATCAGAATAGATATTATCTAAGATATATTGTAAGAAAGAAAGAAAAATGTGTTTGTATCTGATGATATTATCATCTGTGATGGTTCGTGTTATTTTAAGAAGTGATGAGCTTTACCTGTAAATCAGTAACGCACTTTAGCAGGTATGTCCAAATAACTTGGCCCATAGCCACATTTCACAAAATGATTATCATTCCAATTGTCAGGTTTCAAGTCAGTATTGTATGAGGGAGGGGTCCTCATGATGTTTTTACCCACAGGAATCATATTATGCCTTCAACTGACGGGAAAATATTAAACGCCAAAAACATTAAAAACATTTTGTAGCGCAAGAAAGAGAAGTGACAAAACATGAAAATAATTTTAGCGGTAGCATTTATCAGTACAGCGCAAAATACTTTGAATAAATGCCAAGAAAACGGAAATTCTCCATTCTTAAGACACGTTTTTACTGAGAGCTGGTTTTCGGTTACCATTACTAGGCAATATGTATGATGAACGACGGTTAGCATGATTGGGTACCTATTCTTCGTCTGCAATGTTATTGAGAAACTGACGCAGTACAGATGGATACCAGCAGATGTATTGCCTAACTTGTCACGAAACAAAAGTTGGTCGCCATATAAAAATCACAATTTTCTGCAAAAATAACGCTTTTCTGTCTATATTTCTGAAGATTCACATAACTCAGATGAAGATTAGTACTTCATCTTAGGACTAAAACGCTAATTAAAATTAGCGAAGCCTATGACATAATTTGACGTTATTCTTTTTATATACAGATGTATATATACCAATCTGGCAAGTGAGAACTTCCTTAATTGGCTTAAATAATAATTATATAAAATTAGATTATATTATAAATAAATTAGCGTATGAGTATTGAGGAATAAGCTACTTATTAGAAGATAACTTAGCTTTAAATCTGACAATTATTTTCGTAGATTCTATTTCTTCGATTCTTTTTTGATGACTATCATTTTTGTTCCGCGACATCCATGCAGGCTGGGCAATCTGTAACCATCTGTGTATTGTCTAGATGCGGCCGTGAACTCAATCTAGGGTAAAAATCTCAGATTGCAAGAAATACTTACAAAGCCAATTTACTTAGCACTGAAATAACCTGCAATCTAGCCTAAGGCAAGCGATAATACTTCTGTTTTATTTCTATCAGCCCAAACTAATATACCTAATATGTCTAATTATAAATAAGTACTATTTAAACTATCGCGACTTGGAAACATATTTATAAAAAAAATAATATGATTTCAATACGCGATTAAGTCCCGTTAATATTTATAAATATGACTAATTATAATTAGGTACTGTACACTTCGTACACAGTTCCGTTTCGTCCGGACGAGGTAGGTATTCTTCCAAAAAAACCAGGTAACAATCACATTTAGAGATTTATTATCACCCAGTGCAATACAAGCGTAACAGCAAGCCCCGATACAAAATCTGTCGCCGACTCGGTTAGAGGCCGTGTGTTTTCGTTAGGGCGATCTACGATGCGTGACTCTAGCGCCATCTAGTTTGTAAGTTCTAGTAACTTTATACAAAAACGCGTTCAACATTCCGCCCACCAAGGACAAATTGACACATTCATTTTGTCCTTTAACAAACTGATTTACTTAAAGATAACCCGAAACCCATAAAACTAAATCTAAAGCTAATTACTGAGTAGCCCACGTTTACAAATTGATTTGACCGTTAAGTTTAAATTGACCTTAAGCTAAAGTTCAAGAGTTTTTGAAGTCTTTTCGATAATCACCATTTTTCACTGACACTTCACCATGATAATGCACGATAGTTTTATGTTAGTTAATCTATAGGTAACACACAGAGCTTTGACGTGGGCCTTTTGATTAACATGTTGTTCTTAGTGCGCAGAGATACAACCCTCGTCAAATTATCCGTACCTGGATGTTTAACAACCACACGACCAAGCAGCCATCGCGCTGGTGGAAGATCTGCCTCTTTGATGAGAACGAGGTCTCCAACCTTTGGTTCGTTAGTCTCAGATGACCACTTATAACGATGTACTAACGTAGTTAAATATTCCTGCGACCAACGCCGCCAGAACGTTTGCATCATACGTTGAGTTAGTTGCCATCTACGTAAATTGCCAACATTCGATGATTCAAACCCATAATCAGGAGCGGTAAGTAAAGGTTCACCCACAAGAAAATGTCCTGGTGTCAGAGCATCAAACCCTTCCACTTCGGAATCACATCGTGATAATGGCCGAGAATTCAAACATGCCTCGATCTGCCCCAGAACAGTCGATAATTCCTCGTATGTTAACGTGGTATCCCCTATTACCCTCTTAAGATGAAATTTCACCGATTTCACCCCTGCTTCCCATAAACCCCCGAAGTTTGGTGAAAGTGGTGGAATAAAATGCCACGTTGTGTCATTTACCGCCAAAGTTTCAGCTATTTCTTTAACCATAGTTGATTTTTCAGCTGAAAATAAGTTCTCTAGCTCTCTTGAAGCCCCCACAAAATTAGTCCCGTTATCGCTCCAGATATCTGTGCAATGACCTCGGCGAGAAACGAATCTCTTGAAAGCCGCCAAAAACCCTTGAGTGGTCAGATCACTAACCACCTCTATATGCACAGCCTTTGTGGCCATACAGACGAACAGACAGATGTAGCCTTTGTAGGCATGATGCCCGCGACCTTTAGATGTTCTGATATTAATAGGACCTGCATAGTCCACTCCACTGCATTTAAAAGGTCTAACTGGCCTTACTCTGGACGCTGGTAGTTGTCCCATCATTTGAGTAGTGGTAACAGCGTTGTAACGAGTGCACTTAACACACTTTCGACAACAAGATTTTACCAATTCTTTGACGCCAAGAACCCAGAACTTCGATCGCAAGTAAGTAAGCATGAGTCTTGAACCACCGTGGAGAGTTTTCGCATGAGCGTCAGCCACCATTAGGTTTGTCAACGTTGATTTTCTTGGGATCAAGATTGGATGTTTCTTATCCTCACTCAATGATGAACTTTCCAGCCGTCCCCCAACTCTTAATATCTGTTTGTCATCTAGGAATGGACTCAACGATTTCAGTGGACCCTTAAGTTTTGAAATTTTCCCCTTTGATCTGTCTTCTATGCATGATATTTCCAGACTGAAATGTTCTTTTTGGCATTCCCTTATACACACTTCTAAAGCTTCCCTTAATTCTTTTGTTGTTAAAAATCCCGTTTGTCTATTCTCTTTTCTTGTTAAAAATCTTTTACAGTATGCAATAACCCTAACCATCTTACCTAAACTAGAAAATCTTTCCCAAAATGTCTCCTCTTTTACTACCAAATGAACTTTAATTTCTTCTAAGCTCGTTTCTTCACTCGGTAATCTTTCATACTTGACTTCATTTTCTTTCAGCAACTCCGGACCAGTAAACCAAAGGACGTTATCTATAAGCTCTGAAGGTTTTAGGCCACGTGAAGCTTGATCCGCTGGATTTTGCTTAGACCTGATATGAGACCACTGTTGCGCATCTAGTGTTGTTAGGATTTCAGATACCCTATTGGCTATGAAGGTTTGCCAGCGACTCGGGTGGCTATTGAGCCATGCCAACACGATTGTGGAATCGGTCCACGCGTGAATATTTTCGCGATCAATTTTCAGCACATCTGCCACTTCAACTAGCAACCTCGTGACCAATACGGCCCCACACAGCTCCAACCTTGGGATCGATACTTGCTTGATGGGTGCTACTTTTGTCTTCGCTGTCACTAAGTTAACATGAACCTGATCGTGCTCATCAATTACCCTTATGTAGACTGCTGCAGCGTACGCTATCTTTGAGGCATCCGAAAACCCGTGTAATTCGACAAGCTTGTTCTTCTCTGATGTTGTGATCCAACGAGGTATGTGCAACGATGACAAAGTTGGTAAGTCGTTTCGGTACATTAACCACTCTTCCAATATTTTGCTTGGTATCGCTTCATCCCACTTCGTTCCTGAAATCCAAATTTTCTGTATAATTGCTTTTGCCAATATTACGATTGGAGCAACCCATCCCAATGGATCGAACAACCGCGCGATATCTGATATGATTTTTCTTTTTGTTACAGGTTCCGTCAACTCCGTCAGGCTCACCGTGTACTGAAAGGCGTCGGCCTTTCGATTCCAGGTAAGTCCCAATAGCTTCATTATTTCATCTTCTTTTAACTGTAATCCCTCGTTCACATCCATACTTTCTCCTTTCTCGCGAATCCTTTCCAATACTTCTTCACAATTAGTTGACCATTTCTGTAGTTGAAATCCTGCTTTTGATAATAGACCATTCATTTGATTATAAATTTGCATTGCTGTAACTACGTCTTCACACCCAGTCAGGAGGTCATCCAATCCATGTAAAAATCGCTTTTCATTCTTACAGCTGCATCGGGGTAGTTTGCACCTTCGTCTTCTCCTACCTGCTGAAGAACCTTGACTGCCAGATATGGCGCTGAAGCTGTACCGAAAGTTACTCTCAACATCCGATATTCCTCCGCTTTTTTTGTTGATTGATCTTCCTTCCAGAGAATTCGTTGAAAGTCTACATCTTCCTTGGCGATTTTAACCTGTCTGTACATCTTTACAATATCCGCAGCCAAACAGATACGATTCCGTCTCCAGTTCATCAGAAGATGTCGCAGCTCCGGTTGTAAGGTAGGTCCTACCATCAGCTGGTCATTTAAAGAGACTCCATTTTCTCCTTTGCAGGATGCGTCGAAGACAACTCTTACTTTGGTGGTGTCTTTATCATTTCTGATGACTGCAAAGTGAGGTAAATATGATGCTTCGACCTTTCCTGCTTCTTCTTCTGGTATCTTCTCCATATGACCCAGCTGTGAGTACTCTTGAATGACTTCTTTGTACTTTGCTTTCAAATCCATGTCCTTACTTAGCTTTGTTAACAGCAGATTTAACCTTTTTGTTGCTATATTCTTTGTGTTTTCTGATTTCAGGTCCAGATCTCCAGCTTTGAACGGTAGCCGAACTACGTACCGACCCTCTTCATCCCTGACAGTGGTGTCTGTGAACAACTTTTCACAATGCTTTTCTTCTTCGGTAAGTATTGGATTGCTATGGTAAGTATTAGGATCCGCTTCTATTTCCCAAAATCGCTTGAGTTGCATATCTTCCACACAAGTATGCATTGCTATAACTTTAACATCATGCTTTTCTCCGCTTGATACTTTTCCCGAGATAATCCACCCTAAGCTAGTATTTTGCGCTAAAAGAGTCCCTTCTGGATTCTTTTTCACACCCTCTTGTACCACTTGACCATATACTGCGGCGCCAAGCAACATGTCGATTTTGTTTGGTACATCGTACTTGGAATCCGCCAATGGAATGTTACCTAGTACCCAATCTGTTGTAAGTACTGCCTTGCTTGGCAGTAATGTAGTGATGGATTTCATCACATACACATTTAGATTAATGCTAATATTTTGATCATGTATAGATTTGATCGTGATATTAACCATCGAGTTTGAAGAAGCATTACTACCTCCTAACCCTGAGATCACTCCCTGTACCGCAGTCCGTTTTAGACCTAAGTACTGAGCGGTTGCTTCCGTAATAAAGGACGCCTGCGATCCTTGATCAAGCAACGCTCGAATGATACGTGAATCTCCGTTTCCCGTTTGTGCTCTAACTAGAGCTGTTGCTAAAAGAACTTGGCCATGAGAAGCCACTCTTTCGGATGCGAAACAAACTACCGGAGCAGCTGTTTCCCCTGATACAACTTCCGTGACTGAACCCTCCCTTATCGTCTGATTTGTTCCCGCATCAGGGTTCAGGTGTAGGTACGTATGATGCCTACGTCGGCACTTGTGACAGGACATAGAACTACGGCATTGACTTGCCCTGTGATTGTTTCCGAGACAATTATAACAAACTTTATTATTCTCTACGAATTCTCGACGGGTTGGGTTTGTACCTCAGCGCTAACAAATTTTGGGCAATGAACCAACTTATGTGGTTCATTACAATATTTACACTCTAATGTTGTACTAACTTCAGCTGTTACATGAAAAGCTTTTTGCTGTTGGGGTTTGACTCGGTTGGGGTTGGATTCTGACCCGACGAACTCTAAAGCACGAAAACGGTTTGTTAAAAATTCCTCAAATGATCTCCATGAAGGAAGATCCGTAGTGACTGAGCTTTGAAGTTCCCATTGCTTTCGTGATTCATGATCCAACCTCAACGCTGTTATGAATACAATGATAACATCCCACCCTGATACATCTACCCCTAGGCTGGTTAATGCACCCAAACATTCTGAAGTAGTATCCAGTAACTCTCTTATAAAACTAGCAGATTCTGTTTTTGCTGTGGACTGAGAAAGCAATCGTTTAAGAATTGTATTACACAAGTAGCGTTTGTTATTGTACCTAGCTTCCAAAGTCTCCCAGCAACGCATATAGTTATCTCCGGTTAACGTAATATGCCTTACCAACTGTTCGGCCTCCCCTGTTAACAAACCTTTAAGATACTGCATCTTCTGAATTGATTCCATTTCGGCATAATGGACGAGAGAAAGAAACAAATCTCGGAATGCGCCCCATTCACTGTACTGCCCAGAAAATTTAGGTATAATGATCTTAGGTAATTTTGCACTACACGAGCGATTATTCGAGTTACCTTGTTCCCTATCCAAAGTTTTATTTTCCTTAATATGTTTCGACAACGCCTCAGATAAATTGCATTGATACTCAATATAAATTTCCTCTGTTTGACTGTAAACATCTCTAGTCATATAAGCCGAGGTTTTTAGTTTTGAGGAGTCACTAGTTTTAATGAGGTCTTTGTGCTGGGTTACAAACTGAGCCCACATCTCTTCGAGAGAGTGTAGCCTTAATTCAATATAGCTTTTAGTTAAGCGCTCTTTTGGAGATTTTTTAAAGTTTTTCCTAGCATTATCTATTCGTGAACTTGTATCTTCTTGCAGAAATATAAGCGATTCCATTGTAAATAATTTACAAGTCCCAACTACCAAGATAAAATTCGCAAAAAAATACAAGTTCCTAAAATTTTTACAAAAATTTTCTAAGTCTCTGAGAAATATTTCAAAATTTTTCTAAGTGTTTGAGATTACATACAAAAGTTAAAAATCGGGCATAGGTTCCCCGTCGGAACGTTTTTCTTAAAACTATTCTAAGTCTATGTTAGTTTACCAATACAAAGTTAAAGTTAATTTCGTTATGAGAATAAAGTTCAAATTGCATCTACTTCAAAATTTAAATAAATTGTTCATATCACCAAGTTCCAATGTCCGTCACTTCCTTTCCTCGCTGATGATGATGATGATGATCCTGGCTGTTGATATTGCAGACTAGCTACTAGAGGTGTGTCATTGAGGGTTTTTAGATTAATTTAACGTAACCGTTTTTCTTCAATGGTTAACCGGTTAAAAAATCGGTTAAATCGGTCAACGGGTTTTCAATAAATATTCGTATTATGCATTAATAGCTTCAATATTATGTCAACGTTTTCGATAGCAACTTCGCAAGCTGTTTTGAACTAAGACTTCCCTTTGTACTTTTTCCAGGCTTAGGACTGGCTGGGTCTTAATAAAATAGTAGACATCCAGGCGCACTTAGAAGTTCATTTCATTTTATGTACATGAGTAATCAATTTAGTAAATTTAGTTTTTTAGTAATTCCTGTCATCTGGTAGCCCTAGTTGCGTGCGAAGACGTTAAAGGAATTTTATTAGCTTTTTATTTTTAACAATTTTTCGGTGCATTGCGAGATACGTTGACGTTGGCGGAATATTATTAGGTTGAAGAAAAACTGAATAAAGGACTGTTTTTCCTCAATGGTACACAGGTTAAAAAAAAGCTAATAAATCGGTCAACGGGTTTTCAAATAATCAGATTATCAAATTGAACGTAGATAGATTCTAGCTTGCAAGCAATAAGTGCTGTTTTCGTGAGGCATTCAATCTTCAATTTTATTAGCGCGGAAGTGCGAGTAAGAGAGGGATAGGTGCAAAAGGATCGGAACTATGCTTCATTACTCGCTTGCGAGTTGCGTGCGAAGACGTTGACGGAAATATTCGGTTCATATTTTCAACCGGTTATTTCGTTGAAGTAAAACAGCGCGAGTTGCGTGCGAAGACGTTGACGGAAATATTCGGTTCATATTTTCAACAGGTTATTTCGTTGAAGAGAAGCAGTTAATTCGTTGACGAGCATATAGCCGTTTATAAAAACGGTTCATTGATTTAACGACCACCTCTACTAGCTACCGCCTGAGCTAGTCACCCACGCTGCCGCTTTGATTCCAACTTCCCACCAGATTGCTCCTCGGTTGATGATGATGATGATGACTACTTCCAGAGTCAATCAATCAATCCTTCAAATCCCAATGTCCGGATGCGAACTCGAAACCTCCAAGATACACCGGTTGACTGACTGTGACTGACAGACAAGCAAGACTGACCGTCGGCCGCCGTGAACCGATCCGACTCGTAGGACCAGAAAATGTACACTTCGTACACAGTTCCGTTTCGTCCGGACGAGGTAGGTATTCTTCCAAAAAAACCAGGTAACAATCACATTTAGAGATTTATTATCACCCAGTGCAATACAAGCGTAACAGCAAGCCCCGATACAAAATCTGTCGCCGACTCGGTTAGAGGCCGTGTGTTTTCGTTAGGGCGATCTACGATGCGTGACTCTAGCGCCATCTAGTTTGTAAGTTCTAGTAACTTTATACAAAAACGCGTTCAACAGGTACTATGTTATACACAAAGTACTATACTATACCACTAGAGGGTGCTTTTTAACTGACTTCAAAAAAGGAGGAAGTGTGTTCTACAGTGTTTATTTTTTATTTAGGCATGTTCACTGATTTTCAATCTTCTGATAAATAAGTGAACCTTTTTTGAAGTCAGTAAATTTTTTTTTTAAAAGAAAACACCATTTCAAAGAATCTTTTATTTAAATTCTCTAAAAAAACACATTTTCCTTTAAAATTTTAACAAACCTTAATAAACCTTATGATCACAAAAGCTTGTCGCGAAGCTTTAGTAAATCAAAGAAAACAAGTTTTTAGCTTTAATATACTAACCACCAGTCTCAAAATCTTTGGTTTTGCTTACTGCCGGTAGGTATTTGACATATTTGTATGGAAGTAATGTCAAATATCTGCCCTCAGTAAGCTAAACCAGAGATAGATAGTTTCTGTTGAAATGGTCACCTATCGTATTATCAGAGCGTCGATGGGCTTGCAACCTGTCACGTATGGAAAGTTAACTTCTGCAAAAAGTGGGTTTGTACCAAATATGACATGTAATTGGAAATGCCTCTGACTACCCCATTAGACATCTTCAAAGGATCTAAAGAATTAAATAAAGATCTGAAAGAAAATGTCTACCGCTCCTGGGATACAGTCGCGATAATATTTCATTTCATTCGCAAAGTCTACAGTGATTGCACAACATTACGTAGTTCCTACAATATAAATATTTTCTGTGCATTTTGGCTGATCGTCTCATTGAGTAATTTATTAAAATAAACACTTAATAATAACGGTATGTTTCCTTTATAGCACAAATAAAACTATCTATACTAATATTATAATGAGGTAATGTTAGTTTGTTTGTTTGCCGGAGGTAAATATCCGAAACTACTAGGTACTATAGTTTTTTTTTTTATAGTTTAATGAACTTAGAACCTGTTAATTCAAATTAAGCGACTTTTGCAACTTTAGAACGGATATTGAAACAAAAATTAATTTAGTTTACTCCTGATTTATATTTAACGAATAACGTGCGTTGCGATGATATATTAAAAAGATTTTTCAGTCTGTTGGATCTCCCAACCGATCTTAAAAACCACACACAAATTAAAGAACCAACATGTCTTATGCGGTCGAATTACGAATAAAAATCGCCGAATCTGTTTGTGCAATGAAAAATAATGTTGAAAATAAATAGCACATAAAATACGAAAAACAAGCAGGGGCGGCGGCCTCGCTACCACTGCTGAAATAATAATGCATCGAGTGACCTTACCCGACCGCATTATTTATTGAAATGCGTAAATGGTTTATCTATTACGAGTCAGATACATCATAATGATGCAATCCTAACAAATATTATAAATACTAAATTAACTCAGTTTGTCATGCGAATTTGGAAGCCGATTTTGTTGAACTTGGTTAGGTGGAAAAAAGACACTATACCTTGTGTGTGTCTAGGAGAGTATTAAATATGAATGTGGATGGATATAGGTCTAGGGGAAGAGCAAAGAAAAGATGGATGGATTGTGTAAGGCATGACATGAGTAAGAAAGGTAAGTGCTGAGATGACGTCTGATAGAGGGAAATGGAAAAAGAACACATGTTGTGCCGACCTCACATAGGGTTATAAGGGCAGGAAGAAGAAGACTGAGGTATACCTACCCCTACCTTCTCAGCTTATCCGGCCATATCCACAGCAACGACAATCCATTGATGCACGGCGATCCGAAAAGACCTAGGGATCAAAAGTCGATGTAGGTACATCCCATTCAGCCAACACAATATCATGTAATAATATTAATAGAAGTCAAAACACAGAAAACAAGTTAAAAGAGTATGTAATAAAGATAAATTACTTGCGTCGTTTTGAAACACTCTAAACTCATTTCGTTAAAATTACGATTACAGTCCTGCGAGTACGCAAATAAAAACATCGGTCGTCGGAAATGTGGACCCTTTTGACGTTTTTATATGTTAGGATTTATGGTTCAATGTACAAGCGGCCACAAAAGTACTACGTTCATTTAATAACTTGCTGATACCACAGATAAAATAATACTATGTATATTTTATCTGTGCTGATATTTATTAAAACCGATGTCTATGATTAGGCAATAGAGACCTTAGGCTCAAGTCAAATAATGTATTTCGAGCCTAACAGTCGCATTTTAAATTTTTTAATGAACACCTAGCAATAGTCTCTTAGCGTTAATTCAGCAAAGCGAAGCGAAATTTGAGTGACATGTGATTTTAAACTTTATGAATATTACTATAATGTATATACATACTAAGGGGTTTATTCATAAGAAACTTGACAATTTAATACAGGTTTTAGAAACGTTTTAGAACGTTTTTTTTGTCACTCATATGTCAACGAAAAGAGATAGCAACAGATTTAATATACGTTTTAGCTAATACAGGTTTTAGGTCGAATATGCATAATGGGGTTAGTAGGTATTCATGCTCTTGGAGCTGCTTGAGGTCCTTCCACCTTCAAACTTCCATCTCGGTGTATAAGTTTAGCCTTACCGCCGTCTTCGGTTCATTTTTGAATAATTAAAATAATATAATGCTGTGAATGAAACACTTTTGAAGACACTTGTACAATCCAATACACCGTGGCTGGTTGAATCAGCCGTGACATGACGCACATGACCGAATTTTTGTGGACCTAAATAGATGTCATGAATTTTATATCCAAAAATGCTTTGAACGCTCTTATTGACGTTTCAATCAATTTCTCAAGATTTTCTGGAAACGTTATCAGATTTTTGAGTTTATCCGTAAGTAACAATACGTAACTGGTGTAGGATTACTCGAAGCAGCTCGCGGGTCGCGGCGCAAGAACGGCTATTTGATAGCGCCTCAAAAACTCATGAGTGTAAGGAGAATTTTACTTCTAAAGATACCAAATCACAATTTCAAGGCTAAGTTGAGTCTTAGGTGACGTGGCGACTAAAGATGGCGAAGTGGCAGGAGACACCTTTACATACTGTCAAGTAACACTCGCGGTCTCCCATCGGTCCCCACGGTAGTGATCTCAGTCACGACGCGAGTACCTAGGTTGCATGTCCTAGGCACTACAGTGTCCTAGGTGTAAGCAAAGATTGCCTCCTGACGCTGCATCAATCATCTAGTAAAGATGAAGAGGCCTGAGGCCACATTATGTAGTTGGGATATTTTTTTTTTACTCTATCTATATTATTATAAAAACCTCACCGTGTCACACTGCTGGACAAAGGTAACCTATTCATTATTTATCTAGAGAGTATAGAAAATGATAAGTACAAGAAACAACGTGCAGGTAACCGTTGGCAAATGCTACAGCCTGTGGGTGGGGAAAAACAAAAAAACGCCCACGGCACGCGTCGTAAACGCAAACATGACGCGCTGACGTCACGCTGTGGCATCCAGTGAGTCATCCCCATTTACGCAACACAGGTGACCTGTATCCAGATGTGATCTTTTTGATGTCATCCGACATTATATTTTGTTTTCAATAGGGTAATTAAGTAAGTACCTGGAGTATCGAGCTTCAAAAGGCGTTAATACGCTGGAGAAGGAGTACTTACCCCTTAAAATACAAAAACCAACTACAGCAAAACCACTAATATGTATTTGGACATACCTCTGACTACCTAAACATCTTCAAATTGGTCTCATCTCTCCAGAAAATAGAAAAAAATAAAATGATCCGATAGAAATGCCTATCTCTCCCTTCGGACACTGGGTTTTGTTATTCAAGATATAATATATCGGTATAAGAGTACGACTTTATTTACAGAAACAAAAAAAATATTTACATTATTGTACAATACATAATACAAATAGAACCAACAAAAATATAAAAATATAGACCGTTTGCAACGGTCCTTATGTGGCTCAACTGGTTCTATTTGTATTAGGTATAAGATATAATATAATATATCTTTTGAGAGAGACTGGTACGAAGTCTCAAAGGACAGAGATGGTTGGAGAAAATTGGGGGAGACCTTTGCCCAGCAGTGGGACAGTATAGGTTAGAAAAAAAAAATAAAAAATCGGTATATCGTGATACCGATACATGCCGGCTAAGCGGTGAGGGTGGATTAGGTGCACCGAATGCTGCTTATTCCACCTCAACAATGTCCCAGGCAGGCGATAATAATCCCAATAAGTAAGATAAAGATAAATTTATTTTCATAACTTAAATGGTACAAGTACATAGTGCTTAAATTACATTACAATACCGCTAGCTTAGAGTTACTGTTAATTATAATGCACTATGAAATAGGGAACATACTTCCCGTGCTAGTATACACTGTGTTACGGCAAGGCAATAAGTGTAGGCAGAGATTGCCTCCTGACGCTGTATAAATCATTTAGTAAAGATGTACCTAAAGGCCTGAGAGTACCTATATCGTGATATAAATAATATGTCACGAAGTTTTAATTATTTCTTGTAACCATGTGGCGCGTTGCGGCCCGTTGACACAGTTATAATCATGAGCTGAAATCATAGTAAAAAGCAATTATTTTTCCGAAATGTGTGTTCTAAGAAGTTCCGCTAATTGTAGCTTAAAGCACCGACTGTAAAATCTGCCTGCTAGCTTTATTTTACCCACTATGAATTATATTCATAATTTCGTTAAACTATTGCTGAGTCCTTTGTCCAGCAGTCTGACATAATGAGGTTATTTTAATAATATTGATAGATCTTTTACCTCAATGTTTGCCTAAGTTTATAAGACCATGAACTTTCATCCGATATTATTGTAGAAATGGATGCATTTGTCTATTCATGATAGTACAGGTAAATAAAACATTTGTTTTTTGCTTTTAATGTCCTAGCAGCCGATTACGTCGGAACGTAAAATCAACTTCCGAATTTCTGCCGTCTTAGTTCGACACTTATAAATGGTAGGTACTAAAACAAGACACAATAGTGTCTGGGACATTACTGCGATGAAGGCTTACTATGACCGTTAAAAGAGATTCAGTTTAAGTTTAGGTCGTACCTATAATGAACTGCTTTTGACGTAAGCTAAGGCGCTGATGTAAAGTTGGGATAGTTAGAACCCAAACTGCCGCCTTATTATAATGAATACAACGGGAATTACTCACGTAACGTGAATGTCTAGTACAACTCACGATAGTTTTGCTGCCTTATTCTTCAAATAACCATGTCTTAACGCGGCACGTCTCGGCGTTCTTATTTTAAAAAATTCTATGGATTTCAGAAAACAAAAGCTAGATAACGTGCAATCTATTACCGCGTCATGCTTAAATGTGTTCAAGAATCGATCTCCTGAATTGTTTAATAATACGTCATGGTAAGCCTCCAGCCTCCTGGCTTGAAATCAAGATGTAGTCTCAATGCTCAAATCCTTGTCCAACACCTAAACCTCAGCTTATCCGGCCATATCCACAAATGTCTAAGCAACACCATAAATTTAAGACTAAACAAGTGTTCAGTCCACCATCAAAAAAGTAAAATGAAATACGATGCTTCGTGATTCAAAGTGTTTAATATAGAAGTTTATAAATAATCAGCCCACCTAGATACAGAGTTGCTCACCTACCTGTAGCAGAAATAACACAAACGCGAAAACATCTTCACTTCTCCAATTTCGATGAAATTTGGAGAAAAACATCATTTTACTTTCAGTTTATTTAATTTCGCTAATGGAATGCACTGAAAGATAATGAATTTGAAATTTTTTAATATTAAATGGTGCATTAATTCTTTGATTTTTAAAATATTTAAGTTATGGAATAATAAAGGCTTTTTTATTTTTTATTTTATAATGGAATAAATTGGCTGTATGGAATACCTTGAGTTGAAAAAGATAGTGGATAGTGGAAAACGATTTTAATATTTTCTATCTGTCCTAATTTATTGTATATAATACTAGTAGCACGTCCCGGCTTCGCACGGGTGTACTAATGGAGCTACCGGGATAAAATATAGCCTATAACCTCCCGGACAGTCCATTCTACCTACCCGTGAAAGAATTTTTGAAATCAGTCCAGTAATTTCGGAGATTACCTCCGACAAACAAACAAGCAAACAAACAAACAAATAATTTTATTAATAATAAGTATAGACAGATACCATTCAGTTCATTTATTGTAACGGTCTTTGTTACACTGCCAAAGATAACTTAATTCACCCTATTACAACGTTTTTTTTACTTAAATAAAAAAAATATTAATAACCTTTTAGTACCTACTTATTTACTGCCAATTTCAATAACCTTTCTATCTCCGATTTCGCCTACTGTCGGTAGATATTTGACACATTTTGTATGGAAGTAATGTCAAATATCTATCCGCAGTTAGCAAAATCGGAGATAGAAAGGTTATTGAAATTATTGGCAGTAAGATTGTAACTACGCGTAGTTCCAAGTATTAAGAAAGTACAAGTACATTGTAATTGACTCTAAAACAATTTACCGAGAGTAACATTAACTTTAACTGGACTGTTATGATTACAATCTTAATTAAAACACGCATAGTATACAACGTACGAGATAGTAATTTCACACTAATCGGTTACTGGATTGCGCCAGTCAGTTAAGCAGTACGCCCACTTGTATTAATCTACAAATATACGTGCACGTCTTTTTAGCCACTAAAAAGCCGTGTTGGCTAAGTGGATTGGTACTTCGACTTTCGTTCCGAAGGTCGTGGGATCGAATCCAGCCGTGCATCAATGGACTTTTCGTGTCGAAAAGTATAGATAGATAGATAGGTAACTATAGATGTATGAAATTATTCATGCACAGCGCTGTTTTGTGATACTTGACTCGATTTTTAATCCTGACGAATTGCAAAATTGACAAATTCACTTGTTATGAAAATGGTCAACCCAATATTCGACGACTGCGTATCTAAGTGGACGTGTACCTTTATATTGTTTGGCTCATACCCAGTTATTAACGAAAGGCGATCACAATTTCTATCTTTAGTTTGATTTTGTAATAAAAACGACGACAATGAAGTGAGCTGTGCTTGGCACAGCTCAGAGTTAGACATTCTGGTGGGAGGAAAGCCAAAAAACAAATTGCCTGGATGGATCGAGAAGTGAGATGACACTTCGTTCCAGTAACTCAGGCCTTTAAATCTAGAAGTACTTATATCTTGTAAACGTCTAAAATTTAATGAAAAAACATAGAATACCTCTCTTTTTGTGACCGGGTATCACCGGGTATTAAAAAAGCATACAGTGGAACATGCAGCCTGTTCCTTTTTTGAAGTTGAAAAGAGTCATACTTTACAAATAGAGGGTAACATTTTGTCGTGGGAGAGAAATATACTTTTTGAATCACTCACACGTGCGGAAAAAACAATGCCAAATGAAATCATCGTCAGACTATTACTGATTTATCAATGAATCTTTACTATAAAAATAGATACGGGAAATTAGTGACGTAAATGTAATAAAGATTAAAATGAATGACACATAACATTGGAAGAAGAAATAAGTAGGTATACCTACCATGATTAAAGTAGGTACAGTCGCGGAATGAAAAGGCTGACCACCTTTAAATCAGTAGATCGATTCTTGAACACATTTAAAACATGACGCGGTAAGAGATTGCACGTTATCTAGCTTTTGTTTTCTGAAATCCATAGAATTTTTCAAAATAAGAACGCCGAGACGTGCCGCGTTAAGACATGGTTATTTGGAGAATGAGGCGGCTGTTATAGCTTGCTAGGTTTGATAACCATTTGACACAACACTCTTGTCTAGTAGGTAGGTAGGTATGCAGTTTGAAAAGGTAACAAGTGCTTGCAAAGCGTCAAACGAATTGATTTGACAACGGGTCAACCTTTTCGCTCTAGTGTACTTTCGTAAAGGCATTCCTGGGTAATTTTCAAATCTTAAATTCCACTCAACCAACGCACATTACCTCAATTTCGTTCTAAATCTATCTCCGACTGTTTAGATCATTCAATGCATGATCCGTCAGCCATGTTGTGCATTTCAGAAATTTCTGTATAATGTTGATTGGAAATAGCCCATACTACCTATTCCTAAAAATACTCACAACAGGAAGCTAAATTAATAAGAATCATTTTCTGAACACGTTCGTTCTTATAAAAGCAAGTGGCCAACTTTGGTGACGGAGTTTTTGCCGCCCTTTGAAAGCGGGATCCTCAAATCCTCAAAATCCTGGTTTAGCGATAAACCATAGTCTAACGCTAAATCTAGGCGACCCATAGTTTAGATGTATTTTATATCACAAACTGCGCAGGACCATTATACAAGAAAAAAAAATATTGGATCAGTGAACGTAATTGAGTGGCATTATACTGCCCTTTCTCTCTGTGTCACTATCCAGTCCATCCAAAGGTTGCCTGGAAGAGATAGCTTTTAGCTATAAGGCCGCCCATTGTACTTTTATTTCATCTATCTATCTATAGGCCACGGTGTAGTTTATTGTAATAAGATTGTTATTGTTTTAATTCAATTCTCGAAATTTCTTCCCATAAATCTACCGACGCGACGTCCCCTGACTTGCATTACATACAGGAATAGCGAATGCGTCAGAGTATGACCAGTCCATACTAAGGAACAGAACACACGATATCTCTTTATCTATAGACTAGCAGCCGCTCCCGGCTTTGCACGGGTGTACTATTGAAACCCGGGATTGTACTGGGATTCAACAGGATTTTATCGGATTTCAAGAGTTATTTCAATAACATAGAATTGCTATACATTGTTGTAATATATTTTGAATTCGGATTAGTAGTTTCGGAGATTAGCCTCTACAAACAAACAAATCAACTTGACCACCTTGCAATTTTAGAATAGAAGTAAATTTAGAATAGACTAGCAGCACGTCCCGGCTTCGCACGGGTGTACTTATGAAGCTACCGGGATAAAATATAGCCTATAACCTCCCGGACAGTCCATTCTACACACCCGTGAAAGAATTTTTGAAATCGGACCAGTAGTTTCGGAGATTACCTCCGTCAAATAAACAAACAAACAAACAAACCAACAAATTTTACCTCTTTATAATATTAGTGTAGATAAGCCATGCTAGAGGCCTTTAGGCCTAAAAAGTCCGCCACTAAACTTAAGGGCCGTACTCTTATTTATTCACGTTTTTGTTTTGACTAATATTTTAAATAAGTAAGAATGTAGTGATATGATAATATAGCTGAAAAGCGATTTAATAAGTAGTTTATGATTTAAAATACCTAAGTATAAAATGAGGCAAAGTCGGAACATAAAAAATATACATTTAAATATGTAATCAGTAGTGAAAGTGTGTGCGCGTCTTAAGTGAATAATAGTGTAAGTAGATTGTCAGATGATTTTAAGTGCATGACACATACATACGAAGCGCTCGTCAAACAAGAGGTAAAAATTAAATTACAAAAACTGACTAATGCTCGATATCTGCTACTTTGGTTTTTACATCTGTCGAAGTTATTCAAAAACTTTACATCTTCGAATAAAAACTAAAACCACTTTGGAATATAAAGTCGACAAAGAAATAGGTTTACCACTCTAAGGCTGAATATCATTTGCACGTACAAAACATCAAAGGCTATTTTCGCTTGACAGATTGACCTGCTACGTCAGAATCTGTCATTCAGTAATCCTTAGCGAATAATTATGTTACTGGGAGATGTCATCAAAAGTGGTAAACCAATTTCTTTGTCGACTAGATACAAACAAAGCCCTTTCATATGACACTCCATTCAATGTACTCTTATTTGCACAACTTTTAGTTTTTTCCCCCCTTCTTCGGAACCAAATATCTTTACATTAATTCGATAACCAGACTTTTCCTATTTCCTAAATTTTTAAATTATAGGTACATAAGTTCATTGAAGTTACATTCCAAAGATTTGAAATAATTGACAGGGTATTGGACAAAGTATGCACACTACTCTACACTGTAAGGAATTGTTTTGGAACAGGCAATAGAGTCAACTAGCTTTTAAGACTGTACGTTTTTGAGCGATCCTTGAGGTCCTACGAAATAAACATATTTTTCTTTCTTTCTTTCTTTCTTTCTTTCTTACTCGTATTCCGAGAAATCCTTATAATCTACCGGCGATTGTTCCCGTTAAAAGTCAAAAGTCAAAATATAATTATTCAATAAAATCTTATTAAAGACCACTTTGACACGTCACGTTCTTAAAACTAGGGGGATTCTATTGCCTGAATCAGTGCAACAATCACGGCCTAGTTTTCATTCAGTGACCCAATTCTTTTTTTACTGTTTTTTTAACGTTTTGCTTTTGGTGTTTCACCAACTCCTTTTGCAGCTGCACGATTGTTTTTATTAGGTCGGTTTAGATCACAGAACTTCAGAGAAAGTATAACTTGTAGATATATTAGTTGACAATCCAAAATAAAAACAACCAAACCTATTCTAAGTGATCTTTTATAAAATGTATTAATTATTTTTAATTAATTCGGGTATGTCTCATTAAGATTGTGTAAAGTGTGTTGTGAACCTAGGATACCGATTTACAGTTACGAAAACAACAAAAACTATTTAAATATCGAGTTTTTTTTTGTACGTACCACAGGATATTTTAATACAGACACAATCAGCTTAGATCCTGTAGTACGTGGGTGGTAGGCTTCGGAGTGAAGGTAGGGCTCCAGTGGTGGCCGCTAGAGGGGCGGGGCGATGGGGGCGCGGGGAGGGGGAGGGTATGCGCGGGAGTGCGCGCTCAAAATAACCCGCGTATTTCGGTCTCCCCCCCGCGCCGCCCCCCGCGCCTCGCCTTGCGCCCGCGCCGGCGCCGCCGCCACTATCCGCTAACAATCCGCAATCGACCGACGTCTTGGTTGTTACACTTGGGTTATAATGACTTGACTTCTGCTAAATGAACCCGTGGACTAGTATAAGTTTCGCAGTGGCGTATTTATTTTGCGAGCGAGCGCCGAAGCGATCGCTGAAGGACCAGTAGCGTCGAGTGAGAGTTTTTTTTGTGAGTTGTGCCCGCGGCGGCGATGGAGAAGCAGTCGAGGTGGAGCACGGAGCAGCGCTCGGAGCGGCGCGAGCAGAGCGTGCAGCAGAGCGTGCAGCAGAGCGTGCAGCGGACCGAGCACCACTACACCAGGCAGATGCTCTCGCAGCAGCAGGGTGAGTTACAACCCGCTAACCCTAAATTATGCCACAGCGAACTGTAAAACTGAAATCCATCTCCGCGGCGACCGGCGCCCACGCACCACCCCAGAATAGCCGCACTATCTCGCCCGCGGGAAAGCGCTCTGCACAAATAAAGTTACGCACAAGGAAACCAAAGACATTTGAGAGCGAGCCGCCGGCCGCCGCGGACACTCGCGCCTGGCGACCTCTATATGCTACATGTACGACCCTCTCCCTGCGATGCGAACGTTCACAACTTGTTTAACGCATGTCCCTTATAAGGCATATTTGTTGCTTTTACTAAACCTGAGATTTTGAATTCAGAAAGTATGATGCAAGTTTTTAATTATCTGAATGTGGGGACGAACGTTGCGTGTTGTGTGCTTTAATTGTACACACCGTCATGATCTTAGCATCGGAGTAAAAACATCGCTTGTGGAGAAACTGTTCAATAACGGAATGCATCTTCGCCACACCTGTGACTTCGCTGTCTTGACGTCAAAATGACTTATAGTGTGATAATGATTTAATCCTACTTGATTAGTACCAATTAACTATAGTGTTTATGAGCTATTTATGGACGCGGAGACCACACATGAATATTTTGAGACAGTTGAAAGAGAGGGAATGTAAGATATTAAAGCTTCGTTTCATTATTGAAGCTGACATCTACGAATTAGCAAAAACAAAAATTGTTTTGAAAAAATATTGGTACTTATCTAATTGAACTGTTAACAAAACAACTATCAATGGACTACCAAAATGAAAAACTTTATTTACAGAAACTAAACTATTAGGTACCAAAATAGTTAAGTTTATTCAGATGGTAAAAATAAAAACATTTTGAGGAACTTTTTTTTATTAAATATTACATTGTCTAAAATTAAAAAGTAACCGCAGATGAAAATAATGAAAGGAATAACTCATTTAAAAATCTCTTTGTGTGATTAAAAAGTTTGTTTGGAAATTCAAAACAATTGTCATAATATTCGTCTTTACAATATAACTAGCCGACTTCCCGACTTCGACTTTTTTACTTTAATTTAAACAGAACGACCTTGAAACTTTCATGAAACCAAACATTTTTTTAATTTGATTGAAAATGAAAATAAAAGTTATGCTGAATTAAAAGTCTCTTGCAGTATTCTCTTTTGGTATATTAAGGGTCCCGTACATATATAAACTTTCACGATCACAAAGAATATTAAGAAAATATTTTATTTATTTATTTATCAATCAAAATCCTATAATTTATTACTATATTTACTTTATATCCAGTGTTTTACGGTAAATAACGCGATTAAATGTCAGAACATCTTCAGTGTCATGACAGATCTAAGCACATAACGCCTGCAGAAATTTAAAAAACTTCTATATTTTTAAATAAACTCTCTCTTCAACACTACAATGTACTTAAGGCTCAACTTAAAATATTCCAAGTATAATAACATCAACGCAGAATGATTATGCAAATTCAGATGATCTATTGAGATAAAAATGTAGATGACAAACGAATTTAAATTGAACAGTTTCTTTATTTCTTTTGAAGTACCTAAGCCTCGTTTTTATAAATCACTTTCAAACTTGGTTTGAAAATGGGTTAGTTATAGAATCACTATTTGCCTGTGGCTTTGCTTGCGTAGGGCTATGCCTGACATGGGATGGGCTGTCGGGACGGTTATATGCTATATTTTATCCTGGTAGTTTCATTAGTACACACGTGCAAAGGACGTGCTGCTATAAACAGGATTAAATGATCATTATCGTTCATCTCGACAAAACCGAATGAGGTTAAAAGTATTGAGAAAATTCAAAGCTACAAAAACTATAAGTCACGATTTCATCTTCACCGGACTTCACCGGATATCCAACTACAAATGACAGAGAAAGCTTGTACAAAACAAAAGTTGGTTTACTACGAATCATTAGAATGAAGTACTATTGCAGACATTTATAGTGCTTTCCCAGGTAGTAAATAAAAATAGTTGGACTTCAACTTAGTAAGATAGCAATTTCCTAAACGTGCATTTTAACGTGATTATCAGATCATAAAATAATTTAATCGATCCACCATGACCTCTTTTCTGAAGTAGGTTAAAAAAGTACCTATTCAACTGTACGTACAAAAAAATCTATAGATGTAGAACATCAGTCATCTGATTACCATAACAAAAGCATAAAATTGTTTAGCTTGGGAATAGATGACGCTATGTGGAATGTCCAAGGGTATTTATTTTACGTATACTACCACAGATTACATTCAGTGATACTACATAACAAAATATAGAGAACTGAGAATTCCGAGCAGTAAACACAGTTGTGCAAACTAGATGTATCGCTTAGAGTTCCTTAGCCAGACAGAACAGTAATACTACGGCAATTTTAAACCGACATCAAAACAGAGTCTACTAACCCCCGGTTCCTATAACAAACTAACGGATGTCCGTAGGACTTTCTCCATAGCAACGTTGTTATCTGTCAAAAAGTTTCATACATTTTATGTTGAAATAACAACGTTGCTATGGTGATGGACCTACGAACATCCGTTAGTTTGTTATAGGAACCGGGGGTAAAGCAATTTTAGTAAGAAGAGATACATGTTTTGCACTTACGAGACACTCTGTTCATAACTCCGAAGAACTTCATCAGACTCTCAGAGTTATTGGGGTTGCCTCGGTTATTCTTTCAAACAAAAACAAATACTCTTACTTCGACGACCTCTGTGGCGCAGTTGTGTTAACGCCCGGCTGAGATGCGGAGGTCGCGGGTTCGATCCCCGCTACGGGACAAATGTTTGCATGTTCTGCAGATATTTGTTTCGTGTCTGGGTGTTTCTATCTATAATATGTATGTATATACAAAAAAAATGTATCTAAGTATTATATCAGTCATCTGGTTACCATAACACAAGTATTAAGTTGCTTAGCTTGGGACTAGATGACGCTGTGTGGAATGTCCAAGGAATATTTATTTATTTATATTTATTAAATATCAAAATCGGTCTACTACAGAATAATAGATGAAAACACATTGGAACTACAAAATCGGTTTAGGTACTGACAGAGAAATCGATATAAACAAATTTAAAAATAACAACTTATCAAGGAACATAAACTCCTGCAGTTTGTAAAAATAAAAGTAATTTTTAAATATAATAATAGTTTAAAAAATAATAGTTGGCGGGACGATCTCATCACCTTCGATGCAGAATGGTAGGACTCCGCCAGGGATCGGGATGGTTGGAAAAGTTTGGGGGAGACCTTTGCCCAGCAGTGGGACGAAATAGGTTAATAAAAAAAATTATAGTGGCGATTCTGACGCCGCCAAAACTTAAACTAAACTAACTAAAAATATTGTCCCTTTCATAACGATAAATAAAAAAGATGGCATCTTTAAGTTTTGACGGCGTCAGAATCGACGTCAATTGCTATATATTTTTTAAGTTTCGTGTCTATAGCCAAGTCACAAGTTATGTAAAACAATAGTAATGACACGCTAACTATCGTTTACATTTGCGTGATCGTCGACAGCTGAATTACGTTGCCAAGTATGGACCGATGTATCACGATACAAGAACGATTTGTTTTTTCATGTTAATTGCCCATTAGGCCAACTATGTTGCACTGCTTTTTTAAGTTGTTTTCTAAATGGTTATATCACCGGCTTTTAAAGTCGTTAATCATTACGGAGGAATAAGTCAACCTAAAAATCCGTCACAAGAATTGGCCTCTCGTAAACTTACCGATAAACTATTTAAGTACTTACTTATAATTATAATTACTTATTAATGCTGATGGTTGTTGATAAGTATTTTTAGGACTAGCACAATTTGTTATTGGATTAAAGTTAGTTTTGTTTGTGTTGTAATTGTGTGTTGTTGAAGAAGCCTTGTATTTTGTTAGAATAGGTTTATTTTGTCATAGGCAGGTCAGTGATACTACATTATATTTTTTTGAAGACTGGCAAGTTGGAAACATGAAAATAATGCAAATATAGAGTGTTTAAATGTTTATGCATCGATAGGCTTGCTAACTGTCACGTATGAAACTTAACTTGTAAAAAATGTGGCCATATGCCAAAAACTTGAACATAGGTACTTCTGACTATCATTCCATCTTAAAAAGGATCTACAAACTTACGTAAAAAACTGAAAGAAATGGTCTATCGCACCTTGGGATAGTCCTGGTCGTTTTATATTTATTTTATATTTTTTTTAAATATTTTACGGAGAAAGAGGAACACGAGTTGTGCCGACCCCACATAGGGATAAGTGCAGGAAAATGATGATGATGATGATTTTACGGAAACTAGAATAGTCTTCTGACCACTTTAATTAAGAGATCTAAAACATTAGCAATATTTTGCAATGGAAAGTATTGACATCAAAGTTTTTCAATGTAAAGGTAATTAACGGTTTTCCATTATTTTTCTGAGAACATCGGTATAATGGCATCATTATCTACAATGTGAAAAACAAAGTACTTAGTTTCACTCTTTCTTAGCGATTGACATTCAATGCTTGCTAGAGATGCGCCGTCGTTATTGTTTGTGAATATTTTAGTTCAATCAATCAATCAAATTCATTTATTCCTTTTAATACACCTAGAAAAAGTCATATTTTACAAAAAAATTAAGTTACTTATGTATAAAATCAAATAAAATTACAATAAAGTGTAGGTCGTCAATACTATAATAAGATTTTGTCATTAGTAATTTTCTAATTTTTTTATTAAACTCCATAAAATCTAAGTCTCATAAGGTTATCTAAGGTTACAAACAAGTGGCATAAGGTGTCTTAGGGTAAGATCGGACTAGTTTTCAGAAAACCAATCGAGTGTTTGAAAATATTTTTTTGTATCGCCTCTGGTTATTCTTTCCTAACGCAATAGGGTGTCAACAAATGCAAAAATACAGAGGTTTCATTTCTTATATTTAGTTTTTAGGTAAACCCAACGGTCGATGTTTTATGAATGATAGAAAAGAGCATAATTTTTCAAAATGGCCAGGGAAAGATCGGACCGTGTGAGAGTAAGACCGGACTATCTAATAAAACCACCCCTGGAACAGATAGAATAAGCTCTATCACTAGAAAACATTCGGACTTATCCTAGTAAAAACATAGTAAAAAATGGATTGAATCCCTTCACAACTTTGAGTTTTAGCTTGGATTTTGTAAAAAATTTTTGCCTCTATGCCGATCTTACCCCTGCATGTCTGAAACTCTGACTTTTTAACTAGTTATCCAATTAAAATTAGTAAAAAATGGTAATAAAATGAACAAGTTGATCAACTAACATAGGAATTTGCAAATACATTAAATAATTCACGGGGAAATTAAACCGAAAAAATGACCGGATGATCATAGTCCGAACTTCACCTACTGAAATTTCCGAGGCTAAAGATCGGATCTCTGTTTACAAACGTCTTAGACGTGAATGTATAATATTAATCAATAAATTTAACTACACTCATAGTGATAAAGCCGCGAAACTTCAAAAATCATGAAAACTACTTACCAAAATGCTTGTTGAAAGTTTGAGGTGAAAGATCGGATCGTCTCCTTTTATATTTTTTTCCCATCTTTTGCTAGAACGATGATTACTCGCGTTCGGCTGGGCCTAGCGTCAGTCGCAGGATGTAGGGGGGTGCATAACAAAATGGCACAAAAGGCAATGTTGCCATAATTGTAAAATATCGCCAAATTTAGTAGTTATGCGACTTGTACGGACTTACCCCTTGTCCGATCTTACCCTAAGACACCTTATACTAATATTATAAAGTGGCAATGTTGGTTTGCTTGTTTAGCTAGCCGATTTCAAAAATTCTTTCACCGATGTGTAGAATAAACGAGAATTTTGAAAATATTTTCAACTAGCAGCACGTCCCCGTTTTATACGGGCGTAGGTACTTATGAAACTACCGGGATTAAACATACCATCCCGAAAGTCCATTCTACACATTCGCTGAAATAGGCTGAGTAGTTTCGGAGATTATCTCCACCAAACAAACCAACATTAAAAAAAGGTAACGTGATAAATACCCGGTCATATAATTTACAAAAACCAACATTACCTCTTTATTATATTAGTATAGAAACATTATGATCCAAAAACAATATAGATAGAAGTAGTTATATAAATAAATGATTAAAAATCCTTAGACATTCCACACAGCGTCATCTAGTCCCAAGCTTAGTCCCAAGCAACTTAATGCTTGTGTTATGGTAACTAGATGACTGATATAATACTTGGATACACGAACAAATATCTTGTCTAGGTAACGGAGGTAGATGCTTAAAACGTTAATTGTTCGATAAAGATCAACTCTATTAGAAACTATATAGTCTGTGATAATGCGAATAAAGTTCACTTTTTACTATTCGTATTCAAGCATATATGGCAGAATCAATAACCATGATTATTGTTATAATTTAAATATACAACCTAACAAGAACAATGGGATAGAAAATAATCAGTCATTCAAATTTTGTATCTTTATTTATGTAGGCCCTAGCGTAAATTAAAAATCCTGAAATTAAAATAAATATTTAGTTGATGTTAAAAAAAAAAATCGTTCAAAACATAATTATAAATATCTTTAGTACAAACACGTAAAAAAAACGTTTCGTACAAATCGTACATCTTAACAGGCGCAAATAGAGTCACCTACTAAAAAGATATCCATACATTCGTACATTTTAAAGTGATCCTTGAGGTCCCACATTTTCCTTTCTTTCTTTCTTCTATTGGTCTACAGACGTCCGTAAGTTTAATTCGGGCATTAGCACACATCGGTCCAAATAACGTGTTAATACAAATAAAGTAAGGTGCACTAGATTGACAGACTCGCCTTCTGCGTTGCTTATCGAATAGCGTTTCGGTCGCAGGTAGCTAGATGTTACAGTATCGGATCTAGGGGAACTAGCTGGGTACACCTATGTAGCATGTAATGTATCTGTTACTGTATCAAGTGAGTACGAAAGCTCGTCGGGTACGGCTCGTCCACACCTATGTACTCTTGACAAAGTATCAGATATATTAAATGATAGATGAGTACCCTACTTATGGGCCTCCAGCCCCTCCTTAAGTCTTCCCAACAAATCAGGAGTTTTACTAAATTTTTTGTGATTATAAATGTATACTATGTCAAACAAAATATGTCATTATTAATAAAATCCATTTAATTAAATGCCCCCTAAATTGAAATACTGAATCCGAATCTGTGATGGTAGACACTGAGTGTAGCAGATAGATATGGTCATCGCGCGTAAATTGCGCGGTCCCATTACTCTAGCGGGCATTAAGAATGAAGATTACATATTACTTGATTCATGCGTGACTTTGCGGATCTAACTCATGACATTTATCCCTCCTCGTTACATGACCATCCCATGGTAATCTGGCATTCCTCACTTTTTAAGACACAGGTGCCACTTTCGATCTTCCCCTGAGACTCATCTATCTCAATATTGTTACTACTTACATAATTGTCTATTGATGTTGTGAGCAGTATCAATAGAAAATTATGTAGTAACAATATTTGAATATATACTTTTTAGTTAAAGTTGTAAGAGCTTCGTGGTAGGTACGAGTGGTATATACTCTAGTGGTTATACGATGTCCTACTCTCCTACCTACTACTGATTAGGTACTGTCCTAGCTAAGGTTCTTCACTGAATTTAAAGTTAGAAATAAAAGAGGATTTACGACTGAATAATTTATTTACAAAATTCCCTACTAATATTACAATTTTGAGTATCTAGAACACACTGCATTTCAAAAGTAATAAATCTACGATAGCCAATCGCGGCACCTTATTTCTCTGCGTTTCCAACTGTGCTGTGAGCGAGAGCGCTATATCCCAGTTAGAGCGGGACAGCGCAACGTAAATATTTGGCGGCGCTCGACCCGCGAGCCTTCAGTGGCGTCGGCGCGGGCGCATGATGCAGTCGCCGAATGCGCGCCTCCACATTACCCCCCTTCAAGTGAAGCGTACAGATCGCTTCACGATTCTTCCGGAGCGAGTAACGTAGGGTTTACTGGTCTGGTCTTGTACTGTAGAAGCTGGAACTGTTGTTGCATCTGCCATACTTCTCTGCATCTCAGTTTTGTCGTTATCCATTTCGTTGTAAAGGTAAGCTGGCTTTAAACGATCCATAGATACAACAGTAGTGCGAGTAGGTAACTGTATCTTGAAACATTTTTCGTATCTTGATATCACTTTGTATGGACCTTCATATGGTGGAATCAATGGTTTTCGTACATGATCTACTCGCAGAAAGACATGACTGCAGTTTTCCAAATCCTTGTGAACGAAAGGTGTACGCTGTTGTTGTCTCGTTTCGCTGGATTTCAATGAAGCCATTGTTTCGCTAAGTCTCCTTACGAATTCTTGATCGCTTTCGTTATTTTTCGCTGCTATGAAGAAATCGGCAGGCAGTCTCACAGTTGATCCGTAGGTTAGTAAGGCCGCACTAACATCGCTTTCTTTGTTGATTGATGCTCGGAGTCCCAGTAGAATAGTATGTATTTCTCTCGTCCAGTTGTGAGTAGCTCCACGAGCCATGAGCGCTGCCTTCAATGTTCGATGCCACGTTCAACTTGTCCATTTGATTGAGGGTGATAGCTTGAAGTTCGTATGCGCGTCACTCCCATTCTTTTCATTAAAGCTATATGCCCAATGTCTTCATTGCTTCCGTCGGGGTCACCATTGTAAGAGCTTCGTGGTAGGTACGAGTGGTATATACTCTAGTGGTTATACGATGTCCTACTCTCCTACCTACTACTGATTAGGTACTGTCCTAGCTAAGGTTCTTCACTGAATTTAAAGTTAGAAATAAAAGAGGATTTACGACTGAATAATTTATTTACAAAATTCCCTACTAATATTACAATTTTGAGTATCTAGAACACACTGCATTTCAAAAGTAATAAATCTACGATAGCCAATCGCGGCACCTTATTTCTCTGCGTTTCCAACTGTGCTGTGAGCGAGAGCGCTATATCCCAGTTAGAGCGGGACAGCGCAACGTAAATATTTGGCGGCGCTCGACCCGCGAGCCTTCAGTGGCGTCGGCGCGGGCGCATGATGCAGTCGCCGAATGCGCGCCTCCACAAAGTAAAAAAGTTTTGGAACAAACAAAGACAAAACCAATTGATTGTATTCTAACTTGCTAAATGGCAGATCAGATAGGTAGAACAAACTTGAAATGCCATTGTATTTAGGAATCAAAAAGCCCCTTAACAATGCCATTAATACATTGAAAATATATCTAAAACATACTAAATCAATAGCTAAGAACGCGTTCAAATTTTTTGTTAGAAAAACCTAATTTCAAGATATCCCTTTAAATTTTTTACGCATGCGCAAACACATTACACTTAAGTTAACTTGATTATACCGTTTACCACAGTTTTAATTTACAAATAAAATGTTACTTTCGCTGGAAATACCAACGCTTACTTGAACACGTTGGTACCACATAACTGTATGTTTTATTTATCTCACTGTCAAGATAAATATTTCTTTCATATTTCATGACGTTGTAATTTCTGCAAGTTTATTCATAGTCTCATTTTGTTATTGCTTTGGTTGCTTTTAAATTTTCGAATGTTTTATGATACTTTCTAGCTTTTGTTTTATTTTATGTGACTTTTAATAATTTAATTAACTAGAGAGAGAAGGGACGATAAAAGATGGACAAAACGATTAGATTTAAATTGAACTATCAAAGTCAAATAATAAAAAATATATTTTTCTATAGAAATTGAGAAATGGTTTTTAAATTTTTACAAAACCTTACGAATTGGTTGGTAAGTTGCTTCAGAAAAAAGTTATTGGTGTCAAATAAAATCAATAAGGATGAACTCATTTTTAAAAATGTAATTGTTTGGGCTGATCGTAATTTTTTTAAATAGAAAAATGTTTGTTTCTTCAAAATAAAACAACGATTGTCTAGCAATAAAACTTTATAACTACAAAAGAAAAGGTAACCTCGAAGGATTTATAATTTTCCCGCAATGATAATAAAACATGGTATAAATAGGTAAGAGCATAGAGATTGTGATTGGCTAGAAAATTCCATTCATCTCTTACTGATATCAAGGAAATAATTCCACATTCCCACACCACCATTACATGTAATGATCTGATTTGGAATTACAAACCGTGGACGTGACTACCACCTTACTCCACTTCTTAATAATATCTGTCTAATCTAGAAGTAGCTTTCCCTTACAACTGTTATTATAAACGACTAGGATTCTTATTTTTAAATTGAATAATTTCAGAAGATTATATTTTATACGATCCAGTTAATATACTACACTTTAACACAATCAATATAAAAAACGTGTGGCACTCGGGGACTGCCACGGTAAAGCTATTGCATGCCACCTAAAGGAGAGTTGCTGAACTAAAATGACAAGAGTTAGGGTTTTTCGTTACGGAATTTCTGGATTCGGTCACCACGCTCAAGGCCCGCGATAGAAGCTATGCAATAGTTTAAAAACTATTGTAGTCTTATTCAGTTATAGTCTTATTAAGTCTTAATAGTGCTCTTATTAAGTCGTACTGGGTGCGCTAAGACTTTTTATTAAAACCAAAACATGAACGAATGAATGGTTGATGAGTTACGTTTGCGATTATGTTTGTTTTTTTACTCTAATCTGAGTATTCGTTAGTAATCGTGCTACACCCAGTAAAGTGGATTATTACATGCTATTTTTTATTGAAAAAAAATTTACAGTATTCTTCACATTTTGGTACTCCTATAAATTTTCTAAAGTAGGTATTTATTATTTATTCATCTTTTTCATCATGGCATTTCAAAGTGCGACTAACACAAGCTTTCTGTCGCTATAGATGCCTAATCTTGCAATTAAATTCATAAAAAATTAAAAAAAATTATCTTACAGATAACTTTATCACTGTCTCGTGCGTTTCGGGCTACGCATTTACTCGTATAATAATAAAATCAAATGATTTTTTACAACTAGCTGAGTGTTAGGACTGATAATACCTAGATATATACATCAATGGATCATGCTGTAAAGAGCAATGTCCTCTCTTTTTGTGCGAAGAATGCGATTCCCCGACCGTGACTGTTCATCTCCTTTCCAATATCAAACTTAATCCCTGGGGATAGGGTTTATTATAACACTGGTGGTGGACAACGGTCTCACTGACGTCAGAACTAGTTATGTAAGTTCTCTTTCGTTTGTTGTAGGTCGTGATCTCTTAAGGGAATGTTGCGTGTTATGTATGACCACCTTATGACCTGTTATTGCTTGCTAGGTATTAGATTTATAACCATTTGACACAGCACTCTTTAAGTACTTAATTTACTGAAACGAGCTAATAGGAAGAAAAATAAACACACGTGATTGGTCGTCGAAAAAAATTGTCTTTCTCGTGGCTAGATTGTCAAATCAATTGTCAATCGTCAAATCTAGCCAATCACAAGAATTACAATTATTTTCGACGACCAATCATGTTTTTTTTTCCTATTAACTCGTTTCAATAAATGAAGTATAGTCTAGTAGCAGTTAAAAGTAAACAAGTGCTTGTAACGCGTCAAACGAATTGATTACAAAACTGGCCAACCTTATCGGTCTGCGAGTGTACAAAACTTATAACACTATTGTTAAAGGTTTTGGTCACGTTACTTCAATTTTGGGTAATTTCCTAAGCTTTGGGTACTTATATGGTAGGTATGTTATGGCCACATTCTATGTTCCATTGTATGTATATTTTTATTTGCATACATTTTTACCGATTTTTTTAAATCTTGTTGAATTTGAAAGTGGAAAATTTTGAGGTAATCCAATAAAAAAAAATCGAAATTCTAAATGATATCATCTGAGTTATACATAGAATGCACCTCAATAGAACACAGATTAATAATTATCTACCTACTTACTATTGTTAGAATCGCATTTAAAAATAACTCTATAAAGGGAAATACTTTTTTTGGGTGATAACAAAAAATCCTTGTAACGACGTTTTTAGGCCGTCTAAAGGCCTCCGTCATGGCTTAACGATTAAAGACCCAGGACCGACAATTAAAACATAAATTAAAATATATTAACGGTGAAAATAGCCGACAAACTAAAATAAAATAGCGACTTATGCAAACTAACTTAAGTAACATTGAAAAGTCTTGAAAAAATTCTCAAGTAAAAAGTGCTTGAGAAATGAAATTTGTATTTTCTTCAACGTTCGAGCTACTTCAAGATAAGACGTTGCAATATTAAATAAATAGCTTTTATTAATATAATACTTAAATAGCCTTGCATTATAGTTAGACTATGGTAAAAATAAAAAATCATTTTTGAAATCATCTTGAATACAAACATACAAGAAATTTTTTAAGTTTTTTTATCAGTTAAGCCGCTACAAAAACCTAGAGTCGACGCAAACATGAAGGGTCTTATTCATCAAAACTTGACAATTTAATACAGGTTTTAAGAACGTTTTTTCTTGTCACCCATATGTCAACGAAAAGAGATAGCAACAGATTTAATATGCGTTTTAGCTAATACAGGTTTAATACAGGTTTTAGGTCGAATATGCATAATGGGGTTAGAATATACAAAACATTTGTCCCGCATGGGAATCGAGCCCGAAATAATTAGGTATTAGTTCAAATTTAGTTACGGATTTTTTTTCAAGAAAACTAACATAAATGTCTTCGTTCGGATCGCTGTAATTTGCGTCATCAAAATGTCGATTTTTTTAATTCTTCCTTTCTGGTCTAAAACGATTAATTTTACTTAGAGGTTCAGGATTCTTTGTCTGTCCTTTGGACCCCTTTAAGGTTTGTTACGTAAGTTGAGTTCAAGTATGTTGAGAATGAATCAGCGAGGGCCACCGACCATATGGTAGACTGGGTCAGGTTTGCTTACAGACGGACAGTAACTTGCTTTGTACAGCTAGCATATACTAACTATATACTTATAAATATATTGATACATTTCACACAGCATCATCTAGTCCCACCGTAACTTAACTCCCACTTTCAGACCCTATGGCCCGTATACTCAAACGCTTATAAGCCGTATTAACCATTGAATGTTTTTGACAGATTCACGAGGGCAAATGTCAAATTATGTTAGATAAGGACCGCTTCATTTAATGCGTTTTAGTATTAGAGCGCATACCGCATAAATACTTGAAACTTGACCAGCTTATGAAGCTAAGAACGCTTTTGAACGCGCCAAGAACACTTTTCAAAGCGCTTAAATACTATGCATTATATAGTTTAAAATCATGGTCTAAAAATATAAAAAATCAATGGTGTGAAATGACGCTAACTTATACTTTTAGTGTCGGAGGTTTAAAAAGATTGTAATCGATGAGCGTGTTCGCGACCATAACTTTTATTTTAATATTTAAAGTATCAAGATTTTTCTGCTGCCCGTACTTTTTTATAAGCAAGACCATTTGCAATTCTTATATGGTTTTAATTACTACAGATTGAGATCAATCGTTACTTTTAAAAGATAATATATAATTACTTTACTTACTTGTAACAAAGTTTACTTTCATCTTATGCTAAACTGAATCTTTGTATTTCATGCATGTTAATTAGTTTTATAATTCAAAAATAAGTCTTATTAACAAAATTAGTAGGTACTTATATAAAGTTGAGTGTGTTCAAATATTTATAATTCGAGAACGGTTGAACCGATTTTCATAGTTTTTGACTTGTTGGGTTTATCTATAGGCTTATAGGCTTTCTTTCATTGACCGGGTCGTTGACCAAGGTCGATGAGAAAAGGACCAGTGATACAAACGCAACAAATACCTCTTGAAGTTTACGCAATTGGTGCCCGATACGAGAATACGAGCTTGGTTTGCGGTTTGCGGTGCCACCTAAATTTAAAACCAGATCTAAACGCGGATATAGACTCGGCTTTACAAACCTAAATTATGAAATGGAATATGTTCTTTAGCCAATTTAAGATAATTTGACGATGTCAGGGAATAGTAAGTGGTATGTCCAAAGACCTACATTTGCTACATGTCATGTCCATATTTTGCAAAATTATGATGTTTTTGAAGATATACAGGTTGCAGGCCGATCAACGCTGTCAGAAAGTGAACTGGTTTCCTAATTTTTAAAGAATATTATAATTTTACAGCGTTTTGACAGCACTAAAATTGATTATATCCTTTTTATTTCGATCGTTATGAAAGGCAACATTTTTAGTGGTGTCAAATTAGTATCGTTTTGGTTTTGGCGACATCAGAATCGCAAAAATGTCCTCAAATTTAGGCTTCAAAAGATGAAATATGATCACGACTGTATCCCAGGGACGCTGTAGACACTTCTTTTATCTTTTATGTATTTCTGTAGATCCTTTTTGAAGATGTCTAAGGGAGTAGTTACGCTTTTAAAGCGGCTACAGAAAGCTCTACCCCAGATTTAGATACTCGATCATATGGACTGTACCCACAGGACTGCGTTTCATAACTAAACAGCTCAGGCCAGTTGGAAGTTTGCCAAGATTCTTCTAACAACCCGATTAGCGTACTGTCTATATCACTTTAGAATTTACTAACGTCCGTCAGAATGGCTGTTTTCTATATTAAGCTGATAATAATCACATAAAATTCACAATAGCGTGTATTATCCAGAAAATTTCATATTCACAATAATGGAAAACCTAGGCGAACATACCAAATTGATGACATTTTGGAGGGTTATTATTGTAAAGAGAAGTGATTGAGTGTATGTTTATCTGTATGTAATAATTCATGTTAAAGTGTGATAGAAGGGATGGAGAGTGACATAGGCTACTTTTATTCCGATATTCCCGCGGGAACGGGTCTTACGTGGAGGAATGGTTGCAGCTTGTATATATAAATTGCTTATTCAAAGGTTGGGTTAGATAAAAATGGAACTGCAATGAGCGTCCTGTCCTACTCCTAGTGAAACATGAAGTAACTAGTGAAACATGAAGTAACTAGTGAAACATGAAGTAACTCTTCAATCATCTGTGACTTGTCTCTCATCACGGCTCTGGCACAAATACTCGTATTTGTTCCACTTTCGCTTCAATTCGTGAAATCTGATGTAACACAGAAACTGATTTATTCTAGCAGCACGTCCCGGCTTTGCTGGGGTGTACTAATAAAACTAGCAAGATAAAATGGCCCATAAATGAATAAAGTAAAAATAAAAATAGCCTTTATTCTATAACATAAAAAATTACAGTATTATTAAAAATATGATTATTTATAACGTACTCGTAAGTACTATAATAATTTTGTTCTATTCTAGAAATCGGTGAAATATTTTTTAAAATCGGCAGAGTAGTTTCAGCAAACAAACAAACAAACACACCAACATTACTTCTTTATAATATTAGTATAGACTAATCATCATTCTCCTTTATCCAAGATTCGTCACAAGTTGCCCTCTTAAACTTAAAACTACTATTCGTCAACTTTCTGCAATTGTAAATACTAGACTTTTCATTGCCAATCCTATCCTATATTTGATTTAAGTAGGTACCCCATCATTCATAATGATTTGTCAATTTACAAAGAATGTTTTTTTCATCATTCATCCTGGTAACGCTTCCACCCTTCCGCCTGGCAGTAGCTTAGATTAATTGACCTATAAAATACATACTCATATAATTATTTATAACTGCGTAAGTAAATCGTACTAGACATTATAATAATCACATGGGAAATTACTGACTTAAATATATTGTCGATTTAGATACCGACAATGTTTCGATTCATCCGGAGAATCTTCATCTGGGTATGAGTTGCTCACTCCTCGCGGGCGCGGCTCACACACATCACTCGTGTGATTAAAATATGTCTAGTACAACTCACGACAGTTTTGAAAGTAAATCGTACTAGTTTATTTATTTTATTTATTTTTTCTTGAATAGAGATTTAAATTTTTTTTTTTAAACGCTTGCGAATTTAATTATTTTTATATAGTATTGCCTAACTATTTATGTCTATTGGTATTTCCATTAGCACCAGCCTAAATTGTACTTATACATAAACCTTACAAAATAAAAAAGAAACTCAAATAAAGTAACGTCGGTGCCGGGTGATTTAATGCAAAGCAACACAGCAAAAGGGTGTAAACAAAATCACGTCGGGCTAACTAAAAAATTTAAATTTGACAATTCCGTGACCTTGACCTAGTAATGGCAAGCCTTGAACGTTCACCTTGAAACCAGACTGTTTTGGAACCGATGTTCAATCACTGACCAAGTATGGAGAAGTGCATTCATTTTGGTTATGGTAATGTATTTCGGTTGACCTTGTCATCAATTCTGAATTAGGACGAAATTAATGTGGCTACCTTTTTGTAAAAACTTTTTGGAAATTATAATAATATTGATAAATGTAACAAGTTGCAAAAGCTAATCTCATTTTCAATTAAACAAACAAGAAAAGAAATTTAGTTCAGTCAACGGAACAAGTGGGAATAAGACGTTCCTGATTATCATTATTATATTTTTTTAATAAGTTGTTCTTGAAAACTTGAGAATCGATGACAACGAAGGGTTATGATAGTTTTAGAGGTCAGCTTATTTTGGTGGGTACAGAATTCAAAACAGTTCACGAACATAAGCTGACCCCGGAGATGGTCACGATACTTCGTTTTCATTGATGGTACAGGTACAAGCCTCAGATAAAGACTTCATCTGAGGTAGGTACAAGCTGTCCCTGCAAAGTTCCTTACATGAATATCGGGATAAAAAGTAGCCTATGTGTTAACCCAGGGTCTATCTACACACAAAAATTCAACCAAATCGGACCAGTCGTTTTTGTGTGAAAGAATAACAAACATACATATATTCTCACAAACTTTCGCATTTATAATATTAGTAGGAAAGGAAGTAGGATGTCAATGATAAGCACCATTTATTTTAATTAGTGTTTTAGCATTCGGGCGTCTGTCATCAATTTTTATATTTTTCTTTGAAATATCTAAAGCGATTGTAGATGTAACTTAGCTATGGATAGTTCAAGATAGTCAGAATTGTGGAAATCTACAGCTAAGAGGGATTTTATGTGTCTAACTTAATGGCAGTGAGGTCGTACAGACAGGAATGCCCATAGAGTTTGAGACCGGTTAGTCGCCGGTCGATGCCTTTAATAGTTACTAGGATTAGTAGCTACTATACAAGTACCTACATTATATTCTGCAATGTACGATTGAAATATAAATATTAGAGAGATAGTTGCTATGTACGTACTCGAATTTTAACTAGCACAAACCTGTTAATTATAACACTAATTCAATTAAATAAAGCCAAAAAATATTAAAACTTTCAAAAAAAATATTGTAATCAGCGAGATAACTAATACGATCCGCAATCAAAACCCAAACAGAAAAAGACAAAAATAAAAAAATAACCATCCTAACGCAATTCCTGTTCATCATAATTATTCTGATCATCATCAGATCATGAAGTTTCATGGAAACCTAAAGCTTTAAGCTTAAACATTTTGTTTCAATTCAAAATTAAGCGTGAGATTCCTTCAAATTCAAAAATCCAAATTTCCCTACGAGCTTTCCTTGCCCATAACTTATAGTGACCATACTAGAATTCGAACCTAGAACTTTTATATCTGATCGGAATATCCGAGTGTTGCCATTCATATTTCAATGTATTACACAATGTAGCGTCCGTCCAAAACGGTTTTCGTAACAAGATACGAGTGCTAGCGCCAGAAATAGCCGGCAACTGACTCACGCTCCCTGGATTGGTCGCAAGACATTTCTGGAACTTGTTTACCGCAGAATTTTACGCGTATTAACATTATTACGCTCAGTGACGTTTTGAAACAGATTTTTTTTTAGTTTAGACCCAGATTTTGATCTGTTAGTCCCTTCGTTCGTTCGTATAAAAATGTGGCCAACTTTAAAGACAGAGTTTCTAGGCCGCCTAAAAGCCTGTTAGTTGATGTTAAAAAAAAATAATAATAAATCTTTTGCCCGAATTTAAAAACGCTAGGCTACTCAATACCATTTAAGATTTTTTGAAGATGTGTAAGTACTTATGATTAACTTTAAGAAAGTAAAATATTTAGGATAATAATCGCTTTAGAAATCATTAGATATTTAAACGGGAATATACAAAAAATATTTCGAATATTTGTGTTTCAGTCACGTCCTTGAGTCAAACTTAACATAGATGTTTATGACTTGGACTTATAAAAGCTTATTATAAAAATTGAGATCTTAAAACAACCGGAATTCAAAGCAAATAAAGATAAAAAAGTCCTAAGGTAGTCGCGGAATGAGCAACAGGTGTGTTACACTTACGGCCGTATACTGAATGTCTGAAACGCTTTTAAAATATTGGAGACCGTATTATCCATTCAAGACAAGTCAGTCTAGATAGTCACTGGGTAGTCTAGACCAAAGTCATTAGTAGCTCGTCAAAAATGGCATAGATAAGCAACATAAATGCGGGCATAAGGCTACCTACAGACCCTACAGTTACACATGCTTATTACTGGCACAAAAGCATGAGCAAATGCCACTTGATAGCACGTCTGTTATATAATTGCTTGATGCTTACTTTGAGCACGCTCGAAAATCAACAACCGCTGATGCAAACAAAAGATTGTGTGTCAGCAGAAGAACATGCTATTTACGAGCATGTGTAGCTGTATTAGTCTGTAAGGGATGATTTTAAATTCGTTAGAAAATTTGTATCTCATTATCAACAGTTATTAAGCTATTGCATAGCTTCTATCGCGGGCCTTGAGGGTGGAGACTGAATCTAGAAATTCCGTAACGAAAACACCTAAGGCTGTCACTTTAGTTCAGCAACTCCCCTCTAGGTGGCATGCAATAGCTTTACCGCGGCAGTCCCCGAGTGCCACACGTCTTTTTTTTTATTAATTGACTGTGGAGTATTACTGACACATGACATAGAAGTCAATCCTAATAAAAGGTATAATATTATATGTTTTTTTAATAAAAATGCCTTATCTACATAATTACATTTAAATAGAAAAAAGAAGCACAGTATTTCAAAATTAATTGCTCCGCTGTGCAACGGTTCTATTTATAATAAGTAGACTCTTTCCTATGCAATCGTTATTAGTTGTAAAAACTTAATGCATTGATGAATAGTTCATTCACTGCTCTGCGCCCATTAACCATGTGGTTTTACGAATAAATTTAGCTAAAACAAATATTTTCCATTGTTTCAGTTGAGAGTTCCGGGGACCGGTTGCCGATCACATCGGGCCGGCCCGGCGACCCCTCTCCACCTATCTTTGAACAGATATTCAAGAACGCGAGGTTCGCGCAAGGCGGCAACGCCAAGTTCGAAGGAAAGCTACGAGGCAACCCCACTCCCGTCGTATCATGGACGAGAAAGAAGGCACCGCTGGTCGAATGCAACAAGTACAGTATGAGCTATAATGAACAAACAGGCGACGTCTCGCTGCTCATCAAGCAGATCGGGCCTGGAGACGAAGGCGAGTACACCTGCACGGCGCGCAACCAATACGGCGAGGCCATATGCTCCGTCTACATCCAGCCCGAGGGCGTGCCGGTACCGGCTCAGCAACAATCCAACCAGCAGAGCTACCGGCATGTCAGCGAGAGCGTCGAACACAAGTCCTACGGTACGCAGGGCTACTCCACCGAACAGACGCAGAAGACTCAGAAGGTCGCCTACACAAACGGCGCCGACTACTCTGCAGAGTTCAAGGTGGACACGTTCGAATACAGACTGTTGAGAGAAGTATCGTTCAGAGAATCAATTACAAAGAGGTATATTGGAGAATCTGATGCTTACGTCAGCACAGAGATTGACAAGTCTCTGGGCCCTGTGGCACCGCCCAAGGTGGCGCAGAAGCCTAGGAACTCTAAGCTCCAGGAGGGCGCCGACGCGCAGTTCCAAGTGCAGCTGTCCGGCAATCCCAGACCAAGGGTGACTTGGTTCAAGAACGGCCAGAGAATCGTCAACTCGAACAAGCACGAAATCATCACGAGTCACAATCAAACGATACTTAGGGTAAAGAACACACAAAAGTCTGATTCCGGACATTACACCTTATTAGCCGAGAACCCCAACGGGTGCATCGTTAGCTCAGCGTACCTCGCTGTTGAATCTCCACAAGAGACTTATGGACAGGACCAAAAATCACAATACATTATGGATACTCAACAAACAGAGACTGAAGAAAGAATAGAAATAAGTGAAAAAGCTCTCGCTCCGCAGTTCGTGAAGGTCTGCCAGGATAGAGATGTGACAGAAGGTAAAATGACGCGATTCGATTGCCGCGTCACAGGCAGGCCTTACCCCGAAGTCACGTGGTTCATTAACGATAGACAAATTCGAGACGATTATAATCATAAGATATTAGTAAACGAATCAGGTAATCATGCTCTTATGATTACAAACGTTTGTCTGAGTGATAGTGGTGTGGTGACGTGTGTCGCACGCAACAAGAGTGGCGAGACCGCTTTCCAGTGCCGGCTGAACGTAATCGAAAAGGAGCAAGTGGTCGCTCCGCAGTTCGTGGAACGGTTCAGCACACTGAGCGTGCGCGAAGGTGAGCCGGTGGCTCTGCAAGCGCGCGCCGTGGGCACGCCCACACCACGCATCACATGGCAGAAGGACGGCATCCCGATTATACCCAACCCCGAGTTACGAATCAATACCGAAGGTGGGACCTCGACACTGGACATCCCGCGAGCCAAGGCGTCGGATGCGGCATGGTACCAATGCACCGCCCAGAACGTCGCAGGTTCCACAGCTACTCGGGCTAGGCTCTACGTCGAAGTACCGAAAGAGCCTCCGCCCGAGCAGAAACGTCTGCACCTACCCAGGCCTACCAAAATAATCGAGCCAGAGTGAGTAAAAGTATTCTATACCAACTAATATCTATACGTTTAATACAAGACTGAAAAAGAGTCCTTAAGCGTCCAAGAGACACATTTTTTTTCATAAAATTCAAATATTGCTAGCAGCTTACATATTTACATAATATGATCAGACAAATAATACGAGTAGTCAGAAAGCGTTAAGACTGCTTTTGGTAGTTAAAAACGATGTAGGTAATGTCAATCATAGTTGATATTTTGTAATGTATTGCTACAATATCGTTCAACTCTTAAACATAGCTAAGAAAGCAAATATTCTTATCATTATGTGGTAGGTGCAACAAATTATCAAACATTTTACTACTGTAGGAACTAAGCAATCATACTTGGCTATTCACTCTTGCATATCGTTTTAGGAAGACTGTTTAATTAAAAACTTAAATTATTTTTATTCAAATTTCAGGCCAGCACCTGGACCGGAAGTTATCTACCTGAGGCATGTGGAAAGGGCACGACCCAACATTCCACACGGTGAAGAAGACCGCGTCTATCCTCCGCCACAGTTTATTGTGCCACTCAAGAATGTGACGCAGATGGAGGGTGGCAAAATTCACTTTGAAACGAGGATAGAGCCGGTCGGCGATCCAACGATGAAGATAGAATGGTTGAGGAATGGTCAGAGTATTGAAGCAAGTACGTATCAATGATAAAGTACTTCACAATTTACGTCTTGTTTAGTTTTTTTTGTTTTTTTTTTTTATTTTTTCAAGTCAGTAATTCAGGAGAAAGTATTTTGTAATTCAGGATCCTTATACGGTTCAATAACAAGTTTTCAAAAAATATATTGATATTAATGTAATACGGTAAAATATTTTTGATATGACTTTACCTACTAACATCTGATTAATTTATTTTCAGGTTCTAGGTTTACGTCAATATTCCGGTTCGGCTACATTTCATTAGATATGCTCAGTCTGAATCTACAAGATAGCGGAGAATATACTTGCAGAGCGGTTAGCGCAACTGGCGTCGCAGAAACGAAAGCAGTGTTGCAAGTGACACCACGAGCAACCATCGAGAGAACAAGCCAACACCCTGAGAGTTTGCAGTACATCCAACAGCTGGAGGATTACTCCAGGTACCAACACCAAGAGTCCATCGAGGAAACTTCATCCCAGAGGCCACAGTTCATCCGGCCGCTGCAGGATCTTGGTGAACTCCAAGAAGGCCGTAATGCCCATTTCGAAGCACAACTCACTCCCGTTAGTGATCCTACTATGAGAGTTGAGTGGTACAAAGATGGCCGACCTATCACAGCTAGCTCGCGAATCACGTCAATCTTCAACTTCGGTTACGTCTCCCTTAACATCATGCACCTACGGGCTGAAGATGCAGGTTCGTACACTGTGAGAGCTGTGAACAAATTAGGCGAAGCCATCAGCACAGCTTCCATCAGAGTGGCGGCAAGGAGTACTGTTACTGCAGACTTAGGTATACCAGAACAGCGACGATACATCGAAAAGACTGAGCAACTAGAAGCATATCAGCAACAGCAAAATCAAAAGTATTATCAAGAAATTCCTGAGAGTACACAAAGGCCTGAGTTCAAGACGCCGATCAAAGATCAATTTAATATTAAGGAAGGAGGATTCGCCCACTTTGAAGCTCGTCTTGAGCCAGTGGGTGATTCTACCCTAAGAGTGGAGTGGTTGAAAGATGGCCGCCCAGTAGAGGCCAGTTCAAGAATCACTACATTCTTCAACTTCGGATACGTAGCACTGACAATTAAGTCAGTGACAATTCACGATGCGGGTCACTACACATGCCGAGCGTACAACGCAATCGGTCAAGCCACTACTAACGCTAACCTGTCCATTGTCACTAAGAAGGACATCATAGCAGAGTCGCAACATCCTGGTGGCTTAGAAAAGATCCAGCACCTTGAAGATTCTAGCAAGTTTTCGAGGCGAGCTGAAGAGGAGGTCAAAGTCACACAGAAACCTCGATTCTTGGGACCCTTGAAGGGTACAAACAAGATTGTTGAAGGGCAAAGCGCTCACTTTGAAGCTAGAGTAGAACCTCAAAGTGATTTGACCATGACTATCGAGTGGTACTTCAATGGCCAAGTCATCAAGAGCGCCACCCGCATCGCAACTTACCACAACTTTGGATACGTAGCCCTAGACATCTCGAGTGTGCGTGCCGATGACTCTGGCGTGTACACTGTTGTGGCACGTAATGCATTAGGCGAAGCACAGTTGAGTGCATCCATGGTGGTTGAGAGTAAGTATCAATCATATTCATATTCATCATCATATTCATCATATCTGACATGTAAAGGCGTTTACCAATAAATGACTATTATTGACTATTATTGACTATTATTACCTGCATCAAAAACATGTTACTATGCTTCCTCCGGAGCTTAAAAGATAAAAGTATACTATGTGATATTCCAGGTCATGAAATGTACATTCCAAGTTTCAGCTTAATCAGGTTTAGTAGTTTTTGAAAGGGTTACAAACAACATCCATATATCCATTTTTTTTTTCATTTAATAATAAATAATAATAAATAAATATCCTGGGACATTTCACACAGCGTCATCTAGCCCCAAGCTAAGCAACTTAATGCTTGTGTTATGGTAACCAGATGACTGATATAATACTTAAATACACTTTTTTTTTTTTTTTGTAAATACATACATATTATAGATAGAAAACACCCAGACACGGAACAAATATCTGCAGAACATACAAACATTTGTCCCGTAGCGGGGATCGAACCCGCGACCTCCGCGTCTCAGCCGGGCGTTCACCCAACTGCGCCACAGTGGTCGTCATAATACTACGTACATAATACTTTGTGATTCAAATTACTCATAAATTATGTTTATTTTCAGCACGCTCAAGCATTGACACATCTAGCATTCACCGTGGTCTCTACGAGAAGACTAAACAAATCGAAGATCACAAATTTGTTGAGCCAATGTACCAAATCGAAGAAATCTCGAAGTCAAAACCAATATTCGTCCAACCACTTTCCGACCCACCTTCAGTGTCGGAAGGTAAAAACATCCACCTTGAGTGCAGATTGGAGCCAATGGGTGACCCCACTATGAGAGTGGAATGGTTCCACAATGGTAGAGCTGTCACAGTCGGCTCCCGTTTCAGGACTTACTATGACTTCGGTTTTGTAGCCTTGGACATCATCCACGCTACATCTATCGACTCTGGAGAGTACACAGCTAGAGCAGTTAACCATCTCGGCTCCGCACATACGTCCGCGATGGTTCGCGTCATCGAAAGATCTGATATCCAGACTGACACACAGAACGAGCAAGCCGTTGAACAAATTCAAATGCTGGAGGATGCTGCTCGAAGGACTAAACAGGTCCACGAAGATATAACTGTAATGCAAGCTCCTCAGTTCTCAAGATCCTTGCACAACATTGAAACCGTTGAAGGAACCAACGTGCATCTTGAATGCCGATTACAACCTGTTGGAGATCCAACAATGAGAGTGGAGTGGTTCTGTAACGGCAGACCCATCAAGACTGGACACAGATTCAGACCAGCGTACGAATTCGATTACGTAGCACTTGATCTGCTTAGTGTTTATCCAGAAGATTCTGGTGTTTACACATGCCAAGCCACCAACCAACTAGGTGAGGCAGTGACATCTTGTGCGCTGCGTGTTATTGCCAAGAAAGATTTGATTTTGGAATCCCAGCTTCCATCCGGACTGGAAAAGATCCAATACTTGGAAGATGCTTCAAGGTACAAGAAATCTGATATCGTTGACGAATCAATCAACATCAAGCCGCGTTTTGTAACAAGGCCCAAGTCTATTGAAAACGTCAAGGAAGGCCACCATGTGCACTTCGAATGCAAACTGGAGCCAGTAACAGACCCTAACCTTAAGGTAGAGTGGTACAAGAATGGCCAGCCGATTACTATTGGTCATAGATTCAGACCAATCCATGATTTTGGATACGTGGCCTTAGACATCATCGATCTAATCGCTGAAGACTCCGGTATTTACACTTGCAGAGCAGTCAACCTCGTCGGTACCGATGAAGTAAGTTGCAAACTGGCGTGCCGCAGCACTGCCGACATTGTTAGAGCCACACAAAACGAGGCTGGTCTGGAACAAATCCAGCATTTAGAAGATAGATCTAAATACCACAGAACTGATGTTATCGACGAAATGACTACACAGGCGCCGATATTCACGACTTCATTGAAGAATGTAGAAATCAAAGAAGGTCAACGCGCTCACTTCGAGTGTAGACTGATTCCTGTATCCGATCCCACGATGAAAGTGGAGTGGTACCACAACAACAAACCTCTGAAGAGTGGATCGCGATTCACTGAGACAAACAACTTCGGATTTGTGGCATTAGACATCATGTCATGTTTGCCTGACGATTCCGGTACGTACACATGCCGAGCTATTAACGCTCTAGGTGAAGCGGTTACTTCAGGAATTGCTGTCGTTCACTCCAAAAAGTCAATTTACTTGGAGTCACAGCATGAAGGCGCATTGCCTAGGCTCCACCAACTGGAAGACACTTCGAGAAACCAGAGACACAGTGCACAAGATGAGATGATCACACAAGCGCCTGTATTCACCATGCCAATGAAGGATATTAGAGTAGCTGAAAATCAAGCCGTGCACTTTGAGGCTAGACTTATTCCAGTCGGAGATCCCAAGCTACGTGTGGAATGGCTACGCAATGGAGTACCTGTTGAAGCATGTAAGTACATAAAGGAATTGAACACAGCTTTGTTTCAGTTTTTTCTATAGCAAATCAATTAAATTTGGATTTTTTTACAGCAAACCGACTAACTACAATGCACGATTTTGGATACGTTGCCCTCAACATGAAGTATGTTAACCCTGAAGACTCGGGCACCTACACTTGCCGCGCCATCAACGAGCTTGGTGAAGCAGTAACATCATCTACTTTATTCGTACAATGTAAGTAACCATACATTGTATTTTGTGGATACTTTGTGTATGTATTTTGTGCTGTGCCAGGCATAGTATACAGTTTTTAATTTTTTAAATGTAAGCCGCGGGATTTAGCATTGTTTGATTAAAGTAGGCTTGAGGCAGTTCGTTTAAATTATAATATGCCAGGCCAGTTCAAATTCTGTAGAAATAGATCATACTATAAAGGATTTTCTTATTTACTGTATACTTATGTTCAGTTATTAGTACCTAGTTTAAACACAAACAACATGTTTTTTTTTTGCAGCTAAAGCATCATTGCAACTTGAGTCACAGCACGAGACAGCGCTTCACAAAATCCAGCAATTGGAAGATGCGTCTCGTTACGCACGCAAAGAAGACGTGGAGGTGGCTGTTAATCAAGCTCCTCGCTTTATCACCCAACTGAATGGACCTACTAAGCTCGTGGAAGCTCAGAGCGCTCACTACGAATGCAGGATTGAGCCTTATCCAGACCCCAACATGCGTGTTGAGTGGTACTTCAATGGAAAGGTCCTTCAGAGCGGCCACCGTTACCGCACAGCGTACGACTTTGGTTTTGCAGCTCTGGATATTCTGACCGTGTATGGAGAGGATTCTGGAGAATACACTTGCAAAGTCATCAACAACCTGGGACAAGCTACATCGTCCATCAAGTTGAATGTGCAATGTAAGTAATTTTTTTGATGAACGCGAACCAGGGATTGACCGAACTATTTTACAATAATCTTAATAATTACTTATTTTACAGCCAAGGAATCAATTATCCGTGACACACTGCATGACAGTGCACTTGAAAAAATCCAGTACCTTGAAGACGACAGCAGAAACAAGCGTGTTGTCCACGATGAGAGCTTCGTTGCAGAGAAGCCTCAGTTCGGCAAGCCATTGAAGAACGCCGAGGTCCCTGAAGGCAAGCCTGTGCATCTTGAGGCAACGCTGACTCCAGTTAACGACCCCACGATGCGTGTTGAATGGTACTGCAATGGCAGGCCCATCCAGCAAGGGCACAGGTTTAAGACGACCTACGATTTCGGATACGTGGCATTGGATATCCTTTACGCGTATGCTGAAGACACTGGCACCTACATGTGCAAAGCAACTAATGCTGTGGGCGAAGCCGTTACCACTAGCTCAGTGAAAGTTGACGGTGAGTTATTTTACCTTTTTTACAGAAAGTACCTATCTGTATAAATATAAAAGGTAATTTGAAATTAAATGTGTTTTTTTTAATTTACAGCTAAATCAGGATTATACCTCGACACGCTCGACGAACAAAGGCTGAAGAAGATTCAAGAGCTGGAGCAATACGAAAGACCGAAGACTGTCGAAGAGGAGAAACCTGGCCAGAGGCCTGTATTCCTCACTGCGCTGACTAGTCTTGAGAATCTGAAGGAGGGAGATCGCGCCCACTTTGAGTGCAGAGTTGAACCTATCAATGACTCCGATCTGAAGATTGAATGGTTCCTCAATGGCAAGAAGATCAAAACCGGTCATAGGTATAGAACTACACATGACTTCGGATATGTCGCATTAGACATTCTGTACTCCTACGCCGAAGACTCCGGAATTTACATGTGTAAAGCCACCAACAAACTCGGTGAAGCAGTCAATACATGCACGATGAAGGTTGCAGGTATGTACTCTAAATTATTCATAAGTAAAGCTATTAATAAAATTTATTATACCATTAAAGTTTTAAAATAAAAATGTTTCATTTTCAGGGCACAGAAGCATTGTTTTGGACACACAACATCCCAACGGTTTGGAAAAGATCAGACAACTTGAAGCTCAAGGTCATAGCACCAGACTCGAAGTTGAAGAACCTAAGATAAGCCCGCCCAGGTTCGTCACAGAACTTAGGGGCACTACACACGTGTTTGAGGGCCAGACAGCTCACTTCGAGTGCCAAGTAGAACCAGTACACGACCCCAACCTACGTATTGAGTTCTACCACAACGGAAAAGCCCTGCAATCTGCTTCGCGGTTCCATATCACTTTTGATTTTGGTTACGTGTCGTTGGATATACAGCACTGTGTGCCAGAAGATGCTGGTGAGTACTCCGTGAAGGCTATCAACGCCTTAGGGCAGTGCACTTCTGCTATATCCATGACGGTAACCGCAAAAGGTAGTATAATATCGGAATCTCAGCGTCCTGAAGGCTTAGAGAAGATCCGAGAATTAGAATCAGCGGAACCATTTAGACGACCTGAAATACCGGAACCGGTCACACGACAGAGGCCGGTGTTCACACAGCCGCTTCAGAACATCGACAACATCCAGGAAGGACAGACTGCGCACTTCGACTGCAGACTCATTCCTGTCGGTGACCCAACTCTCAAAGTGGAGTGGTTCAGAAACGAGAAGCTGATTGAAGACAGCTCAAGAATCACTAAGACTCATGACTTCGGTTATGTGTCGATGACTATAAACCATGTTCGCGACGAAGATGAAGGCGTGTACATGTGCAGAGCGTCCAATCTGCTAGGAGAAGCTGTGACTACTGCCGCTATGAAGATTAGGAGTAAGTAGTTTTTAATTTATTTTAGTGGAATTGTAATTTTTGGAGGGTTGTTTTCTACGTTTAATAATGTGTTGACAAAAATTTGCAATACTCATAACATAAACTTTTGCAGCCAAAGCAGCCATTCAATTGGACACTCAGCACCCTGAGGGTATGAAAAAGATCCAACAATTGGAGCAACCCCACCAGCAAAGATCTGACGAGCCCGAGAAGGAGTTCGAGAAACCAATCTTCACCCAGGTTCTTACTGGACCTTCGGAGCTCTGGGAAGGACAGCATGCCCACTACGAAGCCCGCGTTGTGCCTGTCGGAGACCCAAGCATGAGGTTCGAGTGGTACATCAACGGCGTCGAACTCAAGATGGGTAAGATAATAAATATAGTAACTTTGTTAAGAAATATTCGTATAAAAAGGATGATCATGCTTAACCATAAATTATTCATTTCAGGTTCAAGATTCCGTACAACGCACGACTTCGGATTCGTCACATTAGACATCAACTCTGTCGTATCAAATGACGCCGGAGTTTACATGTGCAAGGCAATCAACAAAGCTGGTAGCTCCGTCTCTTCAACAGCGCTCAAGGTGAAGAACAAGTCTACTATCGTCGATTCAGCGATGCGACCAGAATCCTGGGAACAAATCCAGCTGAAGGAAGCTGCTATGAACAAAGTTCCGGAAATGTTCGTCGACTCAGGAGTACAACAGGCTCCTATTTTCACGACTCACCTGAAGAGCTACGACAAACTTGTTGAAGGACAGCACGTCTACTTGGAAGCTCAGGTAGAGCCACGCACTGATCCTAACCTTAGAATTGAATGGTTCAAGAATGGCGTATCACTCACCACTGGCTCTAGGTTGAAGAGCGCGTTTGACTTTGGTTTAGTCACTCTCTCCATCAACGGACTAAGGAACGATGATTCCGGAATTTACACATGTAAGGCGACAAACCGTATAGGAGAAGCAGTGTCTACCGCTTCCATCAAGATTGAAGACCGCCATTGGCTTCTTGGTGACTCACTTCATCCCGAGTCTCTTGACAGGATCGGTGCTCTCGAGCAGCCCAAACCCGGAAAACTCGATACTCCGGAACCAGTTTACGAAACACCCGTATTTATTTCGCATTTGAACAACATCTTGTGCAAAGAGGGTGATAACGTTCACTTTGAATGCAACGTCGAGCCATCAAGAGATCCTACTCTTAAAATAGAATGGTTCTTCAACAACAAGCCTCTGCCTTCCGGAACCAGGTATAAGAGCACGCACGACTTCAGCTACGTCGCATTAGACATCACGCACACTTACGAGGAAGATTCCGGTATTTACACCTGCAAAGCTACCAACAGCAAGGGTTCAGCGACCACGTCTGGATCTCTTAGATGCACTGGAGACAAAAACATTTACTTAGACACCCAGCACCCTCAAGGTAAAGCTGGTTTGGAAGCTGTAGAGCAAGCGGAAGAAGCTCGACTAGCTAAGGGCAGGAAGTCTTCACTTCCTGATGCTGACTTCCCTAAACCTGAATGGGTGGTACCAGTCATAGCAGAGCTCCAGCTCGTTGAGGGCCAGCCTCTACGTCTTGAAGGTCAAGTTGAACCTAAGAACGATCCCAACCTCAAGATTGAATGGTACTTTAACGGCAAAGCCCTTGAACAAGGCTCTAGATTCAAGCTTACAAGCGATTTCGGATTCGTCACATTAGATCTTACTGATGTGTATGAAAGAGACAGTGGAATATATACATGCAAAGCTTACAACAAGAGGGGTGAAGCCTTCACTTCAGCGACAGCTTTCTGCACAAGCAAGGACAACCTGATTGAAAGGACTCAACATCCTAAAGGAACGGAAGGACTTGAAAAGATTCAGAATCTTGAGGAATCTCTTCGTAAGGAGCCTAGCCAACGGCCAGAAGACGATACTGGCAGAGCACCTGAGTTCACGACTGTATTCCAGGATATCTTGGACATCGGCGAAGGTCAAATTGCACACTATGACGCATCTCTCATCCCTACTGGTGATCAGAGTATGGTCATTGAATTCTTCTATAACGGCAAAACTATTGAAGCTAGCCACCGCATTCGAACGGTGTACGCATTTGGTATGGTCGTTCTCGAAATTCTCGGAACCAAGGAATCAGATTCTGGAACTTACTCTTGCAGAGCTACTAACAAATGGGGCCAGGCTGAAATAAGCGTCAGGCTTCAATGCGTTGATAAGAGCAAGGGTCAGAAACCAAGATTCACCACACACATTCAGAACATTGAAGGTCTTAAAGATGGACAATCTGCGCACTTCGAATGCACTGTTGTTCCGGTTGACGATCCTGACATGAAGATCGAATGGTACCACAACGGTGTACCGATGCGTCACTCTACGAGAATCAAGCCTGTTTCTGACTTCGGTTTTGTTGTTTTGGATATTTCATACACGCAGAACCATGACAGTGGAGAATACGTCTGCCGCGCATACAATAAGTACGGCGAAGACTTCACCAAAGCTACGATCAACTGCTACGGCAGGAGTGGAGTATTCTCCGAAAGCTTGCAGCCTGACTCTCTCGCTAAGATCAGAGAGTTGGAGAGCTTGCAGGGCGCTCAGCACCAAACCCCAGCTGCCGCTTCTGCTGTGCCTCCCCAATTCATCACACAAATTCAAGACGTCACTAAGCTAGTAGAAGGCCAAAGCGCTCACTTCGAAGCGAGATTGGTACCTGTAGATGATCCTGATCTTAAGGTCGAATGGTTCTACAATGGCAAGAAACTGCCACATGGACACAGGTACAGAACATTCCATGACTTTGGTATTGTCATTTTGGACATCTTGTACTGTTACGAAGAGAACTCTGGCGTATACGAATGTGTGGCTACCAACAAACTGGGTACCGACAACACAAAGGCAACATTGAAATGCACTTCGAAGGAAAACTTGATCCTGGACTCGCAACTACCGCGGGTATGTTCAGCGACTTTATATTTACAAAGGTTAATCAGGTTGTACATCCTTGTACTAAAAACTAACACTATTGCAACTTTTTCAGGGCATGGAAGGTGGGCTGGAGAAATTGCAAACATTGGAAGACTCTATGGTACGCAGGAAGGACGACGCTGTGGATGAAGAACGTGGTAAAGCTCCCGTCTTCACAGTCCCATTATCTAACATTGACAACCTTAGGGAGGGCGAAAACGCGCACTTTGAAGCAAGGTTAACTCCCACCGATGACCCTAAATTGAAGGTACGTTTTAAGTTGTCTATAAAAAACATGAAAAACATCTTGAAACAAGAAAAAAAATATAAATACCCGAGGATCAGTAAATAATCAGTGAATAAAAAATATTTGTCTAAATTATTTTTTAGTGATTACCTACAATGAACGAACCATTTTGAGTTTTGTTTTGATAATAAGATTTTATTTGATTTTAGGTCGAATGGTACTGGAACGGAAAGTCACTGAAGGCTGGCTCCAGGTTCAGGACGTTCTGCGACTTCGGATTCGTAATTCTTGAAATATCGCCTACCTACCCTGAAGATTCTGGTGAATACTTATGCCGAGCCTACAATAACTACGGCGAAGCTGTCACCACAGCCACAATGAAGGTTCAAGGAAAGCGTAACATCATTCTGGAGTCCCAGCTGCCTAAGGGCATGGAGGGAACTATTGACAAGATCGCAGCTCTTGAGGGCTACAATGGTTCCTCAGATGCAATGACACCTGAGGCTGAAACTGGCATGCCACCGGAGTTCATCACAACGCCATCTGACTTGATATTGGGAGAGAACTCCTCAGCTCACTTCGAATGCAGGCTTCAGCCTGTCAATGATTCTAGCATGAGAGTCGAATGGTATCACAACGGTAAGGCCCTGCTGACAGGTTCAAGGGTAAAGACTATTAACGACTTCGGATTCGTTATTTTGGAAATCGGCGGTGTCTACCAACGCGATGCCGGTCTCTACACTTGCAAAGCTACAAACCGACATGGTGAAGCCACAGTGTCCTGCAAACTGCAGGTAAAGGGCAGACAAGGAATCATCTTAGAGCCTCAGTTGCCATCTCATTTCAAGTCAGGTACTGAGAGCATTCAGAAATTGGAAGAAACCCTTCACAAACGAGAAGAGATCGCCATCGAGGATGAAAAGCCAAACCCTCCACGATTCACCGTTGAAATCAAGGACAACATTGATATTCCTGAAGGTGGTCCCATTCACTTCGACTGCCGTGTTGAGCCAGTTGGTGACCCAACGATGAGGATCGATTGGTTCCACAACGGTCGTCCGTTTGCGACCGGATCTAGAGTTCACATGCTCAATGATTTCGGTTTCATCGCCATGGACATTGACTACATCTACGCTCGTGACTCTGGAGAATACACATGCCGTGCAACAAACAAATGGGGCTCAGCAACCACTTCCGCTAAAATAACTTGCAGTTCTAAACGCGACATCGTTTTGGAATCGCAGTTGCCTCAGGGTATGAGCGGCGAGAAGATCAAGGAACTAGAACGAGGGCGCATTGCTACCGCTCCCAAAGAAGATCCTGTAATCAACAGCCCACCTAAGTTTATCACTCAGATTCAGTCGCATACTGTCGAAGAGTCTGAGAGTATACGCTTCGAATGTCGTGTTGAACCTAAGGAAGACTCCAAATTGCGCATTGAGTGGTACCGCAACGGAAAGTTGCTGCCTTCCGGACACAGATACCGCACAGTATATGACATGGGCTTTGTGTCTCTGGATATCTTGTATGTTTACGCTGAAGATTCTGGAGAGTACGTTTGCCGCGCAGTAAACGACTTTGGAGAAGATTTCACCAAGGGAACAGTATCTTGCAAACGTACGTATTTAGTTTATCTCGCTTATAGTCATGATTAAAAAGTTTCGGGGTTAGAACGTAACTTTTGTTTATATCTACTCATTTTGTTTATTTTTAGAACTTCCGGACATCATCCTACAAAACCAAGTACCAAGAGGTATGAAGAAGTCTGAGGCATTGACCCAGATGGAGGCAACTATCAAGAAGTATACTTCAGAGATCTTCCTGACAGAGGATGATCTGTACGACGCAGACAAAAAACAGCCTCCGCGCTTTGTCACCCAGATTCAGAGCCAGACCTCACTAGTTGAGATGGAGGTGACCAAGTTTGAATGCCAGTTGGCGCCTGTTGGTGATCCTAACATGAAAGTGGAATGGTTCTTTAACGGAAAGCCACTGCTGCACAGTAAGTTTAATTAGGTTCATTCATATATTATTTATCCCCTTTGATCATTCGGCTAATGAAATATATTTGCAGAAAACCGATTTACGCCCATCTATGACTTCGGATATGTGGCTATGAACTTCGGCTGGGTATACCCTGAGGACAGTGGTGAGTACCTGTGCCGTGCCACCAACCTCTACGGCATGGACGAGACCAAGGCCATCATAAAGACCGCTGGCAAACCTGGAATCGTGTATGACTCGCAATTGCCGAAGCATATGAAGAGTATTGAGAAGATTCGAGAAATGGAAGCATCTTGGCTTGTGTAAGTACTTTACTTCTATCCAGCACACTCAAACCACAGCATTATGTATGAATATATAAATCGTCTAGGTTTATTTTACTGTTAGGTACTTTATGGAATCCAAGATAGATAATATTGTAATTTATTGCAGAACACCTGAACAAGTGGTAGACGAGACTAAAGCTCGCTCACCGCCTGTGTTTGTGAGCCGACCAGACCCAGTTACAGTAGAAGAGGGCGAGTGGGCTCGCTTCTGCTGCCGCGTCACTGGACACCCCAAACCACGTGTCATGTGGGTCCTCAACGGTAGCACCATTGTCAACGTAAGACATTACTTAAATACTTAACTATAACTGTGAAATGTATTCAAGCTCAAAGAAGAATTTTATATCTACGGTTACATAATTTTTAGGGTTCAAGATACAAGCTGACTTACGATGGAATGTATCACTTTGACATCCCCAAGACGAGACAGTACGACACTGGTAAAATTGAAGTAATCGCTAGGAGCTCCGCTGGCGAAGCCCTGGCCTCGACCGAACTCAAAGTAATTCCGAGACACGACGACTATAGAGGCGTACTTAAAAACGCGCCACGAGGTGAGTACCCAACACTTGTACACCACATAACGCTTACTTTGCACCTTCACATCGGGCACTGGTTTAATCACACGATCCACTGAATGGATATACGACTTCGATCCTCTTTGCTGCTCTAATACACTTGACATCCACGCACACACCTACACGCTTCTTTACATATAAACCCTGCTACCCATCTTCCTCTCTCTACCTAAAAGATGAAGTGCAACTATCTCCTGCTTCTACCGGCTTTACCATCGGATTCAGAGAGAGGTATGTCGAGCATCATGAAGTATGAGTACATTAGACTTGAATTTACTAACTTTTATGTTTTGATCGTCGCAGCTTGGTATGATGAAACTACACAGTACCAACGCAGCGGTACAGAATTAGAAAAGACCTTTGAGGAAAGACAAACGCTCCAACGCAAGGGTGAAATAGATCATAGGCCTGAACTGAAGCCTAAAGTTATCAAGGAGCCCGAGACTGAATGGCAGCATGCCGTGAAGAAGAAGAAGAGTGAAGAATATTACAACAAGATTCAGGAGTTGGAAAATGACCAAGTCACTAAGGAAAGTAGACTGAGAGAGTCTACTCACCAATACGCAATTCCTGGAGAGAAAATGGCAAGCTCATCACTGGCCAAGGGCATGGCGCAGAAGTACGAAGATAGCTTGTAAGTAAACGCTTTTAAAACCATTTATTATTAAACAGTACTTAGGTCCCATTTTTAATATAACTTTAAAACATTTATTTTTATTTTCAGGGAGCAAACTGAAGAAGTTGTCGATCAGACCGTACAAAAGAAAGTAGCGAGGAAGCCGGTCATCCCTGACCCATCCGAATCTACCGTGCATGGCAAGGAAGTGCATGTTGCCAAGCACAAACAAGTCCAAAAGGAGGTTGTTGGTGACACAGAGATCACACGCAAGATCACGTCTACAGAAACAACAGAGATGGAACATAAAGCACAGACTCAAGAAAGGGTGGTCGAAGGACCAGTCAAGCCTAGCAACCCACCTGTATTCACCAAAAAAATGCAACCCTGCCGAGCATTTGAACAGGAACAAGCGAGATTCGAGGTAGAGTTCGATGGAGACCCACTGCCCACCATCAAGTGGTACCGCGAAAACTTCCCCATCAAGAACTCGCCTGACTTCCAAATCCACACCTTCAGTACCAAATCTATCCTCATAATCAGACAAGTCTTTGTTGAGGACTCTGCAGTATTCGCTGCAGTAGCCGAGAACAGAGGCGGAACCGCCAAATGCAGTGCCAACTTGGTTGTGGAAGAGCGCAGAAGGCAAGGCAGAGGAGGTGCCATCCCTCCGAGCTTTACTCTGACTGCGCAGAACGTCAACGTGACCGCTGGCCAGCTCATCAGGTTCGACACCAAAGTCACAGGAACAAAGCCTCTTGATGTGTACTGGCTGAAGAATGGCAAGAAGGTACAACCAGACATTCGTAACAAGATCTTAGAAGAGGATGGAACATTCACTCTTCTTATTCTGGAAGCCTACCCACAGGACTCTGGAAAGTACGAATGTGTGGCCATCAACAGCGCGGGCGAAGCTCGTTGCGATGCTGAGGGCTCAGTCAACGCTCCCGCTACTAAAGAAAAGCCTAAGCCCCAATCGAAAGCAGCTAATGCCCCACCAGAAGTCATCGAGTCTCTGAAGGACAAGTCAGTGACCGAGGGCCAGTCGATCGAGTTCAGCTGTAAGATTGTTGGCAAACCAGCGCCAACTGTGCAATGGTACAAAGGCGACAAACTGATCAAGCCATCGAAGTACTTCCAGATGTCGAGGACGGCTGACGAGTACAATCTGCGCATATCTGAAGCGTTCCCTGAAGATGAGGGTGACTATAAGTGCGTTGCTTACAACTCGGCCGGTCGTGTGACGGTTGCTGCCAAGCTGAAGGTGGCCCAGCCAGACCAGGCTGATGCCCTACCGACGCTGACCCCGCTCCGAGACATCGTGGTCTTCGAAGGACAGCCCGCGCAGTTCAAGACCCAGATCACTGGGAAAGCAAAACCGACCATCCAATGGCTTCGTGAAGGAGCTCTCATTCCTGTGACTCCCGACTTCCAGGTATAGTTTACTTTTTCACAACACAATATAACTAATTTCTTAAAAATATATTTTAATATTCAAGGCACGAGTTGTCCATCTAGTTCAGATCAATTATGACTACATAGTCGTATGGGATATTCTATCTAAACTCACAAACCACATCAGAGAGCAAAAATTATGCATTCAGCTTTAATACAGATATTACATTTAAATACGAGTAGGACTGTGTCTAATTTTTGTTTGTTCATTTGCAGATGATCCACGAAGGGAACAACGCCGTGCTGTTGATCGGTAACACGTACGAGGAGGATACTGGCACCTTCACCTGCCGCGCCACCACCACCGCCGGGCAGGTCGAGACCTCCGCCAAACTAGTCGTCAAAAGTAAGACATAGATACAGGCAGCGAGCGTCGCGCACTTAATCTATTAATGTAGTGTTTCTTTGTTTCATTCTTCTACAAGAGATCGGGTGAAAACTACTGTTTAGAAAGTTGACAAGCGTTTTAATTCAATCGTAGCGGTCACCGCAATAACTTCCGCCCGCTTGGACACACTGACCACTGTCACCATGACAAACGCGAATACCGTTCCACCAATCATATTCGATCTCGCCCTGGTGCCAGCCTCGAGGCTGACGCTCTGACTACTCAAGGTTTTTATGTCATTACGACCATCTTGGGCTGTCATTAAGTGACTATCCAAGGTTGTCGTATCACATGATTACTAGAGGCTGTCATATCATGTGACTGTCCAAGGTTGTGATGACATGAGACTACCAAGAAGGCTGACGTATCTGACCTATTATTGGTTACCATGTCATGTTACCGAGGTTGTCATTTCATGTGACTGTTTGTACATACATACAACGCCGACGGAGAATTTGCTTTTCTTGTTTCGCACGTTAAACACTAAGAATAAACTAAAAGTGCATGGGAGCTAGCCGCTACAATCCGGGTTCTGTTTATATTTTTTATCAACTTTCCTTATTTATTTCCTTCCTTTGTTGAGTCCTTATAATTTCTGATGATTCTGAAATTATGTTTCTAAATTTTGATGGAACTCGATTGAAAAAGCGGCATTATTCTTAGTTCGCAACAAGTTTCGAATCAAAAAGACAGATTCCTTAGTAGTCCCGAGTCAGTACACCAGTCGGATAAACCCACCTGCGCATAAAAGACACGAGCAGCGCGCACCTCTAACACGAGTCGACCCTTATACGTAACTCAGTAGCGTAATTTGGGCGAATTTTCGCATTAACATCGCTGTATATACAAGCTTTTTGTGTAAATATGTACCTAGTACTAGGAGACACAGCGGAGCAGAGCACGAGCGCTGGCGCCGCGTGCTAGAGGACACACGTAACATGTGATTAACACGAACACAAGACATCCTGACGACTGTTTTGTTTTGCTTTTACCGCTACGATGTCTACTAAATGATGAACAATCCGATCATTATGTATATTAGAACACTGCGTAACGTAAACGCGGGCGTCATTCGGCGTGTCGTAAAATGTATTTTTCACCCAATACTCTCATGAAATAATTTTAAGCCTGCGCTTAAGTTTATTTGGCACTATTAACAATAAGAATTAAAAAGGGTTTTACGCTTTTTGTGTTGAGATCTGACCTTTAAAAGTTATGCAAGCGATCTCAGTAATGTGTAAAGTCACGAACGGATCGTTTTGTTACCATGGCGAGTTCGGCTGGTCACCTAGGGCTTGTCGGCTGCCGTGGTCTAACCGATAACGAGCGATCTTCCTCTGTATGTAAATAAACTTTGGAACCGACCACAAAGTGTACAAGTGAAGAGACTCCCCGCTTCGGCTTTAACCTTAAGCATGTCACCGTTTGTACTGTTCAGTTTAGTTATTTTGAGTTATATTATGATGCCTAACAATTTGCACGTAGGTTCGACGTTATGTTCACCTAACAGCTACGACTAACTTTGTAAGTGTCACAGCGACGGTGGTCGCGCAGGGCGGGTAGGCGAGCCCGCGGGTCAAAGTTATTCGTGGTTGTTTCGCCCGTGTCTTTTGATACGCTGTCAACTCTCATTACGACAAAGAAACAAGACTATATACGTCACGCACTTCGGTGGCGAAGCACTTGAAGTACGCACGCATCACTTGCCTTGCCAGTTTCTATGTTTACTACACTGCCAACGTAGACGATCAAATTCTGCAAGTACAAATACAAATTGAATGAGATTTTATAGTGTAACGTCAAAGTGATCTTAACTTAGTTTGATTTAAGTGCACGACATTGTTAAAAATTGACTTGTGTTGTATGTTTCATCTAATTGTAATAAGTTATTAGGCGTGGCAGTTTTTTTTTATCTCTAAATACATTAGAATAGTAATTAATAATAATATAACTATTTATGAAAAAGCAAATTTGTATGTTATCTTTATGTGAAAAATGTTTAATAAATGCAATGAAATGAATAGAATTTCGCATTATTGCTTACACGGCGGTTGATATTATTGATATAGGATGTAGTTGGCAGAAAACCGCGGATATGTCGAAGGATCAGAGATACATCCATGACTCACATCGAACATTAACACGCTGTCTGCCCAGCGCCCGAACTGGGGGACTATAGTCTCTTTTTATACCTTCTTAAAGTCCCATTTACATGATGCAACTTTGCCTTGTTGCATACAATTAAATTGACTGCTATCATGACTTGCAAGGTCTAAGCATTGTTTGAAACATGGATGTCAAATATTGCTTTGATTTAATTGTTTGCAACAGGCATCTTGCATCGTGTACATTGTATTGGTTTACTATCCTTGTTAATCGGTCAGGCATTTCATATATGGAATATGTTCAATCAAGTCACCAATGACTGCATTGAATTCTATAAGTAAAATATGAAATGAAATATGATCACGACTGTATCCCAGGGAGCGGTAGACATTTCTTAAAGATCTTTATGTAATTCTTTTAGATCCTAATAATTCTATAAGTATTTGAAATAATTGATAAGGGAGGATAGTATACTACAAAAATTGACGATAGAAACCCCTGGGCAAGATACGCAGCTTTACTTCATCGACTGGCACACTTCTAAGCTACTTTACTTTCCCCATAATCATTGAATGGCAGTTGTGATTTAATTTACCTATTTATCACAGTTTTTTTTACTGTCGTAACTAAACATTTTGATTAACTTTAACTTTTCTTTTTGACTAGATAATATTTGAGCTTAGTTAATTATTTATTTCTTAATTTCTAATAAGACTATTATATCTACTTAATTAAACACTACTAGAACAAGTATTAATGGCATTAAAAGCAGCATATAAAAGTAATTGAAGCAAAGATAATGCCATATCTTTTAAGTCGTCAAATCCCAGTGACATATTTTACAAACACCTACAACAAATTTAAAAGCTTTATAAAATCTCTGTTAACTAAACTAAACTCATTTATAATAAACTATTTTTAATTATTAAATCAGAATTCCATTTTTGAAAGATTTATAATATTAAAAATAACAGCGTCGAAATAGTGAAGATTGAGTACCTACATACTCCAGTTCACCCGAGACCACGGTTGTTGTAACACAATCGACACGTCGGGAAATAATATAAAAAAGGTACTCGTATATACTTAACGCGATAAATAACCCTGTTTTTATTTTAAATTATGAATTGTGATAGCGAGAGTTCAAGAGATTTTATAATCCTTTTACAAACAAATAGGTAGTTAGGTACACCTATAACCTACGATGAAAAGTAGGTAATGTGAAGACAAGAGCTACACTGAAGCAGATAAGTAACGTAAGTACTTTGCATGGTAATCTATAATTAATTTCCTACTATTATACTACTTTATATCCAACAATAAAAAAATGTAATAGAACTTGACTCAATGATTTAGAAGACAATGATCACGAATGTGTCACAAACATTTATAATAAACCTGGAAGAATTTAGTTTTATTTATTTAAATTATAAACAATTTCTCCAACTGTCATCATCATTCTCCTGCCCTTATCCCACGCTAGTTGGGGTCGGACAAACATGTCTTTTTCTTCCATTCATCTCTATCGTGTAGACTGATTAAAAAATTGCGGTCTTTTTTGGTACCATAAGACACTACGCTAGCTATAAGTACTTAGGCATGCAACAGGAGAGTTGCTTTTTAACTTTATTTTTAGTTAAAACTTGGTATGTACAGTTTGTGACCTGAAATAACCAATAACGGTTACAATTATTCTTTTAAACCCCCGACCCGGTGTGTAGGCAACTTTTAAGCTATTGCATAGCTTCTATCGCGGGCCTTGAGCGTGGAGACCGAATCCAGAAATTCCGTAACGAAAAAACCTAACGCTTGTCTCTTTAGTTCAGCAACTCGCCCTATAGGTGGCATGCAATAGCTTTACCGCGGCAGTCCCCGAGTGCCTAACTCAGTACTGCTTTAGTTATCTCACCTGGCACTTTTTTCTGCTTTGACTATTTGACAGATTAAAAAAATACGTAATCCATTACATATCAATAATTGTAACCATGATAAATAAAAGTAAGCGATTCAGTTTTTAATTTGAAAATCCGTGGAACTTGGCACGTGATTAAAGTTTTTGACGCTATTTGATTTGGAGATGATTGCTTTCGAGAAACTGCTAGTCTTCCCACAATAATGGCACATATCGAATGATGGATGTAAGGATGGATGAGTCAGACTGAAGCAATTTTTTGCCGATGGCATATAATTATTGAGGTAAGGGAGGATTATAACCAGCCGCCTTATTCTCCAAATAACTATGTCTTAACGTGGCACAACACGGCGTGGTTTGTTTGGATAATGCGATGGATTTCAGAAAACAAAAGCTAGATAACATGCAATCACTTACCGCGTCGAAAGTCGTCGAGAATCAACATCCAGCAGTTAATGGTGGCAGGCAGTGGATGATGATGTAAAGTAACCAGTAACGGTCACCCATCTTGTTTGAAATTTGACAACCAAGGGTAAATAAGCTACAACAAGCGCTTCTCAAAGCAATGATTTAACGCAAAAGTTAGGGAAGGTTTAAACTTTGTAAATGAGTATTAAAACAGGAGTTGCAATTTAAATTCAAACGAGTAAACGTGCTCAAAGCCAAATCAAAGTTTGAATGGAAAACTCAGGACTGAGTAACTACCAGAAAGTCACATTGTCACGAACATTTTAACCCCCGACGCAACATTTGACAGATATACTCGTACATAAACAAAAGAGAGAAAATACTGGTGATTTTGTGAAATAAATAAACAATCAGACGAATGTGAAATTTGGCCGAAGTGTCGTTCCGGCAGAGGTATAAAAAGCAGATGGATCCTACCCCTACTAATCGATCGAGTGAGCGAAGCGAACGAAGATCTTAGTGGCAAGTGGGGTAATTTTGCTTTGTATGTTGTGTTCATTTGTTTGTTTGTATGTTCCGGCATAACTGTCGAATCGTTAATCCAATCTTCATGAAACTTGGTAGGTACATAGGTAGTGGTAAGCCGGTAAGCCAGTAACCTAATGAGCTGAATCGGTCAAGGGGTTGTAAAGATATTTGGTTCCGAAGGGGATGAAAAAAAATAAAAGTTGTTCAAATACATTGAGTGGGGTGTCATATGAAAGGGCTTTGTTTATACATTCCAAAATGGTTTTACTTTTTATTCTAAGATGTAAAGTTTTTGAATAACTTCGATAAATGTAAAAAAAACATGACTGCTATATCCTGAGCTCCCATTTCTATAAGTTTTGGTGAAATCGCAGCTCAGAAAATCGTTCTTCTTCTTCTTTATTATTTTGGTTGGTGTTTCTAACTCCTAACTCTTTTTGACGAACCTAACGACGTTTTAATGGAAAAAGAATTCAACTTACTAAATAGTTTCCTTGAACCAATGTTACTGCCACTTCACAACGAACAAAATACCAAGATGTTTTAAGTCGAAACACCCTCGTTAAAACTTATGCTCTTACATATACCATCAAGTATTTTTTATAGAAATATAAGTAAATTAATGCAAAATGATTTTTGACAAATGTTTGAAATAACCGCGGGCAACACATTTGTCATCGAAAGTAGTGTGCCATGACAGGATCAAACCAACATGACATACTAAATATAAAATAGGTTTAGAGCCTAAGGTTTGACTCTAAATTCAAAGAGTTTTTAATCAAAACCTGTATTGTAAATAATGCACACTCAAAATCGCTTTACTATAATCGGCTTTAGGTACTTAGTTCTCATTAGATCCTCAATATTTTTTAGTAGACCTCTGAAGTAAATTCTTTCAAACACAGATAAAAACGAATATACATACACAACCACCGGCGAGCGAGATCTCGTTCGAGGCGAACTACTAGTATTAATATTATAGACACACACAAGTACAGCTTACCTATACATCAGAATAACACATAGGCTATTTTTGGTCCCGGTATTCCCACAGGAACGGGAACTATACGGCCACGGGGCGCAGCTTCAACACTATAAAAATATATTTATGCTAAAAGTATGTGGTGCTTATCGATGTCATCATATTTTGACATTTTGTCCATACAAATCTATCAAAGAATAACTTCCTTAACGGTTATTTTGAGTATTCGGGCATAAATCTACAATCGCTTTAGAATAGAAACAAATAAAAATGTTCGGCATAAACCTTCTTCTCAATAAGCCCTCATTGCTGATGGTTGTGACTTTGCCGAATAAGCATAGCCAATATTTTTAAGGAATTTTGATTAGTTGCCACTTATTTGACACTAGGCCTATGAAGCTGAATACCAGCTAAACTGTTTAAGGAATTAGCACTGAACTAAGCTAAGCTAAACTGGGAACAGAAGACTTTAAAAGAGGGTTTCAAAAGAAAAATAATTGATGTATAGATTAAGTTAATGAATAAACTATATTTCTATTTCTATTTATATTGGAAGAGAGAAACGTGTTGTGCCGACCCCACTTAATGGGATAAGGGCAGGGAGATGATGATGATGATTTCTAAGTGAGCTTAGCTGCCATAGTTTATGGTGAACGAACACTGTATGAAAAATTGGCGTAACTATGCGAGCTAAGCTAAACTAACTTAGTTTAACTGGAGGTGAATCATCGCTTGATTAGTAGAACCATTCATACTTTGTAACGAAATGTTTTCCTTAGTAGTATTCTTTATTGAGATAAGTTAAAAATGAAAAAAAAAACAGACAGAAACAAAAAATACCTACACTAAGTAGGTACTTACTTAAAAACTAAAAAAAAAAAATTTTTTTTTTTTTTTTTTTCATCTTTTATTTATAGGGCTTGGAGTCACATTGTGACTATGTCAGCCCGTTAACAACATAAATCTACTAATATTATTTAAATAAGTATACTATTCACCATATCAAACAACTCCTTAGCTGCCTCTGACAAAGGAACAGCTAACAAGCTGTGAAATGCACCAACATTCATTAAATTAAAATCATATTTAAAACTTAACTGATCTCTCAAAGGCTGACTCCGAACACACTCCACCAGAAGATGATGAACGTCCTCAACAACTCCGCAAAAAAAAAAAAAAAAAAAAAACTAAACTAAATTTCCTTAGTATACACTTTTAATGTTCTAAGTAAAAATTAAAATATTAAACATAAAATAACTAGTGTCAAAATTTAGCTCGAACACCTACCTACTGTAATTGCTACGCGAAAGTACTGATCCAATTTCAAAAACTCTTTAACCGTTGTGTAGAATGGACTGTCGGGATGGTTATAGGCTATATTTTATCCTGGTAGTTTCACTAATACCTAAACCCGTGCAAAGCCGGGACGTGCTGCTAGTTCTTAGTACACACTTTATCATGAACGAGTTATTCGTTTATGGAAGTGATGTACGTGATATTATATAGCTGTCTATAAATTTGTATAGCTATTGTTGGACTAGCAATTACATTTGCATTCAAGTTATTAACTTAATGGTGTTTATTGTAAGTGATGATCGTTTAATCACTTACATCGACACCATTGACTGTTTTCAATCATCGCTATACACAGCTAGGTCGGTAGACAAATTCGAAATCATTGTTGATTGTTATACTTAATGTCTAAAATAGTTTTAGTAAAATTGTTCAACGAGTCATGTTCTATAGGACAACCAGGTAAAATTATGCTAAAACAACATATCTTATACGTAGAAAACTACGAATTAAAATCAGTGTACTAAATGTTGCAGTGAGCTTGCCTAACAAATATTTCGTGTTTCAGAATCTCGCAAAACTGTCACACAAAAGACTTATGGTGACAAAGTTGACGTTCAGTCAGCAACAACAGAAGATGTAACGGTAAGCCAAAGCAGATCTCATTTTCAATCTACTGAAGACTCCAACATTCTGAATGTTCAAAGCTCACAAGATACTGAGACAAGAAGAACAAAATCTGATGTACCTTGGAGAAGGCAAAGTACAACGAAAATAACAGAGGAAACAGTAGAAATCAAACATTGGCGAAAGCCACGTCAAGAAGTACAGAAGACAGCTGAAGATACACTAGAAAAAATTTCAACTGTAGAAGACAGTACACTCATGGATTTAAAAACTAAAGAGTCTCTTGATACGCAGCTTCAGGCTAAACCGTGGCGGAAAACTCGACCATCGCAAGAACAAGTCACGGAAAAAACTATATCTACCGAAGATTCAAGTATGTTACAACAATCAGTTTTTGAAGATATTGATGTTTCACAAAAAACCATACAATCTCAAGAAACTTTACAAGTTAAGCAGTGGAGAAAGCCGAGACAACAAGTTGTTGAGGAAAAAACAACAGATGACACCATTGCTGCTGAAGTAATACAAGATGTAGAAGAAAAGCAGCAAATAGAAGCTCCTACCTGGCGTAAACAGCGTACAGAAGATAAGCAACCTAAGAAAATACAAGAAGAAAGAAAAGAGCCTGTACCTTGGACACAAGAAAGTGTAAAGTTACGACCTACAAAAGTGGAGAAAACTCCTATCACAAAAGAAAAAATAGAAGATGTTCAACTAAAACAGGTTAGGAAGCAATCTCTTCAAAAGGGAGAAACAATAGTTATCGAGGAATCCATGATTCATGAAGAAGATACAGTAATTTTGAAAATCAGTGATCAACAAACTGAAGATGGAACAGAATTACGAACTCACATCAGACGGAGACAGTCTAAAGAACAAATACTACAAAACAAAGAAGAAGTTATGCTCAAGCCTGTACCAAAACAAGCAAAACCTGTTGATGAAAATGTTGAAAATATTCAAATAAAGCCCTACAAAAAGCCAAAAGAAGACATTTTACCCGAAGAACCTAAATGGTTGACCGGGAAACGTCGTCCCAAAGAAGATGAACCTATCGAAGAAGTTGTTTTAAAACCAGTACCAAGACAAACTATGAAAGAAACAGAAGAAAAACCTGAGGAGCTTCAGTTAAAACAGGTCAGACGAGACAAACCACAAGAAATTACACCAGAGGAAACAAAATGGCCTTTTGGTAAAAGAAAACCAAAAGAAGAAGAACTGAAAGAGGAAGTGGTTCTTAAACCAATTCCAAAATCAAAACCAGCTAAACAAGAAGAAGAGAGTGTTGGAGAAGTACAGCTTCAACCTGTCAAAAAAGACAAACCTATCGAAAAAACTGAACCTGAAGAACTGAAGTGGCCAAGTGGTAAAAGACGCCCTCTACCTGAAGAACCTAAAGAGGAAGTTACCCTTAAACCTATACCAAGGCAAAAGAAACCAATTGAAGCAACGGAAGATAAGCCTGAGGACGTCATTCTCAAGCCAATCACACGAGAACAAGTAACAAAAGAAATTCCATCAGAAAAACCTGCGGAAATCCCGCAAGAACAACCAGGTTGGCGTGTCGGAAAAAGACAGCCTAAAGAAAAGCTCAAAGATGAATCTGCGCTACCATCTGTACCCGACCAAGAAGAAACCAAAGTAGGGGTTGAAGAACAGACTGAAGAAGATAAAATAAAACAAACTAGGAAAGTTAAGCCATTAGAAGAAGATCAACAGGAAGAAACAAAATGGCCAACTGGTAAAAGACGTCCTAAAGAAAAAGAAACAGTTGAAGAGGTGGTTTTAAAACCAATTCCAAAAACTCAAAAGGCTGTTGTGTCTCAAGAAGACAAACTAGAACAAACAGATTTGACAACTCCAGAAAAGCAAATATTGATTGATGAACAGAAGCCTAAGGAATCATCTAAGCCTTATGGTAAAAGAGGTTCTATTACAAAAGAACCAAGAGAAGAAGTTATACTCAAACCTGTAAGTGTTAAATCTGAGCAACCAAAATTAGAAGAACCAGAAGAAGTGCAACTTAAGCCCGTTAAGAAAGATAAACCTTTAGAAAAAACGACTACGGAAGAGGTTTCATGGCGAACTGGCAAACGACATCCTAAAGATGAAGAACTCAAAGAAGAAGTTGTTCTTAAAACTGAACCTACATCAAATATAGAAGAAGTAAAGCCTGAAGACGTACAACTTCAGCCAATAAAGAAGGAAAAACCTAAAGAAGAAGTCAAACTAGAAGAAACGAAACGGCCAGTGGGCAAAAAATTACCCAAGGAACCTGAATCAGTAGAGGAAGTTGTTCTCAAACCTGTACCAAGAGTAAAACATGAACAACCAAAAGAAGACCAAATAGAAGAAGTGCAACTTAAACCTGTTAAGAAGGAAAAACCATTAGAAGAAAGTAAACCTGAAGAATGTCCGTGGCCAAGAGGTAAAAGAAGACCGAAAGCAGAAGAGCCTGCTGAAGAAGTGTCACTTAAACCAATACCCAAACCAGAGAGTCCTGAAGAACCATCAATAAGTACACAGGCTAAACCAGTGAAGAAAGAAACACTGGAAGCGACTGAGCCGGACGAGGTACCTTGGCCAAGAGGAAAGAGGCATCCAAAACCAGAGGAATCTAAAGAAGAAGTAACCCTTAAACCAGTGCCACAGCGAGAAAAACCGGAAGAAAAACCTGAAGATGTTCACTTAAAGCCTTTGAATAAAGAAAAGCCTGTTGAAGAGTCTGAACCGGAAGAGGTTCAATGGCCTAGAGGTAAAAGGCGACCAAAACAAGAAGAACATAAAGAAGAAATTACTTTGAAGCCAATACCGAAACCACAAAAACCAGAAAAAGCAATCCCAGAAAAACCTGATGAAATTGATCTCAAACCGTTGAAAAAAGAGAAAACTGAAGAAGAAATAGCTCCTGAAGAGATCTTATGGCCAAGAGGAAAAAAACGTCCAAAACCAGAAGAACCTAAAGAAGATATTACTCTTAAGCCAATACCAAAGCGAGAAAAGTCAGAAGAAAAAACTGATGAAAAACCTGAAGAAGTACGTCTGAAACCATTGAAAAAGGAAAAACCTGAAGAAGAAACTCCTGAAGAAGTTCAATGGCCAAGAGGCAAAAGACGTCCTAAAGCAGAGGAGCCTAAAGAAGAAGTTACTCTTAAACCGATACCGAAACAAGATAAATCTGACAAAATACCAGATAAAAAGCCCGAGGAAGTTCAATTAAAACCATTGAAGAAAGAGAAAACTAAAGAAGAAACACCTGAAGAAGTTCCATGGCCAAGAGGCAAAAGGAGTCCAAAGCCGGAAGAATCAAATGAAGAAGTAATTCTGAAGCCAATACCTAAAGAAGAAATAGAAGAAAAACCTGAACAAATTGTACCCAAGCATACAAAAAAAGAAAAAACTCTAGAGCAACCAGAACTAGAAGAGGTACAATGGCCTAGAGGTAAAAGGCGTCCAAAACCAGAGGAGCCAAAGGAAGAAGTTACTCTCAAACCGATACCAAAGCGAGAAAAGTCAGAAGACAAACCCGAAGAAGTTCAACTAAAACCTTTGAAAAAGGAGAAACCACAAGAAGAGGCTCCCGAAGAAGTACAGTGGCCTACAGGCAAAAGACGACCTAAGGTTGAGGAGCCTAAAGAAGAAGTTACTCTTAAGCCAATACCTAAACGAGAAAAATCTGATGAAACACCTGATGAAAAACCCGACGAAAGTCAACTGAAACCATTGAAAAAGGAGAAACCACAAGAAGCAGTGGCTACTGAAGAAGTTCAGTGGCCAAGAGGCAAAAGACGTTCAAAACCAGAAGAACCTAAAGAAGATATTACTCTTAAGCCAATACCAAAGCGAGAAAAGTCAGAAGAAAAAACTGATGAAAAACCTGAAGAAGTACGTCTGAAACCATTGAAAAAGGAAAAACCTGAAGAAGAAACTCCTGAAGAAGTTCAATGGCCAAGAGGCAAAAGACGTCCTAAAGCAGAGGAGCCTAAAGAAGAAGTTACTCTTAAACCGATACCGAAACAAGATAAATCTGACAAAATACCAGATGAAAAACCCGAGGAAGTTCAATTAAAACCATTGAAGAAAGAAAAAACTAAAGAAGAAACACCTGAAGAAGTTCCATGGCCAAGAGGCAAAAGGCGTCCAAAGCCGGAAGAATCAAATGAAGAAGTAATTCTGAAGCCCATACCTAAAGAAGAAATAGAAGAAAAACCTGAACAAATTGTACCCAAGCATACAAAAAAAGAAAAAACTCTAGAGCAACCAGAACTAGAAGAGGTACAATGGCCTAGAGGTAAAAGGCGTCCAAAACCAGAGGAGCCAAAGGAAGAAGTTACTCTCAAACCGATACCAAAGCGAGAAAAGTCAGACGACAAACCCGAAGAAGTTCAACTAAAACCTTTGAAAAAGGAGAAACCACAAGAAGAGGCTCCCGAAGAAGTACAGTGGCCTACAGGCAAAAGACGACCTAAGGTTGAGGAGCCTAAAGAAGAAGTTACTCTTAAGCCAATACCTAAACGAGAAAAATCTGATGAAACACCTGATGAAAAACCCGACGAAAGTCAACTGAAACCATTGAAAAAGGAGAAACCACTAGAAGCAGTGGCTACTGAAGAAGTTCAGTGGCCAAGAGGCAAAAGACGTCCAAAACCAGAGGAGCCAAAGGAAGAAGTTACTCTCAAACCGATACCAAAGCGAGAAAAGTCAGATGACAAACCCGAAGAAGTTCAACTAAAACCTTTGAAAAAGGAGAAACCACAAGAAGAGGCTCCCGAAGAAGTACAGTGGCCTACAGGCAAAAGACGACCTAAGGTTGAGGAGCCTAAAGAAGAAGTTACCCTTAAGCCAATACCTAAACGAGAAAAATCTGATGAAACACCTGATGAAAAACCCGACGAAAATCAACTGAAACCATTGAAAAAGGAGAAACCACAAGAAGCAGTGGCTACTGAAGAAGTTCAGTGGCCAAGAGGCAAAAGACGTCCAAAACCAGAAGAACCTAAAGAAGATATTACTCTTAAGCCAATACCAAAGCTAGAAAAGTCAGAAGAAAAACCTGATGCAATTACGCTAAAGCCTGTCAAGAAAGAAAGATCTGAAGAACAAACTGAACCAGAAGAAGTGCAATGGCCAAGAGGCAAGAGGCGCCCTAAACCAGAAGAAACTAAGGAAGAAGAAATAAGCCTAAAACCGATACCTAAAAGTGAAATACTAGAGGTAAAGCCTGAAGAAATTGACCTTGAACCTATTGGAAAAGATCAACCTCTTGAAGAAAAAATGCCAGAACAACGAAAATGGCCAAAGGGCAAAAGACAACCAAAAGAAGAGGAACCAAAAGAAGAAGTGATTCTCAAACCAATTCCAAGACAAAAACAAACGGAAAAATCAAAACCTGAAGAAATTCAACTAAAACCCATACTCAAACAAAAGCCAGAACAAGAAGAAGAAGTAGAAATAGAAGAAAACATTATTCAGCTTTCTTCAAAACCTTTACAACCTATAGAACAGCAACCTGAAGTAGTTCCTGAAGTTGCTTCTGAAGTACTTGTTGATGATAAAAAGAAGAAAGCAAGGAAGGAAAAGACTGTAAAAGTAGAAGAAGCTATTACAATAGAAGAATCTCAACCTGTAGAGGAAGAGGAAGAAGTTGTTGAGAAAAAAAGATTGATTGTAGAGAAAAAGAAAACAACTAAGGTTAAAAAGGACAAGATTGTAAAAGAAGTTGTAATGGAAGAAGTAAAACAATCTGTCGATGATGAAGAAAAAGCAGTGGTAGTAGAAGAGAAAGTAGAAGAAGTCATTGAAATACGAAAAGACCTTCCAGAAGTGATAGTGATTGACAAAAAGAAAAAGGCTAAAGTCAAAAAAGAAAAGATTGTTCAAGTCGAAGAAATTGTAGTAGTTGAAGAGGCAAAGGAACCCGTTGAAGAGGAGGAAATAACAGAAGAAGTTGAGTCAGAACCTATTAAGCAAGAACCCGAAGAAGTTCCAGAAACAGTTATGATTGACAAAAAGAGAAAGTCCAAAGTAAAAAAAGAAAAAACTGTCAAAGTTGTCGAAGAAAAAGTCGTAGAAGATGTTCAAAAATATGTTATTGACGAAGAAAAAGTCGTAGAAGAGGAAGTCGTCCAAGAAGAAATTGAAGAGGACAACGAACCGGAACCTAAAGAAGTTTCTGAAATAGTAGACAAGAAGAGAAAGTCAAAGAAAAGAAAAACTGCTCAAGTGATAGAAGAAGTGACAGTAGAAGAAGTAAAACCAACAGAAGAAGAAGTCGTTGAAGAAATTCAAGAATCAGTGGTATCCAAAGTTACAAAGAAACATAAAACTAAAGAAACCAGAAAAGGTAAGTTAAATAATGTTTATACTTAATGAAAACAAAATTCACACTCTTCAAAATTAAATTAAAACAGCAATTAATCTCAATGTTTAAATTCATATCTTAAGCAGATGCATAGTTCATAAAAAAAATTAAAAACATAAAAAAATCCATCTCATCATCGTCATTTAATTATGTATAATACGTTTTGATTTAACCTTAATGTCCGAGTAAAAAATTACTAAAACTTAGTTGGTTTCTGTTAATTAATGGTAGTCGGTTGTACCTGTCTACAATATTGCCAACCAACATATAAATGGCGAAGAACTAACTCAGGGCAGTTAAAATTATTTTCAAATTTGAAATTAGAAAACAATAAGTATAGCGTCATAAAGCAATAATGATAAACTATTTTACAGAAGAAGGACCGGTTATAATAGTACCGCTCGTAGCGAAGTCGGTAATGGAGAAAGATGCTTTCGAGCTTAACATTACTTTTGAACCTGAAGACAATATTAGCGTGGTATGGTACCGTAATAACCAACCATTAACATCCAACGAAGATTGTGAAATTAATGTCGAAAATGGAGAATCAACCATTAGAATTCACAACGTAGATAAAAAGAAAGTAGGCAAGTATGAAGTCGTCATTGAAAACAATGAGCATGTAACAGTCAAATCAGCAAGCACAATCAAACTAATTAAAGCGCCCGACGAGAGTGAAATTACACCTCCTGTCTTTACAAAGCTCATCCGGCCTACCAGAATACATTTAGGCGACATAGTGATGCTCGAGACAGAAGTTTTATCAAGTCCTTGTGCATCTTTTCAATGGTTTGTTGGCACAACGGAGATAGCGTCCTACGCCAAGCAAAACAAACTAAACAACGTAACAATTACTAACAAAGACAACGTATCTTGCCTATGCATAGAGGATATTTCCAAAGAATTTATAGGCATGGTTACTTGTAGAGCAGAGAACTTTGCCGGTTCCGTTGCGTGTTCTGCATCCCTCCTTCTGGATGAGAGTGAGAAAGAAAGCGTTGGAGTAGCCCCTGTGGTCATTACTCCTCTAGTACCGGCTATAGTGATGGACGGTGAGCCGATAGAGCTGGCTTGTGAGATTCAGGGCCAGCCGTGGCCGAAAGTAGAGTGGTACCACGCCAATACTCTTATCCAGAAAGCCAGGGACGTTACAATGGCGCGACTACAATCCGGCTTATGCGAAGTCCGGATAAGAGAAGCATTCCCCGAAATGAGCGGACCCTATCGATGTGTAGCAACTAATGAGTTCGGAAGTTGCACAACTGAAAGCGTTGTTGATGTGGAAGGTAGAACTGTTTTGCTTCCAATGCATGATACTTATTTGCATGCTCTTGTAGCGTTCATTTCGACATTGCCATGCGTCTGTAGAAGATTTGCGATTTAACATTGAGATTAGTTTAATTTACAATTGGACATTGCTTGAATAACAATTTGATTTGTAGTAGTTACGGACACAGTGCTCATGGTAGTAGGCACACTGCACAGTTACGGTTTGGAATCTTATGTAATACTGCACAAAGTTTAAACTAGCTAGTGCAACACTTTTTAAGAGAATGAGGGCTTTAAGTGGTTAAACTAGTGAGCTTTGGGGCTAAACCGCATCGCATTTAATGATAATTATGACGTATATAAACACTCAACAGACTTTGCACACAAATATTTCCATAATTTAAAATCACGAGAGCTTCTAGAATATGTACTGCTGGTTATGGAGTTCATAATAAAACAAAAAATACATTAAATTACTTACTTTTATAGTTTTATGAATACTAACTGATTTATGTTTATAGCCTACGAATACGTCCCGAGCGCATCTGAAGAAGACATTTTGAGCGACGAGGTATGTTTATAAAATAAAATTGTTAAATAAGTTAGTTGTTTGGTTGTTAAGATTTTGAAAGCCAGTAAAGTTAATGGTATTTGATAACAGAAAACAAGTGACATCGAGGAGTTCGCGCCACGCATCGTGAAAGCCTTACCGACGGTCATCACCACCACTGAGGGAGAATTAACCCGGTAATTTTACTTCAACGATTTTATTAAAAGCAGTCTTTAATATTGGCTACCTCATAATATAGCTACAAGATAGTTTTTTGCATTTGCAGCAACAATAATAATTATAACAATTGTTTGGCAAACATTACTTGATGTTCGAAAAAACAAAATGCAATGTATAAAAATATAACGGTAGAATTGACTTAGCCTAGGCGCGCACTAGGCAGCCAGGCTGCGGCAGCCAGTAAAACATATGACGTTGTATAGGAGCCCGCGCACTAGGCAGCCACGGCTGCAGCAGCCACGTCATATGTTTTACTGGCTGCCGCAGCCTGGCTGCCGCAGCCTGGCTGCCTAGTGCGCGCCTGGGCTTACTGTGCTATATTACGACATAATAATATAAACAGTTAAAATATAGGTACCTACCTCTGAAAACCTTGCATCGGTTGATCATTCTGTGCTAATGTCTTATGTCATCAACCTTAAAATTGCAGGCTGGAAGCCAAAGCCATTGGCATGCCCAAGCCCCAGGTCCGTTGGCTGAAACAGGGCACAGAAATAGTACAATCTCAGGAGTATCAGATCGAGGAACTTGAAGACGGTACATCTATCCTGATCATACCAGAGGTTTATCAGGACGACACAGGTGAAATTGTCTTCGAAGCTCACAACCCGCTGGGCGTCACGTCGACAATCGCGGCGTTATCTGTGGAAAGTGAGTGGAAATATAAAATGATCTTTGATATTTTATCAGAATGTACAGTCGTGGATTGAAAAGGTTGACCATAAGAGCCAGGAGCCATGACGTATTAATTAAACAATTCAGTCTATTTTAACTTTACGTCAGCGCCGCCAGAAGCAGTTCATTATAGGACCTAAACTGAATCGCTTTATAACAGTCATAGCCTACTGTCATTGCTTGCGCAGTAGGTATTGATTACTATTTTGACACAATATCACTCTCGTAGAAAGTATCATGTACTTGCAACATGTAAACGAATTATTGATTTGAAAACTGGTGAACCTTTTCATTTAAGTGTACCTACTTATAGAGTAAAGGTGTACACATTTCCGATCAAAGTGCAATCCACGTAAATGACACTAGGGTATTCAGAAACTTCACTCAAACTTGAATCTGCGTTTAAGCATCGATTTTTGACAGTTTTCTATGAAAACTGAGTTATGAATCACCGCTTGAGACACGATTTACTTGCATGAGTATAGTCTCTGAATACGGGCCTTAGGCTCGTATTCGGAATCTCATGTATCAAGAGAGTTTTGCATAGAGACCTGCCAAAAAATCGGTGCTTGAGCGAATATTCAGCATGAGTGCATATTTTGACTACAAGTCTACATTTTTTAAGAGCATTTTACCGGCTATATGATTTTTCAATTTTTAAAAATGACAAAATTGGCTTTTCAATTGAGTCAGTACTGACAATTATAATGGTCAGGTATTAAACATAATTTTAACTAACCAATATATTTTATGATTTCAGTGTGCGCTTAACAGGAGTTTGGCTTCAATTATTTTACTTTCAAGGTCATTCCTTCCCCAACCCTATCCCTCTTGACATTCTTCACAAATACACGAACCTACATATTGAACTACCTCAACAAAACAATTTGAATGCTTTCAAAAAACATTGAGTACTGTTTACATAAGTTCTAGTAGACTTGAACTGAAACTTAATAAATGACTATCAACACGTCCCGGCTTTGCACAGGTGTAATAATAAAACTACGAGCATAAAATATAGCCTATATTCGTCCTGACCGACAGTCCATTCTACAAGAAAGTTGTATTTCAGCCAAGAGTTTTGTTGTTTTTATAAAGCGTGTCAAACTAGCTCTTTTTTAAATGACTTAAAACCCCTTCGGAGGGGATTTTAATGTATTAGAGCTCAAATTCCAGTAAATTCACCATTGATAACAATGACTATGGTACACCAGGCGTGTCGACAAATGAATGGCAAATAAATAAAATATACTTGGACATTCCACACAAATACAGCGACATGGCACACCAAATCATTAAAATGAAAATTTCTATTCAGATATTATGGGAACAAAGGAATACAGAAAACCAGAATGGGTGTCACATATGGAAGAACTTCAGGCAGCTTTGAAAGGTACCTACGCAAAAAACGTATGTTTTCAGAATACATAAAAATAAATATATATCCTTGGACTTTTTACACAGCGTTATAGTCATTCTAGAACCAAACTAAGCAATTTAATGCTTGTGTTAAGGTAATGCGGCACAGCGGTCGTCAAATTCAACATAAGTTTTAATACCAACTGACTGGACCGGATGAAGCGGTGGAGAAAAACATCGTAAGGAAACCCTCGGCTTAGTCAGCCCCACACGTGTGGACCGTCTATCCTGTGGATATGGCTGGCTAAGTTGAGAGGATGGTTTAAGTGCTGGATTAAGTAATGTCCCAGGCACTACAGAGTCCCGTTAAGTTTAAAGATTGACTCGATGATACTGTACTAGTAGTGTAGATAATAAGATGTAAAGGCGTGAGTTATTTTATTCTTCATCACCATGTTAAATTAAAAGGATGATCTTATTTTCAGCATCGCAAGCTGTACCCACGTTCGTGAAAGACATCGTTGGTGAGAGAGTTCAAGAAGAAGAAGCAGTCACGTTTGAAGCAATTTACAGCGGAACACCTACACCCGGTAAGAACATTCTTCATAATAAACTACTATGAATTATAAAACTAAAAAATCATTATATACGTGTCTCAAAAAAATAGCAGCATCTACGAATTTGGATTAAAATCTAGAAATCCTAAAACAGCATTGGAAAAAAACACAATTGGAATGTGGATTCCGTGAGAAAAAAATTACAGGAAAATTTAATAAATAAAATAACCTTGCATAATTTACACAACATCATCTAGTCCCAAGATATGACACTTAATTCCCTTTGGTCTTGTATATTTTGTCTTGTAAGGTAACTGGATAGCTGGTATTTTACTTTAAGAATATTTTTTATATACAAACAAACACCCAGACTAAAGACAAATATAAATAATAATAATAAATATCCTTGGACATTTTTACACAGCGTCATCTAGTCTCAAGCTAAGCAAGTTAATGCTTGTGTTATGGTAACCAGATGACTGATATACGAGTAATAATACTTAGATAGAAAACACCCAGACACAGAAAATCTACCAGTACCAGATAATGCAAACATTTCTCCTACGATCATTAATATCGAACATTAATAAATCAACGAATTGAAAATAAACTTTAGAAGAAAATACGAAGTATTAAACTGTTTGTAAAATACTTTACCTATACTTTATCAGTTTTGGAATCAGTGAACAAATTAGTTTTTTTAATATTACAGATGTCATTTGGTACAAAGATGACAAAGCTATTCTGACCGACGATCGTTTCGTTATCGAGAACAAGGACAACAAAACGAGGTGTACTATCAAGAAAGCTACGAAAGACCTAGAAGGCACCTACATGTGCAAAGCTATCAGCGACATCGGCATGGCTATTACAAAAGCCAAGATGCAAGTCTTCCAATCTGCCGAAGAACTTCAAAAGGCGAAACTTCGTAAAGAAAAGATAGCCAAGAAAGTAAAAGAACACAAGAAGGCTGAAGTAGTCGAAGAAGTGGTTGAAAAGGTAAAAACAGTGAAGAAAACTGAGAAAGTCGAATCTATCGTGATGCCTGAAGACTACCAAATATCATCACAGCCTCAGAAAGAAGAGGTAGTTGAACCATTTGAAGAAACAGTTAAAAAGCAGAAAGGTGTCATTAAGATGGTTGAGAGCGACTCTCGCTCTGTGGCTGAAATCAACGAGTTGATGGAGATCATCAACGCAAAGGAATTTGGGCCGGGAGAATCACCGCTAAGGGAGCTTGCAAAGATCGGTTATATGCTTAGGAATGGGGTAACCACAGAGATGATAGATAGTCTATATGACTCACAGTACTTCCCGGCGTTGAGGGTACCACAATCACAGTCAGCGCTGGTTCAGCTCGTAGAGCGTCAAGGGTACGGAGCACTTATCACTGAGGTCCTAACTGAAGAAACTGCTCAGGATGAAGAGATCATAGCCTCGAAGGCAGGCTTCCGTGCTTTCCTCAAGATGGTGGAGCTGAAGCACAACTCCGTGGAGGAGGTCATCACACACTTCTACCCGGAAGACTTCAAGCCACGAGCCTGGGAACAAAAGGAAGCTCATGAGGTATTTTTAATAGTATTTGTATGTTTAATAGTTATAAACATTGACAGAATTATATTTTGTAAGAATACTGTTCTTTCACAAGGTTTTCTTCTTTCGAAACTTTGTTTTTTTGCTGACATAAAACTTGATAATATAAGCATCCATCGTGAGACTTGTGCAAGACGTAAGAATAAGTACCTAAGTATCAGTCAGACAATAAACTTATCATCCAAAGATAAGGGTTTTTAAAGTTTAATAATCCTTCATATACTCGTATACCTTGTATTAGATATGATGGATCCTTAAAGTTCGTCGTTCGTTTTAAAGTCTTAAAAACAATGAACAACAACCAAGAGATCTACGGTGTTTCTAAAATTGTGTTTTTAAACTAGTGTTATAAGGTTGCCCCACGAATAAAAAAAAAACATTGATTACCTAGGTAAGTTTATCAATTAATAAAATCAAATTTGGCAGGTAACCGTTAAATCTTTGGCGGAACATGTCGCCAAAACACACACAACGGAGGTATTGAAAGGTAAGACTTATTTAGCGATTACAGTTAATTATGTATAGTACGATAAATTTTGAAAGTTTTCAAAGGTATGCTTTTTAACTTATGCTTTGGAATAATGCTACTAAATGCGCTTATAAAGGCTTAGTAATTACAAGTTTACAACATCCAACATGTAGGTTTGTAAATGCGGCTGTCTAGACAACATTCATTATGAATTTCTGTGGTCAAGACTTGCTCGAGGTCACAGATATTTCAAAAATCATCAAATAATTTCAAATTGATCTAGATCTCTTACGACCGAATACTCAAACGCTAATTAAAGTAAGTGATGCTTATCTATTGAGATTGTTTAACGTATGCCTAACCTAATTTGACAGGTAATAACGTCCTTAGTGGTTAATTTGCGTTTGAGTAGTAGGGCATTAAAATGTACAAAATAATACAAAATAATTGTATTTGAGTTTATACAAAACTAGCAGCACGTCCCGGCTTTGCACGGGTGTACTTATAATGCTACCGAGACAAAATATAGCCAACAGTACTAGATGGCGCTAGTAAAAATGACCCGATTTTATATCGCGCGGAATGACCTCCCCATACAATCAAACCAACATTATCTCTTTATAATATTAGTAGAAATAAAACCTCGGCTAGCAATGAAATTAAAACTTGTTTTTGGCTATTATTGTTTTAGCTCTTTACCTCTACAAAGTTAATGACTAATTTTATTTTTTGCTTTTCTAATATAGCTTTTGTGTCGTCATGCTTCAATCACGCACTCCAGTTCGTTTTGTATCGTCCTTTTTTAGTACAAACTTGTCACAAGTAAGTACCAGTAATAACACTCGCAAATATCTACTATACACTTCTAACGCTTGCTACGAGTATAACACACTTCAAAGTAATACCAACACGCAAATTAATACTTCTAAAATAAACTTAAAGACAAAAACCATAAAACACTACTATATTTCACAGATACCAAAGAAAGAAGTCAAGCCAAACGTAACAAACACTCAAAACAAAAGTCTCAAGAAATCTATGAAGAAAAAGAAATACTTGAAGAGAAAATAAAAACACTGAAATCTACAAAAGAAAGTGTCAAAGAGTTTGAAGAAGACGTGACTGAACCCCTAGAATCAGAACATGTGGTTTACAATAAAATGATGGTTACGGATATACCTGAGAGTAAAGTGGAAGTAGTAGCTTCAAGTGAGGTTTCACATATGTTAACAGACAATACTAGTAACGTTACAGCTAGTTTAAAAGTTGACACTTTACATCATATTATAGCTGATGTGCCAGTAGCGCAAGAATCAGAAACGCCCTTACAAATTAAAGAAAACCAGAAGATTTTGATTAAACCTTCATTATTTGAAAATGAATCTTTACTTGTGACTGAAACCGATGTAAGCAGCTCTGTTGATGAATATACAGCTGATAAGTTGAAATCAGTAACACAAGCAAATAAAACTGTTGTACCCACTGAAAGTATTATTACCACAGAAACAGAATCTCACGTTTCAGTGACAAACTTGGAGAAAGATGAAAAACATTTCGAGAAGGCCAAATCCATTATGACGATTTCAGACGCAGTAAACATTTCTGAACAATACACATCTGTCAAAGAAGAACCATTAGAGGTCATTGCACCGAAACAATCAAACGCATCAGTTACGTTTTCACCATTAGTTAGCGTTAGTGTTCTTGAAGTCGATGACAAAGTAAAAGAAGGAGAAATGCTTAACAATAAAACTGAAAGAGAAATTTCTCCAAAATTCAATTTCAACCTGCACGAATCTTTACAAGTTGGAGAAGTATTTGTAGAAGACAAATCAGGAAAATACTATCCAGAACTAATAGTTCCAACTGAATCTGCTAGAAAAGATGTGTTGGTTTCAAATCAAATCGTCACAGAAGAGCATGACGTTCAAGAATGTGAAGGCTCACTCTTAGCTCTTAAATTGCCACCTTTGCAAGAAGCGCACGTTGATTTCACATCTAAAGATAGTTTAGTAGTGTCGATCGGTGACTTACATGAAAAAGAAGCAGAATTAACAATAAAAGATTTACCCACCGAAGTAAAACCAGAGAAAGAACTTGTTGTGCATACAAGCTTAACAAATATCGTTACCACCGCTCATCTAAAAGAATCTGAATTCACCCTGGAAAATGTTTTGGAAAAAACAGCAACTATTGGAATTAACGAACTTCAACATAAGTTTAGTTCTGAAACAGACATCAATGAATCAGAAACAGCTTTCGATGATCTCAAAACGACGCCCAGTTCACGAGCTGGAATTACTATTTTTGCTTTAGATAAAAATACAGTTGAAGAAGTTAATGTCCATGAAAGTGAAAAAGACCTCGTAATAAAAGATGACAAGTATAGTGCTATTGCCGATTTTGATGTGAAAGCAAATGAACCAATCATAACGTCTGAAATTGTTCAAATGTCCTCAACAGGTGATGTTAAGCTGCAAGACAAATTTGTAACTGAACAGGCTTCGGAATCCATGATAACAACAAAGGCTAAAATTGTATCTACTACCTTCACTCATGATAAAGAAGGAGTTGAAGAATTTTCAGTTATAAAACCTGAATCGATTACTACTTCACTGATACCAAATACTTCTATATCTATTACTGAAACGAAAACGGCTGAATGTGAAGAGAAACTACAGTTGCATAAAGCTCCTGAAAAAATGCAGGCTCAACACTCGTCATCACACCACCTTAAAACTCCAATATCAGAAGAAGTTAATACTACTGAACAAATTGACACTCTTCAAATACATAAAAACATTACAGAAACTGCTTCGGAGCAAAGAGATATACAGAAAGAAATCACAGTGCTACAAACAAATGTAGAAGAACAGCTACAACAACTTTGTGAAAAGGAACCTGCTCGTTCAAACGCTAAAACTAGTTTTATTGGACAAGAATATTTAAATGTAACTGAGACAGTTCCATCTTATACAGAAAATAAGTTAGATACAGATCGGCTTAAGCCAAACTTGTTTGCTACAGTTGATATCAACTCAGGACATAAGGCTGCTGTTGTTTCTGAAGTAAATGCAGACGTCGCCGTATCTAAGTTCGAGGAATTAAAACCTCACTATGATGAAGCACAAATTGCTTCAAATAATTTGAACTATCTTGAAATTGAAGAAAACAAAACCTACGACATGCAAACACCATTACAAAATTATATCGAACCTGACTTAAAATCAATAAGACCTGAATTTATAGCAGTAGAAGACTCGATAAGTGTTACAGAAGTGATACAAAGTGAAAAAGAAAGCCAGTACGAAGAAGCTTCTTCTCCAGAACTTTTCAAAGCTTCATCTGATGTAGTTGCACGACAAGTAGCTATTTCATCTGAAGTAACCTTAGACTCAAGTGTGGGTTATATTGATAGCATCAGAAAAGATGAAAGCAAAATAGCTGAATTCACCTTGGAAAATGTTTTGGAAAAAACAGCAACTATTGGAATTAACGAACTTCAACATAAGTTTAGTTCTGAAACAGACATCAATGAATCAGAAACAGCTTTCGATGATCTCAAAACGACGCCCAGTTCACGAGCTGGAATTACTATTTTTGCTTTAGATAAAAATACAGTTGAAGAAGTTAATGTCCATGAAAGTGAAAAAGACCTCGTAATAAAAGATGACAAGTATAGTGCTATTGCCGATTTTGATGTGAAAGCAAATGAACCAATCATAACGTCTGAAATTGTTCAAATGTCCTCAACAGGTGATGTTAAGCTGCAAGACAAATTTGTAACTGAACAGGCTTCGGAATCCATGATAACAACAAAGGCTAAAATTGTATCTACTACCTTCACTCATGATAAAGAAGGAGTTGAAGAATTTTCAGTTATAAAACCTGAATCGATTACTACTTCACTGATACCAAATACTTCTATATCTATTACTGAAACGAAAACGGCTGAATGTGAAGAGAAACTACAGTTGCATAAAGCTCCTGAAAAAATGCAGGCTCAACACTCGTCATCACACCACCTTAAAACTCCAATATCAGAAGAAGTTAATACCACTGAACAAATTGACACTCTTCAAATACATAAAAACATTACAGAAACTGCTTCGGAGCAAAGAGATATACAGAAAGAAATCACAGTGCTACAAACAAATGTAGAAGAACAGCTACAACAACTTTGTGAAAAGGAACCTGCTCGTTCAAACGCTAAAACTAGTTTTATTGGACAAGAATATTTAAATGTAACTGAGACAGTTCCATCTTATACAGAAAATAAGTTAGATACAGATCGGCTTAAGCCAAACTTGTTTGCTACAGTTGATATCAACTCAGGACATAAGGCTGCTGTTGTTTCTGAAGTAAATGTAGACGTCGCCGTATCTAAGTTCGAGGAATTAAAACCTCACTATGATGATGCACAAATTGCTTCAAATAATTTGAACTATCTTGAAATTGAAGAAAACAAAACCTACGACATGCAAACACCATTACAAAATTATATCGAACCTGACTTAAAATCAATAAGACCTGAATTTATAGCAGTAGAAGACTCGATAAGTGTTACAGAAGTGATACAAAGCGAAAAAGAAAGCCAGTACGAAGAAGCTTCTTCTCCAGAACTTTTCAAAGCTTCATCTGATGTAGTTGCACGACAAGTAGCTATTTCATCTGAAGTAACCTTAGACTCAAGTGTGGGTTATACTGATAGCATCAGAAAAGATGAAAGCAAAATAGCTCATATTGACAATGTTCCGTTCAAGGAACTTATTGTTTCAACAACAGATTTTAACGAAAAAGAGTCTAAATTTCAAGAAAAGGCACCACCTAACACAGCATTAGCTTCTTTAAATATAGATTCCAACCAAGCAGTTATTATTGAAGAGAATAGTTCGGTAATTGAATCAAAACCCATAGAATCTGTAATTCAAATACAACAAGTAAAAGCAAATGTAGGTTCTACTATTTTGGAAGCGGTTTCTCGACAAGAGGTATTTATTCATTCCTCCGAAGATGATTTAGCAATAAAAACTTTAAGCCATGAAAAACCAACAGTATCGTATACAGGTTTACAAGCTCCTGAATATGACCAACGTACTATTGTTGAAAGTGAGGATATATTTAATGAAACTGTATTACCCGATGGACAAAAAGCAGTTTTATCTGTAACTGGTCATTACGGTTTGGAAACTACAGAAGTTTTGCCTCAATCTGATACTTTGAAAGAAACGGAAAAAGATATTGCTGATTTCAAACAAGCTTTGACTAAACTTGATGAAATTTATGGTAAAACTGCCAATACTGAAGAAGTCATCACCAGTCAGAACAGCGAAGCCTTTGAAAAAGATGATAATATAACATTACAAAAATCTTATGTAACATCCGTTGCTACTACTACTTTTGAACAGTTCGAAATTATTCCAGGTGAAAAAGAAAGTTCTTTAAAAGAACAAATTCCAGTAAAATCTCAAGTTACACAAAACTTTACTGAAATTGAAACCGTGTTAACAAGCTGTGTAGAAGTGATAGATAAAGAAAATTCTTTTGAAAAATCTACAGATTTGCCGCGTTATGATGCTTCAGTTGCCTTTGTTCCACTTATTAGTACCATAGATACAGAAATAATAACGACTGGAAACGTTGATGCATTTGTTGAAAAACCTGTAAAGAGTTCTAAAGCTTTAGTAACTCAAGATGATCTCAAAAAACATTTGGAAGGTTATGAAGTTTTACATAGTGAAAAGGAAACAGACTTGACTAATCTTCAAAAAGATTTGCGTAATGCATCAACTCAAATAATTGAAATATCAGCAAAACAAGTGCTTGAAGTCCAAGCTATGGAAAACGAGAATGTTCTACCGAAAGATTCTGAAACAAATGTAGCACAAGCTCATCCTTTGGTCAATGAACAGCAGTCCTTATTAAAAACTGAAACATTTATTAATCAAGATGCTGTAGAATTTACCGAGAGTAACATAAATGTTTTAACAGCGCTTGAAACGCATGGGCTGCAGGAAGCTGTTTCCCAACTTGAGCCATTCATCGGAGAAGTTGAAAATATATTCAAAAGTGAAGCACCCACTCATAAACAGTCAAAGCCTAACGTCGAGGAACAAAAATCTGTGGGCGTAACTGAAGTTGTTACAAATGAATCTGAAACAAAATTTACTGATAAACCCATTCTTAAGACAGAATATTTAAGGGCTTCTTTACAAAGTGAAAACTATGTTAACGTAACCGAAATAATGTCATCAGAAAAAGAAGACTATTTAAAAACAAAAGATGTAATTCCTGAACCCAAAAACATTGAACCGACTACCGATGCCCTGATAAAGACTGGAATAAATATCAATGAAACCGTAGTAGGTGAAGGAGAGGGAATACTTTTAAACAAAGAATACAAACTAATATCACTTGATGTGAGTTTACAACCAGTAGATTACATAAATGTATCCGAAAATATTTTAGCAGAAAAAGAGGAAGATTTGCATAAAACTAGCATACCAAAAGCGGTAAAAGGCGATATTCACGTAGATACATTGAAACACATTAGTATTGAAGTATGTGAAACATCAGAACACGAAAATAAATTGTCAAACATTGAGACAGTCAAAGAAGAAAAAAGTGATTTTTCGTTCGAACCTAACAAACCACTGCAAGTAACAAATGTAGAAGCAGAAGAAACACACGAAGAACTGATTTCAAGTGAGGTGTCACTGGGTCAAAATATATCACAACAAGTATTAGAATTAAAACCATTTGAACAAACTGAAGTAACTGTCTCAGAAAATATCGTAGACTTGACAGAGACCAAACACGATAAGAAATTCATACATCTTACACCTGTAGAAATACAGATAGCCAGTCAAAGCGATGTTTTTGTTCACGAAAAGGAAGAAAATGCGACCTACGATGCGCTCAAAAGAAAAGAAAATGCTAAAGTAATTATGACGACTACGGAGGCATTATCCGTGCAAGAAGTGTTTAAAGAAGATTTACAGGATAGCTTTACTACAACTCCAGGTAAACACGTTAAAGCAGATGCGTCACTGTCACATTTATCATACTTGCAATGCTCTGAAAACGTAGCAGAAACTCACACAGATGAATTTGAAACACCAACAGTACAAACAGAAATCCCTAAAATGACACAAACAATCATAACACCCCTAATTATTATGAACAAAGAAACACTACAGCATGAAACAGAACTTAAAATTGAAGAACTGCAGCCTAGAGAATTAACAAAAGGCATTACGATAACGAATGAAATAACGGTCACTGAAGAATTTATAGACAAACAAACTTTGCCATTTGCTGAAAAGCAACCAGCATACTTGAAAAGTATCGTTAAGGAGACAAAAGAAAACAGACAAAACACAGTCTTTCAATCTGAAGTACAAATAAAAGGTAAGAATATAAAAATAAAAAAGAAAGACAAACAAACGATTAAAAATAACAATTATTTTATTTCATGGTTTTAAAATTTTAATTTTTTTTTTTAATGTCTTCAGTTTTGTAAGAAAATACCAATTTCATGCACTCTCGAGATTCATTGAATAGATTCGAAAATCCTCATTAGATCCTTTTTTTTATCAAAATGGGACAACTTTTATAATAGTCTCCTTTCCAAGTTTGTGAACCAATTTTAAAATCAATAAAATTGATTCATAAACGAAGAGCACAAACATAAATAAACAACGTATTATCGATTTAAGAATACTCCTTATTTTAAATTGGGAAATAGTGAATTAAAGGCTTTTATTCAACCATTTTAAACTCACCTGATTTTTTTAAACAAATGAATAAGTACGAAACAATACACACAAAATAATTATTGTACTTTCAGAACACACTGATAAATCCTACATGTCACCTAAATCATCCGACGTCGAAGAAACAGAAGAAATAATTACAAAATTTGTGCAAGCCCCTGGTAATGCGGAACCTATCCAAGTAAAAACTAAAAGAACTATTCTGAGAAAAAAGAAGAGACAGCAAACCAATTTTGATGAAGAAGGTGACGTTGTTATTGAAGAAACATTAGAAGTAGACGATACAGACAAAAAACAAAAGGAAATACCTCATAGTGTAGAAATTGAAGAGTATGTAGGTGATGACATAGTACTATCTCACGACACAGATAAAAGCACGATTGAAATGCCAGATGAGTATCTATATATACCTAAAATGACAAACAAATTTGAAATTGAAGAAATTAATGATGAAGTCATTGAAGATAAGCAAGAAAAATCATCAAAGGTCATCGAAGAAGAACCAGAACAAGTTGAAGTCAGGGAAATATATTCTGACACTGGCGAAGTCAAAACCACCAAAAAGACTAACAGAGTTATCAAGAAGAAAAAGGGCCTGAAAGAAGAAGTCACTGAAATCACGACAGTGCAGAAGGACGACGAAGCTCCAATTACTACGGTGACTGTTTCCGAAGACAAGACTCCTGAAGAAACAGAACCAGTTGAAATTGTTGAACTTCCTGAAGAAACAACAGTCGAAGAGACGGAGACTCCTGAGGGTAAGCCAAAGCATAAGAAAATCACTAAGCGTATCATCAAGAAGAAGGTTGGTCCCAAAATCGAAACCACTGAGATCACTACAGAACAGGACGATGACAAAGCACCTACCGTACACATACACACTTCAGAAGTATATACTGACGACACAACCATACCTCTTTCAGACTTACACAAGCCAGACAGAGCTAAGGTTATACAGGAAGAACCCGAGCAGGTTCAAATCACGCAAGTGAAATCTGACACTGGTGAAGTCAAGACCATCAAAACGACTAAGCGTGTTATCAAGAGGAAGAAGGGCCCGAAGGAAGAAGTCACTGAAATCACGACAGTGCAGAAGGACGACGAAGCTCCAATTACTACAGTGACCGTTTCCGAAGACAAGACTCTTGAAGAAACAGAACCAGTTGAAATTGTTGAACTTCCTGAAGAAACAACAGTCGAAGAGACGGAGACTCCTGAGGGTAAGCCAAAGCATAAGAAAATCACTAAGCGTATCATCAAGAAGAAGGTTGGTCCCAAAATCGAAACCACTGAGATCACTACAGAACAGGATGATGACAAAGCACCTACCGTACACATACACACTTCAGAAGAATACACTGACGACACAACCATACCTCTTTCAGACTTACACAAGCCAGACAGAGCTAAGGTTATCCAGGAAGAACCCGAGCAGGTTCAAATCACGCAAGTGAAATCTGACACTGGTGAAGTCAAGACCATCAAAACGACTAAGCGTGTTATCAAGAGGAAGAAGGGCCCGAAGAAAGAAGTCACTGAAATCACGACAGTGCAGAAAGACGACGAGTCTCCAATTACAACGGTGACCGTAACCGAAGACAAGACTCCTGTAGTAACAGAACCAGTTAAAATTTATGAATTTCCTGAAGAAACAACAGTCGAAGAAACGGAGACTCCTGAGGGTAAGCCAAAGCATAAGAAAATCACTAAGCGTATCATCAAGAAAAAGGTAGGTCCCAAAATCGAAACCACTGAAATTACTACAGAACAGGACGATGACAAAGCACCTACAGTACACATACACACTTCAGAAGAATACACTGACGACACAACCATACCTCTTTCAGACTTACACAAGCCAGACAGAGCTAAGGTTATCCAGGAAGAACCCGAGCAGGTTCAAATCACGCAAGTGAAATCTGACACTGGTGAAGTCAAGACCATCAAAACGACTAAGCGTGTTATCAAGAGGAAGAAGGGCCCGAAGGAAGAAGTCACTGAAATCACGACAGTGCAGAAGGACGACGAAGCTCCAATTACTACGGTGACCGTTTCCGAAGACAAGACTCTTGAAGAAACAGAACCAGTTGAAATTGTTGAACTTCCTGAAGAAACAACAGTCGAAGAGACGGAGACTCATGAGGGTAAGCCAAAGCATAAGAAAATCACTAAGCGTATCATCAAGAAGAAGGTTGGTCCCAAAATCGAAACCACTGAAATAACTACAGAACAGGACGATGACAAAGCACCTACAGTACACATACACACTTCAGAAGAATACACTGACGACACAACCATACCTCTTTCAGACTTACACAAGCTAGACAGAGCTAAGGTTATCCAGGAAGAACCCGAGCAGGTTCAAATCACGCAAGTGAAATCTGACACTGGTGAAGTCAAGACCATCAAAACGACTAAGCGTGTTATCAAGAGGAAGAAGGGCCCGAAGGAAGAAGTCACTGAAATCACGACAGTGCAGAAAGACGACGAAGCTCCAATTACTACGGTGACCGTTTCCGAAGACAAGACTCTTGAAGAAACAGAACCAGTTGAAATTGTTGAACTTCCTGAAGAAACAACAGTCGAAGAGACGGAGACTCCTGAGGGTAAGCCAAAGCATAAGAAAATCACTAAACGTATCATCAAGAAGAAGGTTGGTCCCAAAATCGAAACCACTGAGATCACTACAGAACAGGACGATGACAAAGCACCTACCGTACACATACACACTTCAGAAGAATACACTGACGACACAACCATACCTCTTTCAGACTTACACACGCCAGACAGAGCTAAGGTTATCCAGGAAGAACCCGAGCAGGTTCAAATCACGCAAGTGAAATCTGACACTGGTGAAGTCAAGACCATCAAAACGACAAAACGAGTCATTAAGAAGAAAAAGGGCCCGAAGGAAGAAATCACTGAAATCACGACGGTACAAAAAGACGACGAAGCTCCAATAACTACGGTGACCGTTTCCGAAGACAAGACTTCTGAAGAAACAGAACCAGTTGAAATTGTTGAACTTCCAGAAGAAACAACAGTCGAAGAAACGAAGACTCCTGAGGGTAAGCCAAAGCATAAGAAAATCACTAAGCGTATCATCAAGAAAAAGGTAGGTCCCAAAATCGAAACCACTGAAATTACTACAGAACAGGACGATGACAAAGCACCTACAGTACACATACACACTTCAGAAGAATACACTGACGACACAACCATACCTCTTTCAGACTTACACAAGCCAGACAGAGCTAAGGTTATCCAGGAAGAACCCGAGCAGGTTCAAATCACGCAAGTGAAATCTGACACTGGTGAAGTCAAGACCATCAAAACGACTAAGCGTGTTATCAAGAGGAAGAAGGGCCCGAAGGAAGAAGTCACTGAAATCACGACAGTGCAGAAGGACGACGAAGCTCCAATTACTACGGTGACCGTTTCCGAAGACAAGACTCTTGAAGAAACAGAACCAGTTGAAATTGTTGAACTTCCTGAAGAAACAACAGTCGAAGAGACGGAGACTCATGAGGGTAAGCCAAAGCATAAGAAAATCACTAAGCGTATCATCAAGAAGAAGGTTGGTCCCAAAATCGAAACCACTGAAATAACTACAGAACAGGACGATGACAAAGCACCTACAGTACACATACACACCTCAGAGGAATACACTGATGACACAACCACACCTCTTTCAGACTTACACAAGCCAGACAGAGCTAAGGTTATCCAGGAAGAACCCGAGCAGGTTCAAATCACGCAAGTGAAATCTGACACTGGTGAAGTCAAGACCATCAAAACGACTAAGCGTGTTTTCAAGAGGAAGAAGGGCCCGAAGGAAGAAGTCACTGAAATCACGACAGTGCAGAAGGACGACGAAGCTCCAATTACTACGGTGACCGTATCCGAAGACAAGACTCCTGAAGAAACAGAACCAGTTGAAATTGTTGAACTTCCTGAAGAAACAACAGTCGAAGAAACGGAGACTCCTGAGGGTAAGCCAAAGCATAAGAAAATCACTAAGCGTATCATCAAGAAGAAGGTAGGTCCCAAAATCGAAACCACTGAAATTACTACAGAACAGGAGGATGACAAAGCACCTACCGTACACATACACACTTCAGAGGAATACACTGACGACACCACCACACCTCTTTTAGACTTACACAAGCCTGACAAAGCTAAGGTTATCCAGGAAGAACCCGAGCAGGTTCAAATCACGCAAGTGAAATCTGACACTGGTGAAGTCAAGACCATCAAAACGACTAAGCGTGTTATCAAGAGGAAGAAGGGCCCGAAGGAAGAAGTCACTGAAATCACGACAGTGCAGAAAGACGACGATGCACCAATTACTACGGTGACCGTTTCCGAAGACAAGACTCTTGAAGAAACAGAACCAGTTGAAATTGTTGAACTTCCTGAAGAAACAACAGTCGAAGAGACGGAGACTCATGAGGGTAAGCCAAAGCATAAGAAAATCACTAAGCGTATCATCAAGAAGAGGGTAGGTCCCAAAATCGAAACCACTGAAATTACTACAGAACAGGACAATGACAAAGCACCTACAGTACACATACACACTTCAGAAGAATACACTGACGACCGTACCACACCTCTTTCAGACTTACACAAACCTGACAGAGCTAAGGTTATCCAGGAAGAACCCGAGCAGGTTCAAATAACGCAAGTGAAATCTGACACTGGTGAAGTCAAGACCATCAAAACGACTAAGCGTGTTATCAAGAGGAAGAAGGGCCCGAAGGAAGAAGTCACTGAAATCACGACAGTGCAGAAGGACGACGAAGCTCCAATTACTACGGTGACCGTTACCGAAGACAAGACTCCTGAGGAAACAGAACCAGTTGAAGTTGTTGAATTTCCTGAAAAATCAACAGTCGAAGAAACGGAAACTCCTGAGGGTAAGCCAAAGCATAAGAAAATCATTAAGCGTATCATCAAGAAGAAGGTTGGTCCCAAAATCGAAACCACTGAAATAACTACAGAACAGGACGATGACAAAGCACCTACAGTACACATACACACTTCAGAGGAATACACTGACGACACCACCACACCTCTTTTAGACTTACACAAGCCAGACAAAGCTAAGGTTATCCAGGAAGAACCCGAGCAGGTTCAAATCACGCAAGTGAAATCTGACACTGGTGAAGTCAAGACCATCAAAACGACAAAACGAGTCATTAAGAAGAAAAAGGGCCCGAAGGAAGAAATCACTGAAATCACGACGGTACAAAAAGACGACGAAGCTCCAATAACTACGGTGACCGTTTCCGAAGACAAGACTCTTGAAGAAACAGAACCAGTTGAAATTGTTGAACTTCCTGAAGAAACAACAGTCGAAGAGACGGAGACTCATGAGGGTAAGCCAAAGCATAAGAAAATCACTAAGCATATCATCAAGAAGAAGGTAGGTCCCAAAATCGAAACCACTGAAATTACTACAGAACAGGACGATGACAAAGCACCTAAAGTACACATACACACTTCAGAAGAATACACTGACGACCGTACCACACCTCTTGCAGACTTACACAAACCTGACAGAGCTAAGGTTATCCAGGAAGAACCCGAGCAGGTTCAAATCACGCATGTGAAATCTGACACTAGTGAAGTCAAGACCATCAAAACGACTAAGCGTGTTATCAAGAGGAAGAAGGGCCCGAAGGAAGAAGTCACTGAAATCACGACAGTGCAGAAGGACGACGAAGCTCCAATTACTACGGTGACCGTTTCCGAAGACAAGACTCTTGAAGAAACAGAACCAGTTGAAATTGTTGAACTTCCTGAAGAAACAACAGTCGAAGAGACGGAGACTCCTGAGGGTAAGCCAAAGCATAAGAAAATCACTAAGCGTATCATCAAGAAGAAGGTAGGTCCCAAAATTGAAACCACTGAAATTACTACAGAACAGGACGATGACAAAGCACCTACAGTACACATACACACCTCAGAGGAATACACTGATGACACAACCTCACCCCTTTCAGACTTACACAAGCCAGACAGAGCAAAAGTTATCCAGGAAGAACCCGAGCAGGTTCAAATCACGCAAGTGAAATCTGACACTGGTGAAGTCAAGACCATCAAAACGACTAAGCGTGTTATCAAGAGGAAGAAGGGCCCGAAGGAAGAAGTCACTGAAATCACGACAGTGCAGAAAGACGACGAAGCACCAATTACTACGGTGACCGTTTCCGAAGACAAGACTCCTGAAGAAACAGAACCAGTTGAAATTGTTGAACTTCCTGAAGAAACAACAGTCGAAGAGACGAAGACTCTTGAGGGTAAGCCAAAGCATAAGAAAATCACTAAGCGTATCATCAAGAAGAAGGTAGGTCCCAAAATCGAAACCACTGAAATTACTACAGAACAGGACGATGACAAAGCACCTACAGTACACATACAAACCTCAGAGGAATACACTGACGACACCACCACACCTCTTTTAGACTTACACAAGCCAGACAGAGCTAAGGTTATCCAGGAAGAACCCGAGCAGGTTCAAATCACGCAAGTGAAATCTGACACTGGTGAAGTCAAGACCATCAAAACGACTAAGCGTGTTTTCAAGAGGAAGAAGGGCCCGAAGGAAGAAGTCACTGAAATCACGACAGTGCAGAAGGACGATGAAGCACCAATTACTACGGTGACCGTTTCCGAAGACAAGACTCCTGAAGAAACAGAACCAGTTGAAATTGTTGAACTTCCTGAAGAAACAACAGTCGAAGAAACGGAGACTCCTGAGGGTAAGCCAAAGCATAAGAAAATCACTAAGCGTATCATCAAGAAGAAGGTAGGTCCCAAAATCGAAACCACTGAAATCACTACAGAACAGGACGATGACAAAGCACCTACAGTACACATACACACCTCAGAGGAATACACTGATGACACAACCACACCTCTTTCAGACTTACACAAGCCAGACAGAGCTAAGGTTATCCAGGAAGAACCCGAGCAAATTCAAATTACGCAAGTGAAATCTGACACTGGTGAAGTCAAGACCATCAAAACGACTAAGCGTGTTTTCAAGAGGAAGAAGGGCCCGAAGGAAGAAGTCACTGAAATCACGACAGTGCAGAAGGACGACGAAGCTCCAATTACTACGGTGACCGTTTCCGAAGACAAAACTCCTAAAGAAACAGAACCAGTTGAAATTGTTGAACTTCCTGAAGAAACAACAGTCGAAGAAACGGAGACTCCTGAGGGTAAGCCAAAGCATAAGAAAATCACTAAGCGTATCATCAAGAAGAAGGTAGGTCCCAAAATCGAAACCACTGAAATCACTACAGAACAGGACGATGACAAAGCACCTACAGTACACATACACACCTCAGAGGAATACACTGATGACACAACCACACCTCTTTCAGACTTACACAAGCCAGACAGAGCTAAGGTTATCCAGGAAGAACCCGAGCAAGTTCAAATTACGCAAGTGAAATCTGACACTGGTGAAGTCAAGACCATCAAAACGACTAAGCGTGTTTTCAAGAGGAAGAAGGGCCCGAAGGAAGAAGTCACTGAAATCACGACAGTGCAGAAGGACGACGAAGCTCCAATTACTACGGTGACCGTTTCCGAAGACAAAACTCCTAAAGAAACAGAACCAGTTGAAATTGTTGAACTTCCTGAAGAAACAACAGTCGAAGAAACGGAGACTCCTGAGGGTAAGCCAAAGCATAAGAAAATCACTAAGCGTATCATCAAGAAGAAGGTAGGTCCCAAAATCGAAACCACTGAAATTACTACAGAACAGGACGATGACAAAGCACCTACAGTACACATACACACCTCAGAGGAATACACTGATGACACAACCTCACCCCTTTCAGACTTACACAAGCCAGACAGAGCAAAAGTTATCCAGGAAGAACCCGAGCAGGTTCAAATCACGCAAGTGAAATCTGACACTGGTGAAGTCAAGACCATCAAAACGACTAAGCGTGTTATCAAGAGGAAGAAGGGCCCGAAGGAAGAAGTCACTGAAATCACGACAGTGCAGAAAGACGACGAAGCACCAATTACTACGGTGACCGTTTCCGAAGACAAGACTCCTGAAGAAACAGAACCAGTTGAAATTGTTGAACTTCCTGAAGAAACAACAGTCGAAGAAACGGAGACTCCTGAGAGTAAGCCAAAGCATAAGAAAATCACTAAGCGTATCATCAAGAAGAAGGTAGGTCCCAAAATCGAAACCACTGAAATTACTACAGAACAGGACGATGACAAAGCACCTACAGTACACATACAAACCTCAGAGGAATACACTGACGACACCACCACACCTCTTTTAGACTTACACAAGCCAGACAGAGCTAAGGTTATCCAGGAAGAACCCGAGCAGGTTCAAATCACGCAAGTGAAATCTGACACTGGTGAAGTCAAGACCATCAAAACGACTAAGCGTGTTTTCAAGAGGAAGAAGGGCCCGAAGGAAGAAGTCACTGAAATCACGACAGTGCAGAAGGACGATGAAGCACCAATTACTACGGTGACCGTTTCCGAAGACAAGACTCCTGAAGAAACAGAACCAGTTGAAATTGTTGAACTTCCTGAAGAAACAACAGTCGAAGAAACGGAGACTCCTGAGGGTAAGCCAAAGCATAAGAAAATCACTAAGCGTATCATCAAGAAGAAGGTAGGTCCCAAAATCGAAACCACTGAAATCACTACAGAACAGGACGATGACAAAGCACCTACAGTACACATACACACCTCAGAGGAATACACTGATGACACAACCACACCTCTTTCAGACTTACACAAGCCAGACAGAGCTAAGGTTATCCAGGAAGAACCCGAGCAAGTTCAAATTACGCAAGTGAAATCTGACACTGGTGAAGTCAAGACCATCAAAACGACTAAGCGTGTTTTCAAGAGGAAGAAGGGCCCGAAGGAAGAAGTCACTGAAATCACGACAGTGCAGAAGGACGACGAAGCTCCAATTACTACGGTGACCGTTTCCGAAGACAAAACTCCTAAAGAAACAGAACCAGTTGAAATTGTTGAACTTCCTGAAGAAACAACAGTCGAAGAAACGGAGACTCCTGAGGGTAAGCCAAAGCATAAGAAAATCACTAAGCGTATCATCAAGAAGAAGGTAGGTCCCAAAATCGAAACCACTGAAATCACTACAGAACAGGACGATGACAAAGCACCTACAGTACACATACACACCTCAGAGGAATACACTGATGACACAACCACACCTCTTTCAGACTTACACAAGCCAGACAGAGCTAAGGTTATCCAGGAAGAACCCGAGCAAGTTCAAATTACGCAAGTGAAATCTGACACTGGTGAAGTCAAGACCATCAAAACGACTAAGCGTGTTTTCAAGAGGAAGAAGGGCCCGAAGGAAGAAGTCACTGAAATCACGACAGTGCAGAAGGACGACGAAGCTCCAATTACTACGGTGACCGTTTCCGATGACAAGACTCCTGAAGAAATAGAACCAGTTGAAATTGTTGAACTTCCTGACGAAACAACAGTCGAAGAAACGGAGACTTTTGAGGGTAAGCCAAAGCATGAAAAAATCACTAAGCGTATCATCAAGAAGAAGGTAGGTCCCAAAATCGAAACCACTGAAATCACTACAGAACAGGACGATGACAAAGCACCTACAGTACACATACACACCTCAGAGGAATACACTGATGACACAACCACACCTCTTTCAGACTTACACAAGCTAGATAAGGCAAAGGTTATCGAAGAAGAACCCGAGCAGGTTCAGGTTACGCAAGTACGCACTGATACTGGTGATGTCGAGACCATCAAAACGACTAAGCGTGTTATCAAGAGGAAGAAGGGCCCGAAGGAAGAAGTCACTGAAATCACGACAGTGCAGAAGGACGGCGAGTCTCCAATTACAACGGTGACCGTTACCGATGACAAGACTCCTGAAGAAACAGAACCACTTGAAATTGTTGAATTTCCTGAAGAAACAACAGTCGAAGAAACGGAAACTCCTGAGGGTAAGCCAAAGCATAAGAAAATCACTAAGCGTATCATCAAGAAGAAAGTAGGTCCCAAAATCGAAACCACTGAAATCACTACAGAACAGGACGATGACAAAGCACCTACAGTACACATTCACACCTCAGAGAAATACACTGACGACACAACCACACCCCTTTTAGACTTACACAAGCCAGACAGAGCTAAGGTTATCCAGGAAGAACCCGAGCAGGTTCAAATTACGCAAGTGAAATCTGACACTGGTGAAGTCAAGACCATCAAAACGACTAAGCGTGTTATCAAGAGGAAGAAGGGCCCGAAGGAAGAAGTCACTGAAATCACGACGGTGCAGAAGGACGATGAAGCACCAATTACTACGGTGACCGTTTCCGAAGACAAGACTCCTGAAGAAACAGAACCAGTTGAAATTGTTGAACTTCCTGAAGAAACAACAGTCGAAGAAACGGAGACTCCTGAGGGTAAGCCAAAGCATAAGAAAATCACTAAGCGTATCATCAAGAAGAAGGTAGGTCCCAAAATCGAAACCACTGAAATCACTACAGAACAGGACGATGACAAAGCACCTACAGTACACATACACACCTCAGAGGAATACACTGATGACACAACCACACCTCTTTTAGACTTACACAAGCCAGACAGAGCTAAGGTTATCCAGGAAGAACCCGAGCAGGTTCAAATCACGCAAGTGAAATCTGACACTGGTGAAGTCAAGACCATCAAAACGACTAAGCGTGTTATCAAGAGGAAGAAGGGCCCGAAGGAAGAAGTCACTGAAATCACGACAGTGCAGAAGGACGACGAAGCTCCAATTACTACGGTGACCGTTTTCCAAGACAAGGCTACCGAAGAAACAGAACCATTTGAAATTGTTGAACTTCCTGAAGAAACAACAGTCGAAGAGACGAAGACTCCTGAGGGTAAGCCAAAGCATAAGAAAATCACTAAGCGTATCATCAAGAAGAAGGTAGGTCCCAAAATCGAAACCACTGAAATCACTACAGAACAGGACGATGACAAAGCACCTACAGTACACATACACACCTCAGAGGAATACACTGATGACACAACCACACCTCTTTCAGACTTACACAAGCCAGACAAGGCCAAGGTTATCGAAGAAGAACCGGAGCAGGTACAGGTTACGCAAGTACGCACTGATACTGGTGATGTCGAGACCATCAAAACGACTAAGCGTGTTATCAAGAGGAAGAAGGGCCCGAAGGAAGAAGTCACTGAAATCACGACAGTGCAGAAGGACGATGAAGCACCAATTACTACGGTGACCGTTTCCAAAGACAAGACTCCTAAAGAAACAAAACCAGTTGAAATTGTTGAATTTCCTGAAGAAACAACAGTCGAAGAAACGGAAACTCCTGAGGGTAAGCCAAAGCATAAGAAAATCACTAAGCGTATCATCAAGAAGAAGGTAGGTCCAAAAGTCGAAACCACTGAAATCACTACAGAACAAGATGACGACAAAACACCCATTGTACACATTTACACCACACATGAATACACAGACGACACAACCACACCTCTTTCAGACTTACACAAGCTAGATAAGGCAAAGGTTATCGAAGAAGAACCCGAGCAGGTTCAGGTTACGCAAGTACGCACTGATACTGGTGATGTCGAGACCATCAAAACGACTAAGCGTGTTATCAAGAGGAAGAAGGGCCCGAAGGAAGAAGTCACTGAAATCACGACAGTGCAGAAGGACGGCGAGTCTCCAATTACAACGGTGACCGTTACCGATGACAAGACTCCTGAAGAAACAGAACCAGTTGAAGTTGTTGAATTTCCTGAGGAAACAACAGTCGAAGAAACGGAAACTCCTGAGGGTAAGCCAAAGCATAAGAAAATCACTAAGCGTATCATCAAGAAGAAAGTAGGTCCAAAAGTCGAAACCACTGAAATCACTACAGAACAAGATGACGACAAAACACCCATTGTACACATACACACCATACATGAATACACAGACGACACAGCCACACCACTTTCAGACTTACACAAGCCAGACAAGGCAAAGGTTATCGAAGAAGAACCCGAGCATGTACAGGTTACGCAAGTACGAACTGATACTGGTGATGTCGAGACCATCAAAACGACTAAGCGTGTTATCAAGAGGAAGAAGGGCCCGAAGGAAGAAGTCACTGAAATCATGACAGTGCAGAAGGACGATGAAGCACCAATTACAACGGTGACCGTTTCCGAAGACAAGACTCCTGAAGAAACAGAACCAGTTGAAATTGTTGAACTTCCTGAAGAAACAACAGTCGTAAAGACGGAAACTCCTGAGGGTAAGCCAAAGCATAAGGAAATCACTAAGCGTATCATCAAGAAGAAGGTAGGTCCAAAAGTCGAAACCACTGAAATCACTACAGAACAAGATGACGACAAAACACCCATTGTACACATACACACCACACATGAATACACAGACGACACAACCACACCTCTTTCAGACTTACACAAGCCAGACAAGGCCAAGGTTATCGAAGAAGAACCGGAGCAGGTACAGGTTACGCAAGTACGCACTGATACTGGTGATGTCGAGACCATCAAAACGACTAAGCGTGTTATCAAGAGGAAGAAGGGCCCGAAGGAAGAAGTCACTGAAATCACGACAGTGCAGAAGGACGATGAAGCACCAATTACTACGGTGACCGTTTCCGATGACAAGACTCCTGAAGAAACAGAACCAGTTGAAATTGTTGAACTTCCTGAAGAAACAACAGTCGAAGAAACGGAAACTCCTGAGGGTAAGCCAAAGCATAAGAAAATCACTAAGCGTATCATCAAGAAGAAGGTAGGTCCCAAAATCGAAACCACTGAAATCACTACAGAACAAGACGATGACAAAGCACCTACAGTACACATACACACCTCAGAGGAATACACTGATGACACAACCACACCTCTTTTAGACTTACACAAGCCAGACAGAGCTAAGGTTATCCAGGAAGAACCCGAGCAGGTTCAAATCACGCAAGTGAAATCTGACACTGGTGAAGTCAAGACCATCAAAACGACTAAGCGTGTTATCAAGAGGAAGAAGGGCCCGAAGGAAGAAGTCACTGAAATCACGACAGTGCAGAAGGACGACGAAGCTCCAATTACTACGGTGACCGTTTTCAAAGACAAGGCTACTGAAGAAACAGAACCAGTTGAAATTGTTGAACTTCCTGAAGAAACAACAGTCGAAGAGACGAGGACTCCTGAGGGTAAGCCAAAGCATAAGAAAATCACTAAGCGTATCATCAAGAAGAAGGTAGGTCCCAAAATCGAAACCACTGAAATAACTACAGAACAGGACGATGACAAAGCACCTACAGTACACATACACACCTCAGAGGAATACACTGATGACACAACCACACCTCTTTCAGACTTACACAAGCCAGACAAGGCCAAGGTTATCGAAGAAGAACCGGAGCAGGTACAGGTTACGCAAGTACGCACTGATACTGGTGATGTCGAGACCATCAAAACGACTAAGCGTGTTATCAAGAGGAAGAAGGGCCCGAAGGAAGAAGTCACTGAAATCACGACAGTGCAGAAGGACGATGAAGCACCAATTACTACGGTGACCGTTTCCAAAGACAAGACTCCTAAAGAAACAAAACCAGTTGAAATTGTTGAATTTCCTGAAGAAACAACAGTCGAAGAAACGGAAACTCCTGAGGGTAAGCCAAAGCATAAGAAAATCACTAAGCGTATCATCAAGAAGAAGGTAGGTCCAAAAGTCGAAACCACTGAAATCACTACAGAACAAGATGACGACAAAACACCCATTGTACACATTCACACCACACATGAATACACAGACGCCACAACCACACCTCTTTCAGACTTACACAAGCTAGATAAGGCAAAGGTTATCGAAGAAGAACCCGAGCAGGTTCAGGTTACGCAAGTACGCACTGATACTGGTGATGTCGAGACCATCAAAACGACTAAGCGTGTTATCAAGAGGAAGAAGGGCCCGAAGGAAGAAGTCACTGAAATCACGACAGTGCAGAAGGACGACGAAGCTCCAATTACAACGGTGACCGTTACCGATGACAAGACTCCTGAAGAAACAGAACCAGTTGAAGTTGTTGAATTTCCTGAAGAAACAACAGTCGAAGAAACGGAAACTCCTGAGGGTAAGCCAAAGCATAAGAAAATCACTAAGCGTATCATCAAGAAGAAAGTAGGTCCAAAAGTCGAAACCACTGAAATCACTACAGAACAAGATGACGACAAAACACCCATTGTACACATACACACCATACATGAATACACAGACGACACAGCCACACCACTTTCAGACTTACACAAGCCAGACAAGGCCAAGGTTATCGAAGAAGAACCGGAGCATGTACAGGTTACGCAAGTACGAACTGATACTGGTGATGTCGAGACCATCAAAACGACTAAGCGTGTTATCAAGAGGAAGAAGGGCCCGAAGGAAGAAGTCACTGAAATCACGACAGTGCAGAAGGACGATGAAGCACCAATTACAACGGTGACCGTTTCCGAAGACAAGACTCCTGAAGAAACAGAACCAGTTGAAATTGTTGAACTTCCTGAAGAAACAACAGTCGTAGAGACGGAAACTCCTGAGGGTAAGCCAAAGCATAAGAAAATCACTAAGCGTATCATCAAGAAGAAAGTAGGTCCAAAAGTCGAAACCACTGAAATCACTACAGAACAAGATGACGACAAAACACCCATTGTACACATACACACCACACATGAATACACAGACGACACAACCACACCTCTTTCAGACTTACACAAGCCAGACAAGGCCAAGGTTATCGAAGAAGAACCGGAGCAGGTACAGGTTACGCAAGTACGCACTGATACTGGTGATGTCGAGACCATCAAAACGACTAAGCGTGTTATCAAGAGGAAGAAGGGCCCGAAGGAAGAAGTCACTGAAATCACGACAGTGCAGAAGGACGATGAAGCACCAATTACTACGGTGACCGTTTCCGATGACAAGACTCCTGAAGAAACAGAACCAGTTGAAATTGTTGAACTTCCTGAAGAAACAACAGTCGAAGAAACGGAAACTCCTGAGGGTAAGCCAAAGCATAAGAAAATCACTAAGCGTATCATCAAGAAGAAAGTAGGTCCAAAAGTCGAAACCACTGAAATCACTACAGAACAAGATGACGACAAAACACCCATTGTACACATACACACCATACATGAATACACAGACGACACAGCCACACCACTTTCAGACTTACACAAGCCAGACAAGGCAAAGGTTATCGAAGAAGAACCCGAGCATGTACAGGTTACGCAAGTACGAACTGATACTGGTGATGTCGAGACCATCAAAACGACTAAGCGTGTTATCAAGAGGAAGAAGGGCCCGAAGGAAGAAGTCACTGAAATCACTACAGTGCAGAAGGACGATGAAGCACCAATTACTACGGTGACCGTTTCCGAAGACAAGACTCCTGAAGAAACAGAACCAGTTGAAATTGTTGAACTTCCTGAAGAAACAACAGTCGTAGAGACGGAAACTCCTGAGGGTAAGCCAAAGCATAAGAAAATCACTAAGCGTATCATCAAGAAGAAGGTAGGTCCAAAAGTCGAAACCACTGAAATCACTACAGAACAAGATGACGACAAAACACCCATTGTACACATTCACACCACACATGAATACACAGACGACACAACCACACCTCTTTCAGACTTACACAAGCCAGACAAGGCCAAGGTTATCGAAGAAGAACCGGAGCAGGTGCAGGTTACGCAAGTACGCACTGATACTGGTGATGTCGAGACCATCAAAACGACTAAGCGTGTTATCAAGAGGAAGAAGGGCCCGAAGGAAGAAGTCACTGAAATCACGACAGTGCAGAAGGACGATGAAGCACCAATTACTACGGTGACCGTAACCGAAGACAACACTCCTAAAAAAACAGAACCAGTTGAAATTGTTGAATTTCCTGAAGAAACAACAGTCGAAGAAACGGAAACTCCTGAGGGTAAGCCAAAGCATAAGAAAATTACTAAGCGTATCATCAAGAAGAAGGTAGGTCCAAAAGTCGAAACCACTGAAATCACTACAGAACAAGATGACGACAAAACACCCATTGTACACATACACACCTCACATGAATACACAGACGACACAACCACACCTCTTTCAGACTTACACAAGCTAGATAAGGCAAACGTTATCAAAGAAGAACCCGAGCAGGTTCAGGTTACGCAAGTACGCACTGATACTGGTGATGTCGAGACCATCAAAACGACTAAGCGTGTTATCAAGAGGAAGAAGGGCCCGAAGGAAGAAGTCACTGAAATCACGACAGTGCAGAAGGACGACGAAGCTCCAATTACAACGGTGACCGTTACCGAAGACAAGACTCCTGAGGAAACAGAACCAGTTGAAGTTGTTGAATTTCCTGAAGAAACAACAGTCGAAGAAACGGAAACTCCTGAGGGTAAGCCAAAGCATAAGAAAATCACTAAGCGTATCATCAAGAAGAAGGTAGGTCCAAAAGTCGAAACCACTGAAATCACTACAGAACAAGATGACGACAAAACACCCATTGTACACATACACACCACACATGAATACACAGACGACACAGCCACACCACTTTCAGACTTACACAAGCCAGACAAGGCAAAGGTTATCGAAGAAGAACCCGAGCAGGTTCAGGTTACGCAAATACGAACTGATACTGGTGATGTCGAGACCATCAAAACGACTAAGCGTGTTATCAAGAGGAAGAAGGGCCCGAAGGAAGAAGTCACTGAAATCACGACAGTGCAGAAGGACGATGAAGCACCAATTACTACGGTGACCGTAACCGAAGACAAGACTCCTAAAGAAACAGAACCAGTTGAAATTGTTGAATTTCCTGAAGAAACAACAGTCGAAGAAACGGAAACTCCTGAGGGTAAGCCAAAGCATAAGAAAATCACTAAGCGTATCATCAAGAAGAAGGTAGGTCCAAAATTCGAAACCACTGAAATCACTACAGACCAAGATGACGACAAAACACCCATTGTACACATACACACCACACATGAATACACAGACGACACAACCACACCTCTTTCAGACTTACACAAGCTAGATAAGGCAAAGGTTATCGAAGAAGAACCCGAGCAGGTACAGGTTACGCAAGTACGAACTGATACTGGTGATGTCGAGACCATCAAAACGACTAAGCGTGTTATCAAGAGGAAGAAGGGCCCGAAGGAAGAAGTCACTGAAATCACGACAGTGCAGAAGGACGGCGAGTCTCCAATTACAAAGGTGACCGTTACCGATGACAAGACTCCTGAAGAAACAGAACCAGTTAAAATTGTTGAACTTCCTGAAGAACCACCAGTCGTAGAGACGGAAACTCCTGAGGGTAAGCCAAAGCATAAGAAAATCACTAAGCGTATCATCAAGAAGAAGGTAGGTCCAAAAGTCGAAACCACTGAAATCACTACAGAACAAGATGACGACAAAACACCCATTGTACACATACACACCACACATGAATACACAGACGACACAACCACACCTCTTTCAGACTTACACAAGCCAGACAAGGCAAAGGTTATCGAAGAAGAACCCGAGCAGGTTCAGGTTACGCAAGTACGAACTGATACTGGTGATGTTAAGACCATCAAAACGATTAAGCGTGTTATCAAGAGGAAGAAGGGCCCGAAGGAAGAAGTCACTGAAATCACGACAGTGCAGAAGGACGGCGAGTCTCCAATTACAACGGTGACCGTTACCGATGACAAGACTCCTGAAGAAACAGAACCAGTTGAAATTGTTGAACTTCCTGAAGAAACAACAGTCGTAGAGACGGAAACTCCTGAGGGTAAGCCAAAGTATAAGAAAATCACTAAGCGTATCATCAAGAAGAAGGGAGGTCCAAAAATCGAAACCACTGAAATCACTACAGAACACGATGACGACAAAACACCCATTGTACACATACACACCACACATGAATACACAGACGACACAACCACACCTCTTTCAGACTTACACAAGCCAGACAAGGCCAAGGTTATCGAAGAAGAACCGGAGCAGGTACAGGTTACGCAAGTACGCACTGATACTGGTGATGTCGAGACCATCAAATCGACTAAGCGTGTTATCAAGAGGAAGAAGGGCCCGAAGGAAGAAGTCACTGAACTCACGACAGTGCAGAAGGACGACGAGGCTCCAATTACAACGGTGACCGTTACCGAAGACAAGACTCCTGAGGAAACAGAACCAGTTGAAGTTGTTGAATTTCCTGAAGAAACAACAGTCGAAGAAACGGAAACTCCTGAGGGTAAGCCAAAGCATAAGAAAATCACTAAGCGTATCATCATGAAGAAGGTAGGTCCAAAAGTCGAAACCACTGAAATCACTTCAGAACAAGATGACGACAAAACACCCATTGTACACATACACACCACACATGAATACACAGACGACACAACCACACCTCTTTCAGACTTACACAAGCTAGATAAGGCCAAGGTTATCGAAGAAGAACCGGAGCAGGCACAGGTTACGCAAGTACGCACTGATACTGGTGATGTCGAGACCATCAAAACGACTAAGCGTGTTATCAAGAGGAAGAAGGGCCCGAAGGAAGAAGTCACTGAAATCACGACAGTGCAGAAGGACGACGAGTCTCCAATTACAACGGTGACCGTTACCGATGACAAGACTCCTGACGAAACAGAACCAGTTGAAATTGTTGAACTTCCTGAAGAAACAACAGTCGTAGAGACGGAAACTCCTGAGGGTAAGCCAAAGCATAAGAAAATCACTAAGCGTATCATCAAGAAGAAGGTAGGTCCAAAAATCGAAACCACTGAAATCACTACAGAACACGATGACGACAAAACACCCATTGTACACATACACACCACACATGAATACACAGACGACACAACCACACCTCTTTCAGACTTACACAAGCCAGACAAGGCCAAGGTTATCGAAGAAGAACCGGAGCAGGTACAGGTTACGCAAGTACGCACTGATACTGGTGATGTCGAGACCATCAAAACGACTAAGCGTGTTATCAAGAGGAAGAAGGGCCCGAAGGAAGAAGTCACTGAAATCACGACAGTGCAGAAGGACGACGAAGCTCCAATTACAACGGTGACCGTTACCGAAGACAAGACTCCTGAGGAAACAGAACCAGTTGAAGTTGTAGAATTTCCTGAAGAAACAACAGTCGAAGAAACGGAAACTCCTGTGGGTAAGCCAAAGCATAAGAAAATCACTAAGCGTATCATCAAGAAGAAGGTAGGTCCAAAAGTCGAAACTACTGAAATCACTACAGAACAAGATGACGACAAAACACCCATTGTACACATACACACCACACATGAATACACAGACGACACAGCCACACCACTTTCAGACTTACACAAGCCAGACAAGGCAAAGGTTATCGAAGAAGAACCCGAGCAGGTTCAGGTTACGCAAGTACGCACTGATACTGGTGATGTCGAGACCATCAAAACGACTAAGCGTGTTATCAAGAGGAAGAAGGGCCCGAAGGAAGAAGTCACTGAAATCACGACAGTGCAGAAGGACGGCGAGTCTCCAATTACAACGGTGACCGTTACCGATGACAAGACTCCTGAAGAAACAGAACCAGTTGAAATTGTTGAACTTCCTGAAGAAACAACAGTCGTAGAGACGGAAACTCCTGAGGGTAAGCCAAAGCATAAGAAAATCACTAAGCGTATCATCAAGAAGAAGGTAGGTCCAAAAATCGAAACCACTGAAATCACTACAGAACACGATGACGACAAAACACCCATTGTACACATACACACCACACATGAATACACAGACGACACAACCACACCTCTTTCAGACTTACACAAGCCAGACAAGGCCAAGGTTATCGAAGAAGAACCGGAGCAGGTACAGGTTACGCAAGTACGCACTGATACTGGTGATGTCGAGACCATCAAAACGACTAAGCGTGTTATCAAGAGGAAGAAGGGCCCGAAGGAAGAAGTCACTGAAATCACGACAGTGCAGAAGGACGATGAAGCACCAATTACTACGGTGACCGTTTCCGAAGACAAGGTTACTGAAGAAACGGAACCAGTTGAAATTATTGAACTTCCTGAAGAGACAACAGTAGAAGAGACGAAAACTCCTGAGGGTAAGCCAAAGCATAAGAAACTCACTAAGCGTATCATCAAGAAGAAGGTAGGTCCAAAAGTCGAAACTACTGAAATCACTACAGAACAAGATGACGACAAAACACCCATTGTACACATACACACCACACATGAATACACAGACGACACAACCACACCTCTTTCAGACTTACACAAGCCAGATAAGGCAAAGGTTATCGAAGAAGAACCCGAGCAGGTTCTGGTTACGCAAGTACGCACTGATACTGGTGATGTCAAGACTATCAAAATGACTAAGCGTGTTATCAAGAGGAAGAAGGGCCCGAAGGAAGAAGTCACTGAAATCACGACAGTGCAGAAGGACGACGAAGCTCCAATTACAACGGTGACCGTATCCGAAGACAAGACTCCTGTAGTAACAAAACCAGTTGATGTTGTTGAACTTCCTGAAGAAACAACAGTCGAAGAGACGGAGACTCCTGAGGGTAAGCCAAAGCATAAGAAAATCACTAAGCGTAACATCAAGAAGAAGGTAGGTCCAAAAGTCGAAACTACTGAAATCACTACAGAACAAGATGACGACAAAACACCCATTGTACACATACACACCACACATGAATACACAGACGACACAACCACACCTCTTTCAGACTTACACAAGCCAGATAAGGCAAAGGTTATCGAAGAAGAACCCGAGCAGGTTCTGGTTACGCAAGTACGCACTGATACTGGTGATGTCAAGACTATCAAAATGACTAAGCGTGTTATCAAGAGGAAGAAGGGCCCGAAGGAAGAAGTCACTGAAATCACGACAGTGCAGAAGGACGACGAAGCTCCAATTACAACGGTGACCGTATCCGAAGACAAGACTCCTGTAGTAACAAAACCAGTTGATGTTGTTGAACTTCCTGAAGAAACAACAGTCGAAGAGACGGAGACTCCTGAGGGTAAGCCAAAGCATAAGAAAATCACTAAGCGTAACATCAAGAAGAAGGTAGGTCCAAAAGTCGAAACCACTGAAATCACTACAGAACAAGATGACGACAAAACACCCATTGTACACATACACACCACACATGAATACACAGACGACACAACCACACCTCTTTCAGACTTACACAAGCTAGATAAGGCCAAGGTTATCGAAGAAGAACCGGAGCAGGCACAGGTTACGCAAGTACGCACTGATACTGGTGATGTCGAGACCATCAAAACGACTAAGCGTGTTATCAAGAGGAAGAAGGGCCCGAAGGAAGAAGTCACTGAAATCATGACAGTGCAGAAGGACGACGAAGCACCAATTATTATGGTGACCGTTTCTGAAGACAATACTCCTGAAGTAACAGAACCAGTTGAAGTTGTTGAACTTCCTGAAGAAACAACAGTCGAAGAAACGGAAACTCCTGAGGGTAAGCTAAAGCATAAGAAAATCATTAAGCGTATCATCAAGAAGAAGGTAGGTCCAAAAGTCGAAACCACTGAAATCACTACAGAACAAGATGATGACAAAACACCCATTGTACACATACACACCACACATGAATACACAGACGACACAAGCACACCTCTTTCAGACTTATACAAGCCAGACAAGGCAAAGGTTATCGAAGAAGAACCCGAGCAGATACAGGTTACGCAAGTACGCACTGATACTGGCGATGTCGAGACCATTAAAACGACTAAGCGTGTTATCAAAAATAAGAGGGGCCCGAAGAAGGAAGTCACTGAAATTACAACAGTTCAAAAAAATAATGACGTTCCAATTATATTTGTGACTTTTTACGAAGATCAAGTTCCTGTCGAAATTAATTTTCTAATGGAGTCGTCTGAAGAAATAAAGCCTGAAGAGTTAGTTACAGCAGAGATTAAGCCTCCAGTTACTAAGCGTGTTATAACGAAAACGAAAAGTCCTTATTCTGAAACAAGCGAAACTGTTAAAGAACAAGACGATGTCTATTCTTTAAAGGCACACTTGCCCATTCATGATACAACTTCTCTATTAACAAATTTACCCAAATCGAACCAGGGCGATGAAGTTTTAAAACAGATGGAAGAGGTTGGAGGTGGTATTAATCAAAAACATGTTAAGGATGAAGCTAAACTTGAACAAATTTCTGGTTTTGAAGAGCTATCTGGTAAGCTTATTTTATTGAAATGGTATTTATTTAGATTCAAGTTTTGTTGCAGTGAATCAAAATCTGGATATAAGTACCTTCCTGTTACATTCATGAAATAAAATGTATATATTATATTATTCGTTTTTGCTGTGCTGTTTGTTTATTTTAGAATGTAAACACACACAAACACATACACATAACACAAACACCAAAACACATTTATAGGTTCTGTATGTAGGTACATGACTCTTCTGCCACTATCCGTTGCGGTAAAATAGTTATATTTCTGTTTTCGTGCAGTTGCTGTCGTCAGTGCAGTTTTAGAAACCTTTATACAAAATGTACATCTTTTAATTTATACTTAAACATTTGTTTACAGATTCTTTGCCAAGTCAGCGGCTTCAAGAAGAAGTTTTGAATAAGGAAATAACAACTCCGAAGAAAAAGTATTCCAAGGAAAAACTCAAACTGATGCATATTGAAGAGAAGTCTTTAGATGGTAGTACTCCTCAACATTCGCAAGCTGTAGACGGTCCCCAATTCAGTAAAATAAAATTGAAAAAGCCCTCACTAGTACCAAAGCCAGAAAAAACAACAACAGTTACGATACCGAAAGTACAGTTAAAAAGCCGAATTCGGTATATAAATGATTGGCCTCCACAAATAATTAAGCCCGACGTTACCTTCTTGGGAAGTATTAGACAAAATGGTGAATTATCACGAAATGTAAAAGAGGCCATGAAGTTGAAAAAGAAAGTAATAAAAATACCCAAAATCCCTGATCTTGAAAAAGTGGAACTTGAAAAACCAGAACAATTTGATTTCTCAACAAAACCGATGGAAGAAGCCAACTTACATCCAGTAGAAAAGCTAGAGGAAGTAAAAACAGAAAAATTAGAACCACCTATGGCTGAAATTTTAGTCGAAAAATCAGAGCCTGAATTTATTGAAGAAGCTCCTGTAGAGAAAAAAGAACAAAAATCCAGCAAGCCAGTAATGGATGAAATTAAATATATCAGCGTTACACCAGAAGCGCCTGGTCCTAAAGAAAATGATACTTTTAAGGAACAAGATGTTCTTATTGAGAAAGTTCTTTCAGATGTTAAAGATAATGATGCCAAAGATATACCTGAAACGATAGAAAAGGAAACAGTGCCTGAAAAACCTGTGAAGCCTAAGAAAAAAGACAAAACCAAACTAGAAAACCCAACGGAAAAGCTTATAGATGAAAGCAAACCAGTAGAAGAAAAATCCATACCTGAAATTGAAACCGACGACAAATTACCCACTTCTGTAACAGAACTTCATGAAAAAGAAACCACACCAATATTAAAAGAGCTAATTGACATAAAAGAAGAAAAACAGGAAGTGGAAAACATAGATCTAGTAAGTGAAAAGATAAGTTCCGTTGAAAAAGATACTAAAGTGAAAAAGAAAACAAAAAAAGTTACGAAAACTAAAAAAGACGATATACTGCAAGATAAGCCTACAGACAAACCAATAGTCCTTGAAGAAAAAGATACTGATTTAGGTGATAATGTACCGCTAATAACAGAAGATAAAAAGACAGAAATTTTGCCCGTTGAAGAACTTCAAACAACAAATGAAGAGCAGCCAAGAGAAACAGTTCCTGAAAAGAAACAAACGAAGCCAAAGCCAAAGTTGACCCCCATAACAATAGAAAGAAAAACACTTGAGATAAACAAAGTGCAGCATGTAGAAAATACAGAAGGCCCACAGTTTGCCAAGTTAAAACTAAAAAAACCTGCTTCAAAGCCTAAACCTACTTCAGAGGTAAAAACATCTTTGCCCAAGTTCCAACTGAAAAGCCGCATTAAATACATTAATGACTGGCCACCAGAGATAATTAAACCTTCAATTAGTTTCTTAGGAAGTGTTAGAGAAAATGGCATTATGTCCAGAAACGTCAAAGAAGCATCTAAAATCAAAAAGAAAGTATATAAGCAGCCTATTCTGCCTGAGGCAGAAAAAACTGAGCTAGAAAAACCTATGTTCGGTCACGCTGATATTGTTGATGCTATCAAACAAACTGAATCTAAACCTGAAGAAAAAGATGAAGTATCGGAAGAGGAGCCTGAGCAGTTTACAATTAAACCAAGACGCCCAAGTGTTAAAAAAACTGAAGAAATAAGCGAGGAGATTACCATTAAAAAGAAACTGAAACCAATTCGAAAGTCTTCAATAATTTTACCTGAAGTCACTGAACCAGAAACTGTTACTTTCAGGCCCAAAAGTACAAAAACAAAAGAAGATGTAGAACAGGAATTTAATATTCAGTTAGATTCTTATGCTGAAGAAGAAATTTCAATGTCTAGTAAAGTCAAACTGAAGCCACATAGACAGCCGACGTTCGGCGAGGAAGCTAACGAAACGTCCATTAAATTTTATGAAGAAGAAGAAGGTCCAGATGTTGAAGAAATAATTGAAAGCGATGTTGAAGAGGATGAAAAGACAACACAGGTCCTCATGCCTCTTAAAAAGGTCGTTCGTCAAAAAGATACAACTTCTGAAGACGTAATGTCCAGTGTAACAGTGTCAAAGCCCAAAACCGCTGAAGAGCCTTCTGAAGTGGTGCAAGACATAAGCATAAAGTTAGACAGAAAACCTAAATATACAGTTGATGATCAAGACGAAGTTAGTTTTGATGTAAAACCACACACGGAACAGTACTCAACTGAAGATTTATCGTTGTCAAGCAAAATTAAGTTGAAACCTAAGAAAAAGGTGACTGTGTTTGAAGCAGCTGATGAAGCTTCGATTAAAATAACTCATGAAGTCGAAGGTGAGAATGAGCCTGAAGAAATTATTTTAAGTGAGGCCGAATCAGAGGAGAATGTAGAAATGGTGATAAGACGTAAACCAAAGAAACCAGCATACGAAGTCAGTGAAGTAGAGGAACTAAGCGTAGAGTTCAAACCCAAACTAGTAAGAGATGACACGTGTCAGGAGGAAGAACTTACTATTTTAGCAAAACGAAAGCCACGTAAACCTTCGCAGTTACAAGGTATTGCAAATTATTATGAATTAGTGTGGCTTTATGCAACGGCTAAAGGTATAAAACAAATAAAATAATGCTTTCTGGAACAGCTGCTCACTAACATTATTTACAGAAACTAAATTTAGGTACCTACATATTTGCATTGCTGTACAAAATATAAAAATAACCAGTTGAGCCACCTAAGGACCGTTGCAAACGGTCTATAACATTTCGGTCTATTTTATTTATCTACTTTCTAATCTTCCTTGAATGGCACAGTTAGGAATGTCATCATGTAAATAGTACCTAAAATACGTTTATTGAAAGTCTGAAATCGGCTTGAGTTTTGAAAGCGTGCTTTTAAATACAAAACACACTCGAAATATACAGTTCCGTTGGCCGCTATATTCTCCAGCCAGAAATATACTGATAAGTGTAAGAACCAAAGCATAAGTTAAATAATTAAAAGCTATGACCAACTTTTTGTTTTCGATTTTTTATATAGTTATGTATTAACCCTCAACCCAGTGGGCTATTATTTAAGTTTGCCTGCTGGTGTCTGTGACTATTTTTGTGGTACCGTATACCGATTACAATGTAGAAAGGAACTTTAGTACCAAATGTAGAAAACTGAAAGTTGTTAATCAAAAATTTATCTAGAGTTGAGAGATCGACGAAATTTTGTTTACCTTATATTTTTATTTTTAGTACCTAGTGTTCTCATGCAAGTGACAGTGTCTTTTATGAGAACAAATATCTCTAAACCTAGGTCAGAGGTTTTTAGAATGACGTGTTTCTTTAGCTTTTCTTTAACTAGTAAATTGCTGGGACGCTTAAAGCTTTTGCTTTAAAGAAACAACTTTTAACTAACTGTTTTGTTATTAACACTCTCTTTTTGTTTTACAGAAGCAGATGTGTCTATGAGTATATCAAGAGAACAAGAATTTCCAGGTAAAAATAAAAATAAATTTGATAAAAAAAACTTTTATAAATGTAGGTATGTACCTACTACCGTAATTAAACTACTACCTATATTTTTACATACTGTACAAAATACAAAGAAAACCAGTTAACAAACTTAAAGACCGTTACAAACTACGAGTATCTATATGTAGCTCAACTGATCCTAGCTACTGCTAGAAAGAAGCGTGCCTATGACTAGCAGCATTAGCGCGCTAATCTTTCTTAAGCTTTTGAAATGCATTATTCGCCGATGCATAATATTGTTCTCTTCTTACGAAATCTATACTCTGTTCACCGAGTCGATCGAATAGTTGAAAAAATAAACGCACGTGATTGGCGTCGAAAACGGGACTAAGGCGAGTTCACATTGCCATAAGTAACGACAAACATTGCCATAAATACGTAATTTTAGAACTGTCACTCAGACGGTCTATTTGATTTGAACTTTATTGTGAACGAAATAAGAGCTCTCGAATTTAGGAATTTTTAGTTAGTCAGTGCCCCGCCGAATCACCGCCTGTTTTATTTTGCCACTTGTCTCTTTAATTTTAGCAATGCTCTCGTGTTTTCAGAAACTCCTTTGGACGTGCGAAGTGGAGACACGGTGTTTGCTGTTTACTCGTACGTGGCAGAAACAGACGAGGCAATAAACTTGGTCGAAGGAGAGCGGCTTTACATCCTTGGTAACTAAAAACATTTAAAACAAAACTTGAGAGGTGTCAAGTGACACCCGGATGGAACAAAGTTCCTTTATAAGAGAGGGAGACAGACAGAGAAATACGCGCACGCGGCTTACAACTATAGCAAAAAGTGTCATTACAACTTTTGGTCCTAATTTTTCCTTCTAGCCCCCTCGCAATGCGCGATAAGGAACTTCGTTCCAAAAATAATAATAATTAAGATGTCAAGTCAAATATAGGATGCAAGATTCTTGTGTTTCATACAATTATGCAATATTTGAATTCCATGGCCAAAACAATGCTTAGACCATGTAAGTCGCGATGACTGTCAATTCAATTGTATGCGACATGCAAGGCAGTTGCTTCGTGTAAACGGGACCTAAAGAGGAATGCAACATAGCTTCACTACCGATGAATAATTACAAGTTTTTATTTGATAGGATTTATCCTTATCCTCATTATCGTGTTAAGTTCTGTTTTCCTACCTTCTTTTACCTCAAGTATAGTCTAATCTAGTAATTAATTCCTTGTCACAATCAACTTTGCGCTCTTTCAGAAACAACTAACCAAGATTGGTGGTTCGTCCGTAAGCACTTAACAGAAGAGAAAGGTTGGGTGCCTGCGCAGTATTTGATGGATGAAGCAAACTATACACTTTATCTGCAGAAGAAACTTAACGAAAAGATCGACAAGTTGCCAGTATTTGAGAGTAAGTTTAATAATAACAATAAAGGTATATTTGGGTATATTTCATATGTACAGACATTGACGTGTTACAGTTTTATTATAATGTAGAGATGAATTAATTTGTCACTGGTTACTGTGTTAGTCTGCCTCGATCTCTATTCAGATATATTGGCTTTTCTGGCGAAATATATTAAAATATAACTTTGAAGTTATCTTTAAATTTACTTGAGCTTTAAGTGTTTTTTTACTCGTTGATTTATATTTGTAAATTATTTTAGAACCGTCATCTGAGGAACAAGCTGTGGCTCCTATATTCGTTGAGAAACTAAGACCTAAACACACTCCGGATGGATCGACAGTACAGTTCGAATGCCAAGTAGAGGGATACCCCAGACCACAAATAACTTGGTTCAGGCAAACGGCCATTATCAAACCTTCACAAGACTTTCAGATGTACTACGATGATGACAACGTAGCAACACTTATTATTCGTGAAGTTTTCCCAGAAGATGCAGGTACTTTCACCTGCGTGGCTAAGAATGCGGCTGGCTTCGCATCAAGTACCACTGAACTCATCGTAGAAGCTCCTCTATCGGACCACGGATCAGAAATGACCATACTCTCCAGAAAGAGTCTTTCAAGAGAATCATCACTGGCTGATATTCTGGAAGGTATTCCACCTACGTTCTCAAAACGACCCAAAGCTCAATACGTCGACGAAGGTTCGCAAATATTCTTGGAGTGCAGATTGGTAGCAATCCCGGAGCCTGACATCGTATGGTTCTTCAAAGGTGAAGAGATAACTCCCAGTGAAAATGTGTCTATAGCCACCGAATCTGACATGCACATGTATTGCAGCGTTCTCAAAATATCAGACGTGAAGAAGTTCCAAGAAGGTACATACACTGTTATGGCAGTTAATAGGGAGGGTGAAGCAAGTCTCCCTATTGTTCTTAAAATAAAGACTGGTGAGAAGGAGAAGCCTCAAGTTATCGAGCCTCTGAAGAGCATGACCATCAGAGAAGGTGAAAGCATCGTCCTTTCTACTCAAGTCGTAGGAAATCCAGCGCCAACTGTGGCTTGGTTCAAAAACAACAAGCCTGTTAAATCAATGCCGACAAAATCAGACGGCGATATGCATACCATTACTATTGTGAAACCGAAGAAAGGAAAAGATGACGGAGTTTATACGCTAAAGGCTGTTAACTCGGAAGGTTCTACTGAAACAAGTGCTGTAATTACTATTGAAGGTAACTATTGTTGTATATACAGTAGCTTAAAGTTATTTAACAATTTAATTTACTTGTAAAACTTATTTTCCAACAACCTACTTAGAAATGTACCATACAGTTCTTATACCAAATATTTTTCTTTCAGAACCAACTGAAGAAAATGCTGAGCCACCGCTGTTCATACATAGATTCCAAGAAATAACTGTAAAAGAGAAGGGAACTATAAAACTAACAGCTAAGGTAACCGGTAATCCTGTACCTACAATAACATGGTACAGAAACAATGTGGTAATAACTCCATCAGAAACTGTTACGCAAAACTTTGATGGTGAAAATATAGAGTTGATTATTAAAGAAGTCGATTCGGAAATTGACTCTGGAGATTACAAGTGTGTGGCAGCAAATAGCGCTGGTAAATCATCTCACGGAGCTAAGGTGACCATTGACGTAGATAAAGTAACATTCATCAAAAAGCTCAACAAACTGTACGAAACTGAAGAAGGTAAAACCGTTACTTTAGAATGTCAAACATCTCATACAGTATCAACGAAATGGTACCATAACAAAAAGGAAGTTAGCGGCATGGATCACAGGGAAATCATTCAAGAAGGAAAGGTACACAAGCTGCGTATCAAACAAACCAAGCTCACTGATGTGGGTGAAATCAAATGTGTGGTAAAAGATCAAGAAACCAGCTCAAAGTTGATTGTGCATGAAACTATTCCCGAATTCGTTCGCAAGTTGCAAGACTTTGAAGTAAAAGAACGAGATGTTGCCATCCTAGAAGTGGAAGTTAATTCTGAAACCGCCGATGTCTTCTGGGAGAAGGATGGAGAGCAAATAAAGCCAAAGAAGAACAAATACGAAATTGAGAAACGTGGTCATATTAGAAAGCTCTACATTAGGAATACCTCTGTTCATGATGAAGGCGAATACACTTGCACACTAAGAGATGATGCATGCACTGCTGAAGTGACAGTAGTAGAGCTGCCTCCTGAAATTATATCACGACTCAACGACCAGAAGGTCTCTAAAGGAAATAAGGCAACATTCGAAATTGAGCTCACAAAGGGAGATGCATTGGTGCAGTGGTTCAAGGATGGATCAGAAATTCAGTTCTCTAATCACTGTCAACTGACAATTGATGGAAAGAAACAGAAACTGAAAATTTACGATTGTACTGTTGAAGATGCTGGTGAATATGCTTGTGAAGTGGGCAATGACAGATGTGCCGCTAAACTTACCGTTGAAGAACCATCCATAGACTTTACGCTGAGGCTTCCTGAAGTTATTGTGGTGCCTGCTAATACAGACGCGTACCTCACCGTGGAAGTGCCCGACGATACCCTTGAAGTTACCTGGTACAAGAAGAAAACTCTTATTGAAGATTCAGAAAAGTTCACATTGATCTCAGACGTTACTAAACGTACACTTATTATAAGGAAGTGCAAAGAGGAGGACCAAACAGAATATTCTGTATGTCTTCTCGATGCCAAATGTTCGACTAAACTTAAGGTCGAAAGTGAGTATTTAGTTTTAAATATCATTAAAATATTTTTTTCAAGTAACAAAAAATGAATAGGTTTGCTTATAAGCAGTGTAATATATTTAAAAATGAATTTGTTTCAGTGTTGGAATTCCCACCAAGGGTTATAAACTACGATAGTGAATACAGAATAAGGCGTGGCAATGATGTCACGATAACTGTACAATACGAGGCGGTTCCTCAGCCTAACGACGAATGGGTGGTAAACTCTAAGATCCTAAAGAAGTCCAAGCATACGAAGCCGTCAATTGACTCCAAGTCCGCAAGTTTGACTATCAAGAAGGTGGAACAAGTGGATGCTGGATCATACAGGCTGAAACTGGAGAATAACTGCGGTGAAGCTATCACTGACATCAACGTTGTTGTTCTTGGTGAGTTAAACAATTTCAACTGTTATGAGCTTTATTGGTCAAATAAGATAGTGGTTCGACTTTAAATCCAAAGAATGTGAGTCTTATCTCACTCGTAAATAACATAATTTTTAACTCGTTGATGAACAATCATGCTTATTGAAACGCTTGTTTAAACGGTGTGAAGGAAAATATTATGAGAAAAGCCAGTATTCTAACAGTCGATGATGGTGGGCCTACATCCTCTGTTTTCAATCACAACCCAAAACAATCCCGTATAGAATCTTTCTCTTCTTTCTCTGACTACCAGCCAAAGATGCTGGAGACATTGTTCCTCATACTTATAACTGTTCCTAATTTTATTTTGATTATTATTTAAGACCTACCATCACCGCCGGGCAAGCCTGCCATTCTGGAGACAGACGATACTTCTGCCAATGTATGCTGGGATGAGCCTAAGGACACGGGCAATTCCACCATTGACTCATACATTCTTGAGTACCAAGAAATCGACACTACTGAGTAAGTTTCATTGTTTTTGGAAAGTATCATGAATTGTGAAAAAAAATGTTAAAGTATTTTTTCACAATTCATGATTCTTATTAGCCTATTAATGACGTCAACTTTGATTTCTTAATTTTTATTTCTAGATGGATATCAATTGATAAGATCGTCAAAACCCAATGCTACGTTAAGAACCTGAAGACAAAGTCCTCATACAGGTTCAGGGTATATGCGGTCAATGAAGTAGGTGTAAGTGAGTCCTCTGAAGTGTCTGAATACATAAAAATAGAAAAGGTCACTAAATCTCAACCGCCCACTGTAGAAAAACCACTGCGCGATGTTATTGGATCTCTTGATGAGGATATTGAACTGAACTGTATATTTGGAGGAGTCCCACCACCTAAGGTTGTGTGGTATAAGAACGGCAAAGCCCTTAAGACGGCTAAAGCTAGTTACGTTAACCGTGTCGCTACTCTTATAGTCACGACCACAATAACAAGCGAGGGAGAGTACAAATGTGTTGCGACTAACGAATACGGTGAGGCTGAAACATCATGCTCACTGGAGATACAACAGAAACCTGTTATAATTATAACAGAAGAAGAAATTAACCAGAAACGCAAGGTTGACGATGAATGGTCGGTATCTGCCGTGATCCAAGGCATACCGAATCCTACAGTCACATGGTACAGAAACGGTACCAAGATAGAAAAGTCTAAGGAAATTGTTATAGTGACTGAAGATAAAGTGAGCACGATTAGGATCAAGTCATGTAAGCGGTCACATAGTAGTAAATACACGATTGAAGCTACCAACAAGGCGGCAACTAAGACTGTTGATCTGTCGCTTAAAGTATATGGTAAGTCTTCATTACACTTTGATATGTTCAAACAAATTTTGAGGTTCATTTAAGCCATTATCATAACAAAACATACTTGACTCGGTCCACGTTTTTATCTATTGGTCTGTGGCTCTTCTCCTTAACTGATTAAAACAATTTATTTTACTCAACTTTATACACATCTACATCCCAAAACATTATCCAATAAGTCAAGAAGAACATAAAGCATTGAATGTATTTTCAGACAAACCCAGCAAACCTGAAGGACCAGTGATCATGAGAGAGATCAGTCGGGAGTCCGTTACTATTGAATGGAAGCCTCCAGTCGACGACGGCGGACTTGAGCTCACAAAATATGCTATTGAAAAGCATGAGCCCGTAACAAACCAATGGGTGAAGGTAGCTGATGTCGACAAGGATGTTGATACTTACTGCATCCAGAAACTGAATGAGAACTGCGAATATATGTTCCGTGTTATGGCGCAGAATCCTATTGGACTTTCAGAAGCGTTGGAGAGCGACCCTATTATTATCAAGACTGCTTTGGGTAAGAAAAACCTTTTAAAAACGGTTAGAGTTAACGGTAGATAGTTCGTTAATTAGCTATCGGTTTAAGCGAGGAACACCGAACGCAAACTTTCATAATCGCTGCCTAACATTATCTTTATTTATCAATTTTAATAGAACTTTACCTACCTTCAACTTTAATGGGCTAAAAAATAATATATTAATCAAAGGCTTCTGGCCGCGGTTTCGTTCGCGTGATACTTATCTTGATATTCTCATGTATAAAATAAAAATAAAATGTAATTCATTCTTTTCAGACGTGCCATCACCACCAGTCGGTCCTCTCGGCTTCTACGGCATCACCAAAGACTCCATCGCCATAACCTGGAACCCTTCAGAGAGAAACGGAGGCTCTCCCATTCTGGACTACAGCGTGGAGATAAAGGCAGAAGGCCAGGAGTGGAAGACCGTCGCCACGGTTACAACAACCATGGCTAGGATACAGAAACTGGTTGTTAACACTACTTACCAGTTCAGAATATACGCGAGGAACGAGATTGGTACAAGTCTGGCTTACGAGTCGGATGAGAGAATCACTATTGGAAAGACGCTTAGTAAGTATTTTTAACATTCATTCATCTTGTCAATAAACTCGTTTTTTTGGACTTCAAATCTTTCCACTCCAAGACACCTTTATGACCCTTTTTGAGGCCGAACAATAACTTCACGGGTACAATTGTTTGGACACAGAGGGAAGGACAGCAAGTGCGACATATTTTGTGTTAGGGCTCCACACTTACACTGTACTTGTAGTATTTTTCACAAGAAAGACTTCAATGTGTGTAATCAATTTTACTAGATCGCAGCCGAAGTTTGCCATGCGTCATTGGACAGTCAAGACGTCAAATAACATTACTTTTAAAACGGTCATGCTAGGCCCCCAGGATAACCATCTTTTGTGTAGTCATTGAACCCGTTTATATTTTTAAAAATCGCAGGAAATTAGCTTTAAATGATGAAGAAAAACATCGTGAGGAAACCAGATAGCTGTCTAGCAGCGTCGATGGGCTTGCAACCTGGCATGTATCAAATATGTATTTGGACATACCTCTGACTACCCCATTAGACATCTTCAAAGGATCTAAAGAATTACATAAAAATCTGAAAGAAATGTCTACCGCTCCTGGGATACCAGTCGTGATCATATTTAATTTTTTTTTATTTCATAAATCGAATGAAGTGAAAAAGGTTAGAAGTTTTGTTGAACTTCAAACCTTTTTCACTTCATTCCAATTTCAAAAAAGGTTTTCTTTAAGTTATTAAAACTATTTCCTTTGTAGCCGCACCATCGCCCCCGAGAGACGTCATAGTAAAGGATATGACGTCACGTTCCGTAACACTTCAATGGGCGGCCCCGGAGAGCGACGGCGGAAGTGCCATCACGAGTAAGTTATGCCTTCATTGGATGCTTATTGCATTCTCGGAAATATTTTTGCATTTCGATATCAAAGCTTCTATAAACTTAGGATCTCTAGACAATAATGCCAGCGAAAGGGAAAAATGAAGGTTGGATTTATAAAATTGTTTATTGTACCTACACAAAACACAAAAACAAACAAACTAAATCAGAAGCATAAAGGCTAGTGAAAAGAAGAGCTAAGCTACTTCATTAATTTTTAATTTATTATTTGTTTCGTCTCTCTTTTTCTTATTTTATGTAGTCCTTGTTTTGTGTGCAGTAGTTTCCAGTTGAGCTTAGGGAAATATTATTGCTGAAGATGACTAGACTAGCCATGACAGAGGCTTTTAGGCGGCCTGAAAACTTCGTCACCAGAGTTGGCCATTTGCTCATGCGAACGAATGAACTCGACGAACTAGATTGCCGGGTTCCTATATCGAACGGACGGGCTGATTTTTTTGTGATTGAAAAAGAACGTGTCCAGTTGTCCATTCTATATTTTGCTCGTTCTATGCTCAGAAATCTCTTTGCAATATTCTTTATAGCTCCTCTATAAATAGAAAAATTGAAATAGAAAATAGAAAAATATTTATTAACTTCACTCTCAAGTTAACATTAAATATAGGGAAGCAGGTATATAACAGTCGACGTTGAGTGACGCAAATTGGCTACCACTCAGCATTTGCTGCAGCAGCTCAAGGAGCAACTGAGCGCTGCTTTTAATAGTTCCCTTTACAAAAATTCTATTCAAATAATCCAATAAATTCTAGTTTTAGCTTTTGCTGTTCGGTTTGTGATATACATGTTTGTGTTTGTTGTTGGAAGTAATTGATAGAAGAGGTAATTTGTTGGCTGTCCTAGAGACCCTACAAATCAATTAAAACGAAGTTTCCTACCAATTTTCTGGTTTAGCAAGTAGGGTTTCTAACAGAGGACAGCAAACTTAGCTCTTTCAAAATCTACTTCCCAATTAGGTAGCTCGTAAAAAACGTAAAATTGCATTCGTCCAATTACTGAACAGCAAAATCTTTTCAGACTACATTATAGAGTACAAGACTGTTCGTGCCAAATCCTGGACGAAGGTCATCACAGTCAGTGGCTCCGTGTATGAGCACTGCATCGAGAACATCAAGGAGAAGGAAGAACAGATCTTCAGGATATCAGCAGAGAATGCTATTGGAGTCAGCCTGCCGACTCCTACTAAGCCTGTCACTTTGGAGAAGCATGCTAGTGAGTATCATCATCATCATTGGCCCTTTGTACATCTTTTGCAGATAATTTAGGCGGCGTCAGTTAAGTTAACGAACAGTAGGTAAATGTATCATATCGAAAACTTTTGTTCGTGGCTAAAGAGGCCTATTATGCGGAAGTGGCAGCCTCGACCACATTTGGTACCAACATATTAAAGACCCTGGAGATGTTGCAGGTCTAGTGAGTTTATATCCTCATTAACTATGATCGATCATCTCTTGCTTCTGTTCAGAACCCACCTACAAAAGGGGGTACTATCTCAAACTGACAAAATGTTTAAAACATTTATTTACGGAAACTAAACCAATAATACATTATTTACTTATCTGTACAAAATACAAATAGAACCAATGAGTCACCTAAGGACCGTTGCAAACATAGGTAACTCAACTGATCCTAACCACTGCCAGACGCAAGTGTGCCCAAGACACTGACCGCATTGCCACGCTGATTACAAAATGTTTTATTATTTAACTATGTTTCCCATTACTCTGTTAATAGTGGAAATTTATTTTTAGCGCAAAAAAAATCTTAGAATAGCTTATTATAGTTTTTATTCAAACTCAACAATGTCCAACTGCAGTGTCGCCTTAAGATTATCTAATGAAGATAATAAATAATAATAATAATAAATATCTTTGGACATTCCACACAGCGTCATCTAGTCTAGATAAAAGACCCTGTTCATAAAAAACCATCGTTTAATTGGTGAGTGGATATTTCGGTGCTTTAATTGAAATATCATCTTACCGATGGTTTTGTCTTCGGCGTCACAGGCTGAGTGCTAGAGCAGTCCCGCTTAAGGACGAACGCTTGTATATGGCGGGTTCGAACCCTGTCGAAGTCCAGTTGATTAGCGTTTATTTCTCTCCCCATGTTTAATAAATTCTCTCTCCATGTCTGACTAACCCTGCTTATTTCCACAGCCGTTCCATCACCGCCAACGGCTCCTCTCGAAATCCGAACAGTCGGTAACAACATAGTGATGACGTCATGGGGCACCCCCGAATGGGATGGCGGGGCTCCACTCCTCGGCTACAACATCGCCATTCGTGACGTCACGAAAACTATGTGGATGGAAGTGGGCAAGGTTGATGCGCACACGCTGAAGTTCAATATAAGAGACCTGAATGAGAACCATACGTATATGATCAGGATATACGCAAGGAACGAGATTGGACTCAGCGAGCCGTTGGAGTCGGATGAGCCATTCAAAGTTGTGCCTGGAGAAGGTAAGACTATTTTTTTAATAAGTACCAACCTAATGACAGGATGTCGATTCTCGACGACTTTAAACATGACGCGGTAAGAGATTGCACGTTATCTAGCTTTTGTTTTCTGAAATCCATTGAGTTGTTCAAAAAAACCACGCCGCCGCCGTGTCGTGCCAAGGACAAAACGAAAACTCAACCTATAATTATATATATATATATATATATAGTCTTCCTGGCCGTTTTCGGCTACAGAGACATTGGCTTTGTTGTTCACTTTTGTCTAAGGGCTTATAATTAAATAAGTACTTACGTTGTCACCATGACCACCAATATTTCATACTTAAAATAAACTTAGTAAAGACTAATAAATGTAAACACAGCATTAATCGGTCGTATATGAAGTGGATGCTAAGTGCAACACGATTGACCATTTCAAAATATGATCAATACTAGAGTTCAAAGCAAAATGTGGGCATGTACCTACCAAATATGTGTTTGGACATACCTCTGACTACCCCATTAGATATCTTCAAAGGATCTAAAGAATTACATAAAAGATCTGAAAAAATGTCTACCGCACCCTTAGATACAGTCGTGATCATATTTCATTTTACTTTAAAAGTTTCATTTCATTTCATTTTTAGAGTTTAAAGCTCAATATCATGTGATCAGTTTAAACTGTACTGCTTGAGTGTCTATGAAATACGACTGAGATTTCCAAACAACTTTTAAAAGAACTCTATAAATAGTCAAGGTAGTCTCACCTTTAGGTCTTTCAATCTTTTCAAGGCTGGCTTTCAGCTATTTCAGATAGGCCTTTTTTCAGATAGACCTACTGACTGTATGGACCAAGAATACAGTCGCAAAAGGTCATGGACGTTTTGCTAAACACAGACAATAATATTATTCATAACTAGCTGCGCCCCGCGGTTTCACCCGCGTAAGTCCCGTTCCCGCGGGAATAATGGAATAAAATTTAGTGTGTTAATCCAGGGCATCACCTATCTACATACCAAATTTCAACCAAATCGGTCCAGCCGTTTTTGCGTGAAAGAATAACAAACATACATACATTCTCACAAAACTTCACATTTATAATATTAAGTAGGATAGGATAGTAGGATAGGATAGTAGGAAGTAGGATAGTAGGATAACCAAAAAAAAATTGTATCTTTGTATTATATCAGTCATCTGGTTACCATAACACAAGCATTAAATTGCTTATCTTGGGACTAGATGACGCTGTGTGAAATGTCCAAGGATATTTATTTAGGATATTTTTTTTTTTCTACAGATTCTCACGCTGATGAGGAGCACGGCGAGATCACAGAGGCCACGGAGCCAACATCCTTCAGCCAAACGACCACATCATGGCTTCGTGACCACAACATGGACGCTGACATAAGATCGTACGCGCGCGGCTCTCTACTTCGCCGTGACGAATACTTCTTCAGGATATGGCATTATGCGAAGCAACTGTTTAAATGATCCTAATACTATTAACACGGGCGTATAATCGAGAATGAACAGCGTCCATGCAAACTTGCTTCATTCTAGTCATTATTTTAGCGGGTTTACGAACTGACAAATCTGCTAGAGAATTAAGTTGCAATGTGGATAATAGTTACGATTCGATTGCCTTGTATATAAAGCAAGATCCCGGCAAGTGACTAAAGTTGCTCGATTAAAATCGCCCGTGTACATTTTAACCTGTGATATTTACGACATGTTCGTTCCGTATATACGGAACCATAGTTTGCGGATAGGATAGAGACGTAACTGTCCATTTTTTTTACGATTTTCTATTTGATTACCTATTTATTGTTATTTTAAGATTAAATTATTTTATTTATTCGCTATCTGCGCTGCGGTTGAGTCTTACTCAATGTTTGTTGGGAGACGTTGAATATAGGTGCACATTTATTCGAGAAATTGAGTAAGGCTTGAACGCATCGACGGATTTCGATGATACATTATTCATTAAACTACTTAGCAACGACAGAGTTTTAATTTTCTCTAAACAGCCTATACCCCACTGTGAGTGAAGTTCATAGAAGTAAACAAGGAACCCTTATATAGTTTCGGTCTGTCCGTCCGTTCGTCCGTCCGCAACTTTACTCAGAGACTATTTACTAGAGGTAGACAACTAATTAATTTTTTTTTTTAACCTTGAATGTCCTGTCTTAGGTTTGACTATTTGACCTTTTATCTAATTGTAAAGATTGAAATTGGTCATAAAAAGTTTGTAAGATAATAATAGATAACAAGCATTAATCTTTTAAAGATTCGTGATCACTATTCAAACCATTGAATTAACAGGAATTATCGTGTGCTTTACTGCAAACTAAGCGGTTATTAATTCGCTATAACGACCCAAAAAAATTCTAGATTAAGATGGAATTTTGAGTGTCTCACTATTTCCATGGAAAATATATTGTAAAACTAGCTTTTGCCCGCGGCTTCGCTCGCGTTCGTAGTTTGTTATTTGCAAAGGGTACCTCGGAGGCTAGTGCAAAAGTCGCCTCGTGTCGAGGAGGTTTCTGTTGTTATTTGCTAGCTGCGCCCCGCAGTTTCAACCGCGTAAGCCCCGTTTCCGCGGGAATATCGGGATAAAAAGTAGCCTATGTCATTCTCCATCCCTTCAACCATCACCACACAAAAAATCACGTCAATTCGTCGCCCGTATTGCCGTGAAAGACGGACAAACAAACAGACAGACAGACACACGTCGTCTCCGAAGGAGACGGCCGTGGCCGGGCGAGTGCCCCTACAGCCAAGCACCGCGGTTGTCTCCGCGGGAGACGGCCGTGGCCAGGCGCTCACCCCTACACCCAGGCACCGCGGTCGTCTCCTGCGGAGACGGCCGTGGCCGGGCGAAAGGACGTAAATCCAACCACCACGGTGGTCTCCGCAAAAGACTTCGGAGACGACCGTGGCCGGGCGTGCGCCCCTACACCCAAGCACCGCGGTCGTCTCCGAAGGAGACGGCAGTGGCCGGGCGCGCGCCCCTACTCCCAAGCACCGCGGTCGTCTCCGAAGGAGACAGCCGTGGCCGGGCGAGCGGACCTAAAGCTATTTACACATGGCGGGCAAGGCCGGCGGCCTGATTTTGAACGACCAAAGCCAAAAAACGACCAGAGCATTAACCCACCGGGTTCGTGCCGCCGGGCCGGCGGCTTTAGTGTGTAGACAGCTTTAATCCAACCACCGCGGTCGTCTCCGCAGGAGACGGCAAAGGCCGGGCGCGCGCCCCTACACCTAAGCACCGCGGTCGTCTCCGAAAGAGACGGCCAAAATTTTCAATATCTCCAATGTACAGACATCGATGTGTTACAGTTTTATTAAATTATTATGTATAGATAGATAGATATAGATAGATAGCTGCGCCCCGCGGTTTCACCCGCGTAAGTCCCGTTCCCGCGGGAATATCGGGATAAAAAGTAGCCTATGTCACTCTCCATCCCTTCAACCATCACCACACAAAAAATCACGTCAATCAGATAGATAGATAGATAGATAGCTGCGCCCCGTGGTTTCACGCGCGTAAGTCCCGTTCCCGCGGGAATATCGGGATAAAAAGTAGCCTATGTCACTCTCCATCCCTTAAACTATCACCACACAAAAAATCACGTCAATCCGTCGCCCCGTTTTGCCGTGAAAGACGGACAAACAAACACACTTTCGCTTTTATTATATTAGTAGGGATAGTAGATACCTTCCTACTAAACCCTATTATATTTTTAATCGTAAGAAAAAAATAATAATAATAATAATCGTAAGTGTAATTTTTAAAAATGAAACACACGTTTATTTAAGTACTTATTTATTTATTTTAATATCAAAGATAGCAGTGACAATAAAATTAATACGTACTACACCTAAGAGATAAAACAGTGCCGGCTGTACCTAAGTAGGTACTTGTACATAAAGTTCTACTTAAAAACAGTTCCCGGCGTCTATACGCTTACATCAAGAGCTTAGGGTATCCTTACACGAATTAGGCTAGAGGAAAGTTTACAAGTAGCTGTGGGTTTTGTTTGAACCGACTGCTTGACCAGATGGTTGAAAGTTTGACTGCTTAGTCGGGTAGCGAGAAATAATTTTTTTTTATTGTTTCACTTTGGCACTATTACTTAGAGAACGAACGAACATCACAATAAAAGATTCTAAACATAACTTAGGCCGCATCTTCTACTGGCGAGTTCTGCGACCTGAAAAAAAAACAAATTAGAACACACTTTTAAGAGTTAATTTACTATGGTTTATACATTTCTAGGGTTTACATAAAGTCACAAGGCTATTTTTTAAGGCTGTTAAAAAGTTGACCGTTGCTTATGCTAAGTATAACTTTATGGCAGTTTTTTTTGTTACATAGAATGACAACAAAAAGAGATAGCAACAGATTTAATATCCGTTTTAGCTGTTTTACTGGTCCAATAAACACAAGGGGGTTTAAATATAAGAGAACGCAAGAAAAAAACTAGTTGACAACAAGTCTACGCGGATACAAAACTGCAAAACAGGGACTTATAATAACAAGGTATGGAACAATGCGGTTCAAGAAAAATATGTACAAACCTATTAAGGTTTTTAGATACTTTATTAAGCTTGAATATGTATTTTTTCTTTTACGTGAATAAATAAAAAAAAATGTAAAGAGACATCGTGAATAGACTTCGTAAATATCGCGACAACAGAAACTAAGTAGACTCAGAAATTCAACGAAAGCATAAAGTTACAAAATCTTCTTCGAGTTTTCTCGCGATTCATTTAAACATTTTTAAGCAGCTTAACGCTTACGGTATACAGACGGTTCTTTACAGTAAAGTAGTAAGTGAGCAGAAGAGAATCAGCCTTAAAATATTAATATTATCACAATTTTATTCAAAAACAACTACTTGCTTAGCTACTTGCTACTTGATACTTTGCTATTCACGAGAAACCACCACCAAACAAGACCTCTCCTCTGTGCGTCTAGCAATGAAAGGATTGAAGATGCCGTTTGAAGTAGTAAGGACTGTTTTTAGCGGTCTGTGTAAACGAAGCCTTATGGAAACTATTTCATAGCATTTCCATGAATACATTTTTTTTGAACAAAATCTAGAACCTTCTTAGTAGTATTTAGATATTATTCCTAAAACTGTGTACCTAATACTTTGCTTTTAAATAAAACCACCACCAAACAAGGCCAAACATCTTGACTGTACTCAAACTCAAAACATCTTCATTCAGTAAGATCTTTACAGAACTTAGAATAGTCACGTTAAACTAGTTGATTCTATTGCCTGTTCGAACGCGACTCCTTACACCAGGGAAAAAACAGGCAAGAACCGGTGGTGTTAAAAGTACTCTTAAACGTAGAGGGAGTAAGACATAGAGCCATTTATATACTTTTCTCAGTCACACAAAGAAGAATTTACACTTTTTGAGCAGATTTTTTTGGTCCCGGCCAGATTACATCTGTGGTGGCCGGAAAAGTAGTTTTCCGAATTTTGTACCACGAAACAATGGATTCTGAACATTTTTTGTCACTTTCGGCGGCACGCTCACTGTATTTCCATAGATTGAACTTTCTTGTATGTCAATCTGTGGAAATACAATGAGCGTATTTCCATAGAGATGTAAGCCCTTACCCTTGTCTTTGGCTCCCTTAGACTGCTTGTTCTTGTTGCACTTCTTGACGATGCGACGGCTTTTGTCGCAGGTCTGGTCGCTGTTGGCCTTCAGCATGTCAGTCCTGGTCATCTCGCCATTGCTGCTGCACTCGCTCCAAGACGACTTCTCGTAGCGACAGGCTAGAGGAATGTCGTAAGTCCCATTTAAATTATGCAAATGTGCGCTTTAACACGAGGCTTTAATGGCGAAAGAAAACATCGTAGGCATATCGACATTTTCTCGGCTTTTTCCGTACGGACATGGCGAAACTATAGGTATGTCAATGTTTAGTCAAATTTAAATGCATCCAGGCGGGCAAAGATCAACATCACTTTTAATCTTTTTTTTATTAGTTTAAACATTGAAGGAAAATATTGCGAGAAAACTTTATTATGTTGTGAATTTGTACTCGAGTTCGTATAAATATTCGAAAAGAAAAATCTATCGCACGGGTGGGATTCGAACCCTCCACTTTAGGCTGCACTTCGGCTTTTTCTAAAGCTGAAGCTACTCGGCCAAAATACTTATGGGAAAGCTGATTGAATTTAGTGTATGTGTGTACCTTTCTTGCATTTCTTCTGGATGGTCTTAATGCTCTCGCAGTTGGTAGGGTCGCCTTTCTTCAGGGTGAGCTTGCGCGAGCGCACGTTGGTCTTCGCATCGCACTCGCTCCAGGAGCCGCGGACGTAACGGCAGGCTTCTGTCAAAAGACACGTGATAACTCCTCGTATCAAAGACAATTTACATCTTCGGTGTCACAAGGGCGTTACTGCGATTTGTCTTATATTAATTTTGCATTTTTTTTGTGACAATATAAGGCCCTCTGAAGGTGCAAATAACTTGTCTTTGATAAGAGAAAGTGGCAATTCTGACGCCGCCTAAACTTAAACTAAAGTAACTAAAGATTGCCGTCCCTTTTATAACGAACGAAATAAAAAGGGATGGTATCATTTTTAGCTAGTTTATATCCATTGTACATAAGCTTAACCGGATGGTAGCAGAGGATCGGCTAAAAAAGCCGTAGTCAACCGAAGGTGTTAACGACTTAGGACAAGTCGTGGGCAATTCTTGGCTTCAAAAAGCGCAGGACCTGGTGTTATGTCTTTACCTATATCATGCAACCTGACGTGAGTACTGGTCTGGATGATGATGATTCTTGTTCTGTTTTGTTCATAATTTATCCGCATAGTAATCGCGGACGTGACTTGCGTATAAACAAGTTTCCTATAAGAAAATATTTAATTAAACGTGCAAGGTCAAATCCATAGGGATAATATCTGTTTGTTCTACAATAACAAAATGTCTAATGGGAATTACTAAGGCTAAAACACACAGTAATTATGTCCCCGTTCTTGCCGCTTGCATTTTGTTCAACTTGCGTTTAAGGTAATGTTGGTTTGTTTGTAGTCTTGATCCGACTGTAGCTCTGAACTTCGATAGTTTTTTATTTCGACAGGTCCTTTACTACGAAACAACTTATTCCGACGGATCATTACTTCGACATAACATTTAGGTCCTATGAAGTGCTTTTTCTTTTGTCGTAAGCTAAGGCGTTGACGTTAGAATACAAAACAACAGGAACCTAAACTGAATTGTTTAATAATACGTCATGGTAAGCTTTCTGAAGTCTACCAGAAACTTTGTTACGTTCGCGGTCTCCCGTCGGTCTCTTGTTCTATACGACGTGAACGAACAGAGAGGGAAACTTTAACAATAATATTACCATAGATCCCTGAGTGCATGTGCGGTGGTGCGTCGGTTTATTTTAAGCCCCGGCAGTTACGAGAAAAGGACGACCGAGACACAAATAGAAGTTGCAGTTTTTAGTTGATTGGGATTGCTTTTGAAATGTCTTTCTTGTAATATTATTTCATTTAACCGTGACAACTACAAATAGATCCAAATAAACGACGTCTGTGTTTTTGTGTAGTGAAAAAAATTTAATTTTTTTTTTTATTTTTTTTATTTCTTTATTCACGTAAGATAGAATACATGTTCCAGCTTAATTAAGTATCTAAAAACCTTAATAGGTTTGTCTAGACACTCACATTCGTCATAAATACGTACGTAGGTATACAGAGTATCTATTCTGCTTAATAGCAGCTTTCTTAGAAGAGAGACAAATTAACAAATAAAACCTATGAAAATCAGTCCAACCGTTCTCGTTTTAGTGTTTAAAGAATCCCGACTTCTGTACAAAAGATAGACGTAGACCTATCGCTTCAGATCTGATGAATGCTTTCAGCAAACAATGAAGTAATAGTTATTCAAACATATTTGTGGGAACGCATTACGAACGAAATTAATGTAGTTTTATTGACAATTGTACATTGCATCTCTATCAAACGGCGTCAGATCATAATTAAATCAACCCTCAATTGGTACAGACAGGTGGACACAGTCACTTGAATCATTTAGTGCTTCGGTGCATCCAGCCAGTATTCTGAGTAGAGGAACAAGACTCAGATTTACACTCTGTAGCTTTGGATTACAGTCGAGAATCATCGTTTGAGTCGTGTGTAGGTCAATGACAGGCATTTGCGCGTTTGGAAATAAAATATTCTGCTGGTTTCCTCGTGAAATCTGAATAAATAGTAATAGAAGCCCGTTTTTTACAGTTTTTTACTCTTTTGGTACGGAATCCTAAAAAAATAGAGATTCTGTTATGAGTTTGAATATCAAACATTTAGATAGATTTTTTGGACGAGGAGGCTATTGCCCATTTCGATCTGAAAAATAGTTTATTTCAAAAAAAATACTCCGTAAAACATTCTGAAAACATGGTCGCATTTTCAAATATAATAAGCGGTTAAATGTAAATGGCTAAGGGCTGTTGGCTGGTGTTCCTTTAAATAATAAATATCCTTGGATCTTTTGACAAAATGACTTATATACTACCTAACTTATATGAGAATTAACTCAGATTTATCAATCCGTCATATTGTTATTGTTGTTGTTGTTGCTAGCCGTGCTAGTTAAAACAGTAGGCGGTTAATTTTGTAGCAGAGTATAGTCACGATGTAAGTACTGACCTCGATGGATTGTGTGAAAAAGGACATGAATGTGAGAGGAGTGAATTCTGAGTTGACGAGTGATAGAGATGAATGGAAGGAGAAGACATGTTGGGCCGACCCCACCTAGTGTGGGATAAGGGCAGGGAAATGATGTAAGTACTGACCTCGGTTCTTGGCGCCTCTTTCGTTGCGCACCAACAGCTCATGGTCTGCTGCGGCGTCCTCCCACACCTCACCGTCAGCTGCCACCACGGCCAGCATCAGCAACACCAGCCCAGCGGCCATACGCCACCAATGCTTGTTCTGCAACGAACACTACTGTTAAAAACTGCGTGCAACTTACCTGCTTCCTACTTCCTCAGTATTTTTTATAAATTATATGAATGTATTTATCACGTTACCTTTTTAATTATTTATATTATGTCTACCCGCGGCCACGGGCGAATCTATTCCAATTGTCGGGATAAAATATAATTAAAAAGGTAACGTGATAAATATCCGTTGATATTTTTATGAAATGTGTTCTGATCACGTAAATTTAAAAAAGACAATTTCTCAATATTGTATTTGACTCTAAAAGCTTTCTCAAAACTTTCCTCAAGTACGTTACTTGACTACTGGCTTGAGTAAGATATAAATTAACTGTTATCATGACTTTCATGGTCTAAGTCATGTCTAAGCATTGTCTATCTAATTAGATCGTTGAAGTTATGCAACGTTCTGATCGGTCATAACTTGGTTGGCTGCCAGTGGCACTAACACCTATCATAGTTTTTGATTCCAACGTGATTTGTTCTCTTAGAAACAGATAGAGTTGATTAAAAAATTATTTCGAGCCGCAAAGCGACGCGATGTCATAGGATTTTGTGCTGAGTTGGTTTATACATGGCGCCTTCTTAGTCTCGAAGAGAAAATATAGGTTCAAAAAAAGCGCACTGTTGGCTCAGTGTGGTTTTTAATAGGCGAATTTTAAAGGTAAGGTACCTACTCATAATAGTACCAAGGAACTCGTTTTACAAATTCGTCGTAGAACAGAAGGTATGACTAACATCAAATAAATGCGTTTGTTTTTATTAAACAAATGCCTATTTCCTTGGAATATACTCAGAGAAGACATACTGGAACAATATTGACAGTGACAAATGGCCATTTAGTTAGCGTCTAACCGCAAACCAAAATAGGCTAGGTACCTACTTAGTTTGTGTTCAATGAATCACTGAATACAAAACACTGAATACAGTATAATTGAATGCGTGATTTCAGAAATTTCGATTTTTAATTAGTTAATTTGTACAGTTAACTCCTAATATCCGTTGAATAGGTACCTAAATAAGTAAGGCTACTTTTCTATAACTATACTTACAAAAAAAATATATAATTATTAAGACTAAAAGGTGATGATGGAGGTTTTACGCAGATAAATCAGGTATAGTCTAAATATTTACTTTAGAGGACTTTAGGAGGTAGTTATATAGTTTATGGATTTTCCTGGTTGATCAACTAATTGTATAATTGCTGTATTCTTATAGTTTCGGTTGGTTAACAAATATAATTTTAAGTTTGCCGCCAAGGTCGTATAAAATCATTCAGCTTAAAAAATAGTCGATGTCTCAATCTTTATTTATGCGAAATGCGCAGCGAAAAGTATGGACTTTTCGTTGCATATGGATGCCAGATTCGAACCAATGACATTCAGATCGAAAGTAGTAGTAAGTACTTGTCTGAGAGGTCTCAACTTGGATGGGTGAGCGCAAGTGGCATATTGAAAAAAAAAATGAGTGCTTCCGTGCTTCGGAGGGCACGTGCCAGTCCCGGCTTTTAAAGACGTTAAGCCTTAACGGTGGCCTTTAAGCGGCCTAAAAACTCCGTCACCAGAGTTGGCCACTTGCTCACACGAACGAACTTTTTTAAAATCGTAATAAATAAATTTTAAACGCTATAAAACAAGCGAGTTGCAACTCGAAGTCAATCACCTTCTATTCTTAGCGCTAAAATTAACTTGGTCACGGGTCAGATAGATAAAGACAGATGTAGCGTTAAAATGTTTGTGCTTATCATCATCACTTATTCTGATGGAAGAGGGCTTTTAGTTTTGGTAATTAAAAAAGTACCTATTTTTCTACACTAATATTATAAAGAGGAAAACTTTGTTTGTTTGTTTGTTTGGTTGTAATGAATAGGCTCAAAAACTACTGGACCGATTTTAAAAATTCTTTTACCATTCGAAAGCTACATTATCCACGAGTAACATAGACTACTTTTTACCCTGATATTCCCGCGGGAACGGGACTTACGCGGGTAAAACCGCGGGGCACAGCTAGTACATAATAAAAAGATTAAAATGATATGTATGACAATAAAACTGCTCGCGGCGCCGCTTCCCTTCCATCTCGGTGTGAGTCTAACCTCTCGAACAAAGTACATGTACTTCTCGTATGTATACGAGATGAGGCATTATCGAGATTATAATTGCACGTCTTGTCCAGTCGTCCACGTCTAATAATAAACAGTTGATAAATTCTCTGATAAATATTATTCCGAGTAAAACTTTATCAAACAAGACTATTGTGTTACGTCATTATGTATACACTTTACATTTATGGAATTTCCTTTAAAAAACAAGAACTGAGCCGAATTTACACATTATTTTTTCTCAGACTGCAAAATTTGCAATGCAAACTTTTAATACCTAGTTTTACAAACATGACCGACACTACCGTTCTAATACTTATAATTTCTTCTATGACGATAGATCGAACTTTGTTAGCATGTTTGCATATTTAGCTCATTAAAAATCAAAACAAACTATTGGCCTAGGTATATAAATAAGTCTGCACCGTGCGATTGCTCTTTGATAGAATTCCAAAGCTCGAGTTCATTTGTTTCGAAAAGCGAAACTCAAACACGCAAAACTGCCGGTTTATTTGCTAAAATACTTTCCAATTTCCAACATCACACATTCTGAAATACCTTACCACTCGAATGACAGAAATGCCGCGAAAAGCCCGGTCTAAATTCAATGTAACGATCGGGTGGTTCAATTTTAATTTATACCAGCATAATTGAATTCGCGCCAACATCAATTGAATTGAAAATTTAATTGCTTTTAAAGTAGACGAGTAAATTAGATGGGCATAAAGCTTCGTTTCGTTGGGGTTAGTGGTTTTCAGAAAATACCGAACTTATTGGTTGGCAATATAGATAGAATAATTAAGATTCGAAGATTCCATATACTCCGATTGTTGTGTGTTCAAATAGTAGATACTTTGAAATATCTTGGTCACATCGTCACGTCGAACTTGAAGGATGACGCGGACATGGAAAGACAGCGAAGGTCACTGTTCGTGGTCGGTAATATGATCGCTAGGAAGTTTTTTAACTCCTCGCCTGACGTGAAAATTACACTCAGTGTAGACATGTGTAAAACGACTGACAAAACGATTTGAACAGACTGTTCAAATCGTTTTGTCAGTCGTTTTACACATGTCAACTCTGGACTCATTATACTAAAAGATCTCACGATGGTATAAGAGTGGCCTATAACAACATCTTCAGACATCTCATGGGCCTGAAGCGGTATTGTAGCGCTTCAGAAATGTACACAGAAACCCGTGTCGACTCTTTCAATGCCATCCAAAGAAAGAGAATAGCGTCATTCATGTCCAGAGTTGACATGTGTAAGAACCAAACAATTAAAAGTCTGTCTGACCGTCTGATGTTGTCAGACACTTTTAGACGTTGGGTGGCTATTGCCACCTGAGATGTACTAATTATTACGTAAGTAATATCTCTGTTTTTAATTTTTTTGTGTGTGTATTTTACTGTGTCAATGGATCTCGTTTAGAATTCGTCAAGAGGATGCCTACTCTGACATAAAAGAAATAAAAGCTGGGGTGCCGCAGGGAAGTGTACTAGGTCCAGTCCTTTACCTTCTGTATACTAGTGACATCCCTGAACTAGAGAATAGTACTATAGCAACTTTTGCTGACGACACAGCTATAATGGCAGTTGGTAGTACTCATGCAGAAGCGGCAGAAAAAGTTCAAAACGCTGTCAATAAAGTATATGAATGGACAAAGAAATGGAGAATCAACCTAAATGAATCTAAATCGATTCATATCAATTTCACCAACAAAAAGGAGGAGTACCATCCAGTATACCTAAACTATATGCCCATACCTTATGGAAATACAGCTAAGTATTTGGGAATAACGCTTGACGCAAAGCTACGCTGGAAAGCTCACGTCAAGAAGAAAAGAGAAGAGTTGGACCTTCGTTTCAAACAAATGTACTGGCTGCTTGGAAGACAATCTGCCCTATCAGTACACAATAAAATTATCCTATACAAACAGGTCCTAATGCCAGTATGGACCTATGGAATACAGCTATGGGGCTGTACTAAAAAAAGTAACATCTCAATCATTCAGCGTTTTCAAAACAAAGTACTCAGGGAAATCGTAAATGCTCCCTGGTACGTAAGAAATGAAGACCTTCACCGAGACCTTAACATAGACTTGGTTGACAAAGTTATACATAAATATGCAGAAGCTCACGAAAGCAGACTTCACCACCATGTGAACGTCGAGGCCATCCAGCTCCTCGATAACACAGACTTAGTAAGAAGACTCAAACGGACTAAACCATTTGAGTTAGTGTAGTGTAAAGTTATGTGAAAGTGTTAGTGAATAAGTGCTACATAATATAAAGAACACAAGAACAAAGTGTCTTCCCCTTAAATAGAGACAGTAAGAAACGTGCTATTGAGCACATTCTTAACAATAAGCAACTTTATAAAATTAAGTTAAAATCAAATTGCTCATTAGCCTACTTGGCTAGATTGTAATTTTAATAGTGTATAATAAATTATTATGCCCTAGTAACTAAAAAAAAAAAAAAAAAAAAAAAATGGATCTCGTGTCCGCAATAAAAAGTTTTATTATTTATTTATTATTATTATTGTTATAACAATAAGTAATGTTTTGTTGGCGTTCCCTAAAAAAAGAAACTTGCTCTTAATTTATTGTGATACCAACAAAGGGAAGCAAGAAACGCTAGTTTAACTATAAATTATCTGTTGACAAAATGCGTCAAGGATTTACACGGAAAGTCGGAAACTTACAAGGAAAATAATAATCAACAAAGGAAACACGAAAGTATCTACTATAGAAGCTATTTTAGTCTTATAATAACAAAATTCATCAAACAATTTGAAGTTTACGTTCTGTATCGACCTATTTAGAAACAAGATGTATCAGAACAGTAATGTAGGCTTACTATGGCCGTTAAAAGCAGTTTAGGTCCTATAGCCCATTACTAAGCGTCAATTCTGGAAAAATATATACTTACTAAAATAACTAACTTTCGCCTACGGATCTGCGTAATCCACACATATTTAAATGAAGTCAAAACGGGAACTTTATCGCGTAATTATTAATAATTAGGGTTTTCATTTTTAGTCTCTCATCTATAGAAGACTATTACGAGCCCGTAGCGACCCACTGCAGGGCAAAGGCCTTCTTCCACTCGTATCTATTGAGAGCTAATTATAAAAATAAAATATATATAAAAATAGACTGTATATTATCGCGTAATTACTAAAATAAAAAATTAACATGTAGGTAAGTCACGTTTTGATTTTATTGAAATAATGTACCTACCTATACAGATCGCGAAAGTTTAAAATTTACATTTACCTACACTCTTCAATTTACATTCAAATTGGTAAAGGCGAGAATAAAACAAACAGACCAAACACACTCCGAAACTTTTTTATGTATAATGTCTACACTATTATAGGAGGAAAGATTTTTTTTGTACGGTAACGAATAATAACGACACATTTCAAAATTCTTTCACCATTAGAGCTACATTATCACTGAGTAACTATATGGGCTATTAAAATAATAATGAATTTATGAATGCCGGTGCGAAGTCGGGCAGGCAGCTTGTCTATTAATTGTAAAAGAGTTCTATTATAAAGTAATGCTTATCTTAATATCCAAAGGTTCACGACCTAAACTGTTTAGACATTGGGCCCATTAATGTCGCATACCCAAAGACGCCCTGTACCCCAAATGGGGTCAACCGGAGGTCCTAAATACCTAATTGCATTAAATGCACATTATAGACACACCCGAACCTTATGTAACAATGTATAAAAAACAAAAAAAAAATCGCATTAAAACAATAAACATAAAATCGCGCATGAAAGAAAAAGATATTTTTGTGAATAAGTTTTATGTACCTCCATAGCGGGTCCTGTAGAGTAGAGAGGAGACGTGCGCGCGGCTCGAGGGTCGGGTCGCGAATGCCGCGGAATGGAGCGTGAGGCTGTCCCGCGTTCTCAGGACGCCTATCGATCCGCGTGCAGCCGGGAACACTCGCTCCGTGGGGATGCCAGCTCAATAACAGTAACCTGTCTCATGGTTAATACGGCTACGGGATAAATGTGTTCATGTTCTGTAGATATTTGTTCTGCGTCCGGGTGTTTTCTGTCTAAAATATGGTACCTATGTGTTTACAAAAAATATCTAAGTAAGTATCTATCAATCTCCTAGTTTTCATAACAGAAGCATTAAAGTACTTAGCTTGCAGTGGGAAACATCAGGCTTATAATTATAAAATAATAATAAAACATTGCAATTATTTGTCTAATTAAATATACTTACCAACTTAATCTAAGTTTACATCTAATATTAATGACACACTGACATTTTATAGCTCTTATCTGTCAAAGTTCATAGTAATTTTGTTCAAAGTGCCTTCGTCCGGCCGGCGGCGTTCCATTACGTGAGATCTAGCAAAACTGCCGTGAGCTGGCATCCCCACGCGTTGAGTCGCGACTCTACACTCCTGTGCGTCCCGCTCCCCTCCCCCGCGCATCTGCGGCTAAGTAACTCGTACTTAACCTGTGGTTCTGTAGGATTTATAACTTTTTCCGGGAATGACCGGATTTCGCCTCACTACGTTTGGAATACGATACGTTTTTTGTTTACCTACTCTATCTTTTTGAAGATTTGCGTTTGGGTTCTTGCTTATAATTACCACAAATGCAATTCCTTTTATTTAAATTAATCCATGTTATATTTTATAAAAGAATAATAAAATACCTAATTACCAAAATTAAAAAAAAATGTGTAAAACCGACTTTATTTTCGTGATCTTTAAGGGGAAACAAAGTCTTGCACTGTCCAAAGATTCCAAAGAAGACACTCATTAGACCCCTAATTTTATTAATAAAGTTATTAGGTACCTAAGTATAGGTTTTCTTTATTACATTCAAACACTACCTACAATTTGTACCTAAGTTACATAGGGAAAATGTTCCTGAATGGAAAAATGTAAAATTAGACTTGTTTTTTCATTACACATACATTTTTTGCTATCCGTACTTTTTTAATCAACCAAACAAAATAAGTACATAAAAACTACAAAAGTTAGGTTATAGACTCAAAATAGTCAAAATTTTGCCTCTCCTTGATATTAACAAGGTAAACTATGCAGTTCGACCGAAGGCTCAAACTCTGGCTAACTCTGTTAGTGTTAGCTGGTTAACTCTTTAACAGCATAATCTCTCTGTTCACCGAATCGATCGAAAACTAAACCAACTAGATAAGTGTGTTGTCCATAAATTTTGGTACATAGGTAGGTATTTTTTACGTGTAAAGAAACCTTTATAGAAGAATACGAGTACATTAGGTACATAAGTCAATGTGAACTCGGCCCGTTTTTGACGACAATCACGTGCGTTTATTTTTCAACTATTCGATCGACTCGGTGAACAGAGTATAGATGCGTATCTATGTCACTATTACGTTGAAGTTAGTGTTTGATTAATTATACCCTAGATGCAATTTGTTCACACAAGCCCCGAATACGGCTTGAATTTTCCTGTCCATACATAAAACGAATACAAAAATATCAAAAAGCAATTTAAATTTCATACTACGATCTATATTTTCACAAAGTAAAGTAATAAACTATTTTTAACAAAATTGCATGGGATAAAATACGCAGCGGAATTGTGACTGAATAAATAGACTATCAAAGAGTGCTTTGAAAACCTCGGTTATTCAGATTCCAATCAAAAACTGGGATTTTAATTTTCGTCAGCTTTAGAAATACCCGGAACTGGAGTTATTAGGTTTTATTCAAAGGCATTGGTGGCAATTCCAATGGACATTCACATTTTCAGAAACGATTCAGCTCAAAAACGAAATACCTATTTCATTTCAGTTTTTCAGAGTTTTTTTTAGCTATTACCACAGATAAAATAATACTATGTACAGATACACCATCTAGAACATCAATTTCACTCTGGTTTTTCTTCGGGCTATTTTTTTGTGTTTGATTTTGCGGCGCCCCTAGCAGTGTTTAGGTCTTGCCTGCAATCAAAAATATTAGCACTAGATGGAGTTACTTATTATCTGTGCTATTACTCATCCGTATAGCATAAGCTTGTGTATAGGAACAATTTAATACCTTACATACTAACCCCCTTATGCATATTGGTCTAGTAAACCTATTATTAGCTAATACGGTTATGAAATCTGTTGGAATCTCCAGAGATTCCAAAACATTCACACACTTAAAAACATTCTATTTCTATATTAAATTCACAAATCCTTATGAATAAGACAGTTACTTTATAAACAAAAACTGAACTAAGTGCTGTATAAAATAAAATTAGAACCAGGTACACAAAAGGTAGCTTAACTGGACCAAGTCACTGCCAGACGGAAGCGTGCTCGAGACACACATTACCGCGCTGAATGGCAATCCTTTGAGACAAGTAAGCGGCAGACCTCGTATCACGCATTGTTTAGATCTTGAAATAATTTAGAAAACCCTCTCTTTAATCAACGTACGGTACAGATGTCCGTAAGTCCATCACCATAGAAACTTTGTTTTACAATATTGAAATGTATGAACATTTAACAGATAACAACGTTTCTATGGCGAAAATCCTACGGTCATCCGTAAGTTGGTTATAGGAACCGGCCGTAAGACATTTTCATAGGATCCTAAAAATGTCTAAGAATCTGAAAGAATAATATCTACCTCCTCTTGAGAATTAAATAAATAGTCTCTTGGGATTGTAGTCAGATATGTAGTGAATTCGTCGCTCCGTTATGCTGTAAAAGATGGACAAACAGACAGAAACACTTTCCCATTTATAATATTAGTATGGATTTTTCGTTAATTAAGTTCATTTTGTTGTATTGCGCTCGGTTGGAGCGTAGCGTTCTTTTAATTAACGTACGGCCATTTTGTAAACAAACCGATGAAATGAACAAATGTCTCGCTGTTTTTTTGCTGGGTATGTTTTTAATTACATATTTACTGATATTATTAATAATACTTTTTTTACTGATATTATTAATAATACTCGTTTAATTTGCCATAACATTTAGGGTCAAAATCCTCCAATTTTGTGGAATTCGCTCATGATTTTGGTTTGGTGAGTGAGCGATGAAAAACATTCATAGTTGGTAGGACTTGCGTTAATAATTCCACGAATTCAATATTACCTACCTATTTAATTATTTAAATAATTAAATAGGCGAATGGAATCAAGCCATCCAAGGTGCGGCGAATGGAAAAAGGGAAGGGAGGCCTTTGCCCAGCAGTGGGATCCAGCAGGCTGAATAAATAAATAAATAAATAAATAATTTAATTATTATGTTCGTAGAACCGGTAATATTGATGTAGGTATTTGTAAACCTTTATATATTTTTAAAGTTTATTAAAATTGCTTTTAACTTCTGTTTCGCGTATTGTTTACGTAAAATAACTGTAGGTAACCTATATTTTATTAAGCGATTTCAGAAAAAGGAGTTTCTATGTTCCACTGTCATCATCATCTCAGGGAGATGATGATGACAGTGACCCTTATCCCACTAAGTGGGGTCGGCACAACATGTTCCACTGAACCTATGTATTTATTTATAACAATGTAGCCGAGATCGGCATTACATGCTGGTCCGACCCAAAATAGAGTGGGATAAGGGCAGGAGAATGATGATGATGAAAAGCCGTGATCAACCAATAAGTGCACAATCAATGCAATCCGTGCATACAACTCAAAGAAAGCGCGTTCATATAACTTGTGGTCACCCATCCAAATTGACAACTAATAACGACGCTTTACCTGTAACAAGGTTTGCATCTTAAAACTGAAAAGACATTTGAAAGTCATCTACTCGTAGTAATTAGGTACTTACTTACTTACTTTGTCAGATGATACTTTAAATTTTAATTTTACAAACTTGTTAATAATAATAAATTATGAAAACAGGACTGTGTGTGCTTCAGTGCGATGGACGAACACCTTTTAAGCCGAAAGATGGAGCACTGCCATTTCTGGTAAGTCAATTAAGCAAGCGTAATTAGGAATTAATCATTAAGTATTATTAATTAATTCCTATTTAAAAAGTATTGATGAGTATAATTTATTAGTATTATCCTTTAAAAGTAAGTAGGTATGTACTCAAAAAAACGTTAATGATGCGTTGTGCCAATAATCGCAGTTTAGCTTTATGTTGGTGGATTCTGAATTCGGAAGGTTAACCAACATAATTTGACCTGCGATTGTCACGATGCAACGATTTCGAACGAGAAAAAAAAAAAAAAATCGGTTAGTAGAGTTACTGGCCGTGTGCTTAGGTTTTTATTGGATCTAGAGTCATAATCCTTGTTACATTTTTAATTTTTAATGCCGTATCATCGAAAAGGATTTAGGTATGTCGCGACACTAAAGCATAGCAATTCATGTCGCATTTCTTGAAAGATACGGTTGAATATCTAATGGCAAATGTAAATCCCTTGCGGACCCCATTGTGGTGGCCACATAACAAGCTTATCTGACCTTAGGTCTATGACAAATATTAGGATAGCAATGTTTGAGCAGATAATTGGCGGAGACTGACTAAAAACTGTTTGTATATTTTGTTCATAAATCATGTAGATGGTGATCCATTGGTGATTCGAGCCATCCATCGGGCTACGTGACTTGGACTGAAGCCGTAGCATGACTGTTTAAAAGTAATGTTGTTTGCTCAGACCAAATAAAAAATAAAATAAAAAATAAAGACGGAACGCTGCGAACAACGAAGTGAAGCAAGTTAAAACTACGCCTTACTGTTTTTGACACACGCAAATCGAAATACACCTTAACTTTTGCTCTCACGAGCCTCGGTAGCTACTGACAAGTTAAAGTTCCTTCTACACATTGGTGAAAGAAATCGGCTGACCTGAGTAATTTCGGAGATTAGGTACCTCTGTCAAACAAACGAACAAATACAAAAATCGTTCGTTCGTTCGTAAACTCGATATAGGTAGATATCTAAATTATCATTGGAACTCTTTAGCGCTTTTACTCTCCAATAGATCACCCCCCGAAGTCGACGAATTGATTTTAGTAAAATTGAACGAAATGAAACTTCCTACTTTACAGAAACCCCACTGATAAAGTAATTGAAAGAATTGCTTTGTGTTCTTGTTTTACAAAAACCTGTGACCGTCATTTTACGATTTTAACACCCAGTCTCAATAACCTATCTATCTTTTGTGATATTTTGATTACTTAAGTATTATTTAATTTTGTAATTTTTTTATTTGTACTTTTGAAACCTTGTTTCGAACATTTTTTCTTACTTCTACAAAAATATTATAAGTATTTGGTTCTTTAACTTACCGCAAGTACGTAGGTACGTAACCTTCTCTATCTCCTGGTAACCTACTGGTTTAAATGAGATATAGAAAACATAATCTATGATAGAAAATAAATTCACAGCACCAATAAAATATACCTACTGTAGTTTGTAAATAATTCTAATTCGATTCGAAATAAACTAGGTACCTACAAATGATATACGCTATTACGTCCTTGATACTACGTCACCAAAAAAACGGGAACAGTTTCTGAGGAGCAACTTAAAGGTGTCAATGACCGAAGATTACAGATGACTTCTTTAGATGGATGTAGGTACCTAAATGAATCACCTCTTGTCCGCCTAAAGGTAGCCGTTCGAACTGAGCGTCACAAACGCAGCGTCTATAGCGTCACCAACACCGCGGTCACATTGACATTTGTCAACGCGGTCACAGCGGCACTGTGACGTCACTGACGCCGCGACTGTGACGCAACGCTCAGTTCCAAAGGCTACCTTTAAGGTAGCCGTTCGAACTGAGCGTCTATGGCGTCATTGGCACCGCGGCTGTGACGCCGCGACAGTGCGACAGGTATAATGTTCTATGCAAATGTATGAAATTCTAGGGAACGTCATTCGAGCGCAGCGTCACTATCGCGGCGTCAGTGACGTCACAGTGCCGCTGTTAGTGACGCGGTGTTGGTGACGCTATAGACGCTGCGTTTGTGACGCTTAGTTCGAAAGGCTACCTTAACAGAATAGAAAAGAACATGAAGACGTACGTAAGTAGTATCGTGGAGTAGTTTGAGAATTTTTCATGGAGTGCCTAGTTTGGGAATAAAATTTGTGGAGTAGGTAGGTACCTACTTTAAGAACAACCCTAACTTTCTAGTTTATGATATTAGTAGGTAAGTATAAATTGAACATAGGTAAGTATGATTGAAGCTGAATTTTATTGCAATGATTCCACAATTTCTTCAGTCAAAGAAATATTGCAAAAGTCTTTTAAAAACAATTGATCCCTCCCTTTGATGCTGTTGACAGAGCTGAGCAAACACAATCAAGATGGGGATTTTACTGCTAAATAGAAATTAAGCTCCGTATAGACTTGAGCATAATATTTTACCCCCTTATGCATATTCGGCCAGTAAACCTGTATTAGCTAAAACGCATATTAAATCTGTTGCTATCTTTTTTCGTTGAAATATGGGTGACAAAAAAAAACGTTCTTTAAACCTGTATATATATATAAATATATAAATTGTCAATTTTTTTTTATGAATTAGTGTTAGTGTTAGTGTTTGACATAACCTAAAATAAAGAATAAATTATCCTAAAAATTAAGTATTAATCCTTGGTTGGACATTCCACACAGCCACACACAACACAGCGTCATTATCTAAGTCCCAAGCCGGTAGTCCCAAACCATAACACAAGCAACTGCTTGTGTAATGGTAACCAGGCGACTGAAATAAGACAAAATTACATATTTTTATAATAGGTACATAGTTACATTATAGATAGAATACATACAGACAATTTTCCACGAGTCCAATTCAAATATTTGTGAATGGTTGTGTGAGGCAAAAACTACACGTATTTGGCTGAAATTTAGAACACACCTTACAAAGTTCATAACCTATTTAATTGACGAAGAACTTTGATTGCACGTTGACTACTTTTCATCCTTAGCTTTCTCTATTCGTTTTTGTTAATTAATATTAACTCAAGCGAATAGAGAAAGATAAGTTGTATAAAATAAATGCTCAAGTATATCTTGAACTTTATAACGCTACAGACTAGAATAAGTAGATGCAAAAGCTTCATTTTGCTTTGCAGATTGCTGTTTGTATCGGCCGCAAACTCTATTGGTTTATTTCTATAGTACAAGAGATAGTGCAGCTTAGTAGATCATTAATTTTCGAGTTGTAGGTATAACTAACCACCCCTGGATTGTCTAACTTGTATCAAATTATTGCGATTCAAAAAGAACAGTACCTACCTACTAGTACCACTATAAGCAACTAAATAGGTACTTCTGTTATGGTAACAAGATAGGTAACTTAACTACTTATATTCTTTTTATATAATACCTTCTTTTTTTATTTAAATACTTACATTATAATACCTACATAGAGACATCCAGGTTCCTATGTATTATTATGTGTGTGATTGTGCTAATATTGTCTTGATGTAAATCATAAAGACAAATATTAGCAGAACATGCAAACATTTTGTCCTTCAGCGGGAATTGATCGTATAATCTAATGACGTAATAAACCAAGCGCAAGCTTTTCGACTACAGTGTTTGTTTAATCACCCGTACATTGCTTATTGAATGGTGTGCTATCGGCAACAGCCGATAATCAACTAATGAACGTCTGATGATCTCCAAACGAAGCGAATGCACGGGTTAATTAAGCTGACGTTTCTGTACTCATCATCATTAACCGTATTGTTCCTGGCTTTTAAAGTCGTTAAGCCATGACGGACGGCTAAAAACTTCGTCACCGGAGCTGGCCACTTGCTTGAACGAATGAACGATTAGCCTCAAAAGTTTTCTGAATCCGTCATGGCTTATCGATTTCCAAAGCTCCATCTTTACTAGATGATTTACAGGATCAGGAGGCAATATTTGCCTACACTTAACGGGACACTGTAGTGCCTGGGACATTGTTGAGATAGAATAGGCTTGCCCAGCACCTAAACCATCCTCTCAGCTTAGCCGGCCATATCCACTGGAAAGACAATGGTCAATACGTGTATGGCTCACAATGTCATAACAAAACCCACAGGTGAACTTCTTGTCCCGGTACCGCGGCCTATGCGTCGGTACGCTGGTGTCTCGAACCGCAGTCCTGACCGCTGCGGTCTGCGTCACCAACCCAGACGCGACGAAGAAGGACCGCCGGCCTATCAACGTGGTCTTGGGGGCCACCTACCGCCACCCTAGGAGAGGCATCAGGGTACAGGTGGTCAAGATTCTGATACCGAACAGTAAGTCATTCACATCTCATTAATTCAAAGTGTTTACAGTTTCTTAGTGTGCTATCTATACTAATATTATGAAGGGGGGATTGTTTGTTTGTTTGTTTGACGGAGGTAATCTCCGTAACTACTTAGATGATTGAAAAATTCTTTCACTGAAGTGTGGAAAGGACTGTCGTGATGGTTATAGGCTATATTTTATCCCGGTAGTTTCATTAGTAGGTACACCTGTGCAAAGCCGGGACGTGTAGTATTTAATAAGGAACCCTTATAGTTTCGCCATGTCTTACATGATGATGTGACGACATGATGACGGACAGACGTCCATAGGCTTTTTTTATCACAATTATCACCATAATATCGAATCGAACCAACTAAAAATAAAAGATTCTCGCTATTATAATAGACGAAGCAGTATGAGAAGCAGTATAGAGACCTATTAGGTCTGTTCAGAAAATGTGGAGCCTTTTTTGTAGTTCACTGCCCAGACTAAAATAGGTACCTACACTAACCACAGATGTCTGTTCCAAAACAGCGCTCAACTTTGAAATTTCACAGGAAAATCAAACCATTCCAGAGGCTGTAATAAAGATCAAGTTTCGTGACAATTTTCGGGATCAGATTATGTTGGTGATCTATTGCGAATTCAGTATCCAGTATCCACCAACATAAGCTGACGAAATTTGGCAGGAAACTTTACGTCGATCTCCAATACGGCCTCAGCGGACCTTTTAACTGAAAATACAAACGAGAATCCGCCTTCCTCGAATGAAAACAGCCTGTGGCTTGCCGTTCTATTTACTGAGTCAAGTTGGTTTTGCAGCTTACGTCAAGCTGACCACAAAATGACGCACCGTAATCCTCAATTTATATGTAAAAGCCATTGACAGGAGCATATTCTTTCGAAACACTTGACGATTAAACACTGATTGTTTAATCGTCAAACGACTCATTCTATTTAGATGCCCAATGACCAAGGGATCAACCTGTCCGATATTCGAAAGGAGGTAATTCCCCTGGGCGCATCTATTTTGAGTATCACTAATTGAAGCGCACCTAAACTATTCATAGCAGGACGCCCGTTTAGGTGCTTTTCATTACTGAATGAAAAGCGCCTAAGCGAGCGTCCGGTGCGGAATTGCACTGGCATTGTTAGGTAGACATAGACATACATTATTTATCCCTTGGACAAACAATACAAGTCCTTTTAAAATAACCGAGAGAGAATACTATATATCAACAAATACACAGTGAATGACAGAGTTGGTTGTGTGTCACAGACAAAAAAGTCTCGTTAACGTGATAGGCAACCAGTGGATGAGGGGTCGGCGAGTGGCGTGATAAAGAGACGCTTCCAATGGGTGGAGTCGTTACAAACTTTGTCACCAGAGTTGGTCACTTGCTTATACGAACTATGGGTGGAAATGGGCTGATGGTGATGTGGATTTGAGCGTCTGATTCACAGTTACAAGTCTGCCTGAAAGTCGAGGGTACCTGATGCAGAAGTCGGCTGCTATCCTCCTGCTGCGGAGGAAAATACCAGACATACTCGCTGAAGTGCCTCCACGATCTATTAATATAGATTACTTGTAAGTAAATCCAGAATTTTGTCTCAATTACACCATGGAAGATACTTGCATGTTGCGTAATAGGGATCTTAGAAAAATGATAATGAAATGAAATATGATCACGACTGTATCCCAGGGAGATATATATATACAATCTTAGACATGAAGATTTGAAAAAGTAGAGAATGATTTAAGTAATGTTTTTTTCTGATCACTCCTATGGCAAATAAAAGAGATAGCAATAGAATTAATATCCGTATTAGGTAATATAGGTTTATTGAGGTTACTAATTTAATTTTTGTAATGTGTCTTAAAATAAGTCTAATATTAGCACGCCTATACTTTTTCCTACTTGTGATATTGGTTAGCAGGTAGAAAATGCCTTCGGCATTATGCTCGCCAATTGTACATTTTAGTTTTACTTTGTGTGCAATAAAGAATTTATAAATAAATAATAAGATGAAATACAACCCCATCTCTAGACCCTACAATATCATTGATGCGCGAGGATGTAAAGCTTATTTATACCTACTGAATGAAGCGCACACGGGTGAGCTTTATGGTAGTACTTTGGTGCGTTTTAAATGGGGAACTTGGAGGAATACCTTCTAAAGAAGATCTTTGGAGTTATGAATAGAAATGCACCTGTGAGTGCAGGAAATTGCTCTCTTCCCACGATATTTAGGTCGTTTTAATAAAATATTCAATATGACAACTATTGTTATTTATTTCAGAGGGGAAGAGAGTTTGGCATTGCAAGAGGAGTGTTTTGTACCTGGCTGGCATTTTTTCTACAAGGGGGTGAGTTTAGCGGTAGATGGGTAGGTACTTATAACTTCGTATTTCGATTTCAGTACGATTGAAAAAGTTTCAAATAATGTAATAAGTTGTCCAGTTTTGTCATTTTTGACATTAAAAAAATTGTCGTCCCGGCTTTTAAAGTCGTTAAGCCATGACGGAGGCTTTTAAGCGGCCTTAAAACTCCGTCACCAGAGTTGGCCACTTGCTCATACGAACGAACAAACGATTTTGATACTAATCTACGATGTGCAATTTAATAGTGTAGGTAGGTACCTAATTCTCATTTTGCATGTCCATTCTCTCTTCAATATAGTAGGTAGTATCTTCCACTGTTGGTACATATTTAAGTTTCCTTTTCATTCAAGGATCTCTTGGCGAGTAAAGGCCTCCTCTAGACTCTGCCATGCGTCTCTATCCATTGCTATATTTTTTCACTGTTTGTTTGCCTGCAATGTCTATCATTTCGTCCTCTCACTTTTCTTTGAACTCTATCACTTTTTCTTCGTTTTTTGATAGGAGAGATTTTGCTTTATATTATGTGCAGATGTAGAGTGATGTGTGTGATGTTTGTGTTGTTTGTGGTTGTGTTTGTTGAAACTTAAATATGTACCTACTAACAAATAACAAAGAAAAAAATTAATTTATACTGATGTAATTATAATGTATTTCATATTTAATAATGCTATTTATAACTATTATCTCCAAATATTTATAAAAATCTTATTTAATTTAATTTAATTTAAATTAAAGTAATGCACGAATGTAAATGATAATGCATGATCATTATAAAATGTAATTGAATTGAATTGTGAAATATTACTTCTTTATTGTAAACGTGAATCATTCAATGGATAAATAAATGGCTTTAATAATAATAATAATAATCTTCCACTGTTAATTATTTTGCCGGTCGCATTACATTGAATTGCACTCACTATTTTAACGGAGAATGTCTAATGAAGCAATGTTTTACCTGCATCTTTGCACTTGGTATTAAGTTTAATTGTGGCTGTGTTTACTTGCACCTTTGTTTGCACTAAACTAATAATTAGATTGTGTATTTTCTGCAATCAACAAAAATACGCCTCGAGAGCAAAATGCACACCCCATTTTTTTATTTTGCCAGTTGTTAAAAAATTGCTAGTATCTGGTCATATATATAAGTATTTCCTTGTTCTCCGAATTTCGATGGCCACGTAACGTTGAGTTACGCGTTATTTGAAAACGTATATCTGCCGTGTGGTCTATAAAGTTTAGTACACATTCACAGCTCTCGTAACAAAAGCAGTACCTACCCACAAAGCAGTGTACACACTCTGAAATGAGTTCCGCAGTTCAACATGCTGCCTGCATCAGTGTTCGCTCCGAATTTTCGTCGTAAAGTATTTTAATTTGGTCCTGTCGAAACTGCCGCATATTTTGATAATAAACTTTGACTGCGACATAATTTTTTTATTGTCGTGCATGGCTGCAACCTGTCACCTGGGTTTAAGAGACGCGTGCCGAGTTGGGGTGATCACGTAAGACAGTTAATACCTAAAAGTAGTCATACTATTTTATAAGATTAAAATCGACTTTATATAAAACAGCTATAATATTGGTCGACAAGTAGGTAGGTAGTTAGGTAGGTAGGTACCTGCTAAGACTTTAAAACACCTACTTTGGTACAATACCTTCTTTGAGATTGAAATCTTATGCGAACTTTTGCATGACAAGACGTTTCTAATTACCTACTTACATCTTGTTTAGACAGTTTGAGTGAATGATGATGATAATGATTATGGTCTCAAAGGACATTTTAAAAAGAGCTTTTCAAAACAAAATGATTGATTTCTTTATTTTTGTGTCGGTAACCGAAACAGTCTTATCACAACGTAGGTAGTAGATTAAAAGTAGGTACCAGACTGCCATAAATTAAAGGAGATTAAATTAGTTAGTCTGGGATCCTTTGTTCCCACTTTTCGCAACACAAGACGTAATCAGAAAGTTTGTAAGGATTCCTGAGAATGCTATCAAACTTGGCAGGATTTAAAGTTTATGGGGTAGTGCACTCGACAACATTCTACGCTAAATTATTAAGTTAAATATAATTTGTTAGACCTTTGTTTTAGACGTCCAAAGTACAGAACTATGCAAATTTAATGTACCTACATACTTATTGCGTGTTGCATACCTACATACAATAAATCGAAGCCACATTTGACTTCCATGGTTTAAAGTTAAACAATGCTTAGTCTATGCAAGTCCTATACCTATGGGAATTGTCTAACTTGTAAGTTTCAAATTGTTGCTGATCGCAAATAGATAAATAGCCTGCGGGCTTATAGGTACTCGTAAATGTCCGTTTTTAAAGTCTCGTTTCAAAACATTTGAAATAGGTACTCGTAATTCTAAAGTTCTTTCAAATCACTTTCACTTGTTCGACTCCAGACGCTGCACATGCGTCCCAGATGGCAGTACCTCTACCTACACGTGTTCATATTGTTTTGTTGTAGTCTCTATCGGGTTTTTTTGTAACAGGAAAAAAGAAGTTTTGAAAAAAAAATTAAAAGTATTTATGAGCTAATAGCCAACTTTTGTGCCTCAAAGTTTTAGGCCGCTTATAGGAGCTTGTTCAATGATAATTTAACATGCCCGAACGGATAGTACTTAAGTAGGTATCTATTCAAAATAATACTTAGGTAGGTACTTATTCAAGCAATGTTTTGTAACGGGTTGCGGGGTGGCATATTATCGCTGGGAATGTTTTTTTCAAAAAGATTTTGTTTCCGTGCTTCGGAGTTAAATCGATCCCGGCTTTAAATGTCGCTAAACCCTAACGGAGGCTTAAAACATTTACTGATAAGTACCTATATAGGTACCTACTTGAGTTAACCTACTTACTAACTTTGAATATTTTTGTACAATTTAAACTTTTGCGATCTTTATACATAATTTTAATGAATTTGCGGGACTCTATTTAATGCCCAAATTCTATAATCAACGTACCGGATGTTCGTAGGACCATAACCATAGAAACTTTATTTTCTAAACATGAAATGTATGAAACTTTTGGACAGGATAACAACGTTGCTATAGCGTAGTCCTACGGCCATCCGTAAGTTTAAAGGAACCGGCCTCGGCTACGGTAAATGAAATAAGAATTTGAATACCTACGTGATAAAGTCCCGAAATTCATATCATTAAGTATCTTATCTTTTGTTTTCCAGGATAAAATCTACCCGATCCATAGGTTTCTGCTACAAAGGAACGTACGGGTGCAGTTCATGAATATTGTTAAGAAGAGCCTCTGGTGCGATGCTCTCTCCATCAAGTTCAAGAAGGGTCTGAGCAACCTCGGCTTCCACGGAACCATCAACGAAGGCGATTGTATATGTGTACGAGACGTGAGTGAATTGTTTTTATGTTTGACGACCTTTGTGGCGTAGACCGCAGTGGACGAAGGCCCGGCTGAGACGCGGAGGTTACCAGAACACAAGCATTAAGTTGCTTAGCCTGGGAGTAGATGACGCTGTGTGGAATATCCAAGGATTCATTATAGTTTTTCTTACCGCTCTATCTCTGGTTTTGCTTACTGTCAATAGATACACACATTTTGTATGAAAGTAATGTCACTACCAGTGGTAAGCAATGAAAGATAGATAAGTTATTGAGACTGGCGTATAAACTGTAGCGATGACTGTTTAGATTCGGAAATAGGTACCTACCATCGAGTTCTATTTATAGTATATTTTGCGTTATTTATAGTATATTTCTATAAGACAGTGACCACATTATTTTGTGAGCGCTCAGCATTTTCAGGTTGTCGAATTAATTCAGCGACCACTAACAGCTGTTGATTAATTATTTTAATACCTATTTGTTTTTCAGCCCGACCGATCTGCGCAGCCTTGCCATGTGAGTTTAGAAATATAATACTTATTGTACCTACCTTCTTACTTTCCAGTTTCAACATTCTATTAGACTAGGATTAATTTAGGCTGAGTAGTATCGGAGATTACCTCCGTCAAACAAGCAACCCAACATTAGATACCTCTATACAAGATCTAAACGCAAGTACTGATGTAAGATTTGGTTTATGTTATAGATAGTATGTGTGTAAATAAATAAATAAATGATTCTTTTCATTCTTCACCAGGGTATGTATGGCGCCCCGCTGATCTGCCGCGGACGCGTGGTCGGCATGATGTTGGCTCCCGATGCCCAGTGGACGAATTGCACCGGGCACAGCAACAGCTTCCATCTAGTGTCAAGTCAATTCCTACAGAAGTTCATGGGATGTGCTAGCGCGTAAGAAATTTTAAGTCTTAAACACCTTTTTTTAAACTGCTTTTCAGCTAAGTAGGTAGGTATAGGTAAAAAAAAATACTGACGGGTAGAATTGCCACTAAATGTCTGTAGGTAAGCATTCTGCCAGTAATTTTTTTTATTCTTCCAGATTATTCGATGCAGAGTATAATGTAGCATGGTCGTTCATGAAGAACCAGTTATACGAAGACTACGAAGAGGGGAAGTACGACTACATACCGGATATGTACGACAGGTTGTACAGTACGTCTGATAGCGATGAGGACTAATCTTTTAATAATAAATCTTTAAAGAATTAATATTATTATTAGCAGCCTTCAATGTCCCACTGCTGGGCAGGGAAATGGCCTCCCCCAGTCTTTCCTTTCCATGAATCAGGGGTTTCATTTCATTTATTCACAAACAATTTCACAATCGTATTTGAATGTCATCTTATAAACTACTTCTTATAACTAGATAGTAATAGAAAAGCAAACAAAATGAGCTAATAATAAATTCATCAATAAAAATAACAAAACGACTTAGCAATTTGGAACCTATCACATACTCGTAACATACATAGGTATATGAAAAGTTTACTTCTGCATAATGTAGACACCAACACCTTCAAAGGACCTTGAGCATTATTTAGCATAATCAGTTTTCTAGCGGAGTTAAAGTAATCGTCGTTTTAGATACGGGTCAAAGTGAAGAAGACAGAAAAAAAAAAAATTCTTTCAGATCCCTACTACCACTGACTACCCCCTTATACATGTTCAATAGATGTCAGAATTGTAAATTGATTCATTCGATGAAATAAGGTCAAAGTAGAAACAATAACTCTATTAATAAAACCATGTACTCACTTATATCTCGTTTATTCCATTAAATTGTTATTGATGACATAACTAAGGAAACAGCACATAACAAAATAACAATTTATATAAGTAATAAATTATAACGTCAATTAATAAACATATAACTATGTATAGTCTACGGCTTCGCTTACTCTTCTCTTGTTTTTTAATTCTTCAAGTTAATGTAATTTGTAAACATTTATACAAAATGAAAAAATTAAAATATGATCACGACTGTGATAGGTGTGTAGACATTTCTTCCAGATTTTTTTCAAAGGATCTAAAGAATTACATAAAGATCTGATTGACTAAGAAATGTCTACCGCTCCCTGGGATACAGTCGTGGTCGGTCATATTTCATTTTTTACATTTTATGTCAAAAATACAATAAATACATGTTTATAATAAATACGTGGTCGATTTTACATTAAGTGTACTAAAAGTATCTTAGACTAAACAAAAACATGCTCTTAAAATTAAAATAAATAATAATATTTAATCGAACACTAAAACTATAACATAATTAATTAAAAAGATATTAATTCCTATAACTATATCAAATATAAAATGATTATTTTATTACATTACAATTTCAACAAGCGTGGAGGCTTACCATGACGTATTATTAAACAATTCAGTTTAGGTTCTAACTGTCCTAACTTTACGTAATGGACTGCTTTTGACGTAAGCTAAGGAGCTTACGTCAAAAGCAGTCCATTATAGGACCTAAACTGAATCGCTTTTAACGGTCATAGTAAGTCTACAGTTCTATCATAATTAATTATAATTATTTCACTATTGCGCACTAATTGTCTTATTTGCTTTTCTTAAACGTGTTTCTTTAACATAATTTTTATTCAAAAGCAAGTTTTTTAAGGGACTATTTTGTTATCAAAATTAAGATGTTTACAAGATTTGGGGGCATAAAGTAAAAATACCTATTTTGGTATTAAATAAAATAAAATGGTACGTGCAAATCTATCATAGTATCTATTCAGCTGTCGCCAAAACCCAAACTTAACTAATTAAAGATGTTGCCATAACGATCAAAATAAAAATAATGGCATCATCTTTAGTTAGTTTTATATTTGGCGACATCAGAATCGCCACTAATGAATACATAAATGTGTACTTAGTGCTTTGGGTTCCTTGAGTTTATTTTGACGACCTCTGTGGCGCAGTGGGCGAAGGCCCGCCAAAGACGCAGAGGTTTCAATCCCCGCTACGGGATGTTTGCATGTTCTGCAGATACTTGTTCCGTGTCTAGGTGTTTTCTATCTATAATATGTATTTACAAAAAAAATGTATTTAAGTATTTCATCATCTAGTTACCATAACACAAGCATTGTTGCTTAGCTTCGGACTAGATGACACTGTGTGGAATGTCCAAGGATATTTTTTTTACAAAGTTGTCAATTTAAATTAGCCCGCTAATTTAGGTCAATTTCTTCATAACAATCTGTACTAAGTATACTAATTTACTAATTAGTTTAAATGTCGCCAAAACTAAACTTTTAACTAATGTGACAGCTATTGCCGTCCTTTTCATAATAATTGAAATAAAAAGGATGGCATCAATTTCAGAGTAACGATTTTCAGTTTAAGTTATGTCGACATCTGAATCTCAACTACGAGTATTAATTACTTTTTCTTATTTATTTTATAGCATTTAATTAAATACTATTCAGATAAGAAAATAAAAGATATTTATTTCTAATTTTTGAGATCAAAATCTATAATCTAGGCAAATTTTCTGTTTATTTATATTTTTAAATGAAACTATAATCAAATTAAAAAATACTAAAAATATTTTAATTGTAGGTACATTATAGTGGCGATTCTAAGATTCTAAGTCGCCACAACGAAAACTAATCTAAAAATATCGATCGAATGAAAAAGGCATCATCATAAGTTAGTTTAGTCGACAATAGAATCGCCACTTATATTTAGCTAAAATTCAACAAATTCTATTTACCATGATCAAACTGAAATGCAATATTAGTTTTCATGTGAAAACTATACTTCATTTCTTGAAACGAGCTAATAGGAAGGGAAATAAACGCACGTGATTGGTCGTCGAAAATAATTGTTTATTCTCGTGATGGCTAGATTTGACAATTGACAATTGATTTGACAATCTAGCCAATCACGAGAAAGATAATTATTACGACCAATCACGTGAGTTTATTTTATCTTCCTATTAGCTCGCTTCAAGAAATGCAGTATAGTATTGCATTACAGTTTGATCTTAGAAGCACCTTAGAATACAAATTGTAATAATCAATAATAAAAAAGTCGTATGTATATTCCAATTTATCAACCAAATCCATTTAGATTATATTATAACAACAAACACAAAACAAAAATAATTTTCCAATGCAGCCGATCATAACGTACAATACATACATTTGCGTCATTTGTATATAAGAATATAAATAGAATGAAAAAATATATATATATATATATAAATAGATAGATATTAGAATTGATTTAAAAAAAAAACATTTTCTACGTTGCTAATCAGAACACTCAACATATCTCTATTTCAACATCTACTTTTTGATTTGGCATGAAAATTAATTAGTCCATATAATTTAATTATCAAGATTTAAACTTATTCGTATAGTGCGAAAAGAACAGCAACATGATTCTTAATACGAGAGAAAGAGACAGCAAATACCCTATATACTTTAATTTAACGGTCAGATGTCCTACAATAACTATATTAAAAATATACTTCCTCAATTTGGTACACTTTTTATATCTATATGCGAAATAATATTGTAATGTGCTATGACTGATTATTGTTTTTATAATTTAAACTATCGCGACTTGGAAACATATTTATAAATATTATCGGGACTTAATCGCGTATTGAAATCATTTTATTTACCTCGACGTTTCGTTATAGTCACCGTAGTCACGAGTAGTCATCGAAAACGTCGAGGTAAACAAAATGATTTCAATACGCGATTAAGTCCCGATAATATTTATAAATAGATTATTTTAATTGTTAATTTAGGCACATCATTATCTGCACTACAAGAATTGAAGGATTACTGTGGCTCAACTCACACCGAGATTTAAGGGAAACGGCCGCCCAGTTTTATTGTCATATCATTTTAAACTTTATCTTCATCACCATACATAGTATCGCTTGAGAAACTTCAAACGCAGGCGACCACGAGCGACCGTAGACGCCAAGATCACTTTTCAAAGCGCTTGAATACTACGCATTATAGTATTCATGATGTTTAAAATCATATGACACTGAAACTTAGCTTAGCTTCGCTTCTTTTTCGGTGTGAATTGACGCTAACAGGTTCTTAGAAAGTAGTTATATACGAGTACTAGCAGCACGTCCCGGCTTCGCACGGGTGTACTAATGAAGCTACCGGCATAAAATATAGCCTATAACCTCCCGGACAGTCCACTACACACCCGTGAAAGAATTTTTGAAATCGGTTGAGTAGTTTCGGATATTACCTCCGTCAAACAAACAAACAAACAAATTTCAACTCTTTATAATATTAGTATAGATAATATCGCCACGGTGAAAGGAGTATAGTTTTGTAACGACTGTCTAACCCCCGGTTCCTATATCAAACTAACGGATGTTCGTAGGTCCATCACCATAGCAACGTTGTTATTTCAACATAAAATGTATGAAACTTTTTGACAGATAACAACGTTGCTATGGCGCAAGTCCTACGGACGTCCGTTAGTTTGTTATAGGAACCGGGGGTTAACACGGTTCCATAACACTAGTGTTAAGGTTAGTAAGAAAAACTGACTATCTCAGTTTTATGGATAGGAAAAAGCGTGGTGTCACTTTTTCATTAAAATTTGTGGTTATTATTCAGAGTCAAAACTTACACGGTATTTTACGAGTTTTTTAATTGACAACGAGCAAAAAAAAATGTATTTTACAACAAGCTTACAAATACATGTACTCTACAAGTACAAAATGGCACGTGCCATGCTCTAAATACATATTTTCCGAGCATAAAATTGCATATATTTTAAAACGAGCATAAAACGACACGTATTTTACAACCAGCATAAAATTATCATATATTTTAAAACAACATTTGTGCTTGTTGTAGAATACATGCCATTTTATACATTTGTATTCGTACTATAAACATTCATCTTATCATAAACTGACGACCACTGCGGCGCAGTTGGGTGAACGCCTGGCTGAGATGCGGAGGTCGCGGGTTCGATCCCCGCTACGGGACAAATGTTTGTATGTTCTGCAGATATTTGTTCCGTGTCTGGGTGTTTTCTATCTATAATATGTATGTATTTACAAAAAAAAAAAAAGTTGCTTAGCTTGGGACTAGATGACGCTGTGTGGAATGTCCAAAGATATTTATTATTTATTTATTATTATAAAGTGTATGCATTTTATATTACAACAAGCATAAAATGACATGAACTTACAAGCAAAAAAATTAAATACAGCACGTGTATTTCGCGATGAGCATAAATGTCGTTAAGTCGTAAAACACCGAATAAGACTTATCTAGACAGATCTTATCTTCTGTTTAGAGAATTATAAACAAAATAAGCGTTAAAAATAATAAACCTATTAGTATCCCTATGGCTGCCCATTGACGTCGATCTGAAATAGAAGACAATATTTATTATCATTGTTAAGGAAATTGACCAGAAATATCCCAGGCAGTACAGTATCCCGTTAAGTGTAGGCAAAGATTGCCTCCTTGAGTTGTATAAATCATCCTACTTCCTACTATCCTACTAATATTATAAATGTGAAAGTTTGTGAGAATGTATGTATGTTTGTTATTCTTTCATGCAAAAACGGCTGGACCGATTTGGTTGAAATTTGGTATGTATATATGTAGGTGATACCCTGGATTAACACATAGGCTACTTTTTATCCCGATATTCCCGCGGGAACGGGACTTACGCAGGTGAAACCGCGGGGCGCAGCTAGTCTACTATAAATGCAAAAGGCCTGAGTTTTTTTTAAGAAAATTAAAAGTAGCGATATTTGTCTCGCTCAGATGTTTTAGTGAAAAAAGAGACAAGCACATTTTTGTTCTTTATCGCGTGATTAATTTACTTTGGCAGTAACTATGAAACACATTTTGTTATATTAAAAAGAGTATCTGTAAAGTAACAGTTGCTTTCAATTTAAATTATCTTGTTTTTTAGTAATTAGGGTAAATTGATTTTTTGCATGCAACACTTAGGTACCATATTTACATAAAGTATTACAATTAGGACAAAACAACCGTTCTTACATTTAATGCTTCTATGTTGTAATTTGTTTTGTGAATTAATAAAGAAATAAAAAATTAAAATAAATAAACTCCCTTTACTTTAGAGACCAAAAACTAAATTTTTTTTTTTTTTTTTTTTTTTTTTTTTTTTTTTTTCGGGGGTAGGTGTCAAAAAAGTAACACCCAAAAATTTTCAATCTCCTTTAATTTGTTTTAAAATACAGTTTTAATCCACTTGCTACTGTTATTAATGCATAATTCTATAGCTTAAAGTACTCTACCTGCCACAAAGTGTTATCTCCAACAACTTTTCACTATTTCACAAGATAACTCAATTACCAAACACTAGAACATTTCCATCACTGACACAACACAAAATGGAGGACATTAGAGAAGTTCAATGCTCAATGGCCCAGATGCAAGCACTTTTCACGGAGCAGATGGCTGCTTTTGAAGGTAAGCTGCAAAGGCAGCCTCCAGATACTGCAACAGTGGCTACTCTTGCCAGCGAGTTTTCTGCTTTCAAGACTTTTGTCTTGACAGCTATGAGAGCTCTGCAGGATCAAATTCAAACCACTGCTCTAGCTGTCGATCAACTTGAAATGCATAGCCGTCGCAAACACTTGCTTCTGCACGGAGTTCCAGAGGAGAAGAAAGAAGATACTGGAGCTGTAGTGGTCAAAGTTGTGGTGGGCCAGATCAAGTTAGCTGGTTTTAGTCTCAGTGATATTGATCGCTGCCATAGGATGGGTCGCTTAACATCTGACCGAGCTAGACCCATACTGGTAAGACTTCGGGATGCAGCTGTCCGTGATAAGATATGGTTTGCCAAGACTCAACTAAAGAATTCCGGTCTGACAATATCTGAGTTTTTAACTAAAGCTCGCCATGAAGTCTTCATGCAGGCGAGACAACGATTCGGTATCCATAAGAGTTGGACTCGCGAAGGTTTCGTCTTTGTGATTGGGCCGGATGATACGAGGCATCGTGTTAGCTGTCTTGCTGATCTCAACAAAATCACAGGCTCTCAGACGGAGCCTGCTGCGACATCATCTCCACTGGTGGCTTTGAAACCGGTTGCTGCGGTCAAAGAACTCGCTGCTGCACCGAAGTCTAGACGTAATGTAACATCGCGGAAGTAGGTAGCATATTCTTGTCTTTTTAGGGTTGTTTAATTATTATACTGTGTTGTTGTAACACCCGCTTTGTTTTTTAATCACTTGTTTTTCTACCGGCGGCGACTCATTTTTTCAATATTCCTTCACATTGCATTGCATACCTTTCATTGTTTCTTTCTGTCAGTGTCGAAATCTGACGTTGACAGCTATGATTGCTTTATCCTTTTTTTTATAATTTTTTTTTTGCTGGTGTTTTATTTTACTGAATAAAGAATAGAATTTTTATATCTAATTTGTTTTCTAATTTCCTAGAATGTTTTAAGTGTGTTTTTTTTTTGTTATGCGTGTATATTTACTTACATCCAACACAGTGGCTTGGTACTCTATAGATTGGTTATTATTTTGGAGTGTTTGGTACCTAAACATAATTTTATAGTTGAGGTGTTTAAAAAAAAAAGATTTAAATTTTAGATTATTTTGTATTTTAACTATTAGTAATATTTATTCTTTTGTTTGTTATAAATTTGTTATTTTACCTACTTTATTGGTACTTTATCTTTGCCGTAGATGACTGACAATAATGATACTGAACTTTTTCATTCTTCTTCTTCACTTGATGGTAGCAGTAGCAGCAATAGCAGTAAACTGAGTTTTTGCAGTTTGCCTTCTCTTTCCCACACTCTCGAGACACAGTTTTCTGATGTCTCTAATAATTTTAACGTGATACACATCAATGCGCAGAGCATTCCGGCTCATTATCCTGACATGCTGGCATCTTTTGCTAATAAAAACTTACATGCTGTTCTAGTCTCCGAGTCATGGTTAAAACCCTGCTTGCCCAGCATTTCTTACTCTCTTCCTGGATTTACTCTTATTCGAAATGATCGTAATGAGGGGCGCGGTGGAGGTGTTGCCATTTATTTGCGAGCACACATCTCCTATAACATTGTTAGCATTTCGCAGCAACCTCCATCACCCGGTATGGGTGAGCATTTGTTTATAGAAATCCTCCTGAGTCACACAAAGGTTTTGCTCGGAGTCTACTACAGCAACAGTTCCAGTAACAACTTTTTTGGTAACTTCGAGAGGCTTCTGGAAGATCTTTCTCCCTCTTATAGCCATTCTATTGTCATGGGAGATTTTAACACCTGCCTACTCAAAAAAGACTACCGCTCAATTTCCTTTGAAAACATTGCCAAAGCGAGCAACTTTACAATTCTTCCTTCATCTGCTACACATTTTTACCCAAATTCCACCCCCTCTCTTCTTGACCTAATACTTGTATCCTCTCTAAATAATGTTGCAAAGCATGGTCAAACTACAGCTCCTGCTTTTTCTTACCATGATTTGATTTACCTTTCTTATAAAGTTCGTCCGCCGAAAGCTAAGCCTAAGATTATCCTGCAGCGTAATTTTGGTAGAATTGATCTGGAGAGCCTTCGTGAGGACGCTCGGCAAATTGACTGGAGTGATCTCTTTGGTGCTGATTGCGTTGATGGCATGGTAGAATCTTTTAATTATCAACTCAATACACTGTATGATGTACATGCCCCTATTCGTGCCATCAAACTGAAACATCTTCCTGCTCCATGGCTCACGGACGAAATTCGCTCAGCTATGCAGAAGAAAAATCTTGCCAAGGTTAGATTTAAATGTAAGCCTACAGATATAAATAGGGATAAGTATCACAGTCGCCGTAATCTCTGCAACAGGTTGTGTAGAGACGCGCTACGCCGCTACATTCACGACTCTGTTTCCAACTCCGATTCATCTAAAGTATGGAAGTTTCTTAAAAAACTAGGAATTGGGAAATCTAAACAAGTCACCTCGCATAATTTAGACATCAATCATCTTAATCAGCATTTTTCAAAATCTACTCCCATGGATCCAGTTTCTAAAATTGACACCTTAAACTCTCTCTCTACTCTTCCTCCTTCTAATATTCCTGATTTTCATTTCAGACAATTTTCCGATGATGATGTTAGGAAAGCCATAGCAGCTCTCACCTCTAGCGCAGTAGGTAGTGACAGTATCAGCCGCAATATGGTTCAGCCAATTCTTGATGAAATTGTTCACATTATCACGTTTATACTCAATGCATCAATTTCATCTAGCACGTTCCCGCAGTCTTGGAAAGAAGCCCAGATTATTCCTTTGCCCAAAAAACCTAATCCTTCTCTTTTTTCCGAATATCGTCCTATTTCCATCCTTCCTTATTTATCCAAAGTTCTTGAACGTCTCATTCACCAACAACTTAGTTATTTCCTTAATCAGAACTCCTTGCTCAATTCACATCAATCTGGCTTCCGCCCTGGCCATAGTACAGTTACTGCTTTGGTTAAAATAACTGATGACATCCGTTTTGGAATGGACAGCGGTAAAGTTACCATACTTTCACTCCTTGACTTTAGCTGCGCTTTTAACAATGTTGATTTCGACATTCTTTTAGGTGTGCTGAGCTCTCTTAACATTTCATCTTCGGCAGTCGAGTGGTTCCGCAGTTACTTGTTTGGGCGCCGGCAACGCATCCGTGTTGATGACACTTACTCTTCATGGTGCAGTCTCACTTCCGGTGTCCCCCAAGGCGGCGTCCTCTCTCCTCTTCTCTTTGCTATTTTTATCCAATCTATATCCCAGAATCTTACATCTTCCTACCACCTGTATGCTGATGACTTACAAATTTACTGTCAAACCACTACCGATAACATTAATGGTGCAATAAGTCTCTTAAACTCTGACTTAGTCCGTGTGTGTGAGTGGAGCAAATCTTTCGGACTTACAGTAAACCCAAGTAAAACCCAAGCCATTATTATTGGTAGCTCAAAGCAATTGACTAAATTAGATATGCCTCTTCTTTCGCCTATAATGTTTGATGGAGTGCGTGTACCAATCAGTGTTTCAGTCAAAAATCTAGGAATCATAATGGACTCCAAACTTTCTTGGGTGCCTTGGGTCAATGAAATCAGTCGCAAAATGTTTGCATCGGCTGCGTCTCTGCGGAGACTCCGTAATTTCCTGCCTACTGCTACCAAAGTTACGCTTGCTCAATCTCTTCTTCTTCCTATATTAGATTACGCCGATGCTAGCTATCTTGATCTGACCGAAGATCAGCTAAACAAACTCGAGCGCCTTCAAAACCTATGCATCAGATTTATATTTGGCTTACGTAAGTATGACCATGTATCTGAATTTCGCGCAAAGCTCAAGTGGCTCCCCATTCGTCTGCGTCGGAATGCTCATATCCTCTCCCTTCTTTACAATATCCTTTTTCTTTCTTCTTCTCCTTCGTATCTCAAGGAACGTTTTATGTTCCTGTATGAAGCAAATGACCGTGTTTTACGTTCCTCAGTGTCTCTGCAACTTGCTACTCCTGTTCACAGTTCTGCTATGTACCGTGAGTCTTTCACGGTACAAGCTGTAAGCCTGTGGAACAGTTTGCCAATTTCTATTCGTTCTTCAAAATCCCTAAACATTTTCAAATCTAAAGTTTATGCTCATTATTTGTCTTCAGTCTACATTTAACTGTTTTGATGTCTATTTTTCTTGATAAATTATTTAAGTAGGTACTTATATATTTATTTCTTTATTTGTTTTGTTAGTTTATATTTTATTTAATAAGTTATATAAGTATTTGGTTGCTGCTCTTTTATTTTGATCTGTATTATGATTATTTTTTCTTTACCTATTTTAAGATTTTTGATTGTGTTTTTTTTTTTTCTTCTTGTGTTTTAAAGCTTTTATTTTTTATTTTTGTACACTGCCCTTTCTCTCTGTGTCACTATCCAGTCCATCCAAAGGTTGCCTGGAAGAGATAGCTTTTAGCTATAAGGCCGCCCATTGTACTTTTATTTCTTAGTTGTAATGTCTATAATGTGTTTTCTTTTGTGTACAATAAAGTATTCATCTATCTATCTATCTATCTATCTAAATGACTCTGTGTGGAATATCCTAGGATATTTATTTTATTTATCTGGTGACGAAGTTTTCAGGCAGGTTTTCACATGAACTTACTTATTAATTGAATTATTTGATTGTAACTTACCGTTGTTCATGTGAAGGACTTTAGCCACCTTCTTGATGGTGGAGTCTAGCTTGGAGTCAGCATTCTCCAGCTCAGTATTAAGATCATCTAGCATTCTGGAAAATAAAGATAAAGATATATTTATTTGCAAGAAAATATGAAGCAAATGTTTGTATGTTCTGCAGATATTTGTTCCGTGTCTGGGTGTTTTCTATCTCTAATAATATGTACCAATGTATTTACAAAAAAAAATGTATCTATGTATTATATCAGTCATCTGGTTACCATAACACAAGCATTAAGTTGCTTAGCTAGATGACGCTGTATAAAATGTCCAAGAATATGAATTTACTTACACAGCCTGTTCGTCTAATTCAATGCCAATCTGCTTAGACACAGTCTTGAGCGATCCAACGGATTCACCAATAGCTTGTAGCTGCTCGTCCTGACCTCCCAGCATTTTGTCTTGCATCGACATTATATCGCTGTCGTACGCGTCGAACCTATACATATAAGTTATATTTAGTAGGGACTCCGTGGCCGAATGGTAAGGCACTCCGGCGTATGGACGAACGCTTCTGTATCACAGGGTCAAAGCCCACCCCTATTTCAATGTTTAGTAAGATTTAATATGATATACATACATACATATAATCATGCCTCTTTCCCATGGGGGTAGTAAGATTTAATATGATATACATACATACATATAATCATGCCTCTTTCCCATGGGGGTAGTAAGATTTAATATGATATACATACATACATATAATCATGCCACTTTACCATGGGGGTAGTAAGATTTAATATGATATACATACATACATATAATCATGCCTCTTTCCCATGGGGGTAGTAAGATTTAATATGATATACATACATACATATAATCATGCCTCTTTCCCATGGGGGTAGTAAGATTTAATATGATATACATACATACATATAATCATGCCACTTTACCATGTGGGTAGGCAGAGACCACGGATCTCCACTTGCTGCGATCCTGACATACCTCTTTCGCCCCACTCACTCTCATTACATTTATTTAGATTTAATATGAAAGAAAGAAAAATGTGTTTATTTATGTAGGAGCTCATAGATTGATTCGCAACAATTTGATACAAGTTAGACAATCGGGAGACTGATAGAAATATCTACCGCTCCTTGGGATACAGAAGTACAAATACAAATACAAATACAAATACAAATTCATTTATTTACCGAAAACAAAGGTGTGGAACACATGGAAGTGGTCATTTTCTTTTTATATCTAACCTGGAGAGACGACCTCGACTCTTTTGAACGAGATTGGCTTGAAGTCTCAAAGGACAGTTGGTTGTAGAGAGTTGGAGACCTTTGCCCAGCAGTGGGACAAGATTATTATTATTATTATTATTATTACGAGCCTGTAGCGTCCCACTGCAGGGCAAAGGCCTCCCTTCCTTCCTTCCACTCGTCTCTACCAAGAGCCAGTGCGGTCCAATGTGGGCAGAATATAATATATATATAATGTGGGACAAGATAGGTAAATAAAAAAATATCTAACCTGTTAGGGCTGTCCGTCTGGCTGGCGAGTTTAGAATACTTGGTGTATTTAGGTGTGGACGTCCAGGCGTTACCGAAATGCATTGGCGATTCTTCACCAAGAAGCGGCTCGCGGGCTGTTCCGTCGTTATCACGATTCCTGTTCAAACTCATCTTGCCTTTCATAACCTGGAATGTTTGTATGAGCAAGTTAAAAGCTAGGCCCACACTACCAGGTTCTTGCCTGCTTCTTTCCCTGGTTTAGGGTTAACACGATGGGTGCCCCGGACGCACTACCTCGTCCGGGACGAGCTCGAGAAGGTGGGCCTTGAATGAGTTATGTTGGAACAGGCAATAGAAAAGAGATAGCAAGCAACAGATTTAATTTAGGAATTAGCTAATATAGATTTACTGGTCCAATATGCATAAGGTAAGTCTTTCCGATTTTTATCCAAAATTGATTATGTACTTACGGAAGAATCGCTGATCATTCCTACATAAAAGATACAAGGTACTATTTTTGAAAATTAGCTTAAGAAATGAGCCATGAATTTTTGAAGTTATTTAACACTAGCTGCTCCCCGCGGTTTCACCCGCGTAAGTCCCGTTCCCGCGGGAATATTGGGATAAAAAGTAGCCTATGTCACTCGTGGATAATGTAGCTTTCGAATGGTGAAAGAATTTTTAAAATCGGTTCAGTAGTTTTTAAGCCTATTCATTACAACCAAACAAACAAAGTTTTCCTCTTTATAATATTAGTGTAGAAATAGACAACACACCTTCACTTCCTGCTTCGTAGCTTCGATGAAAGTCCGGCGGTCGCTTATCTCCCTGTTGTCGATCTTGAACTTATTTGAATTCTTCTCTACAATACTTGAATATCACGTTGAGGAAATCAAAGTTATGTATAAAGATAAAGATAAAGATAGATAAAGATAAATTTATTACACAACTTAAATGGTACAAGTATCTACATAGTGCTTAAATTATATTACAGTTTACAGCTAACTTAGGTACAGTTTATTATAAGTGCACTATGAAATGTATGTAAACATGCAGTAGTTTAGATGTATATAAATATTCACATAAATTATAGCTACGAAACAACGCCATCTAGATTCAACCAGAACTTTTGAAGAATAACTGTATGCTTACTATCTAGCTTACTATCACCGTTAAAAGCGTTAAGGTCCTATAATTAATTGCTTTTGACGTAAGCTAAGGCGATGACGTAAAGTTAGAACCGTTAAAACCTAAACTGATTTTAATAATACGGCATGGTAAGAAACTAAAATCTATTGATCGTCGAACTGGAACCATCTTTAAATCGTTATCCAGCCAACATGACCCTAAAAGCTAAAATAGAAACATGAATAAGCTATTGAAATGTCCAAAGTTATAACCATCTCGAGAACTGGGTCGCGTATTCGACTGTAGACGATACTATTTTAAAACGAGGTCCACTCTGGGAAATCAAGTAACAGAATCCAAAATAACTGACTTCAATTTTGTAAGAGAATTTTTCTATACGCTTAGTAGCTTCTTAGTGATATAACTTTCTTCCCTCCTCTTTACATGACCTCATACCATGAGCAATTTTCTAGACGTATGAATTTTATAAGTAAGAATAAGAATAAGATTATCTTTATTTCAGTAGTAGTAGTAGTAGTTTAAGTAGGTAAGGTATTCACAATAACACAAGCATGCTTAACTTGGAACTAGATGACGCTGTTTGGAATGTCCAAGGATATTAATTATTAGATCCTCAAAGAATGGGATTACCTCAGGAGCATACGCTTTTAAACAAAAAAACTATTTTTAAAATCGGTTTGTGCATTCATTCGTTTCAAAAAATATTGGTGAAAGAAAAATTTAAGAATACCCGACACAAATATACCTCTGCAACCTAGATACAGATTTGGGATGTTAATTTACAATTCTGAAACTTCTGTATTGACACAGTTATAGAATAGATATAAAGTAGGGCATTCTCTCGAACACTAAGTTTATTTAAGACTAGCTGCGCCACGCGGTTTCACCCACTTAAGTCCCGTTCCCGCGGGAATATCGTGATAAAAAGTAGCCTATGTCACTCGTGGATAATGTAGCTTTCGAATGGTAAAAGAATTTTTAAAATCGGTCCAGTCGTTTTTGAGCCTATTCATTACAACCAAACAAACAAACAAACAAACAAACAAACAAACAAACAAAGTTTTCCTCTTTATAATATTAGTGTAGACTAGCAGCACATCCCGACTTTGCCAATACAGTGTAATCTCACTAATCCGGCACTATTAAAAACCGGAGGGTGCCGGATTATTGGAATGTTCGGATTACTGGATTAAAGTGAAAAAGTCATAGGTCATTAATAAAATAAAGTATTTTTTTAAACATTTTTAACTATAAACTATTCTCACTTGAAAAAACAAATACGTAAGCACGTGCACGTGATAAGTTTTGAGGTAAAACTGCTAGTCGACGACGCAGCGACCGAAGCGTACAGGCAGTACAGGTATAGAGGAGTGAGTGAGGCGTGGGCGGAGGGTGCCGGATTATTGGACGTGCCGATCTATCGAAGTGCCGGATTAGTGAGATTATACTGTAATAGCTTAACTTTAACAATCTATAGGAAGCTAAGCTATACATTTGTGATAGAGGGCCATAGCGAAAAACCATGAGAAAGGCACAGGGTCAATTAGAATGGTTCGTTCGTTTGTTCGTATGAGCAAGTGGCCAACTCTGTTGACGGAGTTTTTAGGCCGCCTAAAGGCCTCCGTCATGGCTTAACGACTTTAAAAGCCAGGACCGACATAGAATGGTGTTTGAGGGAGGAGGCTTATACCCAGCAGAAGGCTATAATTTGAGCTGCCCATGACAACGAAGAATGTATACGCAAGCTACGCCACGCGCTTATCTATGAAAAGGATATTGATAGTATCTTCGAGATCCTCGAGGTCCCACTCGATGCTGCGCAGCGAGTTCCTCAGCTCGGTGGAGGTCCACTCAACCTCGGGGCTGTTGGGCGCGACAGGCGCCTTCGATATCTCCTGCCAGCGGAGGTACAGGCCTCTTGTCTTGTTCAAAGCCTTGAACACCTCACTACAAGAAATAACCTTGAAAACTCAGCCAAGTGCTACTCAGACTTACCCCATTGGCCATTGTGTTCTGTACAATTAATGGTATATGGATGTATAGTCGACAAAGAAATAGGTTTACCACTCTAAGGCTGAATATCATTTGCACGTACAAAACATCAAGGGCTATTTTTGCTTGATAGATTGACCTGCTACGTCAGTATCCTTGTCATTCAGTAATCCTTAGCGAATAATTATGTTACTGGGAGATATCATCAAAAGTGGTAAACCAATTTCTTTGTCGACTATACTATAAATATTTCAAGCATCTATTGTTGTTATCAATATCGAACATAAAACAGTGTAAAAATCAATTGTTGTCCTCCTTTCAAAGGTACAATAATGTCTAATAATGTTAACTTTTCATATTTCTACACAGCATACTAAGTAATGGTTGAAAAATAAAGGGGAATAATTAGTTTTACCATAAATTACTACTAAGTACTACTCAATAATGATTGGCTTTACTAAACACCATCCAATAAAAGCCACTACAACTTACATAATTTACTTTGTAAGTCTACATACATATTTATTGAAGTGTCCATCACATTACTTAAGCTGTAAAGCAACAAGGTTTAGATCTACTCTACAGTCTATTTTTTATAAACTGTACATCACCTGTTGAAAATGTTTAGGAAAATACCTGCTAAAGTGAAGCATAAAAGTATAGCTTTGGCTAGGTGCTGTGAAAGTACAAAAGTGGATGTGTCCATTTATGTCTAAGTTGAGTACAAAAGTAAATAGCAGTTACTTACTCTTTTACAACGTAGAATGGGTCTTCTAAAGTCATGACAATCAGGACCAGAGCTGTTCTACTCTCAGTAGACTCATGTGACAGTAGTTTTGAACACAGAAAAAACAAAAGTCCACATTAAACGGACGATAAGAAAACATGCGCTTGTCCAGACTATCCCGCGACAATCCCACAAAATATCGACAACGAGATACGTACCCAGCAAGTTTTCCGTTCGATGAGTCTCGTGTTTGCTGTCCCTCACACACTCGTTGGAAGCCCCGACGAGCTTGTTTCGACTCCAAGCGCCGCTGCAATGCGCAATCGCACAAGCCTCCAAGAAACTGCCCACCACACCCTCACGTTTCACCCCCAATTTTCCACCCTCAAGGCGAATTTCCAACTTTCACCAACATTCATTGACAAACTTGTCATGAAACAAACTGTCATGTTTGTTGATGACATTAATTTGACAATGGCATTAGTCTTTTGTTGGCAGATCTGAGGGCTGATTGTGAACCGTTTTTATGACGGAAACTGAAAGCAGGCATTGTCAAAGAAACGGTTCACAATCAGCCCCCATGTCATTGTGCTTGTGGCCCGGAACGCGAACTGCCAAAGAAGAACACTATCATAGCTCCATACATTAACGCCATCTGTGCATCTATGATGGCATTCCTTCTGTGCTTTTGAAACAGTTTAGTTGATTCATTTAATCAAACATTCACTAGATGGAGTTAGTCGATGAACTATTTTACCGACATTCGGTTGATATGTCATTCATTATTCGTTGCTGAAACTTCATTTTTCAAGTCTAGTTTTTTTTTATTTGAACATTTTATGATTTGATTATTCTAAAACTTTAATTTGTGTTGATTTTATTATTGATTGAACTTACTATTTCAGTACGAATATCTAGTTTTTTCCTAATTGATTATTTTAATTTTGTTGATTTAGGTATGTTGAGATAATGATGACATTTCTAAAAGGTTCGTCACTGTCAATGTCAATACCATATATACAAATGTACTCTGTGGTCAATACAAATACATACAATTGACAGTATTGAATGAAAGAATGAATGATGATCGGAAAATCCATTTGATACTGACATTTTAATTCGTATTGCTTCTTTTTTCATCAGAATAAAAACCACTTTGGAACATCGGAAACCTAATTTTTTTTACTATCCGATGTGAACAAAATCATATTTTTTAAACCCCCCGATTTTCTACAAAAAATATTTAAAAAGTCGCAAATTCATCTAGTGGGGCCAGAACCACAATGTTAAATAGTTTATCTATGACCACATTAAAAGGGCTAAGATGAATGTCACTGTCATATTGAGTGAGTGAGACGTTATGTCAGTATCAAATGGATTTTCCGAACTCACAAATGTACTCTGTGTTGGTCTCTGACTGAGCTCGTAACGCCGCGCCGCCTTTTGAGGCGTAGGTTTATTTATTTTTGTTGCACAAATCGTAATATTTTGCAAAATGAACTCTGTTTTGAATCCTGAGGCCCCGGAGTTTCATCCGCTTCTGACGAGTGCTGTGCAGGTCAGTGATTCAGCTACTTTTTTTATAGCCAAAACTTAGACGGACAACAAAAATTTCAGCATGTGTTTTGCGCACTTTTGTCCTTTCCGAAGCATTTCGCCATCACATGTGTTTTGTGTAGAAAAGAGAGTAGATTAGAGTTAATTATCAATGGATGTGTTAAGTATGTCGTTGTCCTTCTCATTATTCAAAGGAATACCACGTGACCTCTTTTCGGGGTCATGTACACTACCTTCATCAAAATGATAAACATTCTTTTATTGAGCGTATTGTTGTTATTTTGCGATGATAAAATGAATACCAAAGTACCTATTCTACAAACTGCTATTTGCAGTGCAAATAGCAGTTTGTAGAATAGGACTACTAGAACTTTGCAGTAGACCTACCTACTGCAAAGTTTGTTAAAAATCTCAGCTGTCCTTTTAAGTTTTTTGAGGATAAATGGATAGATGGATGTTTGTATTCTAAGTAATTTATAATCTGAATCTCGGACACAGCTATAGAGATTTGCATGACATTTAGAAAATCAAGCAAAACATGTTAGCCATTAATTATGGTATTTTTATGGGCTTTTATTGTATTACTAGCTGCGCCCCGCGGTTTCACCCGCGTAAGTCCCGTTCCCGCGGGAATATCGGGATAAAAAGTACCCTATGTCACTCTCCATCCCTTCAACTATCACCACACAAAAAATCACGTCAATCCGTCGCCCTGTTTTGCCGTGAAAGACGGACAAACAAACAAACACACACACACACACACACACACACACACACACAGTATGGATAAAATTCTTAAAAATGCTTAGACTCTGTTGGCATATTATGGAGCCCACAAGCTACGTCTGCAGAAAAGGACCACAGTCATGTTACCAAGTTAAAAACCGCACAAGTGAATTTAATGAAATTAAAGGGCTAAAATCCAATTCTACATACAATGTTGTGTAGACTAAATGCAGTTAAATACGATTGGCGGTCTTATTGCTGATAGCGATTTCTTCCAGATGACAATTTACTAAACCAAATAAAGTAACTAAACTAAACTGAAATTTAAATAGTAGGTATGCTAGGACCTCATTCAATTCCACCATTCATTTTCGTTTATCTCCAAAATAAATAAATAAATATCCTTGGGCATTCCACACAGCTTAAAATGCTTAAAAGTGTCAAAAGTCAAAAGTCAAAATACATACTTTATTCAATGAAATCTTATAGACCACTTTGACATGTCTTAAAACTAGGGGATTCTATTGTCATAGGTAAGTCTCTATGGTGGACCTTAGTGTGACATGCATTAAAACTACAACTATTTCATTGCTTTGTATTAAATCTCTTACTATCATTGCTGATCCTTTGTTCTGACATTTATAAGCATAACTTGTCTTTATAAAAAAAATCCAATACAATTTCCCTGATTTTACAGCATAATCCTACTATAATATTATAAATGTGAAAGTTTGTGAGAATGTTTGTTATTCTTTCACGCAAAAACGGCTGGACCGATTTGGTTGAAATTTGGTATGTAGATAGGTGATACCCTGGATTAACACATAGGCTACCTTTTATCCCGATATTCCAGCGGGAACGGGACTTACGCGGGTGAAACCGCGGGGCGCAGCTAGTATACAAATAATTTGTAATTTGCTTGTATTGTCCTGATTACACATAAAAACACATAATTCGATAGGTATCGTTTATTAGTAGGTTTGTAAGAATAACAAACACCTATATACATCCAAACAACCGTTTGCATTTGTAATATAGTAGGATAACTAGACGGCCGGTTATTGTATCTAGGGGTCACCCATTGATTTTTTAAATGCTTAAATTCAACAACATCAAGACAACAACTAATAATATTCATATTTATTATAACATTGTTGGTCATTGTTCTTAATCTTCAATCTATTTTTAAATTAGTAATTTCCCATATTACCTATGCTAATGTTATGTCAGTACAACTCACAATAGATTTGAAAGTGAAAAAAAAAATATATCCATAAAAGAAAGTTATTTGACTTACTGTTAAATCAAATGGACTAGTTTAAATAAGACTTGTTTTATCAGAATAGCGTGAATGCGATTATAAGTTGTAAAGATAAGATTTTACGTTATCTCTTCATTGTCATTGGATGGCGAATATAAATATAGCATGTATAGTCGACAAAGAAATTGGTTTACCACTCTAAGGTTGAATATCATTTGCACGTACAAAACATCAAGGGCTATTTTCGCTTGACAGATTGACCTGCTACGTCAGAATCTGTCATTCAGTAAACCTTAGCGAATAATTATGTTACTGGGAGATGTCATCAGAAGTGGTAAACCAATTTCTTTTCGACTATACGTACAGTACAACTCAATGTAGAAGTAGCACCATAAAGATTTTTTTTGATGACTATCAGCACGACCCCGCGTTGCACGGATGTACTTATGAAACTACCGGGATCAAATATAGCCTATAACCATCCCGGCAGTCCATTCTACACATTGGTGAAAGAATTTTTTAAATCGGCTTAGTAGTTTCAGGGATTACCTCCGTCAAACAAACAAACCACATTATCTCTTTATAATAATACCCCATTATGCATATTCGACCTAAAACCTGTATTAAACCTGTATTAGCTAAAAAGCATATTAAATCTGTTGCTATCTCTTTTCGTTGACATATGGGTGACAAGAAAAAAACGTTCTTAAAACCTGTATTAAATTGTCAAGTTTTTATGAATAAACCCCTTAGTATAGATATAACTCTGAATGTGCTCCTTTCATTATCAAGATTTGACTACTGAAAGAAAAGCTAGGCTAACTTATGATATGATTTCTGAATATTACATACAATAAATCACACATGTCGAAATAAAAAGTCGTATCAAACTACGTGACATTGTTTTGAAATGAACTTGCAATCCTTAAACAGGTGTTAAACGTTCTTATCGCTTTACTATACCAAAACTCAGGCCTCTGCATCCTTACTATATATCATTTATTGAAGCGAGCTAATAGGAAGAAAAATAAACGCACGTGGTCGTCGAAAATAATTGTCTTTCTCGTGATTGGCTACATTGTCAAATCAATTGTCGTTCAAGTCAATCAAACGTGCGTTTATTTTTTTTCCTATTAGCTCGCTTCAAGAAATGAATGAAGTATATAGGTGATTTATACAGCATAAGGAGGCAATCTTTGTATACACTTAACGGGACACTGTAGTGCCTGGGACATTTTTTTAGATGGAATAGGCTTGCCCAGCACAGCACCTAAACCATCCTGTCAGCTTAGCTGTATTGACTGTACAAACATGTTGTGTTAAGGGATTGTAATGGGAATACTGAGTGGTTAATACTTCGTTCAGAAGTTCGTGGGTTCGAATCTCGGTTGGACATCCCCCGGTCCCATAGGACCAATAAAAATGTATTTTATAGAACATTTAAAAAAAATGTTTATCTCCTCCGAAGATCTTCATCAGATTCTTAAAAACATACAGTGGAAAATGCCTTATTCTATTTCAAGTCTGTTAAAAGTTAATGTTGCAAATGAAATGTTTAAATCGAAATAATTGTTTATGTTTGTTTCACCTTTTGTGATAACTCGGAGGGACTTGACTGGAGGTAATAATAATGATGAAAGGGCATGTGGGATTTCTTACACAGTGCATAGGAGCTTGGCTAACATGTCCCAGGCGCTAGTGTCCCGTTAAGTGTAAGCAAATATTGCCTCCTGACTCTGCATAAGTCATCTAATAACAGACGTAAAGGCCAGAGTTCATACAGCATACAACTTTAAACGGGGGGTTAAAATGACCGCTTCGAGCATTTCTGCTAGCAATTCATAATGTGCATTAATTTCATGGATTGTTTAGCATTTTCACCAAAATTTGGTAAAACGGATCAATTTGAGCCATTCTATCATATTTTGGTGAAAATGCTAAACAATTCATGAATTAAATGCATTTTATGAATTGCTAGCAGAAATGCTCGAACGACCATTTTAAGGCCCTAGCTAGTTTTTACAAACTGCCCCCAGAAAGAATGATTTAATTTACGATCTATCAAGAATTTTACGTGCACGCTGAGAGGATGGTTTATGTGCTGGGAAAGCTCATTCCATCTCAATGTCCCAGTTACAGTGTCCCGTTAAGTGTACCTAGGCAAAGATTGCCATCTGACGCTATATAAATCATCGAGTAAAGATGTAAAGATGTAAGTTTGTTGTTACAGGATGGGTTTTTGCGTGTGAACAAAACTATCAAGACGTCAAACTGTTTCCCCGTCGGGCAATCTTACGACATTTACAAAACCTACCCCGACTTCGGCGTGGTCACGTGCCAGATAAGCGAAAATGTAGTACTGCAGTCGAACCAAATAGTTGTGGCTGAGTTGCCTGAAGTGAAACTGAAATGGTAAGTTTTCTTTTTCTTTCGTACGTTCGTTCTTAAGTTTCTGGTGACCGACAATTTAACGTGCCCTCCGAAGCACGGAAGCGGCACGGTAAATTGTCGGTGGATGGCCTAAAAACTCCGTCAGAGTTGGCCACTTGCTCACACGAATGAACTATGGTGACGGAGTTATAAACCCCTTAAAGGCTACTGACATGGTAAAAATCTATTAATTTGTCTAGGAGATGTTTTATGATGTATATGAAAATAAGAAAGAAAGGTGAATGGACACAAATATATGGATCCATGACCAAAGATAAAAAACAACAACAGAACATTCATTTGAAGTTATTTTAAAACTGTTTTTCTGGTGTAATCGCTAGATATCCAATAGAATTCAATTGAAAAATGCCAATATTTTCTCTACTATTGTTAGACTGTCCGGGCGTTTTATTGGAAGCGTCGGAATCTTCTATTGAATGGAGCCCGACTTCTGCAAGATATGGTTTTCAAATTGTCATTCCAGATACCAGCACTTATAAATCTCTATATAGAACCGGTCGAATGTTTTTTTGATATTATGTATTTATTGAAGAAGAGGAAGGGTGGCGTGACGAGCTTGATACCTTTAATACAGCGTGGGTGCAAATGGCAGGCCTTTGCCAAGCATTGGGACACAACGGGCTGATTATAATAATAAATAAATAAATATCTTTGGACATTTCACACAGCGTCATCTAGTCCCAAGCTAGGCAACTTAATGCTTGTGTTATGGTAACCAGATGACTGATATAATACATAGATACATTTTTTTTGTAAATACATACATATTATAGATAGAAAACAGCCAGACACAGAACAAATATCTGCAGAACATACAAATATTTGTCCCGTAGCGGGAATCGAACCCGTGACCCCCGCGTCTCAGCCGGGCGTTCACCCAACTGCGCCACAGAGGTCGTCAATAATAATGATGTATTTATTGCAGCAACGAAATTGAAGACGACAATAATACCGAGCAAATAATCGACGTGAACGACAGTCTATTAGACCGTATTAATATCAACATTGACACTCTGAGCGGCGTTAACAAGCCGAGCGAAGAGTTTCTCAAGAGTATGGGACGAGTTTCGGCTTGGAACAACAAGCCGGTCATCGCTAAGATTAAGGTACATTTACACTGCAAATATACCAAGTTTCTTTCAGTTTGGTCTAACAGATTACAGTTATTTCCATAGCAATACAAACCTACCAGGTTTGGTGCAGATTTGACTAAATTACGGCTTTAAATAAATAAAATATCCTTGGACATTCCACTCAGCGTCATCTAATCCCAAGCTAAGCAATTAAATCCGTGTTGTGGTAACGACTGATAATTTTTACAATAATGCCAAATTGCCCCAAGTTTCCACTAAAATACTGTCTCGCTTCACTCACTCTATTATTTCTATATTAGAAAAATTCGCGCGAACTATTGTAAACATTATTTCAAAAATTCGAGTGAGCGAAGCGAGTCATCTCGCTTCACTCACTCGATTACATAAATTTATTTATTTAATAACCCCCTTATGCATATTCGACCAGTAAACCTGTATTAGTTAAAACGCATATTAAATCTGTTGCTATCTCTTTTCGTTGACATATGGGTGACAAGAAAAAAACGTTCTTTAAACCTGTATTAAATTGTCAAGTTTTTATGAATAAGACCCTAAGTTTGTAACTTTACAGGTACTGAACCTAAGACATTACAACTTTACTTAAATCTATATTTACAAATTCTTAAATACAAAAACACAAATCTAAAACACAATGATATAACTGTAAATGTTTGTAGGTGGGCGACGCCACATTTATCGGCGCAAAGAACATTCCTCGGCCGCAACTTTGCTTCAAAGATCCGGTCGACAACTCACACAGTCTGTGGGTGCCGAAGATATCGGACAAACCGAACAATATAAAACCACTCGCTCTCAATATACTTTACAACGCAGATGGGGAGGCTGTTGGGTAAGTTCTACACTATCTATACTCTTTATAGTATACTAGCTGCGCCCCGCGTGAGTCCCGTTCCCTCGGGAATATCGGGATAAAATGTAGCCTATGTGTTAATGCAGGGTATCACCTATCTAAATACCAAATTTAAACCAAATCGGTCCAGGCGTTTTTGCGTGAAAGAATAACAAACATACATACATTCTCACAAACTTTCACATTTATAATATTATTAGTGGGATTAGTAGGATAGTAGGAAGTAGGATAGGATAGGAAGTAGGATATTAGTAGGATAGGACTCTTTCACTTTCAAAACTATCGTCAGTTGTACCAGACATTATATTAATGCAACGGGAAATTACACACGTAAAAATATTGTCGATTGAATACCGACAATGTTTCCATTCTTCCGGAAAATCTTCAGTGACTACTTTTTATCCCGATATTTCTGCGAGAACGGTATTTATTCATTTTTGACGGAGGTAATCTCCGAAACTACTCAGCCGATTTCAAAAATTCTTTCATTGATTTGTAAAATGGACTGTCTGGTTGGTTATAGGCTATGTTTTATCCCGATAGTTTCATTAATACACCCGTGCAAAGCCGGGACGTGCTGCTAGTACATAGGTACTTAAACTGGCCGCGCGCCGCGGTTTTACCCGCGTTCGGAAATAAACTTGATTTACTGACAAATTATTTCGTCAGTTGAAATACTTGCCACGGGCCAAAAGGGGAGATTTCATTGTCTAGATGACCTTGGATTGGCGAGGGTCCGAACCCTCGTTGCAGGCCCCTTCGCAAGGGGAGACGTACTAATTATTGAGATTGGTATGAATAGCCCATGATTAGTTGAGATGAGAGGGCAGAGTTTCGATTTGCAAGCCAAAATGAAGCCGAACTTAGGCTTATATATTTTTACTAACGACCCTCCCCGGTTTCGCACGGGTCTAATAATCTACACTAATATTATAAAGTTATACATATAAACCTATCTTTTGAATCACTCTATCTATTAAAAAAAAGACGTGTGGCACTCGGGGACTACCGCGGTAAAGCTATTGCATGCCACCTAGAGGCGAGTTGCTGAACTAAAGAGACAATCGTGAGGTTATTTTCGTTACGGAATTTCTGGATTCGGTCTCCACGCTCAAGGCCCGCGATAGAAGCTATGCAATAGCTTAAAAACCGCATTTAAATCCGTTGCGTAATTTTAAAGATTAAAACACACAGTGATATAGGGACAGAGAAAGCGACTCTGTTTTATACTTTGTAGCGATAGTGTTAAACTATACTTAAGCATTTCATTAAAAATGAAAAATTTATTCACAAAGTGTCGCTTACATTTTGTATTGAAACGTTTTGAATAGTAATAAAATAATTTTTATTTTATTTATTGTTTCTAGTTACGAGCATCCGTACAGCGTGGAGTTGGACCTCTACCACCCCCCCTCCCACGTGATCGAAGCCGACGCTTCCCCCCCCGAGTTCCCCCCTCCCCTCACCTCCACACCCCTCACTCTGATCGACACGGAACTGAAACTGGACCATCTTGTTCAACATCTGCAGGAATGCGACGAGATAGCGGTCGACGTTGAACATCATTCCTACAGATCTTATCAAGGTAAGGTTTATTAATCAGACGACCTCTGTGGCGCAGTTGGGCGAACGCCCGGCTGAGATGCCGAGGTTGCGGGTTCGATCCCCGCTACGGGACAAATGTTTGTATGTTCTGCAGATATTTGTTCCGTGTCTGGGTGTTTTCTATCTATAATGTGTATGTATTACAAAAAAAAATGTATTTAAGTATTATATCAGTCATCTGGTTACCATAACACAAGCATTAAGTTGCTTAGCTTGGGACTAGATGACACTGTGTGGAATGTCCAATGATATTTATTTATTATTTATTTATTAATAAAAGTATTCAAGCGCTTTGTAAAATGCTCTGGGCGCCGCGCAGATTCGCTTCGCTCGTGGACGCCGTTTCTCAAGCAATACTATGTAATAAGGTGATGCAGATAAAGTTTAAAATGAAATGATAATAAAACTGCGCGCTTCTTCCCTTCTATCTCGGTGTGAATTGTGCCTTATTGTGCAATATCCTTGAGATCCTTAGAAAAAATATGAAATAAGTATTGTATCCGTCATCTGATTACCATAACACAAGTAATAACTTGCTTAGCTTGGGACTAGATGACCGTGTAACATTGTCAAGGATTTTCAAGTTTTATTATTTGTACCTGACAGCTGGCCATTTTATAATCCTTTTTATCCGTCTCTCATTATAATTTTCGCTTAGTTGAATCTCAATTCATAAAGGAACTGGGATGTATTCAAAATGTATATAATTTTGGCCACGTGTGACTTTGTTCGCTCGTGCCCATTGTATGCCTATGGTCTATGTATGATAGGGTACGCGAATGTATATAAGTGACAGATGCGCTGGGGAGATGTGACCTAGTTTAATGAATGTTTGCATATTGAGTGTACTAGCTGTGTCTGCGATTTGTTTTTATGTATTCGCTTTGCACTACTTTTAGTTTATGATTGATTTATGAAATGAAAAAATGGAATAAATATTACTATGCCTGTATTCTTTAGATGCGGTAGACATACTATTCTTTCGGATCTTATAGGTATTTATAGATCTTTTGAAGATGTCTAGTGGGGTAGTCAGAGGCATGTTTGGCACATGTTTGGCACATACCGCAGAATTTAACATTCTATACTAAAATTCCTTCGACACTATTAGAAAGGTAAACGACGTAAGATGTTATATTAATACAACGGGAAAATACTCACGTAAAATGTTGTCGATTTAGATACCGACAATGTTTCGATTCTTCCGGAGAATCTTCATCTGGGTATGAGTGTGGTCACTCCTCGCGGGCACGACGTACACTCACGTTTTAAACAGGTTTACTGTATAAAATGACAAATATTTTTGAATAAGACCATTAATTGCTGCTCGCTTCGCTCACTCATTTCATTAGCGTTTTCTTTGCAATTTTCTTTGTAAATGACGTCGCCATACCTATGATCATTGAACTCCAAATCCGAGATAATACCTGTTTATGTTTTTTATCTATTCAAATGACTTTGCACGCTGTTGCAAGATTACTTTGTTTTGTTGTGACTTGAGACAATCTGAAGTTATTGCATTGCTATCTTCCGTAATTTTGCTTCTGTTCTTTTGAATGGTCTGTCTTATAATACTAGCTGTGCCCCGCGGTGTTACCCGCCGTGAATAGTTCCCGATTTCTAGGGAATGTCGGGGTCAAGAGCCTATGTGTTAAGTCAGGATATAAGCTTGACTTGCTCTGTGGCGCAGCGGGCGAAGGCTCGGCTGAGACGCGGAGGTTGCGGGTTCGATCCCCGCTACGGGACAAATGTTTGTATGGTCTGCAGATAATATTTGCTTCGTGTCTGGGTGTTTTCTATCTATAATATGTATGTATTTAGAAAAAAAAACGTATCTAAGTATTGGCTTTATGAGACAGTCAGTTATTGTTGCACCTTGCGATTTTTTCATAAGTGTCTAACAGCCAGTCTCAATAACCTATCTTTGGTTTGCTTACTGTCGGTTATTTGTAATTTTTGCGTGGAAGAAATGTCAAAAATCTACCGACAGCAAAATCAAAGATAGATTGGTTATTAAAACTGGCTGTAAGTAAAAGCATTACTGCAAAATGTATATACGAGTATCTAGCGAATAATATGTAAGGAACTTTAATACTAAAGTTCGTAGAGCAAATGGAGTTTTTAATACATGACGAGCATAAATCATCTACCTACGGTTGTTGCAATTCAAAATCTATTTATCAAGAGACGCAGAGGTTGCGGGTTTGATCCCCGCTGCGGGATAAACGTATTGTCTGCGAACATTTGTCTTGCGTCTAGATCTTTTCAGTGTGTACCTTATTAAACTACCGGGAAAAATATAGCCTATAATCATCCCGACATGACAGTCCATTCTACACATTGGTGAAAGAATTTTTGAAATCGGCTGAGTAGTTTCGGAGATTACCACCGTCAAACAAACAAACATTACCTCTTTATAATATTAGTATTGATTAGTAGGTATAGATTTTATATATTTGTGAGAGTATCGTTGCTTTTGAGTATCTGAATTAAATAATAAGGGTCTTATTCATAAAAACTTGACAATTTAATACAGGTTTTAAGAACGTTTTTTTCTTGTCACCCATTGTCAACGAAAAGAGATAGCAACAGATTTAATATGCGTTTTAGCTAATACAGGTTTAATACAGGTTTTAGGTCGAATATGCATAATGGGGTAACTTTTCCTGATGGCATGATTAGCGCCAATTTGTATGTGACATGTATGGTTGCCAAGGGCAGGGCACTGTCAATGTTATCCTGTCATTAAACTTTCTGCTCTTGAATGCGTTTTCCTTCCTTCATTTACGAGTTAGCAATATAAATATTGTTTTGCCTCATAGAATACTGCTATGTATGGAGTTGTTTTGGAACAGGCAATAGAGTCACCTATACTTCATTTCTTGAAGCGAGCTAATAGGAAGAAAAATAATCTCACGTGATTGGTCGTTGAAATTCATTGGATTGGCTAGATTTGACAATTGACAATTGATTTGACAATCTAGCCAATTACGAGAAATACAATTATTTTCGACGACCAATCACGTGCGTTTATTTTTGTTCCTATTAGCTCGATTCAAGAAATGAAGTATAGCTTATAAGACTGTACGTTTTTGAGTGATCCTTAAGGTCCTACGAAATAAACATATTTTTCTTTCCTTCTTTTTTTACTAGCAGCACGTTCCGGATTTGCTAAGGTGTACTAATAAAACTACCGGGATAAAATATAGCCTATAGACATTCCGACAGATACATCGGTGAAATAATTTTTGAAATCGGCTAAGTTTCGGAGATGATCTCCGTGAAACAAACAAACAAACCAACATTACCTCTTTAATATAATTAGTATAAATTGGCCAAGCGGCGAAATGCATAATTATTTTTTCGTCTAAACTTAAAAAAAACATGTGGATTTAATTTAATTTTATGCATTGATAAAAAAGGGATGTTATATGAATGAAATGAAATGATTTTGTGTGTCTCTGTCCGGTACCGTAGCTCTTGAACGATTTGAATTGTTTTTTTTTTAATTAGTGTCGGTTTTCTAGAGATGGTTCTGAATTATGTTTTATCAAAACGGTTAAGACATTGCCAAGACATGAAAACAAGATTTGATTCGGGCGGGACTGAAACCAGATATGGATAATCGAATCATACTTAGAAATAGTAAATTGAAAGAAAATTGTGTTTGGAATGAAAAAGTAGCATAAAAATCGATTGAGCCATTTACTAGATACGGGTGGTGAAAGTAGTTATGAAAATGAATATTCAGATGTGCCCAATGAATATAATTAAATGCGTGTCGTGTAGGGGGTCGGGGGGGGGGGTTTATTGGAAAGGTTTAATTTAAAAAACTTTTCTATTTTACGTGTTTTGTAGAGTAATGTAATTATGGAGTAGATTTTCAATAACATATCATATTTAATTAACAATGACTGTATTAATTGTAATAATGAAACTGAAACCTGTTATTTTACAGAAGCATTATTCGACTCTTGCGCATCTTCTAATTCTAAATAATAATATTATCTGATCTATTATATAAATCTAATCATTATTTTTATTTATTTTCTAAGTATGCCTTGCATTGCCTTTGCTATGATTCTATAGTCTTATAAAATGTCACTGCGGTTAGAGTTTATAAAACATGTAACGTACTTTAAGCGCGCTATCTAGATAATATGACTAATTTTAATAACTTTTACTTTAATAAATAGCTCTTTCCAAGCGCATAATTATTTGTTTACATCATGCATTGCTATGGATATTATTAGATAAATAATTATAGCATTTTAATTACTAAAACAATTCACGAAAGTCTCAGTTTCGCACAGCGATGTTTCAAGTGTTATTATCTTAAAAAAAAAACCAGACTAGTTTTAGAGTCACATTCAAAGGCAAGGAAGCGGAACGGCGCAAGAATTGACCAATCGCAAGTCACACGTTAGATCAAAACGCACCCTGATTGGTCAATTATTGCGACGCTTAGCGCTTCGCACATCTTTTTAATGGAGACCCGGTGCCGCAGGTCACCTTATGTTGTTGAAAACTGAATTCGGAAGATAAACCAACATAACCTGACGTGCGACGATTGTCACGATGCACCATTTTCTTGTAGAGTAGAGCGGCTGTGACCCGCAGTTTTGACTAACCCCCGGTTCCTATAACAAACTAACGGACGTCCGTAGGACTTGCGCCATAGCAACGTTGTTATCTGTCAAAAAGTTTCATACATTTTATGTTGAAATAACAACGTTGCTATGGTGATGGACCTACGAACATCCGTTAGTTTGTTATAGGAACCGGGGGTAAGTCATCGACCCATGTAATAAGCCGACGTCTACAGCCCACCTGATTAAATACTGTCAGTTAAAATAATGCCTTCTTTGCAGGTATTACATGCCTTATCCAAATAACCACGTACGGAGGTGGTGACTTCATTATCGACACACTCGCGATCCGTGAGCATGTTCACAAGCTGAACCAATACTTTACCGACCCTAAGAAGGTCAAAGTAAGTACCAGATCTTATTAGTTTCCTATAGTATCGATGTAGATGGCGCTAGTTGGGGCTTTAACCGAAAAATCATCTTAAACCGAATACTAAATTCAGTATATTCATTTATTTAAACCATAGTGTTACATCGCATAACATAGGCAAGTCAAAAATTATAATCAAACGCTAAACGTCAAATTATGCCATAGATAAGCACCCATTAAACAATTTGAAAGAATTACATAAAGATTTAAAAGTAAATGCCAACCGCTCCCTGGGATACAGTCGTGATCATATTTATTTTTTTCAGACATGCACCACTTGAATTATTATTTCAGTATTCGGGAGTAAGTGAAAGTTTCGTTCAGTATTGGTGTTCTGTGGCCGAGTGGTTATAGGCAGCCCGGCTTAATATATCTTGTATCAAAGGTTCGAATCCCGCCGGAAGCGTTACTTTTATTAAGTTTTCATTTATAATGTGGCTTGACACAAACAAGTACTGCCGCCTTATTCTCCAAATAACCATGTCTTGACGTGGCACGACACGGCGTGGTTATTATGAATAATGCGATGGATTTCAGAAAACAAAAGCTAGATAACGTGCAATCTCTTACCGCGTCGTGTTTTAAAGTAGTCGAGAATCGACATCCTGAGTAGTCTGTTTGAAATGACTTATCTTATTGCTTATCCTACTTTAGTCCAAACAAGCTTGTGACTGCTAAACTGAATTTTCCACTACTCACGGTTTCATACTTCCTCAATACGGACCCTAATTCTGGATACTAACTCAATTTGAAATGACTAAACTCTATAAAAAAACCTGTGTTATATGTACATAAATATATTTCTTTTTAGATATTCCACGGAGCCGACAGCGATGTGAAATGGCTACAGCGTGACTTCGGAATATATATAGTCGGTCTGTTCGACACGTTCCAAGCGGGCAAGCTGTTGCAGCTACCCTCATTGTCGCTCAAGAATCTACTCGCCAGATATTGCCAGGTCGACGCTGATAAGAAGTAAGTACATTATCGTTTTTAAATAATTAAAAAATGAGGCCAATTCGACCGTATATACCATTTTGAATAACGTATTTTTTAGGACAGATTAGCTACTGTTGTCGCACTATCGCAATCAATACCCAATTCAAATCTCAATAGATTTTTTGTGATTTGGCACTCTTGAAATTGACTATATAATAAATAAATATCCTTGGACATATATGCGCCACATTGGCGTTGAAATTCGCCGTGAACTAATTGATTTTGTGTTAATTTTCTTTGACGACACAATCCTGTCAAAACTGATTTAAATTGTACCAAATACTCGTACGATCGGGATCGTCTTGACTTTGCATTGCCATAATGTCTGTCATTGCCGTCAAGAGTAGTTATCCAGAGGTTTTGTTCGCGTATAACTTAGTTTACGAACCGGTGCTGGGCAAGCCTATTCCATCTCAACAATGTCCCAGGCACAAGTGTCCTAAGTGTAGGCAAAGATTGCCTCCTGTATAAAATATCTAGTATCAAACTCAAGGCCTGAATAGCAAATACGAACGTAAGTCTCAGTCAAGAAATACGTCAGTAGCCTCAGAATAAGCAACAGTAAGATCGCAATATCCTTTGAACAAAGATTGGATAATATCATCTCAGATTGATTCGACCCGGCAATTGATTGCCGGATATAGCTCACTACTGTAAACAAGTAATACCACAGAATACAAAAGAGACGTATAGTTACCTACGACCTCTATGGCGCAGTGACTATTCATTTATTTCCTTTCCAAAAAAAAAACTTCTAAATTGTTTTCTATGATGTTACACGTGAACATACATAAAAATATACAATAGAATTTGGTACATGCCCACTTTTCGAAGAAGCTTTCCATACGTGAGAGGTTGCAAGCCCATCGACGCTGTTAGAAAGGTAACTGGTTTCCTCACGATGTTTTCCTTTACACAAGCGCATATACATTTTTCGATACGAAAAGTTCATTGATGCACGACCGGATTCGATCCCACGACCTTCGGATAGAATGTCGAGGTATCCACTTGGCCAACACGCCTTTTGCCTTAATACGGCCTTTAATATTTAATCAGGGTTTGAGTATTTGTGCATTGGGAGCGTAGCTAGGACAAATTTGTGGTCTCTGCCTACTCCCATAGGAAAGATACGTGATGAAAAGTTAGTTATGTAAAAGGACAGGAGTATAATATTGTTGCAACAGATGCAGTGTACATTACAATATTTCATTGATTGATAGCTCACTTTTCCAATCAACACCCGCTCACCGCATCCTCATTAGTTGTTATACAGGTTGTTATAGTTTATATTCCATTACATTGTACCTAACTAATTTCATGTACCTACCTGCGGAATGCCCAAACATTTTATTTTACTTTTGTTTCTATTTTTACAACCTATATTATTTTAAAAAGTGTGCTTTTGCAAGGCCGCAACACACACATAAACCTAAAACCTACGGCGCTACGGAAGACCAGCGCTGCGACAGATTCTCTGATTTCTGTCGCAGCAACACGTGACCTTTTTTGTCAATATCTATTTTATTTTAATCTGTCTATGTGTATTTTGTATGTGTAATTTGATAAAATAAAGATTTTTCTTTCTTTCTTTCTTATACTAATATTATGAAGAGGGTAATGCTGGTTTGTTTGTGTGACGGAGGTCATCTCCGGAACTACTCAGCCGATTTCAAAAATTCTTTCACCGAGGACAATAGACTGACGGGATGGTATAGGCTATATTTTATCCCGATTCATAAAAGTCAAAAGTCAAAATATTTAATTCAATAAGATCATAAAAAAGACCACTTTGACACATATATGACACATAGACACATAGATATTTTATTCTGAAAAGGACCTGAGTCTAATTTAACTTTAAATAATGACAAGATCGGATCAAATAATGAGTTATACCGACAAAAAAGCAGTATAAGTCACACCACGTAGAAAGAAAGAACGATGAAGGGAATGGGAGGGAGTATGTTTGCGCACGGGTCACTCGCTCACGAACCAATAGCACGCGCTCAAGCAACGGAGTGAAGTGCGCCGCGTCACCCCTCCACCAATATCCACCTAAGAATCCTTAAAATCGCCTACTGCGCAGCTTTTCCCCTGAGCGTTATTTTCACGTGGCGCGACCTATACATTGCATGGCATCCTGTATATAACCTTAAACACATGCAAATTGTTTGCAATTGGCTAAACGAAGCTCAATCAGAGGTATAGGCATAGCACTTAACTGTGCATTGAAACGCGATATTGAAAATTTTACGTTACGACAACGAAATCGGAGCTTTGGAACCGTGTAATACGTAATTTATATGAAATTACGGGACTTTATCACGTATTTACCTTATTATTTTATATATCCCGACGTTTCAATTTCGTGTAATACGTGTCTTATGTAATGTACATACATACATACATACAATCACGGGGGTCAGTCCGTCCGAGGGAAACCAGTTCAGCCAAAGCTGGTCTAAATTGGCTACCGTTCAGATGAATCAAAGTACATTGATTAAAATGGCATAAATAATATACATACAATCACGTCTTTTTCCCATGGGTGTAAGCAGAGACCACGGATCTCCACTTGCTACGTTCCTGACATACCTCTTTCGCCTCACTCACTCTCATATTAGGGATAAAGGAACAGATCATCATTTGCTTAACTAAAATCAATTTCCCATTAATTCCAGATACCAAATGGCCGACTGGCGCATCAGACCGCTGCCCGAGGAGTTGATAGACTATGCCCGCACGGACACTCACTATCTGCTGTACATGTGGCGTGTCATGAAGCAGCAACTGTTAGAGAAGGCGGGCGGGGCGCCCACGCTTCTACTTAGCGCGTTTGAGAACAGCCGACACACTAGCTGCTTGGTAAGACAATAATATAATAATAAGCCTGATGCTTCCCACTGCAGGGCAAAGTCAAAGTCAAAGTATCTTTAATGCGAGAAATACATGTGTTTAGGGATGTTACTTATCATTATGTGTACAATGTATTCTGCCTAATTAAGCATGCAATATATTAATTTACAATAATGTCAAATGAAATAAAAATAATAACAATAATTATAAAATGAATTTAAATTCGAGTATTTTAAAAACAAAAATAAATAATAGGTATTAATAATTTTAAAAAAAGTCTAGGTAATTATAAATTTTTTGTCATTTACAAATTCGTCAATTCCATAATAGCATTTATTAATAAGTAAAGTCTTTAATTTTTTTTGTAATATTGAGCTAGGCATGTCTCTGAGACATGGTGGAAGTTTCAAAGGCATCCCTTCCCTCTTTCCACTGATCCTGGCTTTGTGCTTCCTGCCGGCTTAACATGTGCAGCGCGAGAAATCATCTCGTCGTCGACAAAACATTCTCTCCTGCTCTAACATAGTACGTTAGAGCAGTCTGACATGATTGAGATATTTCATTTGTCGTGTCGAAACGTTGCACATGTTAGGCCTACTGGAGAAAGCGACTTTGTATTATACTAGCAGCACGTCCCGGCCTCGCACGGGTGTACCAATGAAACTACCGGGATAAAATAGCCTATAACCATCCCGACAGTCCATTCTACACATCGGTAAAAAATTTGAAATCAGCCGAGTAGTTTCGAAGATTGCCTCCGTCAAACAAACAAACAAATTTTACCTCTTTATAATATTAGTATAGACTGTAATGATGTATTTTTTCTCCAGACATACAACAAGGAGATAATGGACGAAGTGTGTCACATGGAACTATACATTCGCTCGAAGAAGTCTTTCAACTCGCAGCAACTCGGCGCTCTCAAGATACTGTACAAGTGGCGCGACGCACAAGCCAGGGAACTGGATGAAGGACCCTCGTAAGTCAGCCCTACCCCCCGTTCCTATAACCACAGATAACATAAGTACAGATACCTCATCTCGAACATTGAAATGACTCGTTCAAGTCGAGCTCGCAGCAGCTCGGCGCATTCAAGGTACTGTATAGTCGACAAAGAAATAGGTTTACCACTCTAAGGCTGAATATCATTTGCACGTACAAAACATCAAGGGCTATTTTCGCTTGACAGATTGACCTGCTACGTCAGAATTTGTCATTCAGTAATCCTTAGCGAATAATTATGTTACTGGAAGATGTCATCAAAAGTGGTAAACCAATTTCTTTGTCGACTATACAGTACCTTGAATGCGCCGAGCTGCTGCGAGCTCGACTTGAACGAGTCATTTCAATGTAATAAACATTTTTGTGTTAATAAACATTTTTTACCTTGTTTCTATTTTGTGTGTATTTATCTGTTTTTTGTTTGTTTTTGTTTTGTTTCTTTGTCGTTTTTTGGTTTCTTTTTATTTTGAATTCATCTCTTTTTTTATACTCTGTGCTGTAATGTGTAAGTCAATAAAGTTGTTATCAATCTATTAAATTAAATCTATTTGATTATGTTGTTGTTGTGTTGTTATCTATTTAATTTAAATTGTGAAGTGCCCTCAATGTGTATTGTATTGTTCAGGTATCTCATCCCGAATCACATGCTTCTAAACTTAGCTGAGACACTGCCCCGCGAGCTACAGGGTGTGTCCGCTTGTTGCGCGCCCACACCGCCCTTCGTCAAGCTAAACCTGCTCACTATACACAGGATGATACTATCTGTAAGTATTAACACTACCCCCATTATGCATATTCGACCTAAAACCTGTATTAGCTAAAACGCATATTAAATCTGTTGCTATCTCTTTTCGTTGACATATGGGTGACAAGAAAAAAACGTTCTTAAAACCTGTATTAAATTGTCAAGTTTTTATGAATAAGACCCTACATCTTCATCATCATCATCCACAGCCCATAGGCACCCACTGCTGGGTATAGGCCTCCCTTCGCAAACGCCACAATACTCGGTCCCGTGCCATGCCAAGCCAGGAATTGCCTGCAACTAACTAACTAACACTACATAACACGAAATAATTGAAAATCTGTTCAGCTGCTCGATTCTTGACGACATTTAAAAAGTGACGCGGTAAGAGATTGCACGTTATCTAGCTTTTCTAAAATACGCATAATTTTTTAAAATAACCACACCGTGACGTGCCTCGTTAAGAAAGAAAGAAAAATATGTTTATTTCATAGGACCTCAAGGATCGCTCGAAAACGTACAGTCTTAAAAACTAGTTGACTCTATTGCCTGTTCCAAAACAATTCCCTACACCAGGGAAAGAATCAGGCAAGAACCTGGTGGTCTGGGCCTAGCTTTTTTTTGAAGCAATCCCTTAACAATCTAAATAGTCAAGCTTCAGTGAGAAGCCAGTCAAACAAACAATGTAGGGCATGTCAGAGCAATTAAAAGATGATTAAGACATGGTTATTTGGAGAATAAGGCGGCTATGTAGATTTTCTCCAAATAACCATGTCTTAACGCGGCAGGTCACGGCGTGGTTATTTAAAAAAAAGACGTGTGGCACTCGAGGACTGCCGCGGTAAAGCTATTGCATGCCACCTAGAGGCGAGTTGCTGAACTAATGTGACAAGCGTTAGGTGATTTCGTTACGGAATTTCTGGATTCGGTCTCCACGCTCAAGGCCCGCGATAGAAGCTATGCAATAGCTTAAAAATTCTACAGAAAACTAAAGCTAGATAACGTGCAAACTTTTACCGCGTCATGTTTTGAATGTCCTCAAGAATCGAGCTATACATTGTAATATTTAAATCCTTCCTACTATCCTACTTCCTACTTCCTACTAATATTATAAATGTGAAAGTTTGTGAGAATGTATGTATGTTTGTTATTCTTTCACGCAAAAAGGGCTGGACCGATTTGGTTGAAATTTGGTATGTAAATAGGTGATACCCTGGATTAACACATGGGCTACTTTTTATCCCGATATTCCCGCGAGAACGGGACTTACGCGGGTGAAACCGCGGCGCGCAGCTAGTGGATGAATAAATAATTTGTCATGTATAACAGTGCCGTGAGTTGCCTCCCGAGCCGGCCTTGTACCAGCCGACTACAGGCCGGACGGCCGGGGTCGCTCCGCTGCCGCATCTCAACTACAACCCGCACGATCTCGCCTACTTCCCGGACCACACGTATGTATCTTCCTACTATCCTACTACTATAGGAAGGAATTCTTTTTCCTTCCTACTCCTACTATCCTATCCTGCTTCCTACTTCCTACTAATATTATAAATGTGAAAGTTTGTGAGAATGTGTGTATGTTTGTTATTCTTTCACGCAAAAACGGCTGGACCGATTTCGTTGAAATTTGGTATGTAGATAGGCGATACCCTGGATTAACACATGGGTATTTTACTTTTTATCCCAATATTCCCGCGGGAATGGGACTTACGCGAGTGAAACCGGGGGGCGCAGCTAGTTATTTATAAACAACTTCATAATATCCTCGAAAACATTTGCATTGTGACTATCATCGTGGCATACGTTGGTCAACCTTACTAATTTAGTTTCCACCAACTTAAGCTGATCTGCGATTTGATGACGAAATTTAGTTTTTAGTTGTGCAGGGTTAGGTTAGTGTTCCTGAGTAGTTTCTGAGATAACCATATAAACAAACCAGCTTTACCACTATAATAATAAGTATAGACGATAAAGTAATATCTTGTATGTATAGTCGACAAAGAAATTGGTTTACCACTTTTGATGACATCTCCCAGTAACATAATTATTCGCTAAGGATTACTGAATGACAGATTCTGACGTAGCAGGTCAATCTGTCAAGCGAAAATAGCCCTTGATGTTTTGTACGTGCAAATGATATTCAGCCTTAGAGTGGTAAACCTATTTCTTTGTCGACTATACATACATATTAATTTCCAGTGAGGATCAGATCAACTTGGAGATGGCTTGGGCTCTGATGGACAATAACCTGACAGAGATGAATGGCGTAAGACTAGACACGCCACCTGACGTCACAGCGCTCGCAGCCGACGCTAACTTATCTGCTGGCGTGGTGAGTTCCAAGCCAGGAGCGGTCATGGCAGTCTTTTGTTAAACTGGTTACTGAAGCCCATCAGTGTTCGGGTTGTATTAGTTATCTATAGCCGTATTGGCCAAGTGGATTGAAATTTCGACTTCGAGGTCGTGGAAGCGAATCCATTCTCACTTTTTTAAATCAGCTGAGTTGTTCCAGAGATTACCTCCTTCAAATAAACAAACAAACCAAAATTATCTTTATAAAATATTTGTACCTACTTAGAGATATAAAAAGCCTCCGGCCTCTAGGCTCTTATAATATACGTTTATCTGTAAGATATGCCATCTAATAACATCCAATTTTATTTGCAGGTTTCTACTCTGAACGTAGACGCAAAAATGTTCATTCCGCCATACGACCGATACAGGTCCTACAGGAAAATTGCTCAGGTATGTACCCTACTACCCGTACTAATAATTTTAACTCGAAATTTAAGTATGTATGTATGTTTGTTACTCTTTCACGCGAAAACGGCAGGATAATTAAATTTTAATAAAAATAAGTACCAGAATAGCTTTATATCCTGGGATTAACACATAGGCTACGTTATAATCCCGGTATTCTAACTACGTCGAAATCTAATGCCTGATTTCTATAACTAACGCACGGATGTTCATATGTCCATCACCGTAGCAACTTTGTTCTAACACCACAAAATGTATGAACAACGTTGCTATGGCGAAAGTCCTACGGCCATCCGTAAGTTGGTCATAGGAGCCGGGCGTAAGTATGTAGAAATGTAGACATATACTTCATTTATTGAAACGAGCAAATAGGAACAGAAATAAACACACGTGATTGGTTGTCGAAAGTAATTATCTTTCTCGTTATTGGCTAGATTGTCAAATCAATTGTCAAATCTAGCCAATCCAATTATTTTCGACGACCAATCACGTGTGTTTATTTCTGTTCCTATTTGCTCGTTTCAATAAATGAAGTATAGGTTTCTTAATTCCAGACATGAATAAAGCTCATAAAAAATTCTTCTCCTTGCAGGTCGACGAGATTAAAGACTACAAAGACAAAGAGGCCAAAGTAGCCGCACTCAGCCGCGGCAATGAGCTCATTAAAACCGAAGTACTGCTCAAACTGCAGGCCCAGAGAGACTTGGCAGAGGGCTCTCTCGCCCCAGAAACAACCGAACCAGAACCAGTAACTGACAAACCAGAAGAACCAGAAACGGAAGATAAAATCGTACCAACACCGGAAGAGACCAAAGCTGCTAAGAAAGCTTCTCAGCGCAAACGTAAGATGGAAAAGGCCGCGGCCATCCAACCCGCTGATGACAAGAAGAAAGAACCGCAGAAATGCGACGACAAAGTCAAGTCTTTCCACTACAAAAACGTTAATTATAAGAAGTTTTTCAGCGAAACTGAGAAGGGGCACAAGCAGCCGAAAATGAAGTTCAAGAAACCGTAAGGTTGTTATTTTTAAGCGCAATGATGCACATTATACACGTGTAATCCATATTATTGTTTTATTGCCCTTCCACACTCGTACTTGCGCGAAATTACCGATCTCTGTCCTTACTACCTTGATAAGCCTTGATAAACTTTACCATAAAATACCAAACCGTAACGAGATAAGTAGGTACCAGTTTTTTAGTCCAAGTATAGCGTGTGGTGCCAGATAAAATTTTTATTGAGGTGTAATATCTTGAAAATTTTACCTTACTAACTTTTAATTGACATAGAAGCTTGACTATTTAGATTATTAAGGGATCGCTTTAAAATGGCTAGGCCCAGACCACCAGGTTCTTGTCTGATTATTTCCCTGGTGTAGGGAGTTGTGTTAGAACAGGCAATAGAGTCACCTAGCTTGTAAGACTACATTTTTAAGTGATCCTTGAGGTCCTACAGAAATAAACATAATTTTCTTACACTCACAGGAAGGACACTATTGTTCGTATACTTTGGTCAAGGAAACGGAAGAGAACTCGCTTCCTTCCCGTTTCTCTGTTCGCGATGTGAGCCAAAAAAAAACAGTTACAACTTTAAGAATTTATTGCACATCAACTCGAGATATCATCCGAATCATCGCGTATCTTGATTTTGTTCTTGAGCACTCGTCTATTCGCATATCCCGAGTCGTTTCGTTCCTTAACCACCCCTTTGCCTTCCGAAGGTCGACTTTTTACTTTTATGTGGAATTTCTTACGGGTCTCATCTTGGTTCTGTTTCTTAGCTCTGTGAATATGGCGGTATTCTGTTGTGGTTTCCTCGATGAGGTCGCGTTTCAATGCGCTTTTGAATGTTTGTCCCCGCGTCGGCTCGTGGAGGGAGAATGTAATTCTGTCATGGTGTATCTGTAAATAAATACCCCATTATGCATATTCGACCTAAAACCTGTATTAAACCTGTATTAGCTAAAACGCATATTAAATCTGTTGCTATCTGTGTCTGGGTGTTTTCTATCTATAATATGTATGTATTTACAAAAAAAAAAAGTGTATTTAAGTATTATATCAGTCATCTGGTTACCATAACACAAGCATTAAGTTGCTTAGCTTGGGGCTAGATGACGCTGTGTGAAATGTCCCAGGATATTTATTATTTATTATTATTATTATTATCTCTTTTCGTTGACATATGGGTGACAAGAAAAAAACGTTCTTAAAACCTGTATTAAATTGTCAAGTTTTTATGAACAAGACCCTATATACTATACAGACGCCATAAGGCTTACCATGACGTATTATTAAAAAATCTGTTTAGGTTATAACTGTTCTAACTTTTACCTTAGCTTAGGTCAAAAGCTGTTTATTATAGAACTAAACTGAATCGCTTTTAACGGTCATAGTAAGCCTACTGGTACTTCTTTGCCTTTACCGTAGCATTGATTATACTATCATCTTGACGACCTCTGTGTTAGTTGGGTGAACGCCCGGCTGAGACGCGGAGGTCGCGGGTTCGATCCCCGCTATGGGACAAATGTTTGTATGTTCTGCAGATATTTGTTCCGTTTCTGGGTGTTTTCTATCTATAATATATATGTATTTACAAAAAAAATTGTATCTAAGTATTATATCAGTCATCTGGTTACCATAACACAAGCATTAAGTTGCTTAGCTTGGGACTAGATGACGCTGTGTGGAATGTCCAAGGATATTTATATTTATATTTTATTTATATTTATCATCGATACCGAGTTAAGTAATGTATGAGAAAAATACAGTGCAGCGCGCGGTAAATTCAATTCTAGTGAGTTAGGACAGATTGCTATAGTACATAAAAACCGATGTAGTGTAGGACGTCCAACGAGATGGACATATGATTTGGTAACCGAAACAATTGGAGATTTATAAGGGAGGTCCTATGATTTTTTTAAATCATTGGATGTCTATGTCCAGCAGTGGACCTCCTACGGTGGAAATGATGATTACGTACCCTGTATTCGAGTGAGATGTAGCACTCTTCCTCGTCCTCGCACAGTAGAGAGTTGACGTCAGCCGGCTTCGCGGCGTTGGCGGGCCGCCTGCCAACCCTCACGAACCGCCAGAGCGAGCGAATGCGCGGCCCGCACGCTCGGGCTATCTCGCTAACCTGTGGTTAATACGACGATATAGGTACAATGCTGTAGTTTTAGTTTCTGAAGAGCGTTACAGACCGTGAAATTGGTATTTTTTTTTATCGACTGTAAAAAAGAAGTTTCTATGTTCCACTGTAACTGTATTTTTTTACTTTTAATCACGTTATAGTGAACCGAATTTGAAATTTATTTTTTTGTTTGATTACACTCCCGAGGAGTTCTCATATGGATATTCGGATGAACAGATAACCAATTTTTAATCTGATTTTTTTTGAAAATTATCGTTATGTTTGATAGGCACTCCCGAGGTGGTCCCTTATAAAACATTTAAGGATTGAGTCGATTCATTTTGCCACTTGTTTATTTCAGAAGGCTTCTATTTCTAACTGTCCAAACTTTACGTCAGCGCCTTAGCTTACGTGGAAAGCAGTTCACTACAGGATCTAAACTGAATCGCTTCTAAGTGCCCGGTCTCGAATTCTGCGGGCAGCGGGGCGGCAGCGGCGGCGGGCGACGAGCGGGTAACGAGCGGGCAAAGAGCGGGCACTGACAGTCACCATTGCCAACTATGTAACGGTCATATTAAGCCTGGCAGTCTCAGAGCAATCATACTGCTTCCTCATTGCTGGCAGTACACCATCTCGCGAATGACTTACTTTCATCTGTTCCGCGCCGTCGCACATAGCGCCGGGCCGCGGCTCCACTCCGAAGCTGTTGACGCAGACGCGATCCTCTGCCATCACTGAGTCGATCTCGAACGCGCACTTCGGCACCGAGTCTGTACGGTCCTGAAATTAAATCAGCCGCCTTAGAGCGAGGCCCCATTAGTGCGTTGCGCTGCGTTGCGTCGTAAAAAATATATGGAAACCGTCGCAGCGTCCGTCGTCGCTGCGACGGTTTTCATATATTTTTTACGACGCAACGCAGCGCAACGCACTAATGGGGCCTCGCTCTTAAGGTTTAGACCCGTCATCCACTACGCACAGCCTCTTGAGGTTAGTATTATACTATCCATCCATACTAATATAATAAAAGCGAAAGTGTGTGTGTCAGTCTGTCTGTCTGTTTGTCCGTCTTTCACGGCAAAACGGGGCAACGAATTGACGTGATTTTTTGTGTGGAGATAGTTGAAGGGATGGAGAGTGACATATGATACTGTTTATCCCGATATTCCCGTGGGAACGGGACTTACGCGGGTGTAACCGCGGGGCGCAGCTAGTTCTTTATAATTATGAACTTGTATGGGTGCGCTTACTACATCAACTTCGTAGCGTCACCGCATCGCCTCGGTCGCAAGGACGCCGTGCGGCTCGAGGTGGCTCTAATGAGCTGTGACCTTAAGTTAGGCCTCTGAACAACCTGTGACACTGAACTTTAATTTCCACAAAAGTTAGGCCTCTGAACAACCTATGGAACAGAACTTAAATGTACAAGTCTTAAGCGAAACTTCTCTTACCCATCCAACTTCATCGCATCGCTTAGGTTCGTCGTAACAGATGTAATAGTTGACCGCCTTGGAGCCATCCGTTCTTTTCTCCGTCGACCAAGTGTACCAGTTCTCACCAAACTTGAACATACTGTTAATATGGCTCTGGCGGTAGATGAGAGGGAATATCATGTCGTTCGGATGCAGTTGTCGGGGCTTCTCAGTTGTGGTTTTCTCTTCTTCATATTCTACCTGAGAAATGTATAAAATCATATGAAACATCTCACTAAAAAGTTAACCGACTTTCCCACATATGCATAGTAGGTATTAGATCAGTAAACATACTTTAGCTAAAACGGGTAGTCGGGTAGGTATTCAATCTGTTGCTAAGTATCTCTTTTCGTTGCCATACGAGTAACACGAAAAATAACATTCGTTAAACCTATTTTAAATTGACAAATCTTTATGTTTAAGATACCTACTTTGATTCGAACCCGCGCAACAACTTGGCCACGAAGCATATGACGCTGCCGAAACTATCAGTAAGTGATATTTTGGTAAGCACCGGTTTACAGGAATTGTAAAGGTCTCCTTGACAGTTTAACAAAACAATTCTCATATGTCTATTTTAGTGCTCCCACACAAAACCGCGATGCGATGCGAGCTCGCATCGCAAGTTTCTGCGATGCGAGCTCGCGCGAATTTGTGCGGCAAGCCGTTTAGTAGGGCGATGTAGGAATGTGCGATGCGAAGCAGATCGCAAATTCTTGCGATGCCTTCGTGCGAATTCGCAGATTTTGGCGATGCGATGCGAATTCGCGGTTTTGTGTGGGAGCCCTTAGACTTACGATCTTTTCTTCAACATGGTCGCGTTCTCGTTTATGATGTTTCAGAAACGGTAAAACCTCGTTTTTCTTCTTCTGCCGCGTCCAAGCTTCTGTCCTCGGTTCCTCCTCCTCAATCTTGGAGTCTCCCTCCTCGGAGTGCATCACCACTTTCACTTTGACGGCGAAAGTCGCGTGCAAGAACAGGTATAAACACGCTATGTACCACACCATTGTAAGCTGTGGTGCTGAATACGGGAAGGCTAGTTAGTCGGACGTAGGTGAATGTTGATGTAGGATGTTGTGTTCGATAAGGGTGTTTGTTTATACAGTGAACAAAGGCGATAAAACTTTCTTTTTGCTTACTTTTTTAAACATGTTACTTGAGCCTCGTTCAATAAAAATTAAGTTTTTAGTGCAATTTTTTTGTAATACAAATTTTTAGTAGTTTTAGTGTGGTTTACGTAAGGTGAAAAGGTAATTAAAACGAAGTTGATAAGATTATTGCTTTTATTTGGGTATAAAGATGTAGAGTATAAAATAAAAATACTGCATTTGGTATCAACCTTTTCCATAAAACTTTATGAAAATCAAGCATTTCGACAAATACATAGTTACATCTATAAAATAATAATTAAAGCATAAGTATTCTAGACTAACATTAATTTATCTATATATAAAATGTAGATATACTCGTATAGTACAAATTAAAAAGCGAGTGAAGTTTGGACCATTGATTGATAGGAATTAAAGTTTTCCAACGCTAGACACACTAGCTTAGAACTTACAAGTAAAGATTGGTTCGACGTAGCATTAGGGGAAAATAGCGTCACTAAGGCAGAAAGGGTGTTTTATTGTACACGTAGACTTTATCTTTAGTGCCTAAGACCTAGACCTATACCTACGAGGTTGCCCTCCTACAGTAATAATTAACGGGAAAAATAAGGCGATAGTGGAAAGTAAACGCTTAAACTAGATAGAGCTACTTAATTACATGTTACATCTACTGTGTTTGTTCAGCCTAGAACATTGGTTCCTTCCGTGTAAGATAGGATCACAGCGTAAAGCATAAGAACTGAGCGCATCAGACGGTGGATGCTATAACATTTTATCTTAAGGGTCGGTACACATCTGACGGAAAATGCGTCGAGCGTATCATCGATACACAGACGCTGTACGCTCAACGCACTAACGCATCATCGGTTAGGTGTGAAAGGATGGATGTTTTATTATATATTTGTTTGTTTTGGCGTTTCGCGACGACGTGACGCATCTTCCGTCAGATATGTACCGACCCTAAGATGACAATAAAATATAGCGTCTTAAGGTGGGGCTTACTCTTAACATAGTTGCTTTAAATTTTAAAATTTACTTAAATTTAATCATCAGATCAAATTATACAGGGTGCTTTTCAGAAACATTCACACAAATATTTGTATTAATTTTTTATTTTGCAACGGCTTCAGTAAAGTTGGCAAATTTTATTTAGAATTCTAGAGATTTATAATAAACTAAAAAACTTAAACTCCTTAAAGTCTATAACTAACTGAATGGTTAATATGCTCCCGAATATTTAAATGATTAGCCAGTTAGTTTCTTGTGTTAGCCAGTTGTTTATTTAAGTCTGACGAAGTAGGATTTCTTCGAATAGCATTCATTATCACTTATGTATCAAACGCGAGTTTAAAGCTCATAAGAACAGGGAATTAAATCTATTTCGTTGTTAACAGTTATTTAAAAGGCCGTTTCGAAAACTTCTGTGCGTAATTTCAGGCGATTTTGTGTCTTAAATACATTTATAATATTTTATAAATTATATGACCGGGTATTTATCACGTTACCTTTTAACAGGTAACGTGATAAATACCTGGTCATATAATTTATAAAATGTGTTCTGATCACGTAAGTTTAAAAAAGACAATTACATTTATAATAATAATTAAAAACTATTAAAATATGGAGCTCTTAACAATAAAATATTTTCAACGAAAGATCAGTTTTAACGCTCAAGTTTTCGATTATTGGTGCATTTAGTGCCATATAATATCTACTGACCAAAGTTGCAGCAGACAGGAATAGTCTTACTGACTCTACAAATACCCTAATTAGGATTTTATACATAATCTATTACAAATTACTCTACGCTGTGATACGAATTGTGAAAACTTTCTACATGCTTTCTACTATGGTTCTTAATCCTAGGTGCTTAATTACCGGCTTAGTTAGCCGTCATTCGGTCCACGAGAAGAACAAAGTAATGCTAGTGATACCTAAAAGCTAGCATTTGGATACACTCGGTAGCGCTTAAAACAATGATTTAAGTACGTATTTTAAGAATGGCGTCTTTTCTTAAAGGGTTTAAATCTAAAAAGAGATTTTAAAACACAGGCGCAATCTAAGTAGTCTTAAAAAATAAATATAAGTACATTAAACTTCAAGTTTTAAATTATAGTCAGGTTAACATAGTACCTTTCACTAAACTGCAGATAACCCTACAATTCATTATAAACATTTCAAAAGGGGTCACCATGTTTCGTATACCATGGCGCATGCAACTGTGCAATATGGGGAAGTTAACGAATCATGGTAAATACGAGTATTACGACAAACTTACCATGATTCGTAGATTCTTAGAATGGTCTAAACTTTATAATGTTTAAAATCAATGGTTTTAAAAGTTGTATCTAAAATTTACGATAGAATTGACGCCAACTTATAAATTCGTGTATAACAGTACCGCGTGCATCGAAACGTGATACTATACGGCGTTTGACTATTCACCGTGAAATATTGTCTGATTCTGCCCGCACTAAACAGCTACCTAAGGAAAATAGACCACTATACTTCAATATCTAATCTGTTCAGACGCTACACCTAACTTATTATAATTTATTATCTAAAAGCCGAGCGCTTTAGATTAAAACGTACGAAACAAACGAAACTTTCCGACGAGTTCGAATAATTTCGAACACAATTATTGAAGACAGACGAATCTCCCGTTGAGACCTTTGAACGATTTGTACGAAATTATCAATAACTTATGTGATATTATTATACAAGTTGTCATGAGCGACAAGGATGCACAATACGCAATTTTAATACCAAAGAGTGAGACAGAGCCAAACATTACTTATTTGTCGCGTACTTTCTAGTTCGGTTTGACTTACCATGACAATACCATGATCTATAAGCTACCGAATATTTAAGAAAACTGGTCACAGTGCCTCTAGGGGGTTAAGTAGGTGTATGTAGTAAATTGTACTAATTTTAACTACCTACACACTAGTAACTAGAGATTAGAGAGTAGTATTAGTCATGGTAATGAAATTTATCGCGCGAAACGTACGAAATCTAAAGTGTACGGCCGAAGTTTAGTAGAAATATGAAAATAAATAGATTCAGGTTTGATTCCTCGATTCTAGAGTGAAAGCTGATGAGATCTGTGGGAACCGTTTGAAGGAAGATCATTATTGTTTAAATGTAAGGGAAACTCGAAACACCTAGCAGAAAATATATTTATCATAAACTTGAACTAGAAGAAAATTATCCAAAATTAAATATTAAGTACGGAAATATTGTGGCATACCACGAATTTGTGAACATTTAATTTTAATGGTTTATTTAATTACCTGCCGGCTTAACATGTGCAGCGCGAGAAATCATCTCGTTGTCGACAAAATATTATCTCCTGCTCTAACATAGTACGTTAGAGCAGTCTGACATGATCGAGATATTTCATTTGTCGTGTCGAAACGTTGCACATGTTAGGCCTACTGGTTTATTTACTAGATGTTTTCGAGTTGATAGAAATATTTTGTCAAATAAAAAATTCTTCTATTTCTGATCTTTCCGAACTCAGCCGCAATTTTGTACGAGTATTTATATTTTGAGATCAAATTGTATTATTATTAATCAGACATTTAACAATAATGTAAATATGTAAATCAATCTGGCCGTCATATTTTTGTGCGTCTCATCCGCCAATTATAAACATTCAATTGGTCGATGTCGATTTAATTCAAACTTTAAACATTCACGGCAGTTTTGTGAATTTAAAAAAAAAAAACTAATTAGTCCGATTCCTATAAAAACATTTATAAATAACTTAATTTTTACAAGTACTTGTTATGGTCATTTTTCTATACAAATTGTACTCCAATACAAAAATCATACATTTTCAGTACAAGCGAACGGGTCAATCTACATATCACAGCATGACATTACTTTTAGCATCAGCCGCCTTATTCTCCAAATAACCATGTCTTGCCGTGGCACGTCACCACGTGGTTATTTTGAAAAATGCTACGGATTTCAGAAAACAAAAGCTAGATAAAGTGCAATCTCGTACCGCGTCATGTTTAGAAAGTCGTCGAGAATCGACAAGCAAATGACGAAGATAATACAGAATGAATTAGTTAAAAATAGTAGAAAACAGTCAAAATAACCAATTCTGCTACAATTAATGTTTTTTCAATGTTACATTAAATTTGACTACTTATTATTGAGAATCGGTACAATACTGGTAAATTAATTACACAGAATCAAGACTATGGCCCTCAAAATAGATCGTTTAGTACTGAGTAATGCTATGATATGTAGTTCACTACAACAAATATTTTTTATTAAATTACATTCTTTTATACGAGTACTTTAAAACTCTTGTTCATAATATTGAGTACACACATAACAAAAGTGCAAAAGTATTAAACTCACATTATAAATATATTTATGCTACATAAGTACATTTTCGTTTTCAAAGTACATATTGACATTAAAATTGATATTCGGCATTATAATTTCTGAAAAATATAATAAAATGTAAAAGCATTTAAAAAAATACACGTATAAATGCCTCGTTATGATACAATTTGTAATATGCATTTAAAATTAATAAATTGATTTTAAATAAATATTTTGTAGGCCGAAATTTTAAACAATTTTAGTATTGTAGAGATTTAGGCCTAATGTGATTTGAAAATAATCTTAATACATCTAGAAAGTTAAAGCAGTTTACCAAAAAACAGTAAGATAATCTCAGTAGAAAAAATAAGCTACCATTTTTGTGATCGCCATCTTTTATTGAAATAAAAATGGCGGAAAAAACAATAAAGAATATATAACAGTCTAGTCTAGTCTAGTCAGTGTTGTCTGTTTGAGTGTATCAATCTATTCATATAGTTGACTAAACCACGTTAAGTTCCCAAAGCTATTAATTGGAGAAAAAATAATTCTACAAAGATACAAACAATTTGACCTATTTTAAAACATCAGTATAGAAGTATAACTATAGATACATATATATAATCATGCCTGTTTCGTTCGGCATATAAAATAATACAGAAGAAAATACATTATATGGCCTAGCAAATTATGCTAAGCTATGATCGCTTAGCGTGATCAACTAAGCTAATCTCGCTTAGCAAGTCAATCTAAGTCATAGTAGCGTAACTAAGTTAATGGTTGCCTAGATCGTCATGCTAAGCCAAGGTTGCCTACTTGACAAACGAATCCAGTAAGAATCTAAGCTATTATGCACGTTATGTCTAGCATGACAAACTAAGCCACCTAGTTATGCCCCTATAGTCCACTAACGCCCGAATACTGAAATGCTAATTAATGTAAGTGGTGCTATAAATAGACCATAAATAGATCTATGACATAATTTTACGTTTTTCCATACAAATCTGTCAAAAAAATTTATTCCTTAGTGGTTAAAACGCCCGACCATTTACCCCTCAAAGCATAAAGCATATGGTAAATCTTTAGTAGCTAAAACGGTTATTCAATCTGTTGCTATCTCTATTCGTTGACATAGGAGTAACAAGAAAAAAACTCATTTGAAATCTAGGTATATAACATTGAGAAGTCTTTATGAATAACGCCCGAATACCCAAACGACTGATAAAAGTATGATGATTACTTATATCATAATTTGACATCTACCCATACAAATCTGTCAAAAAAGAACTTTCTTAATGGTTATGAAAAATATAAAAAAAAACACGGCCTTAAACATCTAATTATCGTTTGAGTTTCCAGGCTTAAGACCATTAATTAGCATTCATAATCGGGCATTACTCTGCTAGTCACGCTAAGCTAAAATCGCTTAGCATGCCTTAGTAATCACCAAGGCAGTTTCGCCTGTATCACGTGTATGTAATACTCTTTCTCTGTAAGAATCTGTGTATTTCCGTGAATGTCGGTCGGTCTATGTCGTCGCGGCGCCAACATTCCACCATGAGGTCGTAAAGGTCGCGCGGGCAGCCGCCAGGTCGTTCTAAGTACTCGAATAGGTCGTCGCCTGCTGCTAAGTGGGATAGATTTTCAAGGAGCTGTGGAGAGGAATACAATTAAAGTTTAATGTTATTTTAGGCTAGCATGTCCCGGCTTTGCACGGGTGTACTAATGAAACTACCTGGATTAAATATAGCATAACCTGCGCCCCGCGGTTTCACCCGCGTAAGTCCCGTTCCCGCGGGAATATCGGGATAAAAAGTAGCCTATGTGTTAATCCAGGGTATCACCTATCTACATACCAAATTTCAACCAAATCGGTTCAGCCGTTTTTGCGTGAAAGAATAACAAACATACATTCTCACAAACTTTTAGATTTATAATATTAGTAGGATCTAATAATATCTATTGTAGCTGTTGGTTTTCCTAATAATAAATAAATATGTATATAAAAAAAGACGTGTGGCACTCGGGGACTGCCGCGGTAAAGCTATTGCATGCCACGCCACCTAGCGGCGAGTTGCTGGACTAAAGTGACAGCGTTAGGTTTTTTCGTTACGGAATTTCTGGATTCGGTCTCCACGCTCAAGGCCCGCGATAGAAGCTATGTAATAGCTTAATAACTAACATCCGTGCAAAGGCGAAGCGTGCAGCTGTTAGAATTTTTTGAAATGAAATGAGAATGTCTTACCTCGTTATTAGACAGATGATCATACGGTCTGCGTCGACAGAGTGTGAATATCTCGTGTAATGTAACAGCGTACGACCACACATCAGTCTTAGTGGTGTATTTCCCACGCAGCACGGACTCCCAGGCGGCCCAGCGCAGTGGGAGCGGCACGCGGCCATCAGCCTTGTAGTAATCGAGGGAGTAAGCTTCGTTGTCAGTGCCGAAGTCGCTTATTTTCACTTGGTAGGATTTGCCGATGAGGCAGTTCCTGTAATAGATGTAAAAATTACTAGCTGTGGAAGGTGGGCCGAGTGGGATGTAACTTCTAAGGTTGTCCGGAAGAAATTGATCATGGCGATAAGACCGGCCATTGCACTTCATTTGTAATTTTGTCTTTCTTTTGTAGTTCAAACCCAACAAACATTTTTGGATTAAGTATTATTAATTGTATGTATTAATTAGCTATTTTTATTATTTTTTAACTTCTATTTCATGTATTTATATATGTTTATTAATATTGTGAGAGAAAATAAATAAATATGAATATGAATATGAATATATATGAATATGAATCTATAACATTAAAGTGGTTTGCGTAACTCAACGTCGATTGCAATGTAGCTACTTACCTATATTTAATATTAATTTAATTGTGAGTGAAGTATATAAATATTTTTCTATTCTATTCTATTTACATCGTAAAACAAACACAAAGATGTTTATAAGTTCTTATATTTTTATTATTGTGTTAAACCACACATCATCTTAATTTTCTTAATTTTTTTAAGATTTTAAATTTTTCCGACTAAGATGTTTGTTATACGATTTAATATTATTTATGGTTAGCAACACGTCCCGGCTTCGCACGGGTGTACTATTGAAGCTACCGGGATAAAATATAGCCTATAACCACCCGGACAGTCCATTCAATACACCCGTTAAAGAATTTTTGAAATCGGTTGAGTAGTTTCGGAGATTACCTACGTCAAACAAACAAATTTTACCTCTTTATAACATTAGTAGAGAAGTATAGACAATACGACTAAATTCCATTTGGGTAAGTACTAGCGACAATACTACATAATTTGAGCTAGTATGTCATAAAAGTGTTACCTGGTAGCCAAATCCCGATGTACAAAATTCAAAGTTTCCAAATACTGCATGCCCGCCGCGATCTGTTCAGCGATGTGCATCAACATCGGCATCGAAGGAGGCGCTGTGGACCTTAAGAAGGCGCATAGGTCGCCTAGCTCTAGGTATTCTAGGACCACGGCCAGGGGCGGCGTCCTACATGCGCCTAGGACGCGGGCTAGGTACGGTGAGGAGAGAGCGGCTAAGATACGGACGTCGCGTTCGAACTCGTCCCTGTAACAAGTGCCAAAATTAAAAATATGTTACAAAAAAAAACTTAGGTGTCAAGGGATACCCGGATGGAACGAAGTCCCTCTTTCTATGAGAGAGAGAGAGACAGATAGAGAAACGCGCGCACGCCGCACGGCTTACAACTATAGAAAAAGGTGTCGTTACAACTTTTGGTCTTGATTTTTTCGGTCTAGCCCCCTTTCGCAACGCGCGATAAGGAACTTCGTTCCAAAAACCTGTAGGCCTAACATGTGCAGCGCGAGAAATCATCTCGTCGTCGACAAAACATTCTCTCCCGCTCTAACATAGTACGTTAGAGCAGTCTGACATGATCGAGATATTTCATTAGTCGTGTCGAAACGTTGCACATGTTAAGTCTACTGGAATAAATTAATCGTTCGTTTGTTCGTATGAGCATGTTTCCAACTCTGGTGACGGAGGTTTTAGGTCGCCTAAAGGCCTCCGTCATGGCTTAACGACTTTAAAAGCCGGGACCGACAATTTAACGTGGCCACGGATTGGTAATAAGTGAGGATATAAAATAGTGCAATACAACACATATAGAACTGGCACATGGCAGAGAAACTTTACGGCGACTGGTCGATTGAATAAACGACACTTTACAAAGAAATTCAATTTTATGAGTGACAGTTTACATACATTCTACCCCGGGTACCTCATCTCGAACATTGAGTCCACTCCTTTTTTCTTTAGGCTATTTTTTGGTGTTTGATTTTTGCGGCGTCACGTAGCGGCGTTTAGGCATCCGACTGCATGCTACTTAGCATCATCAAACACAAAAATAGCCCAATAGAAAGAACAATGTTCGAGATGAGGTACCTATCTGACTATACTTCATTTCTTGAAACGAGCTAATAGGAAGGAAAATAAACGCACGTGATTGTTCGTCGAAAATAATTGTTTATTCTCGTGATGGCTAGATTTGACAATTGACAATTGATTTGACAATCTAGCCAATCACGAGAAAGATAATTATTTTCGACGACCAATGACGTGAGTTTATTTTTTCTTCCTATTAGCTCGCTTCAAGAAATGAAGTATAGTAGATAATCTCTGATACTACATATATTTTGGATGAGGTATAGTGAGGGTATAGAATTGTGCAATACAACACATATATAGTAAAGTTGTTCATACATGATATACCTCTCGTTGAGAGACGCGTCGTGGCAGAGAAACTTGACGGCGACCAATCGCTTCTCTGACGTCACAGCGCCGCTATATTCCGGCACGCCATCCGCTTCCGCAATGTATACCTGTACAAAAAAAAAGGATTTATTTCAGGCTATTCGACCCATATCACAATTACAAATTACAAAACATAAGATACTAATAATAAAAAAAATGAGATATGATCATCACGACTGTATCCGTTTTCGCGTGAAAGAGTGACAAACCCACATTGATTAACACATGGGCTACTTTTTATCCCGGTATTCCCGCGGGAACGGGACTTACGCGGGTAAAACCGCGGGGCGCAGCTAGTTTATAATATACTCGTAGTAGGAAGTTGAATATAATACTAACTGTGCCAAAAGCCCCTTCAGCCAGTTTGGATATCATACGGAGCCGATGTCGCGGGAACTCAATAACGCTGGTGTTCTCAAGGCGACGCTTTAGGTCCGTTAGCACTTCTTGTTGACTCGGCGACTGAAACAAAACATTTTTTTTAAGAAAGAAAGAAAGAAAGAAAATACATTTATTTAGCCAAACACGTAACACATAATAAAAAATAAAAAATAAATCGAAAATAAAACAAAAGAAGTAGCACTAAAGCAAGTAGGTAGGTAGGTACATTAGGTAGAACACAAACATGAACACATTATATCTACGTCATAATAACACATATTTAGCAATTTTTAGCCCATATTGTCCTACTGTAGGGCAAAGGGCACCCCTTTGCTCTACAGTGGGAGTTCCTTCCAGCTTTTCTATCGTTGACCGCGGTGGAAAAAACATTGAGTTAGTCAAATGATAAGAAACATTAACAGATAGACAGAGAGACAGAACAAGTAGACTTTTTAAATACTGTATGAAAACTTTCTGCATCCTAGGTGTATTTTTGCAGTGGTATTGCTGTTGTAAGCGAAGCGAGCCGGTACTGTTTAAAATGTCCAAGGATATTTAGATGCTAATCCGAGTGCTGTGTTTGGAGCGAAGCGAGCAGACACCGTTTAGAATGGCCAAGAATATTTAGCTACTTACTCGAGTGCTGTGTTTCGAGCGAAGCGAGCCGGCACCCTTCAAAATGTCCAAGGATTTTTAGCTACTTACCCGAGTGCTGTGTTTGGAGCGAAGCGAGCCGGCGGCGGACAGTCTTGCGTCCATGTCGAGTCTGTCCCCAACGATGTCAGTAACTCTGTCGGACATACTGTCAGCAAGACGACGCTTCGTCAGCAACGGCGCTGAACTCAACTCCGGTACAGCGTAGTCGTAGTTTGAGCTTTCTGTTGGTAATGGATTAGATTTACAAAGTCTGAACAGAAAATATATTTTCTTCTAAAGCAGTGTTTAGAAGAAACCAACACACTGTAGTGCCTGGGACATTGTTGAGATGGACTTAAACCATATCGACAGGAAAGGCAATGGTCAATGTTATGTTATCCCTACTAATATAATAAAAGGGAAAGTGTGTGTGTCTATCTGTCTGTTTGTTTGTCCGTCTTTCACGGCAAAACGGGGCGACGTTGTAGAAGTTGAAGGGGTGGAGAGTGACATAGGCTGCTTTTTATCCCGATATTCCCGCGGGAACGGGACTTAGGTGAAACCGCGGGGCGCAGCTAGTATTTTATAAGTTCACCGTTACATACCTTTTGTTCAGCTAAAATAAACGTTATATTTTAACAAAAACTCACCTGACAACGCGGTATTAGAATCCTTCACAAAATCCTGCATCTCCAGCAAAACAGTGCTATAGCTAAAGTACGGAGCGCACTTCAAACCTTGATACGGTTCTTGATATTCATCTGATTTTACATCAGGGCACTCGAGTACTTTGCTTTCTGGCATTGCCGTACCGCATCCGTAGCTTTCTAATGTCCTTTTCTGGGATGAAACTGTGGATTTCGCTATGGGTGATGCAAAGCATTTTCTATGCCTATGTCGGTGTACGATTAGGAATATTGCCACGGCTAGTAGGATGACTAATGCAGTGAGCACTCCGACGACTATAGCAACGTATAAAGGGTCTTCCTGTCTGGCAGTTGATATTGGAACCTCTTTGCTGGGTGTGTGTTTCGCTTTGTCTTTGCTCGCGGGCGGTTTCTGACTTTCAGGAGTGTGGTTGCCCTGAGCTACGTCTGAAATAAGAATAGTCTTATTGTATTTTACGTATGCATTGAATTATTACTAAGTTGAATGGGTAAATAGCTATTTTGACAATTAGATTCGCATTATCATAATGTTAACTAACTTATAGATCGATTTTTTGTATTTTTTTTGTTATGCTGTTAAACCACACTTGCTATTTCATTAGAAAAAATCAAAAGTATTAATAAAATGTTACGACCTCGGCTGGATTCGAACCTGCGATGATACAAACGATCGTCCTAAACGCGGACTCGCTGTTTCCAATCCAGCTACGAAGCCACTCCTTTAGGACGCGTTTAGGACGATCGTTTGTATCATCGCAGGTTCGAATCCTGCCGAGGTCGTAACTTTTATTAAGATTTGTCCGATGAAATACCTACGTGTGGTTTAACACAATAATAAAAAAAGACGTGTGGCACTCGGGGACTGCCGCGGTAAAGCTATTGCATGCCACCTAGAGGCGAGTTGCTGAACTAAAGTGACAAGCGTTAGGTTTTTACGTTACGGAATTTCTGGATTCGGTCTCCACGCTCAAGGCCCGCGATAGAAGCTATGCTAAAATATAAAAGCTATAGATTCTTACCGGAGTCAAAGACGATTTCGCTGATGAGTATCCATCGTGCGGAAAATCTCAGCTCTATCCGAACCCACCGGCCGATGCGGTGATGCAGCTTGATAGTAACGTTGCGTGAGTGTTCGAATATACTGTCTTCCACATTCGTGTAGTGAATGGGCTCGTCTTGGAAGTGCCGACCGCCGATGGAGAATGTTATGATCGCTTCGGAGAAAATCTGGGAAGGATTTTATTGATTAACAACAAAACTACAACATGCTTTTAAGTCACAATGTGACTCCAAGTCCTTTTAATAAAATATATAAATAAATAACATATTTTTAATATAACCGAAACGTCGACGTAAACAAAATGATTACAAAGCGCTTAAGTACCGACAATATTTACAAATATGTTTCCAAGTCGCGATAGTTTAAAAAGTGTCGGGGTGGTTATAGGTTGTTTTATCCCGGTAGTTTCATTAGTACACCCGTGCAATGCTGCTATGATAATGTATGGGTGTTTGTTACTCATTGACGCAAAAACTACTAAACCGATTGCGATGAAATTTGGAATATAGCTGAAGACCTGGAATAACACATGGGCTACTTTTTATACCAATATTCAGGCGAGCACTAAACTTGCGCGGGTGAAAGCGCGGGGCGCAGCTAGTAGACAAGAGCCATTACAATTAGCATTGGCTTAGAAAAGCCTATAAATTCCAATTACCAATACAAAATATTCAGCATTGTTGAATTGTTACTGAATGCCAATAAGTACCAAATTGCGCTTGTGCCAAATGTGGCTTTGTTAAACGCTCAAAGAATAACTTAAACCGCTCATTCTTGAGGATTTAAATATAAAGAACATCTTTTAAGAACGTCAATATCAAACGCAAATCCCTTAAGACCTTCTTACATCTCGTTATAACGAGGGGCAAAGTTTGTACAATGCCAAAGAAGTTTGTAGCATTTTTCAATACAAGTATCTTTGGTTCACCTGTATGTTTTATAACTACGTCGTTACTGGTCAAAACTAAAGCTACTATATATCTATCTATTGTTATCTTGTGTTCTTGGTTAGCAGGCAGAAAATGCCTTCGGCATTATGCTCGCCATTTGTACATCTAGTTTTAATTTAGTGTGCAATAAAGTGTTTAAATAAATAAATAAATCTATATATCTATCTACTACTTTTTACATGATGCTATTTCCTTAATTTTTTAGTTGCATTCAATTAATTTAAATCATTTGACATGACACGGTTTAAACAATGCCATTATTAGACCGTGCAAGTCATAATACAATTCTGTTGTATGCAACAGAGAAGTAAATGGAATCATGTGCAAATAGTACATTATAAATGGTGATTTTGTCGTCGCGAAAACTTAAGCTAAACTAACCAAAGATGTTGCCGTCCCTTTTATAAACGACCGAAAGAAAAGGAAGGCATAATCTTTAAGTTAGTTTAGTTAAATTTATTGGCGGCGTCAGAATTGCCACTATTAACGCCTTAAAATCGAATATATAGCTTGTGAAAACATAGCATAAACAAAGTTTATCACCAGGGTAAGTTGAACCACGAAAATTGGCGCTTCGTTGTAGTTTAGAGACAAGATCTATCTATAAATATTAAACGCTAATGACGAACGAATTGAAATTCCAGAGATTCAATCTAAATTAAGACGTAAAATACATTCCTAAGGATAGAACATCAGTCATCACAACACGGTAAGTGCTTATTTATCTAATTTCCGGTAAAATTAGACGCCGTGGATGCAAGACATCTTCACAATCATACGGTAGCCCTACCATGAGTTTTCGAGTTGTATAGTTAACTATCCTCGCTAACGAGTCAAGTATTTCAAATGTATGAAATTATTAGTTCATGCAAGTTACCGGGGGCGGCGCTGCGCTGGATTCTCATATATTTTGCGATACTTGACTCGGTATCGAGGATAGTATCAATACTACAGTAAACTGATGGTAGGGCCTCTGGTACCGGTGAATAGTCCCCGTGGGAATATCAGACTCAAAATTACCAATTGAATGTAGATTTAGTCAGCAGGAGCAAAAATGGCCTTGATTAAAACTATTAATTTACCTCAATTTGACTAAAATTAGGTTATTAGAGATGTCACTCAGATTTCGAATTTAGGAATCTGTAATTAGTCATTGCCACACAGAATCATCGCGATTGTCAAGACAATATCGCATATTCTAAACAAAAAAATACTCTATAAAATTATGTACATTATGTACATAATAATTATGTACATTTATGTATATGTTATGATTATTATGTCCATTAATGTGGACCCATGTAGAATTTCTATTGCATTTTATACTTAATTAAGCTTAAACGATCAGTACGTGTTCGACGGCCTTTTAAAATCTTATATTGCAGTTTTGTGCGTAGCCACTTAAGAGTACCATTGTCATTGCCGTTAAGAGTAGCTGACCTGTCTGAATAGGCCTTTAGGTGAGTAATTTTCCGTTTACTTATAACATTGTAAATACAACTCACCTGGACATCCCTCATGAACTTATTGTTGCAGTAAAGATGAACAGCACTGAACTCCCTCACTTTATCGAACTCGAAGATGATGACAGGAGGGTTGGGTCTGGAGTCATTCCTCCAGCCGACCCAAGCGGAGCTCTTCGTGGCCTCTCGGATCTCGTCGCCTCCGAACACACCGTCGACAAGCTGACCCAAACCCCCTCTTAATTCCTCCCCCCATTGGCCGTCGTATGTCATGTCTGTGAGCTCCACGCCGTTGCTGCGCTTGTCGCCTTTAGGAATTGAGTAGGAGACCACGCCAACTGTGAAGAGAATTACAATGAATGGGTGTATTCAAGAGCTGTTAAGATTATGTTTAATTAGCTACGCCTAATTAGCTATGCTTATGTTTAATTTTATTCAAATCCGTCCAGCTGTTTGAGCGTGAAGGAGTAGGGAACACAAATCCTCACAAACATACAACTAAATATAAAATATTACTATGATACAAAAAAACATCTTGGAATTGGGAAATTTTTTGGGCTGCCATCTCTTTATGCAATAAGGAGATGATCAAGACGTGACTCACTTTCGAATTAAAAATACTCAAAATCTAACCAACATCTGTAGAGCATTATAAACTTTCGTCCGAGCAGGGAACAAACCTACAACCTCCTGTCAGATGGACCTTTACTGCGCCACAGAGGTCGAATAATGTTCTTGATCGAACAAGCTAAAATAAACCGCATAAAATCTGTCATTGGTGGTATTCGTTTTGGTCGTTCGATTGTTTATTTTGACAGTCTGGATGCAGACAGGATGTTACAAACTTAGATGCGTCTTTGTATCGTACTTTACTCCAATATTGTGATTGCAAAAACAATATTATACATTATTCCTCATTGAACGTCGAATTTCGATGCAACTGGTAAAAATAAAACCTTTTTATTTAACTTTCGCGATCACAATTCATATCTTGAAGTATATGAACACTTTTTTCAGTCTGCCCGCGACAATGGCAAACATAATCGAACCGAACGTCGGGAAATCATCATTCCCCTGCCCTCATCCCACACTAGGTGGGGTCGGCACAACATGTTTTCCAACCGAACGTCTGGAAATAAATAAAGCAAATAACGCGATAAAACCCTGTGTCCATATACTTCAAAACTATAAATGAAACCTGCCCCCTTATTCTCCAAATAACCATGTCTTAACGCGGCACGTCTCGGCGTTCTTATTTTGAAAAATTCTATGGATTTCAGAAAACAAAAGCTAGATAACGTGCAATCTCTTACCGCGTCATGTTTTAAATGTGTTCAAGAATCGATCTCCTGGCTTTAACTGACTTTAACGCCCGAATATCACAATTGTACATTTGTATATTTAAGTGATTAACTGAACGCACTTACTTTTCAGATTTCTATAGATATTATGTACGACGTACGTCGAATAGTGCCAAGATAAGCACCACTTCCATCAAGCAGTTTCAGCATTTGGGCGTAAGTCAAGCAAAAAGCTTAACTTAAATATTTAAGCACATATTCACAGTGCAGAACTATTCCGAAAACTTTTACTTCTTAAACTTTATTAACCAGCAAAGACTCTTAACATTTAACTACAGTTGCATTATTCATTATTATTGATTGTTTTAACCTTGTAAGGTTCAAAATAGTTTTTAATCATCCAGCAATCTCGTAACTGGTATAGTGCTACCAGTTGATGAAGAGAAGTGATGGTTGTTATGTTTTTCCATACCAGGTTCGATATACGCATAAAACGGCATAAATCATCCATTTAGTTTACGCAACAGTCGGTTCGCATAAAGAGAAACATTGCACTGCGCTTACGCATTTGCGTATCATTGCGAATCGATATTTCTAAAAATCTGTGTCGTCACCTTACTCTTGTGGAACTCAAAATTTCGTAGAAAACAGTTGCTATAGCGACCGATGGTGATTTTTAGTTCGAGCTGTTGAATATGATTTCATCTACTCGTATACCTACTAATATTATAAAGAGGTAATGTTGGTTTGTTTGTTTGGCGGAGGTAATCTCCGAAATTTCTCAGCCGATTTTAAAAATTCTTTCAATGATGTGTAGAATGGACTATCGGGATGGTTATAGGCTATATTTTATCCCGGTAGTTTCGTTAGTACACTCGTGTAAAGCCGGGACGTGCTGCTAGTGCTATATATATGTAAGTTCAAGTCCTTAAAAGCTGAAGTTTGCAACAATTATTAGTCTATAAGTTGTGGTTTATCCCGTTGATTTAAATCATTCATGTACTGCACTTTTGCGACTACACATTTTCATTATATTCGTACGACGTCATAAGTTATTGACCATAACCATGCCACGGTGTGACTGGCAATTCGAATCGAAACGACAAGGTGATTGAAAATATTAAATTACGCGATAGCTCGTATTGTTGCACGAAAGTACAGTATGTATAATTAAACTCTGACGGCTTGATATCGGTTTGCGTTTTGAATCTAGTTTCAATCTGTAGAATGACGAAAGTTTGTAGTATTCACGAATAATTGATATTTTAGTAGACTTTTTTAATAAGGAATATAATCTTTTTTAAACTTTCACGATGAGAACACAATAGGTAAATGATTCGCGATAAATACCTGTTTGTTTATGTTTTATAAGGAATGTGTTCTTATTACTGCAGAAAGGAGTACAAGTAGAGGAGGACACAACAGGCTTTTAATAATAATAATAATTTATAGTTTATAAAACCTGTGATACAGGCGGTGTATAATAAATAATAATAATAAATATCCTTGGACATTCCACACAGCGTCATCTAGTCCCAAGCTAAGCAACTTAATGCTTGTGTAATTGTAACCAGATGACTGATAATTTAGATATATTTTATTGTAAATACATACATAACACTGAAAGATAAATTTAATTAAAATGATTAATAAAACAAATCTGATTACGGACGTTATAGAACGTTGAATGAGTCTCGAAGCTCAGAACATTGGCACGCTCATTGCAGAGATACAGTCACCACTTGATGTAAGTGCAGGCATTCATGCAAACAGATGCACATTTCTACGCATCGGCATCGTAACGAGAGGCTGGTTTCATTAAAACGGGGGCGATCACTGTGCTCGAGCTTTCATTGATTTTAAATCAAAACATACATTTGATATGATGGAGCACCTCTTCGAGCGGAAATGATTCTTTTTATGAAAGTTAAGTTGGTTTAATACCATTTTTAGTTTTGCCGTTTTATATATTATTTTCGTGGGGTTGCAAGCCAATCTTACTACTCTGATAGAAAGATAACTCACGATGTTTTCCTTCACCGATTAGAGAGAGCTCGTATATTTGCATTTTCAAAACGAAAAATCCACTTACGTATTAACATAACTGTACAAAATACAATAGAACCAGTTGAGCCACCTAAGGAACGAAAAATCCATTAATGGAAGGCTGGGTTTGATACGAACTTAAGGTTGAGTTGAGGCACCAATCTTCGGCCAACACGACTATTACACAGCCTAATCATAGATGTGGTATTTCACTTAAATGTAAATATAACAAAAGTCTTACATAATAGGTATAAGAACAATAGGATTAGTAATAGTTAATCAGTTTCTACATTCTTACCAGTGTATCAAAACACGTAGACATAATGCAAGCCAGGTGCCGAGACTAAACTGATTCAGGAAGAAAGCAGGTTAGCTTAGTCTTAGTGGAACTTATAATAACTTTGTTAAATTGAAATTTTATAATCTCATTTTAAAATTAATTATTTTAGAAAAAAATCTAATAGTTATCCGAATTTCGTGAAATTTGAGCAATTCTTGCACTCTCGAGATACATGTTCATAACTTCAAAATGTTCATCAGATCCTTAAAACATTTCTGTGGAATCACTCTTGGAATATCTCTTTTCCAACAAAAAAACAAACCATTAGAATCGGTTTAAAAACGACGAAGTTATCCGCATAAAAAAATAATAGCACCGAATAGAAACTCCTCCTTTTGAAGTCGTTTAAAAATAGGTATAAAGCTAAAGGAAACCTGTAGCTAACAAAACTTAGTACCTCTCAATAAGTGCAATTCGAAACGCTACACACCTTCTACTAAATTTAAAAGTTATGAGCAACGCTTTTCGCGTAAACTCGGCATAATGCGTGCGGAATATAAATAAATAGCAATGCCTGAGTCACACTTTGTAAGTGCAGTTTTTGTGCAGGAGGTATTTTTGTCGTACGGAACGGTCTGGCACGGGCATTGCATTTACAAGCGGGCGGTTGCCTTTAGTCGCCATTTATACGAAACGAATATATTGTTACGTGAGCTGATTTTAAGGACTGCCTAAGGCCTATAAAATGGTTCTTTTGTTAATACTAAGGTCTGATAGTTTTATAATTCTGAGGCTAGACAAAAGACGAAGCACCAGCGTTCAATGGTTATTACGGTTCAATTACGAACAGTCTCAATAACTTATCTATCCTAGGTTTTGATTACTGTCTGTAAATAGCTGCCATTCTATGTACGGAAGTAATGTCAAAATATTTGCTCACCAACGATAAGTTACGTTATTGGCCGTTAATGATCACACCTTCGCCGGTCTAACAAGAGCGATTAAGGCTCAAATTCAGAGTCCACACTCAAGCATAAAGCGTGTACCAAGCGGTGATCATAACTCGGTTACTATAACTATCAAAAAAATAGATACTTGAGCGAAGACATAGTGCAGTCTTTGAATATTAGCTAAGATAGCTACAGGTGCTTGACTTTAGAGTGCTTGACGCTGGTATTAGTAGTCAAAAAATTACCAATAGTATTGGATATACTCCACTTCGTTTTGGTGTAGCAAATACACAAATAACCACTATGCTAATAGACCTCATTCCAACTTATTTACTGGATTATTTGTTTACTACGATGTAAATAGCGACAAACCGGAGCTTTGAATTAACTGACCAGGGAACGAACTGGTTTAACTGTAGGTCAAGTGCGTTTGGTGAAGGGCTGTGCAAAAGTTTCAGACAAAACGGCAGAAGAAGAAAAGCTTGCGAAACATATTCTTTTGTATATTATGCCGAAACTACAAAGTTGGCATTTTATTGGAGAGGGTTATGAAGCTATCACTCTCCTCTCGAGAGAAAGGCTATACACTAAAACACTACTGGTCTCTAATTTATGGTGGACTTTATGTGATACATAGCACTGATTTGACAGTCGTGAAACGTAACATAAGCCTGACAGGAACACCATAGGACGTGTTTGTTGCAAAATGAGAATTATATACACGTAGAGGTTTCTTAACTCCTCTAGGTTACCTGTAGATGGCGCTAGTAGGTGCTTTAATATGATCGTACTGATAGTTTCGAGCTACGACATTAGGGCTTGGTGGCCGAGTGGTAAAGGCAGTCCGGCTTGAGGACGATCGCTTGTATCTCGCGGGTTCGAATCCCGTCGAAGCCCCAAACTTTTAGTGAGATTTTTCATTTATAAATGAAATGCCTAAGTGTGGTTTAACACTATAAAAATATATATGTTATATACACGTGTTATGGCGTTACATGAAGATTGCAGCATCAGCTAACTTTTATATCCTTCCAGTATGTTTAAGGGTTTACCTGGCTACTTCGGTAATCACAATAATATTATAAAGGTGCAAGTTTATGTGTAAGTGTGGATGGCTGTAACTCTTTCACGCTCAAACCGCTGGACGGATTTGAATGAAACTTAGTACCAGGATGGTCGGGTATAAGTTCCTTGACCAGGATAGCTTATATTCTGACTTAACACATACTCTCATATGCGTATTCAACCAGTAGACCTCTTTTCGTTGCAATATGCGTGACAAGAAAAAACAATGTTTGAACTTATCTAAAATTTTCAAATTTTTATGAGTAATACCCATGGGCTTTTGATCCCGGTATACCCATGGGAGAGGCCGCAGTCCACTCAGATGGTCAGACCAAATTCGCTCCACACTGAACACCAAGCTCCATGATGCGCTCCACGATGCCAAAGACAGGGACAAATGGCGCAGCATTGTAAAGAGCAAAACAACTCCAGATCCAGGGAACACTACCTTTGCAATGAGGATATCGACGCGAGGAGGATACCCATGGGAACGGGAAGTATTCTCCGCGGGTAACCACGGGGCACAGCTAGTAAGTTCAATAAAAAGATTACATCACTTTCTTTGATAGGCAGTAGGTATTAGCCGTTGGATAGCTCGACCATTACGCAAGAAAGTTTTTATGGATTTAGGAAATGAGTAGGTAGCAAATGGAATGATCAAAATTATAAGAAATAAAATATGATCGCGGTTTTCTCAAGATAACAAAACAAGTAGACATACATATCCTTTTAGCATTATTAGATCATTTAAAAATGACTATGGGGGTAGTCAGAGGTAAGTCTAAATACAATGCCTACATCTTGAAGAAGTTATAGAACTATCGACAGGTTGCTAGCCCATCGACGTTTTTAGAAAAGTAAGGTTTCCTAGTGATGTTTTCCTTCACCGTTTAGTTACTGTTTTTAAGTTATTTTCAGCAATTGTAAATTACATTTAAACAACAAACTAAAATTGGTCTAGAATAAAACACATTTAATTATGCAAATAGCAAAACGTATAAAACCCATAAAATTGACATAATACGACCCTTTCCACGCGCCTGTGTAATTACATAAAACCAGTCAAGTGCGAGTCGGGCACTGGCGACCGAATTCCTGTACCAATACCATCTTTATTCTGTGCCAATACTAACTGGCATTAATATAATGCTATCGAAGTAATTCAACTTAGAATTTAATAGAAGTAGAAATTTGTTTATTTTATAGAAATTTAAAAAAATCCTTTTAGAACTTACACAAAATAACACTAAACAATTTTTTATAAAATTTGATACAAATATAGAACATACTTCCGAAAAGAAGATAAGGGCAGCAGCTTTACATAAAACAAATATTTCTAGAAAAGCACTCAAACTAGTCTTATTTTTTCTTAAGATGAGGAACCCTAAAGTATGCAAAACACTTAAGTCTGCACAAAAACGGTAAATCAATCCCATTAAAACATGTAGACGTGTGATTAGCTCCATAACTCGCTATTTTTTACAAATGGCGGTCTGCATGCAACTTTTTATAATTTTCTGGAATTTTCTACGGCGTCACTTGCAGGTACCTATTTATAAGAAACTAGCTGAACCGGCGAACTTCGTATTAGCAGTTTTTTTTGGGGTTTATTTGTAAGGTTTTCAGCTTTTATGAATTGTTGAAACCTTCCCTGAAGTCTCTTTAATATTAGTTTTTCTATTATTATTTTTTTTCTTTAATATTACAAAGTCAAATTTAGGAAAAAAAACCGTGCGAAGCCGGGACGTGCTGCTAGTTGTTTAATATCCTTATTTAAAGTATTTAAAAAATTACATTAAGATCTGAAAGAAATGTCTTCTACTCAGGAACATAGTCGTGATCATAAACACAAGCATTAAGTTGCTTAGCTTGGGACTAGATGACGCTGTGTGGAATGTCCAAGGATATTTATTTATTTATTTAGTTTTCTGCTCAAAAGCTATAACTTTGCCACACGCAGGAATAACGTCCACCGTGGGAAATCACATGTATAATTCCACGACATTCCTTACATGTAATTTGGCTAAGCATCGACCATATGAACTTTAAATATTCATTGGTAAAGTGGATAGTTGCACGCCGCAGAAATACCGTTCAGTCTAATGTCTCGTGCTGAGTTTGTGGTCGGAAAATTGCAATAGCGTCACTTTTTGTACGAATTAATATTTTATAGGGACAAATTTTATGGTACGAGTATTAAATCAGGTTTAGCTTCTCTATTTACATAAACTTGGTGATTTTCTAGAAGAACAAGGAAAAAACAATCAGAAACAAAAAAAATCTACAGTTTCTAAACTTAAACAATAAAAATGAACTATCCGAAATATGAACTAAATTTAGAAGAAAAGCGACATGCTGCAAGCTCATCAAGATTAGAAATCTATCTCTTATGTTTTCCTTCATCTTTCAAACAGAGCTTGTATTGATGCGCATAAAAATGCCGCAAATGCCTGACAGGATCCAAACCCACCTCCGAATCGAAAATCGAAATACAAATCCACTTAGCCAACACAACTACATAAGACCCAGCAGTATGTAAAATCAATGATGTTAAGAAAATAAACACAAAAACCGGATCCTTAATTATAGACAATTCTGCTTTTACATTTTCTTTACAAAAGCGAGTGCAAAGTTTCAGGTGATGGACTGCCGATACCGAAGACAAATTACTTTAATCATAAGCAATTATTTACAACTTTTATTACGGCAGACGGTGTCTAATGTCCGACAGCGAAGCGTAATTTACGATCGATCTGACGCTTCAGAAGCCCTACTGGGTATCGATGAATACGAAGTTTCATTACAATTTTCGAGGTCAGCCTATTTTGTATACTGTTTATAACAGTACCAGTATTTTGTAACAACCAACATAAGTTGACCACGAAATTTGTCAGGAAACTTCATGAACTAAGTATGAACTCAGGTTATACTGTTGATGCTTGTTTGTGTATTTTGTAAAGCTATGTATGTAATTTCAAACTATGGTTTTCTTTGGCCTACGATTTACATTTGACTTGGAAACAGTATTGGAATATGTTCCAATATAACACCGATCTGAAAGAATGTGAGTAAATTTTATGTATGTATGTATGTATGTTATGTGTTAAAATAATGGACCTAAGATTTGGTTGATTAATATTTCAAGGGTAATTCTGTGAACTATTTGTAGCTCTTTCGAAATAAGTGTAGATCGTGAGCATGTAGTGTTAGTATTATACAACCTGTGTAAGTATTATACCTATACAATAATGATTGATTCTAAAAATGTGATTTATTCAAAGCTACATATCAATTTCGAAAAAATCAAGCAAACCTTGATATTTTATATCGAAGCTATATCATTGTCATTTTATCTAGGGAGAGACGTAGCGTGCCAAATGATTTACGAGATATAAATGTATCGTGTCTCTATCGAATATAAAACATCATAGCCTATCGATGCACGCGCCATCATTTGTTAGGGTAGAACAATGTAGGGCTGCAAAGCTATGTTAGTTTCGAAGCGAGGCATTAGAACATTTTTCTTTGTAACGTATCCTTCGGGAAATGGTTTACATTGAACTTTGGTTCGGGGAATACCCGGTCAAGTTTTTTAAAGCGCTTTCCATTCCGATTTCCAGCGATGTTCGTGTTTTGGTGTAACTATTAAAATATAAACACCGTTTGATGGAGAAATTCGTAGAAGTGGCTTTTAGTGTCGTTTTATAGGATAATGTCGTGTCGACTAGTTTTTATGGTGTTTTTACGCGAATTTTCGCTTTCAAACGTCCTAAAGTTTTGAATGTTTTTGTCGAGCCACAATTTAACAGTTGGTCAAATCAAAATAGAATCTAAATATACTAAAATTAAACTTAGGCTTTTCTAGACACAAAAACATCTTACGCTTTCCATTTTAAGGATTCCTTAAAAATCGTTTTGTGGAGGTATGTAGAGTTACCCCCGGTTCCTATACGGATGGAAAAAGTTTCATACATTTTATGTTACTTATAAAAACAAAGTTGCTATGGTGATGGACGGATATCTGTAAAACTGTACGTCTGTAATAGGCTACTTTTTATCCCGATATTCCCGCGGGACGGGACTTACGCGGGCGAAACGGGGCGCAGCCGTGCACAGCCGGGACGTGCTGTCGCTTTCGCTTTATAAAATAAACCTATTCGTCAATAATAAAAATAACGAATAAAATTATATTATATTATTATTATTATTAATAATTCTTACCGTTCCAATAGCAGCCGTAGACTTCGACCCTCATACAGACGGTCCGCCGGTGCGAGCTGTACGGGATGAAGCGGACGCGGGACGCCCAGATCGGAGGCTCCAGAATGTTCTTCTTCTCCAGGTAAGTGTTGGTGTTGCCGGTCATTATCTGTGGACAAATATTCATGTAATTGTGTACACTTATTTAATTGAACCTTGCCTATGAATTTTATATGTAACACTTTACCCAGATTTACAAATACGTAAACTGAATTAAGACGTCAAGTCACAATCATTGTTGATATCCAGCAACGTAAATAATGTAATATCAAACTTCTAAACTAATATTATAAAAAGGTAATGTTGGTTTGTTTGTTTGAGGTAATTGATTTTTCGCGCCTCTTGTATTTGATCGCGCCTAAGGAATCAAGGGTGGTCTGTGTCATAATTGTAAAAAGCTAGGAAGACAGGATGCGTATGGAGATTTTTGATTGGCCACAGTCACGACAGAACCGCCGGCAATTGTCATGACACGACTTCCTCCCGTCATAGCATGAGGTAATGCGAATGTTGAGTTAACCAGCAGCTATTTTTGTGGTTATTTTTTTCACTTTTTAAAGTGAACTAAAACCGAAAAAAAAGATCGAGATAGATTCAGATAAGCAAAATACAAAAAATAAGAAAAACTTCAATGATTGAAACTCGCAACTTGCATTTATGGGATTACATGGAAAACAAAAAGAATATATATAAATCACTCGGTCAAGGTTCTGAGGTAATAAACATACGAAAAAATCAAGTCCAATTGAAAACTTAGTGCAAGTTGCATCAACCGACGCAACTATATCCACTTCAGTGTGAAGGCGATACATATCTCAAGATCTGTCTGCGCGTGTTGAAGCGTACAGTCTGGCGTTAATTAGAAGGATCCTAGACTACCTATATAGTGGTAGTGCCTTGACATTTTTTCAGGGTTTGCTTAATATTACAGCGTATACGATTTCAAACAAATTTATGGTTGTTCAAAATATTTGATACTAGCTGCGCCCGGGTTTCACCCTAAGTCCCGTTCCCGCGGGAATATCAGGATAAAAAGTAGCCTATGTCACTCTCACTCAATCCCTTCAACTACTACCACTTAAAAAATCACGTTAATTCGTCGCTCCGTTTTGCCGTGAAAGACGGACAAACAGACAGACAGACACACACAAACACACTTTAACTTTTTCCACATTATTATATTAGTATAGTAAGCATAGTATGGACTGGTTACGACAAAAACTTTTTTCCTACTTGTTACAGGCACTAATATCTAACCAAACTGACCGTATTCAAACTTTTGGACCACTAAATCCATTACAAATGTAAGGTCCTCGCACAAAGGTCGTTCCTGCACTGCAATCAACATACTTCGAGGTCGCACAAAGGAAGGCAATTCCCTGCGACATGGACGAAGCCAAGCACCAGAGCTTGTAGATATTACAATATTCATATATATTATCTCTCTATCATAAGGCAAGCATTAAGGTACTTAGCTTGGGACTAGATAACGCTGTGTGGAATGTCCAATACGGTTTAAGAAACTTTATTCTCATAAAGAATTACAAATTCACTTATAATGAGAACTTAGAAATACTTATAAATAAACATCTGATGGATTGTTTGCGTAGCGTAGGTAATAGGATTTTATGTAATTATCACACAACAACAATTTGTGACCATCTATATAGGTACAATGCACATTCGAAACTTAGTTGTAATAGATTATTATATGGAGGTATTATCAATAACATTTATTTATATCACCGCTAATTATTTGATTTTTACACTTCGTTATGGCGTTTATGGGACCACCTCGGGAATAAAATACTTTCAAAATCGCTCCACTATTGGTTTACTCGTATAACACGGAATAATAGGCGAACGGTATAAAACTCCGTCACCAGAGTTGGCCACTTGATCATACGATCGAACGAACGATAGGTGAAGATACATAAAAAAACACATACAATGGAATACAAATCCTACTCCTTATCCTTAAAAAAAAAAAAGCTAGGCCCAGACCACCAGGTTCTTGCCTGATTCTTTCCCTGGTGTAGGGAATTGTTTTGGAACAGGCAATAGAGTCAACTAGTTTTTAAGACTGTACGTTTTCGAGCGATCCTTGAGGTCCTACGAATTAAACATATTTTTCTTTCTTTCTTTCTTCTTTCTTATCTTTGCCGTCAGTTCATAAGATGCAGAAAGCTAAGAACAACTAGTTCTGCAACAAACAGAGCGCTTATTCTCGCTTTGTGGTTATTTGCGCTTGTAACAGACAAGAAAAATAAACGGAGTGAACTTACAATTTGTTTGTACAGAAATACACCATTTTTAAACGCCTGACGTATATCTTTGAACTGCAAAACATTTGTAGTCAGAAACCACTACCTTCACATCTTTAATAGAAGATTTGATGATTTATAAAGTGTCAGGAAGTAATGTGTTTACTTTCTAACACTTACGCCCGAATACTGAAATGTGCTGGTGCTTTTTGTAACGCCTTTTTCCGGTACTTATTTATACTTATTAGTTATATGTAGGTGTTTGTTTTGCAATATAAAATTGTTTATTAAAATATAAAGATCAACTGCTTTCGTTATATGTAGATTTGTATGTTTTGTTTGTGAGAGACATAAATAAATGATTGAATGATTGAAATGATTTAATGATATCAGAATTTAACTTTTGTCCATACAAATCTGTCAAAAACAACATCCTTAACGGTTAATATACGGCCTTAAGTATTTAATTATTTTTTTGAGTATTCGGGCATTAATGTGTCATTTCACGAGAAACTGTAAACCTGAAAAACTGTAAAGCTAAGTATGTAATCCCACTATTCTGATAATATTATTATAAATGCGAAAGTTTGTAACTAGATAGATAGATAGATGAACACTTTATTGTACACAAAAGAAAACACATTACAGACATTACAACTAAGAAATAAAAGTACAATGGGCGGCCTTATAGCTAAAAGCTATCTCTTCCAGGCAACCTTTGGATGGACTGGATAGTGACACAGAGAGAAAGGGCAGTGTACAAAAATTAAAAATAAAAGCATATGGATGGATGAATGTTTGTTACTCTTTCACTCGAAACTATTGAACGGATTTAAATGAAATTTGGTACCAGAATAGCTTATAGCCTTGACTTAGGCTACTTTTGATACCGGTATTCCCGAACTATTCACTGCAGGGTGCAAGTAGTTGATTATATAGATAAGTCGATATTTAGTCAAGTTAATCAACTATCCCTAAAAGAAGCTTGTCAAGGTTGTCCAACGTCCTATCCTACGGTAATATAGGCAGCTAAAATAATCCATGGTTTCACGAGATAACTTACAAATAAGCAAAGAATACCTTTACAAAGACTTAACTGTATTTCCCTAATTGCTATTATCGAGTGAACAAAGGGCAGTGCCATGCGAGAGGTAACTTGATCACACTGAGGCTTCAAGCTTCATAAGACACATCCAATCATATGCGCATCCTTTGCTGCCACAGGGTCGGACTGCCAGTATAGAGGCAGTATAGTAGGTGGCACGTTCATGAGGGGGCTCATGGACGTGCCACCTATACTATATAGGCTAGTGGGGGGCCCCCACTAGCCTATATAGTATAGGTATCACTGGTAGCCCCCACCGGGGGCTACCAGTAGTAGGCGCTAGTGGGAGGTGGTTTGTTCGTTTATATAAGGAGATGGTTATGGAATTTTTCCGAAGCAAAACCTGAGACCGACAATTGAACATGCCCTTCGAAGCAAAAAAGTGCTCCGTAGTTAATGCCACTTGCGGTCATCCCAGATATGACAATTTATTTTTTGTATTATCTAGATGACATTCCGATAGCATCAAATTTATCGTCCATGGCGCAAAACTTATGCCCCCGGGTCCTTTTGACTCAGTCCGACCCTATAAGGACCGAACTAATGGTGCAATGTGCAACATAAAACCATCTTTGTGCATTTCTTTTCACAATTTCAGCAAATTGACAAGAATCTGCGATGTTACCGTGTGGCTTAAACGAAGACGCTCATTTTTTATAAATTCCACAAAATATTACTTAGTTGCTCCCCGCGGAATAGAAGTATGGGACACAAACAAAATGCAATCCTTTTCTAAGGTCTGGTCTATCTTTGTACCGTGAAATCAAAGGCGTGAAATCGTAACAGACAGACTTCAGCCGGCTTTTCGAAGATCATCTCCAAAATTAACTGATCGATTAATGAAATTAGAGAACTTAACTTAACTTATTAGACTTTTAGTTCAGTGAAGATATACGAGTATCAGCACCGAATGCTTATTTTCTTTAGACAAAATAAAAAAGCTTATGAGGAAATGGTCCAGTCGGACAGTACATGTTTGTGGGTCGCTTATATTGTCGGCTGGCAGCTAGCAGCAGCCGCAAAACACAACTGCGACATTATATCTGTAACATTTAATCAATGGATGCGTAGACAGAGCGACGATGGCACTCTATCTTACGGCATTTAGTAACCGAAAACATTGCTAATTACGCAACACAAGCCGTTCTAATTACGTGATTTAGGAGGACTTAAAGGACACTAAATTTATTTTTAAAAACCAAATGAGACTAATCAAAGGAGCAAGTCTAAATTGAGATACCTTTCTATCTATGTATAATAACTAGCAACACGTCCTGGCTTTGCACGGGTGTATTAATGAAACTACCGGGCTAAAATATAGCCTATAACTATCCTGACAGATAATTTTTGAAATCGGCTGAGTAGTTACGGAGATTATCTCCGTCAAACAAATAAACAAACTTTACCTCGTTATAATATTAGTACATATAACACCTGGTGATGCGACTGAAACGTGGAACAAAGGTAGTAAAACCAGAGTAAATTTACTCTGTCGTCCTTCATACCGACACGAGATAAGAGAAAACATGCAGCCCGCTGTATGGTTTTAATTGCACTATCCATAGACTCCATCTAGTCTCCTAGCAGGATAGACAGATAGATAAAACGTTTATTTGGTACAAGTAGGTACAGAACAGAACTAAATATATACCTAACACAGAAAAGAAAAAACAATACAATAAGCAAAAAATTATAAAATAGTAGGTAATGCAGGGATACGATAATATAAGAAAGCGTATGGTGATCGCTCGGTCTAGCCGACCTTAATGGGATTCCTCCAATTTACGGAACAGCGTGGACGGCGCGGGAATCGCAGCGGTGACAGGGAGAACACACAACGAACATGTTGGTTCAGTTTCCTAAAGCGACATGAACATGATACAATGATGACATCTTTTAGAGTCCTGTATGCGTCAAACTAGTATGGTCATATAATGAGGAGGAATGGAAGTCATATCACTAAGAAAGTTAAAGTAAAGTCATTAAAGTCATTAAAGTCATTTATTTGGTAAACACATTTACACGTCACAAGTTATGAGTATGAGTGTGGATAGATCTACAAGTAGAGGAAGGCCGAGGAAGAAGTGGATGGATTGTGTGAAAGAGGATATGAATGTGAGAGGAGTGAATTCGGAGTTGACGAATGAAAGAGATGAATGGAAGAAAAAAACATATTGGGCCGACCCCACTTACCGTGGAATAAGGGCAGGGAAATGATGGTATGCGTCAAACTAGCGCCTCCAAACAAAATATCTCACTTTAGGAATTTAAAAAATGTTCATGTCGTGACGAAACGTCGATCTGATAAGGATCTTCGGAGTTATGAACAGAAATGAAGAAGACTGCAAGAAATTGCTCTATTCTCACGAAATTGAAGTCGTTTACTTTTCAATATTGCCACTTGGAAATATCTTGCATTTCTTGATTGATGCCGTTTGCGGGATTGTGCGTCAACATACGAACAATACAGTACTCCGTGTTACAATCCGTATTGAAACCTATTTGAGCTAATACCCATTTAGTTATAGCGTACTGTCAGTTCGTTGGCCGATTTAATTAGGTCTGAGCGGGGACGTGAGTGATGACGTAGCAGGCAAGCACTCGCCTGCTTCCAGTTATTATTGCTAGGGTATTTTATATGTTATTGCTACATAATGGAAAAGTGTATGTGTCTGTGTGTCTGGTTGTCCATCTTTCACGGCAAAACGGAGCGAAACGAACTGAGGCGATGTTTTAAGTGGTGATAGTTGAATTGATGGAGAGTGACATAGGCTACTTTATATCCCGATATTACCGCGGGAACGGGAGTTACGCTGGTGAAACCGCGGGGCGCAGCTAGTTATTTCATAAGAACTCACCTCTTGTCCTTCAGCCGGTCTGTACCGCACCCACTTGCCCAGCTTCGGCCGCCAGTACTCAATCACGTAGGCCTCCGCATACTCCTGCCCCTGACCATTGCCGAAGCGGCCTTGCGTCCCAACAGCCGACACCACGTGGACAGAATGGAGATCTATCTCCAGCCACTCGGTGGACTCGGTGGTGATCTGGTTGCGGGGGCACCAGGCGCCTCCTTTTATGTCCTGGTTCAATCTGGTGACAATAAAAAAACAATTAGAAAAAGTGGAAAAGGTCCTCCCACGAAAGTTCGTTCGTTCGTATGAGTAAGTGGCCAAGTCTAATTACGGAGTTTTAAGCCGCCTAAAGGACATCCGCGAAAGAGTGGGAAGGCCTTTGCCCAACAATGAGACAAGATAGGCTAGTAGTCATTGTAATAAATATGTATCCTTGGATATTTTGTACACGTCATCTAGTCTAAAGATAAGCAACTAAATGCTTGTGTTATGGTAACTAGATTAGCTAAATAGATACAGTTCTGTTTTTATAAAAAAAACACCTAGACCAGGATAAAATATTTCACGCAACCTCGTTTTTGAGAATCCCAAGTAGGGCTTCAGTACTTCTATACATCTTACAGTTTATATTTCATGTCTACCTCTATTGCTAAATTCATCTACATTCGTGTAATATTAATTAATCATAGTCACCTATGAACAGAACAGCTATTAATACAGTTGATATCAAATACAATTATATTGTTCCCATACCGGAAATTCGATACACTGGCTTTCGCAAGGCAAGGATATCCGAAGTTTCAGCTATACCTTGATAGGACCGTCTAAGATTAGAAACATCCGTTTGATAAACAATTATTTAGTTAGGGGGATTGCACAGTAAATGATTGAATTTAACAATAAATAAATAAATAAATATCCTTGGACATTCCACACAGCGTCATCTAGTCCCAAGCTAAGCAACTTAATGCTTGTGTTATGGTAACCAGATGACTGATAATACTTAGATACATTTTTTTTGTAAATACATACATATTATAGATAGAAAACACCCAGACACGGAACAAATATCTGCAGCACATACAAACATTTGTCCCGTAGCGGGGATCGAACCCGCGACCTCGGCGTCTCAGCCGGGCGTTCACCCAACTGCGCCACAGAGGTCGTCAAATGATTCAATCTACACTCGCTTGCACTATATTTACAGAATTTCAATAGATTCCTATTATAAAGCCCCAGAGATCATAAGTAGACACATTTACAAAACACTGGAACACAATTCGCATATCAACATCATATTTCTCAGGCCTTTGCATCTATGATTTATACAGCGTCAGGAGGCAATCTTTGCCTACACTTAACGGGATTCTGTAGTGCCTGGGACATTGTTGAGATGGAATAGGCTTGCCCAGCACCTAAACCACCCTCTCAGCATAGCCGGCCATATCCACAGGAAAGACAATGGTCAATACGGGTGGGACTGACTAGCCGCGGGTTTCCTCACCATGTTTTCCTTCACCGTTTAAGCTCGTGTTAAAGCGCATATAAACTTTTCGACACAAAAGGTCCATTGATGCACGGCTGGATTCGATCCCACGACCTAAGGAACGAAAGTCGAAGTACCAATCCACTTTACACGGTTCTATCATATTTCTATGCTCGTAACAATTAAGTACCTTTTAACAAATACCCTATCGTAAAACCTTAAAAATGAGAAGCACATTAACTTCTCATAGTTCGAACCGACGACCGGCGTTTAAAACAATATCATGGTGTTATGAAAACGTTGAGTAATGGTGCCGACAACCGCGAGTCTGCTATACGTATACTGGTATAGTATGTTGGTTTACTGTTCGTATATTGGTCGGTATAGTGAATGGAAGTGTTCGTGGTAGCTTGCCTAGGCATATTGATTTTTAGGGTTCTATTCTCTAAAAGAAATATAAGAGAACTGTTGAGTTGGTTAGTTTTTGTTCTGCAAGTTTAATAAGAGTGAATTGAGAAGTTAATATTCAGGTCTAAATTTATTTAACAAAATATGACTCTATTTCTAAACATACATACATAAAATCACGCCTCTTTCCCATGGGGGTAGGCAGAGACCACGGATCTCCATTTGCTAAGTAGTTTATTTGTAAGTCGTTTTGGCAAAGAATATTACTTAACTATTAGAACCGTGCGTTTTAGTTAGCTCCGCAGTTTACAGGCCGTCCGGCGCACTCCGTCATGCTCTGCTGACTTTTAATCTGGGTTCGACATCTTAACGTGTCTTATGGAGCACGAAAATACACAGCTGCAATTTGGAACCATTTAACCAGTTTGAGTATTAGAGAAGTATTTATGAGTTATTGCTATAAATGCACTCAAACTATTATTCGCGCCAAACCATAACTACAACAGTCAAAGTATAGTAATAACATTAAGATGTAACTCAGTAAACTAATTGAATATTCCATTGTGTTTTTGTAGTCACAGAGTCACCAGTTTGGCCTTTAGGCGGCCTAAAAACTCCGTCACCAGAGTTGGCCACTTGCTCATACGAAGGAAGGAAGGACCAGTATATGGCTATATTTAAACTCTTCAAAAAGCATAAGTAATTATATAATGTATTTACTTACTTATGTTTTTGTACCCATAGCCACCTGTGAATAGCTATCCTACTTCCTACTTCCTTCCTACTATAAGAGAGTTGTGAGAATGTATGTATGTTTGTTATTCTTTCACGCAAAAACGGCTGGACCGATTGGGTTGAACTTTAGTATGTAGATAGGTGATACCTTGGATTAACACATAGGCTACTTTTTATCCCGATATTCCCGCGGGAACGGGACTTACGCGGGTGAAACCGCGGGGCGCAGCTAGTAATTATATAAACATCTCTGGTGCTTATCACGATTTAATAATATGAATGAGTCAAGTACTTATAATTCTAAAACGAAAATGATTGTGAATGAGATGAATGGAACTGAACAAGCTAATAAGTGTTGACGATTTATGAGCGGTGCATTCCGTAGTGATAATTGAATGTAACTTCAATCAGAGACAATGAGGATATGGATCGGACGATTTTAACTGTCAGTATAAACTCTGATACACTTATATACACAACTTTACATCGACTTATACTTCTTTTCTTGAAACGAGCTAATAGGAACGTAAATAAACGCACGTTATTGGTCGTCGAAAATAATTGTTTATTCTCGTATTGGCTAGATTTGATAATTGACAATTGATTTGACAATCTAGCCAATCACGAGATATAATTATATTTTCAACGACCAATCACGTGAGTTTATTTTATCTTCCTATTAGCTCGTTTCAATAAATGAAGTATAGTTGTATACTTTTAGTGAATTCAACAATTATGATCTTATTCACAAAGATTTGTCAATTTATTATAGGTTTAAAAAATGTTATATTTTGTAACTCCTATGGCAACAAAAAAAAAAGCAACAGATTAAGTATCCATTTTAGCTAATAGGTTTACTGGTCTTTTATGCATAAGGGGGTTAATCTGACGCTGTTATCTTTATTTGCGGATCGATAGACGATGAAGGTGCGAAATAACAGCGGTTTGGATGCACCGATAAATCTTTTGAATAGTGGACTTCTTCTTCGTCTTTCGTATGAGCAAGTGGCCAAATCTGGTGACGGAGTTTTTAGGCCGCCTAAAGGCCGCCGTCATGGCTTGACGACTTTTAAAGACCGGGACCGACAATTTAACGTGCCTAATAAATAAGTGGACCAATCAAAAAAATAATATAAAAGTTATGAACAAAAATGCACCTTACAATGCAAAAAATAGCTTTCTTTTTACAAAATTGAAGTCGATTTTATAAGAATGTTAATTTTGCTACTTGTTCTGTCCCTGTGGTAGCTTCAAGCACGACCCAGATTGCTTCTCTATCTCACTGAACATCTTAATACGTTTTGCCATTTATTTTTCATCATTTTTTCACTGACGAAAAATAAACATAAACTGATTGTTGATAAAAATAAACAAAATTCGGTTAGATTTTTACATTGATTTTAATAATAAGAATATCTACAATTCCCCCTCGGTTTTTTTTATTTCGACCAAATTTTGTTGGTTTCCCAATTTGTTTTCTATTTGAGATAATCGATATGAAATCGTCTCTGCTTCTCTTTTTGCAAAAATTTGACACAAAAATTAAAGTAATTCCCTTTGAAGGTACTTTCTTAGGGCTTTCCTTCTGTACTTAGTCTTATGTATAAAGCCACGCTTAGAATCAAATTGGGGCATTAGCATATTGGTTCTAATTGGTAACACCAGTCAATCTGTTCACTTGAGATCAGTGCTAGTGACCCGACAAACTATACCCGTGCATCGATTGATGAAGCAGTCAATTGAACTACTTTATTTATTTTTAATGTAACTAAATGACAATGTTGCAACCCGTGACTTATGGCCTCAATAACTTATCTATCTTTGGTTAGGCTTATTGTAGGTAGACATTTGTCAAAGAAGGGATGTCAAATAACAACCAGCAGTAAGCAACACCAAAGACAGAGTTATTGGGACGCCGGCGCCGTTAGTCAGCCTCACGACGTACTCGTATTAACCATTGTTTAACTGCTGTCCAGTTGGAGACGAAGATTGCATCCCGGCTGTACAAAACATCTAGCAAAGACGTAAAGCTCTTAGAAATAGGATCAGGAAGAGCGATTGCTTGTATCTACGCAGGTTCGAATCCTGCCGGAGCAGTTAAAATTTGGTAAGATTTCATTCATTTTTAGCACCATGTTCGATTATTAGTCACACTCACATCTTTCTTTTGGTAACATTGATTAGATTTCTGTTTCTAAATATAACCAACAGATAAGTGGGACTAAGCATTACATTACTCACGAGTGTGTCAGTATAATGTCAGTAGGGTTCAGTAATCGCGAGCAGGCATCAAACTGAGCCGGCCAGTCATTAAGCTCGTTGACGCGCGACGAAGCTGCATTTGCCAATGAGCCGTAAACTTAGTAAATTGATACCCATGTGTGCTCTCAAATCATACCTATTTTTAACTCGCATTGAAATTACAATTTTTTGAGTATCAGCTTTTATCTAATTAGATTTTGGTTTTTATATCTTGCAACCTGTCACTTGAAATGCTAACTTTGACGTGGGTCTGTCTACCTAGGTAACATCATTAATATCTGAAATATCCTAAAGATATTAGAGTATGTAAATATCTACCGTGCTTTAGGAATATATAGTTCGTTTAATACAGGCAGTATACAGGCACTTAACTAATAAATATTTACATAACTGTACAAAATACAATAAGAAACAGTTGAGCCACCTAAATACCATTGCAAACGGTCTATAGTTCGTTTTGAATAATTTTAAACAATATCGCCTACATTGTTCCTCAGTTAGAGTTTTATTACCTACAGATAGATGCTTACCATCTATATCTTACAGATCATGTCGGTTACATTTGTGGTCGAAGTATGTTCGTCTGAGCTAGTCGCCACTCTGGAGACGAAGTTCTAAAGTTAGTACCTAAACGTCTCTCGGTAACTTGGTAAATAGGGTACATCGTATTTACTTCAGGGATACATACGAGTACCTACATGAGGTATATCCTACTCTCAATAGACCAGATCGGAAAATTGCAATAAACAAAACCAACATGGGAGAAAAATATATAATTTACAAACTTATTATATCGTCTACAATTGAAACAAAATTGACTCAACGTGTCGGAGGGAATTTATATTTCAATTATTGCACTCGCGTTCCAACCTCTTTACCGAAGTTCCCGGTGGACGAGATAGCCCAGACGTATGAATAAAATAAACCCAGACTGTGGGAAAACAATGAAATAAATTGAAGGACATTTCACAATAGCTCAGTCAACAGGTAATGATTGAATCTTTGTAATATGTATGAGAGCCAATCAGCCTATTCCGTACCTACCATTGACTATGCTGTAACCACTATTCCGTAATTTCAGATAATCTCCCGATCAAAAATGTGTTTCAATTTACAATTCGATTCAATATAACTGAGACCGTATTACAAAACTACTTAAATGGAATCTTGTTGTTCAGAAACTACGGTCGTATTTGGTTCTCGTATAATCCCGTCAGTTCGTCCAAAAATAATATTATTGCGTAACTTTTGCACTTACTCATATATTCTCTAGTGCGCCACATCAAAGAGGCACATTTGACTTAAATTCCCTCGCCGATCTAACGCTACCGCGACGTAAATTTCGCGTTGTGCCAGTTATTAGTCATTTCGGTGCAATAACGTATTTGCGTTCCGCCACCGAAGATCCGAGTCATATTTTACGTTAAGTGTGACGCTATGGACTCCGATATTTGAAATTCCCATACATCATTAAGGGACGCATAACTATTCACATACCAAAGAGCTTATCACGCATATCATTTCGAATGGCGTCATTAAAACATTCAAGCCGGGCTCCATAGTTCTTTTATCATAAAACTTAATTCACTTTAGATGTACTTTGATTCATACAAACTCTATAGCGCAAATAATTATTTAATTACTTATAAGATTGTGTAAGCTGAAAGTAAATTATTTATTCTTGATAAATCCATAGGAGAGAGAATAGAAATGCATAGGGAATGAAATATATATGAGATCAAATCATTCTGACTTAATTTAAATTACCTACCTAAAGACCCTAAAACTTTTCACCTGTTCCCATAAGTAAAATAAAAAGACACAAATATACCAGCACCGAAACCTTAAGTTGAACCCGTAAGCAAAAAGTTTGAAACAAAGGCCTAGTTTGAAAGGCATCTAGGTTCCAAGTCGCGAAGTATTTTTGAAAACGGGGAAACTTCAAAACTTTGAAGTTGGGAAATCACTGAATGGGAAGCCTAAGGGAGTTTGTAATCTGAAAAATTTCTTTGAAATGGCAAAGCTCATAACTCAAAACTTCATAAGTGAAGAATTCTTTAAATGTTCTGTTGTCAGCAGACGGTCAAATAAGTGAGTTAGGTGAGACGACCTCTGTAGCTTAGTGCGCGAAAGCCCGCTTGGGAAACGGAGGTTGCGGGTTCGATCTGAAAAACGGGCCAAATGTTTGTTTGAACTACAAATATTTGTCCCGTTGCGGGGATCGATCAACTTCCGCGTCTCAGGCAGGCCTTCGCCCACTGCGCCACAGAGGTCGTCAAACAGTATTGTGATGCTTACCGTGCGTTCTGCGGGGCCACGTTGCCATCGTTGTAGCATGAGCTCGCGCTGACATCCTTGTCGGGGATCAGGCCGCTCTCCATGCCGAGCGGCGCGATGCATTGGGCTGCGGGGAAACACACATACTTGAAGAACTTATTTACTTTCAAACAGAAGTCAGAAGTCTGAGCTTTGAACCGCTAGTATAAATAGCGCCACGAAATTTAAACGATGAGGGGAACAAGACGGGGTATGTTATACAGACAAACGTGAAATTATGTCAAAGATAAACACCATTTACATTAATTAGATTATGGGCGTAATTAAAAAATACACGATAGATCTACAAACTTACTGGCATGTGCAACACATGTTTGGTCATCCGAACAAAATCTCGACAAAAACTAATTAGGATCTTAAAGTACTTCAAACCAGGCTGTATATTTACTGTCACGAACAAAACTAGAACTTGCTAAGTTAGTTTTGTTTATGTATTGGGTGACACATGTATGTGTCACCCAATACCTAATTTTCTGTAACTGTATACAGTTTAGATGATTCTGGTAAATAATTAACTATTCTTTATTCTTCTAACTAAACCTTTGATTAATCCAATTATGTGAATGTCACAGACAAATATTTGCAGATTAGTAAATCATTATTGTCCAATCGCCGGAACGAACTCATTAATTATGGATACATAAGTTACATAAGTTAGGGCATATGTACGTTTATATGATATACCTATAGATGATTTACACAATAATGTTTGATTGTGCAATGTGTATTTAGACATTATAAGTTTCTTGATCTGAACCTATAACTTACAGGTAATTAAAAGCTCTGACACCTTGTCTAATAAAAGTAGGTAAGTACTTCCATATTACTAGCACAGAATAGACAAATATAACGAGGACAGAAGATCCAGTTCGCAAAAACATTTATATTTAAATAGCGACCTTTAATGCGACGCAACAAAGTGCAATGCAGTTCGCATAAGCGCAAAGTGCCGATCGTCAAATCATGCTATCTCATTCTTACAAAAGTACAACAACAACTTCTTTCTCATGCTATTCTTTCTAGTAATCTGTGGATAACGTAGTTGGTTGTACATTTACTCATTATCTATTTATGTATACTAAATTACTATATATTATATTGTACAACTGTTTGTTGTCCCAAATGAAATAAAATAAAATAAAAGTATCTCATCACTGTAACGCGTGTAAGTTCCTAGCGATTCTTACGTATGTCATGCTTACACACGTATGGCTACACTGTACATCAAATATTACTAGCGATTCTTAATTCGTTTCGTTTCGCTCTTCTAGTGGCTACGTAACGGCTTATGTAGCCTCAGCCTAAACAGTGGAGTGGGACGGGGCCCAACTAAAGACTAAAGACCATTAGAACCAGTTCGCTATTGAGCACGGTCGGTGCAATAACTGCCGACGACAGGCCATTATCCGCAACTCATGATGCTGCCTGTTCAGATATTGAAAAGAGTAATGGTTTAATGGTCATCTATGACGAACAAATTGTTGTTCGATCGGCTTCATATTGAAATTTTGCTTTAAAGTCTTAGGGGTTTATTCATAAAAACTTGACAATTTAATACAGGTTTTAGAAACGTTTTAGAACGTTTTTTTATTGTCACTCATATGTCAACGAAAAGAGATAGCAACAGATTTAATATACGTTTTAGCTTATACAGGTTTTAGGTCGAATATGCATAATGGGGTTAGAGTTAAGCTGTGATAGTGCACCTTGTCGTGGAATAATAACGACCTATTACCCGCGATGTAAAGGCCTAAGTTTGTTTTATTAAGCATCATTAAAAAGATATTCTATAATAATCTAGATCCAATATCCTATTTTAGTAACAACAGGAAATCATTATTTTCTAGTGCATTTTCTAGTAAAAATATATATCCTGAGAATCGAACTATATCAATCTCAATTCGCAAGACACCCCACACCTCTGCTTGAGATATTATTAGTACGAGATTTTTTTTTTTTTATAATGTTTTAAATCTAATTGTGCTAAATATAAAATTAACATCTGAGAATTGAACCTACGGATTTTATCTCATTTCGCAAAACACCCACACGAATTTACAGCTTGAGATATTACCAGTCTAATATAAAAGAAGCTTTCAGATTTTAGTAACTGTTATTTTTGTGATTCTGCTTTTTAGAACAGAATATAATAGTATTTATTTTGGAAAATACACAGCAAAGGTTAGTTTTCAGAATTCAGTTTGGTTTGTTGGTGGAAACTTTGGAATTTAGAAGAAACATTTTATTTGATACGACATGTCATTTTCAATTTGCCGAAAAGAAACACCATGTAGCATTTTTAATATAACGACGCAGTCAAGTGTATGTCTCTAGAAAAAAAAATCTGGCACTTTCCAATTACTGTCAGAACACGGTCATCGTACTGGTTAAAAGTAGTCAACAAACCTGTGAAAAACAAAAACACCCGCTTAAAACACGCTTGCTAGGAAAAGTGCTCTGAACCAGAATATTAATTTCAGTTGGCAATCTTTATTAGTTTGTATTAGCTTAGCATGCTATCTCATGCTGCAAGAAGGATGTACGATGTATCGATACCGGCCTTTAAATTATGCATGTGGCTTCAGAGCCCACTTGCACTCTTATAACATACGATCTGATCTGTACGGAGATTCAAACTTCTATCAAACCGTTGCGAATCAAAAATTACAGTAAACCGCGAAAACAACGGTCTGATTTTACGTTAAATATGTAAGTAAGTACCTTTTACCTATACCTTTAGTTTTTATAAAAACATAGTAAATATTGTTACAGAATTAATTAAACTCTAGCAATAAAAACGAAAGATTTTTAAGACGACTGTATTTCAGTGGGTGTTCGTATATTCTTTTAAATTTTTAGAATTATTTTATGCCAGTCGAATCGTGTCGGTTGTTAAGAAAGCACAGTAGACTTAGATGGCATTTAGATGCTCGTCTCGTGCATAGACCTATTGGCTTATCATTCACGAGTCGCCAACTTCACGTACTTACCTATGCCAATAATGAACACATTCGCTACATCAGTTTGTAGTAGTCTGAGGTGACTTTCGACGTTTTTTGTTGGCGAAATCATTAGTAGTGGACCATTACATTATTTCAACCGAAAGCTTGTATGAAGAAATGCTCTCATTAAATCCATACAATTTTCTTTATCCAGATTATTTTTATTACAACGCAAGCGAAACCGTAGGCCGAAGCAATACATTTCAATATGTTGTAGCTTCTTTAATATTTGTAACTAAACTGCCACACTCGCTTGTATATCGATTGTGTGGGTAACTTTTACGACACAGACGAATAAAGGATGTATTACACATCATCGCACACTTCAGCTCATCGGCAGTTTGTTTAAATATAAAGAGAAAGAGCGGATGTCATACAAGTCTAAACATTTCATAGAATTCAACGTATGACATCAGAATTGACAATGTTCAATGAATTGTTCGTCGGTCAATGTATCGATTTGTTTATGTACGATTAAACTTTATAAATTGCACGTTCTTATGCGTTGGTAATAACTATTTTACTAATTTCTTTCTAATTTATTAAATATTTAAATAGAATTATTAACTCACTCGACCAAAACGGAACAAAACTATATTCCGAAAAGACGAGATATTTACAAAATTACATACCTACACATTCTTAAAACTTTTGAGATAATAAGTATCGTTAGAATGTAAAATCACATGCGATTTTATTATCACTTTAAACTTCCAAGTTACTTTTCCACAAGAGCGACTTTTACGTGATTAAAGTTAAAATTTTCGTGATTTTGTGAACATGCTGAGGCGTGCGTCGTTATGTAGTATATAAAATATGAAGGCCACATCTTAATTTTATAACGCCTGTACACGCAGGCAGGGAACGGGTTGCACGTAAAAGTTTAGCATTCGGCCAGTGGGTGTTATTTTATACAAACTTACATTTTTTATACACGAGTATTGAATCGCGTAAATGTTCCGAGCCGATGTAGCTTAGCTAGAATTATTTTTTGTTTGAGGAGCTTATAGAGTCACCTAGCTTATACGACTGTACATTTTTAAGTGATCCTTGAGGTCCTACAAAAATAAACACATTTTTATTTCTTTCTTTCTTTCATATAACAAAATTGTGAATCTGATGAGGATGTTCGGCGTTATAAACAGTAATGTTCAAGAAATTTATCTCTTTTCCATATTTTTATTACCTAATTTCAAAATTGATATTCATAATGTACATTATCCTGAAACGCTAGTATAACATCTTTATGAATAAAATTATGCATACTTTTATGCATAAATTTTTACAAAGGATTGCAAATTAAATTAGCAGCAGCAAAACTATGCAAACGATATTTATAAAATAGAAGGAAATCCACTTTATTAATAACAGAGTGTTTTAATGAAGTAGAGATTTTCATCTTGTACCGGACTATAAATTCTTCAGCTCATAATGAAAAGTGGCTTAAAGCGCTGTTATGCTACTTCAAAAAGCTAAAATGCTTATTTTCAGTGAGCTTGTGATAAACTTAGTGAAATAACATAGTTTCAGGTAAGAAAATGTTGTTCGAATATTTGCATGTTCAAAGTATTGAAAAATGCCTGATTATTTCAGAGAATATGTCAAAAGCACCTTGGCAATATACTGATCAAATTATTGTGTAAATCGATACTTGTACAGACTAATGTGTTTACGTTCCATCCTGTTTGTTTGTTCGTTCGTATGAGCAAGTAGCCAACTCTGGTGACGGAGTTTTTAGGCCGTCTAAAGGTCTCCGTCATGGCTTAACGACTTTTATCCCGTGTATTGGCAGTATTGGCACAGAATAAAGATGGTATGGGGAGGCGCCTTAGAACTGGCGAGAACTGGCTAAAGAATCATCTGGCTAAGACGACGGCCAAAAGATAATGAAGTCCAATAGAAATAAATGATTTTTACTTTCTTTCCTGCGTTCCCGAGTCAGTGGCGTAGCCATCATTGAGTAAATATTTTGTTCCTTACATATTCAATAAAGAAACGAGACGGCAACAGTTTTAGAAGGCAATACGAAACCCGTAAAGGCTTTTACTTAGTCCATACTTAATATAATAAAAGGGAAAGTGTGTGTGTGTGTGTGTGTGTGTGTGTGTGTGTCTGTTTGTTTGTCCGTCTTTCACGGCAAAACGGATCGACGGATTGACGTGGTTTTTTGTGTGGTGATAGTTGAAGGGATGGAGAGTGACATAGGGTACTTTTTACCCCGATATTATCGCGGGAACGGGACTTAAGCGGGTGAAACCGCGGGGCGCAGCTAGTACTACATAATATGAACTGATATGTATGTCTTGTTCCCAAAGTACAGTTACAATTACAAATAAATGGCTATTCATGTCACACAAACTTGCATTTGCAGCAGAGGCACATTCGCAAAGGCAACAATAGATCGTAGTCAAATTATAGAAAGCACCTGGATGAGTGAGCTTTGCTCGGTTTTCATTGCTAGAAAACAACATTTTCTACATTGACACCGAACTATACTCAGCGGCACAATTAACCGTCCACCTTGATTTTTCTAGTTTTATATTGACCCTACTTACAACTGATGCATGCGATAAAATAAGTTATGACAGTAGTTTTGAATGGTTTTTGTATCGAAATATTCTTCACACTTGACTAATTTATGTTTCTAATTTACAATTGCGGTAAAATCATGTTCAAGGATATTTATTTATATTTATTTATTTATATATAAGAAATAAATATCCTTGGAAATTCCACGCATCATCTAGTCCCAAATGACGACGACATTTAATACATATCCGTGTATTGTTAAAGAATCTATGCTAGTATTACGCGAGCGAAGACGCGGGTGCAAGCTAGTAATAGTGCGACATGCTCCGACATAGAGTGTACATTGAAATGTAGGTCAATAATTAGTCAATAGTTCAAACAGCGATAAGGGCTTGTTTTGAATCACACATAAATTAAAAGTTCATGTGCATTATGTTTGACATAATTATGCACATGCAACTTTTAGTTCCGCACGCTGATAAGTATGAATAGATTAAAAATAGAGATATCCGTGTATTGAGTTAACGCTTATTTTTTTGTTGTGATTTTTGCCGTAGGATGAGAGGAGAAACCATTTTGTTTATAATTAATTTCATTCATTATTTTGTATCGGAATCCGGCATGAGTGAATAAGGCAATGGATTTCAGAAAACAAAACCTATATAAGGCAATCTCTTACCGCGTCATGTTTTGATAGTCGTCGAGAATCGACATCCTGAGAGAATACTCGTACTAACATAATCTGTAACTTAGTAAGATTTATCTACTGACAGCTAATGTTTATAACTGTGTCACTATCAGTTTGCATGTTCATCACATGCTTGTCCTGGGTGGGAAGTACCCAGTGAATAGGGCCCAAATACTGACCGTGTTTGACATCATCCAATCAACTGCCGATGTCTGATAGCATATCAGACGCACACTACAATTGGCACCTTATACAACACAATTGTTCACTGACAATAACAATTGCCCATTAATTAAAGAGATTTCAGACATCTTTGACTAAAAAAAACAACTCACGCCTTTACATCTTTACTAGATGATTTATACAGCGTCTTCGCCTACACTTGACGGGCCACTGTAGTGCCTGGGACATTGTTGAGATGAAATAGGCTTGCCCTGCACCTAAACCATCCTCACAGCATAGCCGGCCACATCCACAGGAAAGACAAGACCTTTGACTAAACTTGTTCTTTTACGACTTCCTTTAGATACTTAAATATGAAAAATAAAAATATGGATCTTTCAAGTTGTATTTCATACACCACTATGCATAGTGGACCAGTAAAACTATATTAGCTAAAACTAAATCTTTTGTTTTCTCATTTCGTTGCCATAGGAGTAACAAAAAAATTGAAACCTATTAAATTGTAAAATATCTTAATAATATTTATGAAAGACCACATGAGTTTAATTGTTATCTATACATGTTCTTTTTTAATTAATGTGGCACAAAGTCACAAGACATACAGACAACCGAGTGATCCAATAAGGTTTCCGTTTTTTCCTATTAAGGTACGGGACCCTAAAAAGGTAAATTAAAACTTCAACGATGCAACAAAAATAATCAAGAATTCCATCTTTACGAAAAAAGGAAGTTATTCCCTTTGAAGCGAAGTTTAAAAATGCACAGGTCGACGCCGCATCTACCAACTTCGCAGTTTCAATATAAGGCGTGAGTAGATCATTGCCGATGTATCATCTGCTATGTCTAATGTCGTACTACTCGTACACTATCAGTAGTACAAACTCTTAAGGCTTAACGCTTAAGTATCATTTACACGAGGCCATTTTCTTGTGTACAATTAAATTGACTGGCATCATGACTTGCATGTTCTAAATTGTTTAAAGCAAGAAAGCCAAATAAAAAAAAGCCCTTCTTAATCCATCTTTATAAGACTGATAGTTAATTTATTGAATAAGCTGGTAATAGGTATAAGGAGATCATAAAGTTTTTTTAAGGATGCAATGCAAATTTATACCACAGAGTATAAAGTACAATACACTGAATGTTTTCGAGCGGAAAAGTTTAATTAAATCAAAATGGATGCTTAATATCCGCGAGGGCAGTCATCAATCATTGAGTGAAGAGCCACGCGACCGAGTATTTAAAATAATAAAAAAATATATATGTTAAGAGTGAGCGTCATGAACGACAGTGACATGAATGACAGTGATCGAAATGGGAACACTGATTTACTTTGTTGTAGAACTGATTACGTATGTGCCGATTGTGTATTGGATCTAAAAGAAAGAAATAAAAAAACATTAATTTGACACACAAACCAGAACAATCCACAAAAACATAATAACTACAATACACATTGTGTCCCAAATAGGCGTCCAACTCAGCATGTGTTGATTTGCGCAAGACAAGACAACGCTGATCTTTCGTTGGTTTTGCGAGTCACAGATATGCCTGAATTTATTCAAAGAAGTAGGTAACTAATTGAGAACTAGGTAGTAAACAATGATCTGAGATCGACGTCCTAGGTTTTAAAATAAGAAAATATATAAATAATTTCTTGAACATTTCACACTCATCTAGTCCCAAGCCAAGCGACTATATCCTGTTATGGTATACTAATAATACTTAGGTTGTAGTGATCTCTTTATGTCGTTAAGCCATGATGGAGGCCTTAGGCGGCCTAAAAACTCCGTCACCAGAGTTGGCCACTTGCTCAGACGAAAGAAGGAAGTTATGTCAAAATATATTTTTTATTTAACAAAAGTCACGTTTCGATTTTTTTTGATGTCCTCATAATGTTGATAAATATTCGGTACTTCAAAACCCTCAAGTCGAGTAAATAACTGGAACATACAATGTCGCACGTTGAACCCAGTGCCTATCGCTAATTAAGCAAACAATTGTACACCCGTAAGTAGTATAAGTACGGTGTCCCTAAATATTGAACTTCTGATAACGGAATATGAACTTGAGGTTAATGACCCTAGGTGTTGGCGATGTAGAAAGAGTAATGCTTAAATGTAGGCAATGTCAAGATGAAATTCTATGACAGAGCGGTCGTGTGAAACACAAGTCATGTTGTACTTATATCATATTTGAGATACAATATATAGACCAGCCTGACTGAGACGCGGAGGTTGCGGGTTTGATCCCCGCTACGGGACAAATGTTTGTATGTTCTGCAGATATTTGTTCCGTGTCTGGGTGTTTAATATCTATAATATGTATGTTTTTACAAAAAAAATGTATATCTAAGTATTATAATATCAGGCATCTGGTTACCATAACACAAGCATTAATTTGCTTAGCTTAGCATTTCACACAGCGTCATCTAGATGGACTAGATGACGCTGTGTGAAATGTCCAAGGATATTTATTTATTTATTATTTTTAAACTATGTACAAGACAAGAGTTTTGTGTGATCAACAAACCCAGCAAGTAATAACAGATTTTAAAGTGGTCAACCTTTTCATTCCGCGACTATACTTAAGGCTATATATATAAACGAAATGTTAGACTCAGAAGTACCTACTAGTAAAAATACAGTACACACGTAATCAACGCGATAAAAACCTGTGTATAAATAGTTCTAAAAAATATAAATTACACACTTAATTTGGTACACAATTTAATTTCAATTAGAGTTTCTGATACCACTCAAATTCAATAGAAAATGGTACAATTTCTACAGATTACTAAGACGATTTGTGGGTACGATATTTTTTATTTGAAGAAGATTTGGACTTCTGAGGCTTCCCATTTACCAATAAGCCTCTGAACTAATAAAAAGACGCGTAATTAATTAGGTCGACGCTGATTATAATATAATACCTCATAATGAACGCTGTAATCCGTTATTAATCCGACTGAGAGAGAATATCGCATCCGCTCGCACATAACAATAGGCTAAACACAAAGGAGTATTTTTAGATCATTTTTTAATACTGAAACGCCAACTAAAGTGAGTGGTGCTTCTCTCGACATAATTTGACATTTGTCCATACAAATCTGTCAAAAATGAACTTCCTAAACAGTTTTAGCGTTTGAGTATTAGGGAATTTGAAACTAACTCAAAATAAGAGGAGGTTAGTTGTAGACAGATGAAAGCTTACGTGCTTCAACGGAAGCGACGTCTAAAAAGCGGCTTTTTAGACGACGCACGTCTAAAAAGCGGCCTAAAAAATCCGTCAGAGTTGACCACCATTGTCCATATTTGAACTTATTTTTATTTGTTAAATTAGATTGTGATGTCTGGAAAGAACGGAGGGAGGTCTGTGCCTTTCACTGCAGGCTCGTTCGTTCCTTCGGTCATATGAGCAAATGGGCAACTCTGGCGACGGAGTTCTTAGGCCGCCTAAAGGCCTCCGTCATGGCTTAACGACTTTAAAAGCCGGGACCGACAATTTAACGTGCCCTCCGAAGCACGGAAGCGCTCAGATAATAAAACCACAGCAGGCTAATAATAAGTAAAACATATATCTCAAATATATAACAAATAAATGACAAATTATACAGACACTCATCATCATTACGACACTGTTTGGTTTCCTTTATATCTTACAAAATTACCTTTGTTATTAAAACATGAAATACCAATTTGAATAATAACAGTACTAATTACGGTATTACTATCAAAACATAGGCAACAAAGCTCCGTGCATATTGGAGCGCATTGGCACCGCTGATTGATATCTCGTCGGCGCGGCGCGGCGGTGTACCGGCATGAACGGTGTCCGATGAATATAAATAAGGCTGGCACGATATGTCAACTCAACACAACAGTGTAGAATAAGCTTACCCCCGGTTCCTATAACAAACTAACGGATGTTCGTAGGTCCATCACCATAGCAACGTTGTTATTTCAACATAAAATGTATGAAACTTTTTGACAGATAACAACGTTGCTATGGCGAAAGTCCTACGGACATCCGTTAGTTTGTTATAGGAACCGGGGGTAAATGGGTTTAGTGTATGGTTACGTAGAAGTAATTTTTTTATTTCAACTTGCACGGTATTTTGCAAAGTCAACTCAATTTTGAAGCAAATATCTTATACTGATTGAGCTGAAATTTTATGTCTTACACACCTAAAATGGCGGACTTGTTGTTTTCAATCCACTTCTACAATGTGGGTATCAAATATAAGGGCTTGCCTACAATATGGGTATCAAATAAAATGTTTATTTTTTATTTTTAACTTAAATAAGTACTGTAAAGAGTATTTGTGTGTTGTTTGGTCGTAAATAAATAAATCGATAGTGTTGCCCCTCTAGTCAACTTTTAGTTTGAATTACTCGTAAGTAACTGAATTAATAATTTATATACATATTTACTTCACTCAATTTCGGAGGCTCAAATAGTTTATAAAACAATAATTACCCCGTAATATAGCTTCTTATATAGACTACCTCGTACGTTAACTATACTTTGGTATTTATAAACTTGATTTGTTCAAAGCCATGCATATCAAATCTGCCTTCTGATTAGTCTGATGGATTAAACGACTTTCAATAACCATTTCCAACCGACAGCCTGATATAGACAACCGCCTATTTTACTTAAGCTGTGTTTTTACAAACGTTTGATCTCCTTTGTTACCGGTAAAGCAGTGTATTCAAAATAAATTGGCCAGAACAAGAGTTCCTTATATCCCTAATCCCTACTTATAAATAATATAAGAGCACAGTGACTTCACCACTGGACTTATATAGGTACAAGCAGCACGTCCCGGCTTTGCACGGGTGAACTAAACAAACTACCGGGATAAAATATTTTAAAAATTAAAACAAGTTTGTAAAATTAAATGAATGTAACCTCTAGACACTCGTATTTATAAGCAAGTAGTTACTTCTTAGAGTACTTGAGGAATTCTTCATTAAAAAAATTATATTTCATAGACAAGCAAAATTACACTTCATCAATGGACGAATTCTCAAAAAGGGTGACGCAGCTAAGAATTTATATTTGAAACAGTTCTAACAATTGCTAAACTATACAACAAAAATCGTTACTGAAGTAATTACTTTGCCTTGTTTATACTCGTAAATACGATATAAACTGGCGATATCTAGCACTAAAGTAGTTTCGCTCTCAAACGTATCTGTGTCCACTAGAAGCTCGCGGAACCCGCTCAATTGAACTGAGTTCAATCAGTAAAGAGTCCGTCCTCTACCAACAAACCTCAAAGAACACGTACACATTAGGAGATTTGAAGCGCTTTCGTGAAGCGCGTTTTTAGAATTGAAATACATATTCTAAACCTTCAGAGAGCACACATTGTTGAATCGCTTAAAGTGCGTTTTTAGATTCGAAATACACATTCTAAAGCGAGCAACGGTTCAAGCCTGATTTGTTGGTCATTAAGGTTAAAACGCGCGTTTTCAAACGTCTAATGTGTACTACCTCTCAGATGGCAGTTGCTCGCTATAAGTCAAAGTACAACTCAAACAGCACTTGTATGGGTAATGAAGTCTTCCTTCTTCCTACACACAACTCATGGGGTAGTTTGATTGTGCTACAGTTGAACTTGGATAAATTAAAGTTTTACCGCGCAATATGGACTTATATTTATTGTACTTCAAAAATACAAAATTAAATACAGTGCCTAATATTTTATGTGCAAGATTTTGAGTTTTAAATGCAGATATTTTTAAAAATGCATAGGAACATAATCACTTAGGTATAAATCGTTTCCTCAATGTATTTTACGTTTCAAGCCTTCGTGTTAAGTGTATTTCAGGTTCAGTAATTACTAAAAACATACGAAAATGCTACGTTTAATAGGATACGTCGTCAAGTTGTCAGTGTCAGGTACTTAGAGCCGCAATTACACAAGCCTCGAAGTTCAATTTAAAGCTAAAGGTGTACTTTATTATTTAAGCTGAAGCCCAATTGGGTATCGATCTAACGGCATGTAATTACTAGAGGCCGAAGACTTATTATCCCTAGTAGCTGAATAGTTCGGAAAGTCATTACCTGTTATCGTTGTCCAACCACTCCTCATGAAAACATGTAAAAAGGTCAACGACCCCTATGAAAGTAATTAAAATAATAGTTCAGCTATCACGCAAAGTGTTTTTAAAAAACCCGTGACATTGTTGGATGGCGTGTAACCGTAGGTAACGACTGGGATCACAAAATACAAAGCAAATCCAATAGTAGGTGTATGTCTACGTTCAATGGTTTGTATGTTGGTAAGAATATTGCCGTCCGTGTATTGATATGAATGAGTCGCCACTACGCTGTTTATTATTCATTAGACGGGTACATGTCACGCAATGTGAAGCACGCACAAACTCACCGTCTCCTTAACGTACTTTTACTCGACTAAGGAGGGTTATGACTTTAGCTGTTTATGAAGAAAAATCAGAAAAAGTCAAAAGTCAAAAAGTCAAAATATTTTATTCAATGAAATCTTATAGAAGACCACTTAGACATGTCAGGTTCTTAAAACTAGGGGATTCTATTGCCTGGTCTGAGAGGCAGATCAGCCGGCTTACCATGACGTATTATTAAACAATTCAGTTTAGGTCCTAACTTTACGTCAGCGCCTTAGCTTTTGTCAAAAGCATTTCATTATAGGACCTAAACTAAATCGCTTTTAACGGTCATAGTAAGCCTAAAGAACTACAAGCTGTTCTGTCAAAGGCAAACTTCAGTCATTATAGGTATGAAATGTGTATTTGGTACTCGTAGTTTCAAATTCATTTGTCATCTTAACTTATTTCTTGCCCTTGAGTACCGTAAAAGTAAACTGTACCAATAAAAGCTTTAAAAGAAATGTTTTGTAGAGTATTTTGCAAACTTATCCAGGTTTATCAAATAAAAATGAGCGTTGAATTATGTGCGCACTTATGTATGCCTTCGTTTTGAATAAAGGTTAATTGAGTCATTATTATATGATCTGGATTCAGCTTCTCATTCTAATATAATTAAGAAATTATATGCTTACGAAAACTTGCAACAGTTTAATTTACCAGGCGCACGCTACACTTGGTGCTTTGTTCAAATGCTGACCAAAGAGTCAGGGGTTAATGAAAAAAAAAGAGTTTTCAATTTAGCGAACGTCAACAACAGCTCTTGAGCTCGTTGGCTAAAAGGTCTCAGTGATACCACAGAATAAACAATACAACAAGTACAGGAGACCCACTTTGCAAAAACATTCATTTAAATAGATACTTATTAAGAAACAGACTGCAATTTAGCTCCCACAAGTGAGTCGTGCCGATCGTCAAAACGTGCTATCTCATTCTTGCAAAGTTATCTTCGCGCGAATGATTCCGGGCGACTCTACATACCAATTAAAGAACTCACCTACATCTATTTTGGGATTAATTTCCAATATTGTTAATCAAATGTAATTTTTTATTCAAGTTCATACTAGTACCTATCTATACAATAAGTAGGTAAAATCAATTTTCTTACGGAAATAAAACAAAAAAGAATGTTATATTAATTTATTATTATAATTATGATGCTAACGCTACTGAAGGACGAGAGCGGGGCCTCGCGCGGGGTAGCGGGAGGGGAGTCGAGTTTCGAGCCAGGTGTCTAGTTGTTGCGCCCGGGTTATAGTCGTGTTGCATGTAATGTGTCTGATACTGTAACAAGTGAGTTCGTGCGTAGGCTGTCAGGTACGCTCATTCACTTGATAGAGTATCAGATACATTACATGCTGCACGGTTAGGTGACTACCCTGCTTTAGTTAATATCGAGAGTCACCCTGCATTTGAGAATCGGTTTTCTCGTACACGCCTGGTTAAAATGAGATCGTTCCTTCGTGTTTATTAATATTTAAAACTGGCTTTACGAGACTCGCAATTCGTAAGGAGTCCCGCTTGAATAACAAGACACGCAACAAGCGAATTCTATTTGCATTTGACCTATAAGCGCCTTTCTTTGTGAGGGGATGTCGATAATGCCGAAATTAGCTTACCAGAATACAATGGGCTGTCTCGTCAGAGATTCGGCTCTGAAGTGGATTTGTATTGGTATGTTGAGTATTTTATAACAAGTTTAGATATTTATTGTTTAGACATTTCACTTTCAAAACCCCGCGAGGAGTGACCACACTCATACCCAGATGAAGATTCTCCGGAAGAATCGAAACATTGTCGGTATCTAAATCGACAATAATTTTTACGTGAGTAATGTCCCGTTGTGTTAATATATTGTTTAGACATGTTTCTAGGAAGGAGGTTCAACCAATCTCAGCATGTTCATCGGCTGATGGTTCCATTATTAGTTTTAACTACCCAGATCTATACAACTTTTCTACAATCGACATCTATAGAAACAATAAAAATGGAAGGAATGTGATTGAATATACGGCATGGCCAGTTGTCAAATGCGTCACATTAGCGATGATGAAAGAGAATTTGTAATACGACTACAGCAACTAGTCTTTTTTGTTGTTTTCTTTTTTGTTAAAATTAAATAAATAAACAAATATTTTTACGTTAGTTTCGCATTCAATTATCATTAGAGACAAAAAAATGCTAGATACACTCAAACTTTAAACACCGTTCTAACGATATTTTAAAGTGGAATAACTTCCAGCAATATTCAACAAATTAAATCGTGACGTCTCCATTAAAGTTACTACATTCACGCACGGAAGGAAAATCCTCAAAACAGGTCTTCCTTTAATATCCGATGAAGAGTGAACCTGTGGTTATGAAAGTTGACAGCATCCGTGGCACAGTTGGTCTTAAGCAGACTGGACGTAGGAGGTTGCTGGTTCGATTCTCGCAACGGGACAAAAGTTTGTGTGTTTTGCTGATATGGTTCTGGATGTCTTTTTATCTGTTATATGTATTTAAAATGTTGAACTAAGATAAATCTTTCCGAAAACTAAAGGCGTCAACGAGCCGAGAAGGCGTTAACGAGATGATCTTGACGTGTATAAGAAATGGTGGAAGATCTGAAACCCATGTTTGGTCAACTGGTCCATACCAGAGATGTTTGAGGGAAACCTTTGCCTAGCAGTGGTAACAAAAAAAATAAACATATAATAAACATAAGTCAGTCTAACCGTAACACAATAATTATGTTGCTCAACTTAGTGCTAGATGACGTTATTCTAAAGGATGTTTTTGTAAATGCTAGCGCCGCCGGCGTCGGTACATGCCCTAAGATAGGCCCCGGCTTCCGTTTCCATTCTTCAGAAGCGCGGGGCATGACGTGATTTGCCATTGTCACAGACACCGACAATACACAGAATAAAAAGTAGCGCGCGGTTGCACGTTTCACTTCTAAAGAGCTTGACTTTTTATAAAGTTCTATTTTTAAACGACTTCAGTAAAAGAGCTTCTCAACTCGACGGTATATATTTTTTGTGTGTTTGCGGATAACTTCGCGTGTATAAACCGTATAAAATGATTCTTTTTTTGGTGGAAAGGAGATATTCCAAGTGATTCCATTTAAACTGAGGATCTTCGAAGTTATGAACAGACAAAAAGAAAGAAAGGAAAAAAACGTTTATATCGACCTCTACAATCATCGACTATAGACTATAGCATCGACATAGTTTTATAAGCTAGGCGATTCTATTGAATGTTCAGATTCACATTCAACAGAAGTGAACGAAAGTGCATGAATTTGCTCTATTCTTCTTTAAAATCTGTTCATCCATTTGAGCTTACAAAGACACATACACACAAACTTTCATCTCTATATTAGTGTGATATCTTACTACAATAATTTGGAATATAGGTATCTCAAGACCTGAAATAACACATAGGCTACTTTTATCCCGATATTCTCGCGGGACTTTTACGGGTGAAACCGCGGGGCTCAGCTAGTAAAGTTATAAATATGTGTGTCTTTGTCTGCAAGCGGATTCAGTCGTGAGCTTGTTTTACTGATCGACATTGAACGAGTAGCACAGGCCGTGGTCACCGGCGGCACGTGAATAGATTGTGAACATGCTCCTTAAACAATACACTGAGGTGTGTTGCGCTCTCCCGGCAAAACGTTAACTTTTTATCAATAAGGATCCTTTATACATAGATATCGCTAGTATTTTAATGAACAGATTAATAGTTCATTAAACACTAGCTGCACATCCCGGCTTTGCACGGATGTACCAATGAAACTACCGGGATAAAATATAGCTTATGTGATAGTGTAGCTTTCATTCAGTTATTATGTTAGCAAGTGCCATGAGAGTTTCATTTATCTATGCAAGGGTCTTGCCTGTTGCATACAATTAAATCGGCGCGATATTTGACTTAATGGTTTAAATAATGTTAAGATCATGCAAGTAATGACAGTCAATTGAATTGTATGCAACAAGCAAGAAAATTGCATCGTGTAAATGAAACTTTTAACGACAAACACGAAGATCTGGCTAAATTGGCCGCTCTGCAATTCCTTTCATGAACGAAATTAATATTCTAAATTTGGAATTATACTATCGTTCTCTGAATCATAATTCATAATTCGAAACAGACAAAGGAATTGCTAAGCGACCATTTCAGCCCCATTGATGATAAACTGACGACGGAATGTGTAGGCAGCTTGGGAAAACAATTTGAAGCACGCTATTCGTTTTTCTATACTTTTACTGTTAGTAATATTTAGGACTACTTTATTTAAAAGCTTCGACGGCATGTATTATTAAGTTAGAACGATTGCCTCCTCATCATCCTCCTGCCCTTATCCCACTATGTGGGGTCGGCACAACATGTATTCCTCTTCCACTTCCCTCTATCAGACGTCATCTCAGCACTCACACCTTTCTTACTCATGTCATCCTTCACACAATCCATCCATCTTTTCTTGGGTCTACCTCTAGACCTATATCCATCCAGAAAGATTGCCTCCTAACGTTGTAAAAATTATCTGGGGTTGTAGCAAGGTTAGAATTTTACATATTTGATACTATAGACAGAAGCTTCCTAGAGATCTTAGATTAACAAGACAAAATATTTTATAGAGCGAAACTTAAAATTGTACATTAATATTGGGGTTAATTTTCGAATATGCCAGATAAATATCACTTGAAGGGTAAGTAATCTTTTGTTTAGTTACACAGTTTGAAATATGCTTTTAAAAATATAAGTAATGTTTCGCTTCTAGAGCCCCATGCAATCGAATCGTTGTAATGATACAATTACTGAACACAATGAACTATGTAATCATAGACTTAGGACATCAAGACGGCTAGCTAGCGAGCGAAAATTAATAAAAATCCAGTAAAGCTAGAACATAGATGTAGCCAAAGAAAATAGGAGAACGCGATGACGGAAAAAAAATATTATACTCTCTCTGTTCTTCACACAAGTTTTGTATCGGCCTTCTTGTTTTTTGAGTGACTGAAAAGGACAACTTCCAGTTCTATTCCTTACTCGTTCTACGCATAACTCTCCCGGGATTACAATACACAATCAAATGGTTGCTTTATGAGTTGATTAAGTTTCATTTATTCAGCTATTATAAATTGTCTAGCCGGGTGTAGACACTTTCTGAAGTCGTTAATTCCAAATATGTGATAGAAGTTTTATTACGAACAACGAAAGCTCTTCATAGTTCGGTTTCAATAATCAAAACTTGACTTGATAATAATATTGTCAATTTTTATAAATATTATCGGCACTAAATCGCGTACCTCGATGACTTTAGTCACCGTGGTCAGTACTGCTATTTTCTAACTAAATTGAAATCAATTTTGCATAAGGTAACATTACAACTCGATCAAGGCGGCAACGGACTTTTTGAATGCTTCGGAGGCACGTTTATTTGTCGGTCAGGACTTTTAAGTTTTTAAGACTTCAATTGACCTGAAAACTCAGTCAACAGAGTTAACCACTAGCACCATTAGAAAAAAAGCTTGGCTCACACTACCAGGTTCTTGCCTGAATCATTTGTAACACGTTAGAAGTCCAAGTGATGTATGAGGTCCTATCGAAATAAATGATTTTTCTTTGTTTCGCCCTATCGTTTGACAGAAAAACTTTAATAAACACTCGGGGGACTATCCTTCGCTGTCAACAGTAGCGAATAACGCTAATTATAATATCCCTTATACTATTACTAAACGCAAGCTGTTAATTTAATATTCAACCCGCCCCCCGATTGGTGTTCGCAACATATCTTCGAAAGTTCAACCTCGGAACAAACTAGGGGTTTTCCAAGGACTGAGTAATTAAATGGCACCGCTTAAAGCAATTACAGGCAGCTAGTTAAGTTATAAATGCTATGCTTCAAATGCTTATTTATTCGCAGTGCTGGTCGAGTGACTATTCAAGTTACAAGTTATTATTTTATTTTTCGGAACCTGTAAAGCTGGGACTCATCTGTAGCATGTAATGTTTGTGTATCAAGTGAGTACGTAGGCTCGTCGGGTACGGCTCGTCCACACCTACTTGGTAAATTGTCAGATACATTACATGCTACACGGCCAGGTGAGTACCCAGCTTTACACGTTGTTCCGATAAATATAATTATTAAAACTTAGGACTTTTACATTATATTAATACAACGGGAAAATTACTCACGTAAAATATTGTCGATTTAGATACCGACAATGTTTCTACTTTTAAATGCGAGCGGATTATAGGTACTTTATAATCAGGCATTATTTAACCACATCATATTTGTCCGTTTGTAAACAATGAATAATTTATTTTCATTATCAAATCAATGGACTAAATACACAGGTGTCTGATGCATGTGTTATGTCATAATGTTGCAGGTGGCTGAAGCATGGTATAAATAGTGGTCACACTACATATTACTGCACTCTGCAGTCTAGAAAACGTTAAGCGAGAAATAGAAGGGCAAGTGAGAGGATTATTGAAATTGGTCGTAGTTCCACAATTAACCTTAAAATTTTTAAAAAAGAAGTCATTGTATAGGCTCAGTAACATTACCGACACGAGAATGCTCTGTTTGAAATTCGAACGATTTCGGTTCGAACCCACAACCTCAGCGAGCCAAGCGAGCATTTTCTAGAGGTTGTCTAATGCTGTCGCGGCTTTAATTAATTGTCAACCACAGACACGAAAAAACTCGACTTTAGTCACAAGCAAATTCAAACTCAAAACTGATTTATTCAGTACAATCGTTAATAGACCACTTACTTCTTATATTCTACTTCTTTTTTTTATTACTATAAACCTACGGCCATTTAAAATAGAACATGGTAACCGGCCGGGCGTTAGACACACGGTACATCTTTAAAACTTGAGTATTTAAAGCGCCTATGCGCTGAAGCGTGCTGTTGCTAGCTATACATTGAACCCTTATGCATTTATAATGAAGACATACCGACACAAGGTAATTTTCACACTGCGACGTCCTTCAATAAGCCAATACAGGGAAATATTCGCCTACTTATGTAAATCGCGCTCAAGACTTGTATTGCTTTTATAAGGCAATTTAAAACTGCGATAGACGCCGAATGCTAACGCTACTGAAATATTCGGATTGATTAACCATTTTTGTTATAATTTTGTCTCTGTGTTTTCGATAATATGTACATCAAAAAATGAATCTAAGTAATTTATCATCAGTCATCTGATGATATCTGACATTTTGGGATTAGATGAGGTAGTGTAAAATGTTAAAGGATGTTTATTTATTGATAACTGATGACACTTGTCATATATATAGACAAAAGTCAAAGATAGGTTATTGAAACTGGCTGTTTGATATGAATGAATAAAGATTCACATCGACAGTACCAACAGGAAATCGCTCTCTTACGAAATTGGCCACTAATATGAACCTTGATAGCTTTTTCTTACAGTTTAATTACGTTGTACAACCAAACATAACCGAATATTTTTTTACGATGATTATCCAATTATAATAATCGACTTCCATTAAAATAATGACTCTATTTTGACTGACCATGTTCTAAATCATTACCTACCATATTAACCACAAGCTTGCTTATTTATTAATATAAAATATAAATATAAATATCTTTGGACATTCCACACAGCGTCATCTAGTCCCAAGCTAAGCAAGTTAATGCTTGTGTTATGGTAACCAGATGACTGATATAATACTTAGATTTTTTTTTTTTTGTAAATACATACATATTATAGATAGAAAACACCCAGACACGGAACAAATATCTGCAGAACATACAAACATTTGTCCCGTAGCGGGGATCGAACCCGCGACCTACGCATCTCAGCCGGGCGTTCACCCAACTGCGCCACAGTGGTCGTCAATATAGAGCCAGTTTGGATGCCCTCTTGTTAGAGATTCGTATGAAGCGCTTCGTGGTGAATTTTGCTAAGCTAATCCTGATAGATGATTGAAGTTAAGCTACGTTCTGAGCGGTTACAACTTAAATGGGTAACCGCAAGTGGTATTAAACAACTGAGCACTTCCGTTAGCTGACTAAACCGCTTTCCTCACAATGATTTCCTTTACCGTTTAGATCACTTGATATATTTTTCGAAACGAAAACATAATTGGAATTTGAACCCACGACCTTCGGATCGAAAGTCGAGGTGCTACCTCACTCTGCCCGTCAATATTACTAAAACGCCGACAAATTAACTCTCGGCCATGAAAGCTATATCACTAGAGATTCGAAAACGTTTAAGCCGTTGTCTGTTCGAACCTTCGGAGGAAGCTAAGGCTCAACTCACACCGAGATGGAAAGGAACCGGCGCGCAGTTTTATTGGTACACCATTTCATCACCAAAATATCATCATCGCTTGGGAAACTTCAAACGCAGGCGACCACGAGCGACCGTTAGCGGCGCCAAGAGCACTTTTCAAAGGGGCCTAGTATCAGTAGTCCAACGCGCTAGAATACTATGCACTAAAGTAATGTTCGTAAAGTTTAAAATCACATGACATGACACTTCGCTTCGCTTACATTTCTGTGTGAATTGACGCTAAGCGGGAACTCAAGTATTATAAACTCCTCTCCCGGTGCAATCGCCATAATTATTTCAATTTTCAATCCGAGCTGCAACTTTGCGTAACTTTACGACTTCAGCTAATTCGGCTATCGCGCGGATATATTAATAAATTAGTAATAACTAGTTTTACAAACACGTTCTGAGTTTTGATTTAAGATTATAGGTATGTAGTATGTAAAATAATATCGGCAACTGTGTAAAGTTTTTGAGATCAAGTACGCATACACAATCGACTTTACACCCTCGTTAATTACATCGGCAGGTGTATCGAACAACGCAAACTTAAAGCATTGTACTCAATTAAAATCAATAACAAAGCTTCTGAACTTCGTGCAAAGATTGGGAATGTTTCGAAGGATTCTGAATATCTATACTAATTTCTAAAGAGGTGATGTTGATTTGTTTGTTTGTTTGACGGAGGTAATCTCCGAAACTACTCAGCCGATTTCAAAAATTCTATCACCGAAGTGTAGAATGGACTGTCGGGATGGTTATCTATTCTATAAAAACGAATCCCAAAATGTATTGGTAAGCGCATAACTCAACAACGCCTGGACCAATTTGGCCAATTCTTTCTTTTTAATATTCGTTGAAGTTCAAGGATGGTTTTTACGTTGAGAAAAATTCAAATAATTGCCGGAAAAATCCCGATATTCCCGCGGGAACGGGACCTACGCGGGTGTTTTCGCGGGGGCCCAGCTAGTAGGCTATATTTTTGTAGTCGCGCTGAACGTCCTTTACTTCTTCAATCACGGACTAACCACACCACTCGGAGAGCAATCAAACTCTCTTCATACAATTACAAAGACTCAATCCAACATTTTTTACGTTGGAATACAGATTTCCATTGGCTCAAGTTGAACCAATCCTTAGAATGGATATCTTTTATCAGCAGAGGTACAATGCAATGTCTCCTATTAAGTACCCATGAAATGAACGTACTACAAGATTCTTGCCTGTTGTATACAATGGTCTAACTAAGCAATATTTAAATATGCCGCAGGTCCACGGTGGGTGCAGACCGCTTTATACTGAAACAACTATGATGGCCAATGTCCAGCAGTGGACGTCTTACGGATTTACGGAAATGATGATGATCAACTAAATCAAAGTTTGGGGAGCTAGAAGTTGTATATATAAGGATTTAGTTGTAGTCAATTTGCCAAAAGAGTTTTGGGAATTTTGTGATCCATTTTTCAAACGACATAAGATCTAAGAATCTAAGAAAAAGTTCTATGTTCCACTGTCTGTTTATATTTTTCATGTATGTTCACCGATTTTTCCGTCAAGTATGAAACAGTCTAAAACTATACAGACACATCTAAGCCTCATGGGTCCCACAACAGCAATTTAGCTTCTGACAGCTTTTAAAAACATTTGACCGTCAGACGGCACATTTTGCCATTCCTCGAACTTTTCAGCAGCATAAAATGTTCCTGTGTAAAGCTGAACGTGACACGCCAAGGTTTTACTCCGGAATACGTCACCTTTGGGTATTTCTGCCACATTTTGCTTGTAAAGATTTGCTATCCTGGTTGGACCGCCATTAGCGCAGTCTGAGTGGTCAGGTGGGAATGAATTTATAGTTTCGAGTGCACTTAATAAATAGAGGAGGAACAGGCAATAGAGTCACCTAGCCTATAAGACTACGATTTTGAGTGATCCTTGAGGTCTTACGAAATAAACATATTTTTCTTTATTTCTAATAAAGATACAGATTCGATTCTAAGATACAGTAACATACTGCAAGATGATGTTCCATTAGAAATAACATTTATATTATTTACTTCGAAATTATTAAATGGATAATCCATCCAGCTTCAGCAATTGCAAAAACAAATTCAACGGTGAAAGTTACTAGATTAATTTTACTTGTTTTTTTTTAATATTTTCATAACATAAATTTACATAATAATGAAATGCCAATGTTAAGTCAAGAAAGACTTCCCTAGACAAAGCTACAGGCATGTAATATCAAGTACGCCATATTTTATAAGCTTCGCCAAAACGTCAAAGCGAGTTCCTGACGCATGAATGTAATACGAGTATGCAAGCTTGACTTTGCATCGACTTTTCCTAGGCCCTACCACCGTTTACTATAGTACTGTTACTATCATCAATACTGAGTCAAGTATCACAAAATGTATGAGAATACAGCGCAGCGCCGCACTCGGTAACTTGCATGAACTTATAATTTCATACATTTGAAATACTTGACCCGTTCGTGAGGGTAGTTAACTACATATACAACTCGAAAACTGATGGTAGGGTAGAGCATCGACATAGCGAAGTTTGTCGGACGAGCAAGAGTTGAATCAGAGTGCTTCCCTACTTCACATTTGAAAGCCCTTACGCTTGGAGTAACTGTTAACATTTTAGTATTTAGAAAGCGTCCTTAATATAGGTATAAAATGTCCTTTTACCGAATTAGCATGATGAGAAAACTTGCACGGATAAGTTGTCTAGACTTCCAGACTGTAAATTCACTTGATCAGCTTATTTTAAAACAGAGTTTTGCCTATACTTAGTTTTGAAGCATATCGAATGTAGTACAAAGAAAAATTATCGCCATATTATTCCCGCAACACGAGTACAGAAGTAAAGTTGTTTTGATTCATGTCTTTCTCTGTAGTAAAATACTTCCTCCTGGTAAGCATGTGGAGCGTAGCAAAAATGTACTTAATTTTAAACATCGTTTGTGTCAAATTCTGAATGTTCTATATTGTTCGCATATTTTATAAAAATTTTACTTAATTAAATTTAATATTAAAATTGTTTTATTCGCTCGGAATCTTATCCGAATAAGTGTTTGGTGTAAGTGTAGTAGGGATGGGCTGGACACTTGGCAAGGCGGGAAGACAGTAGATGGACAAAAGCAGGAGTGGTGGCCACGTGAAGGTCACAGGACACAGTCAGACCATCAGCCAGTACCTGTCTCAATAACCTATATATCTCTGATTTTGATTACTGTCTGTAGATATTTGAGACATTTTATAAAAATTTACCCACAGTAAGCTCAGCCAAACAGGATTTTGACATTAGCGGTATCGGAAAGAATGACGTAAAAAGGCCTATACTCAGTAGGTGGGTGATAGATAGATATAAGTTAAAGGGTATTGACTCACATATATCGAGAGCCCGAAGCACCGACGCCCCAACAAGCAGCAGCGCAAACACATACGGTATCATGGCGCTTCCTACTTCACCATTCTACCGCCAACACCAATACTCTGAAACAAAGAAAACATATTAAATTATGATTACTAAACATAGAATACAGAGGAGGTTCAATATTTGGGGTGGTAATTTTTGCCACAGATAAAGAAAACCTAAGGAACAGGAGATAGGACGAGCGACAAACATTGATTTCAAAACTTAGGTGTCTTAAGCAGGGCACTCACGTAGCACACGGCATGTAATGTATTATCACTTACTAACTCACTTGATACAGTATCAGATCTACCACATGCTACACGGCTAGGTGAGTCCTGCTTTAGTTGTTCAATCCTACCATATTTTCAGTTTGGCTACCGTATTCAGCAAAGGCCGACGTTGAAATGACATGATCTTATCGGTCGTTACCTACGCTATAAGCTTAGTAGCGCATATTTAATTTCTGCAGTGAGAAAAGCTAACTTGTAACATCGAGACAATTTTTGGAGTGGGTTAGGCTAATCAACCTTTTTATTATTTATAGGTACTCCGTACCAGTATATATCATCAAAATTTGTAATCCGATATTATTTAATCGCAGTACCAACATAAACAAGATTTGGTCATAATACTAACAATAACATCAACTACTAGTCACGGGAATCAGCAATACAATAGTAAAAAATGCTGATTGCTGCATGATTCAATAGACAAAGAAGGAAATCTCATATCTTCAAAGAAGAAAAGAGACAACGAATCAACTTCAGTTTCGCTAGTTTACATCGCGCTGAGGGCTCTTCAGCTCGAACAAAAGCCAAGTGTTGCTTTCCAACAATAGCGTGAATGTCATTACTGCTCGCATGATAGCCTGCCTTGACAAATATAGAGATGGACAGTAAGGCTCAACTCACAGCGAAGAAGGGAAGCAGCTGCAGTTTCAGTGGTTGTGATTTTAAACTTTACGAATATCATTATAATGCATAGTATTCAAGCGCTTTGAAAAGTGCTCTTGGCCCGTGTTTTCCGCTTACGGTCGCTCGTGGTCACCTTCGTTTGAAGTTTCTCCCAAATATTGATAACAAATTACATTGATTTCAAAAAGCAGAACTCAGACCTCTTGAATGCATGAAAAGAATGCTATAAAAGATCATTGCATACGTGTGATCTTCTTAAAAACGCGTGATATACTTAAAAGAGGGTTTCCAAAGACTAAAAAAACTAATTTGTGTATAGATTAAGTTAACGAATAAACTATAATTATCTTTCTATATTTCTATTTATATTGTAAAATTTCTATCGTACTTAAATACACAGTCGTAGGTAAGCCTATTTTTATTCTACAAAGTCAAGTCTCCGCTATACAACGGTCAAGTATTTCAGAAGGCAGTAACTGTGATGGGCGCTCACACTTAATAGAAACTTATGGTGCAGAAAGTTTCAGTCGGCAGCCATACTCAAGCTACGGCCTGCATAGCCAAAATCACCTCAACTTTGTACTAACTACCATGTATAAGTCGCGGCACGTAAAAAGAACGATGAGGGTAACGGAAGGGGGGAATGTTTGCGCATGGCTCACTCGCTTACGAACCAACAGCTTTAATGCGATGGAGTGGAAGTGAACATTGGGCATCGCATGCAGTATTACAGTACGATAAAATTTATCAACAAAGTTAACTTCATATAATTTATAAAATGTAAACTTGTCGAAATATTTCATAAAACCGCAATGTGACGTAATTTTTTTAAGATTTTACGAACCCTGTTATTCGAAGCATAAATAATATGAGGTTTGATGGAAAGTCTCATTTGATTTTATAATGTCAATAGAAGCTCAGTATTAATAAACAAGGAATATCGTCCTTGGTATTAGATAAAGGTAGAAAGATGATGTGGGCATAATCGTTCGAAATATAAAAATAAGTTGCTATAAAAAGATGTATATACTCGTAATGTAAGAGTTAATAAATATACATTACTCGTACTACGAGTTCCCAACGAGTCACACCCGTAATTGGAATTGAAGTAGCTTCACGCATGAAATGGTCAACAGGACTTGTAAGTCTTGATTTGATCACTTGGAAATTGCTAGCTATTTACCTACCTAGCGTCGTGTGAAGCCTGACAGATGCCAGAAGCAATAAAATACTAACAAATATTTTTATTTTTATTTCTCTGGTACAATTTCCACAGCGACGGCAATTTATAATATGAATGCAGCTTGTTAAAGTAAAGTTACTATTGCGCAATATTGTCTAGGTTGTTCAGGTCCAGGTGTCTAACTGAGAATTAAATCTATCTAGATTTTATTCTTAATCTAGATAGATTTGATTCTCAGTTAGACTATACAGTATGTTCAAACCCAAGATAGCGTTTTGGCATCACCGCTAATCGGGCATAATATTTCGGACATACCTGTGTCATAACTATTGTTAAGCAGTAAAATAAAGCTCTAAATATATTACAATTGTAGCACCCTCTGCCCTAATGTTTAAGTAAATTTTTTTGGTCTTATTTAAATTGGTCTAGCAAACTTACGTTAAAACGGATATTAAATCTCGTTTCTTCGACTTATGAGTAAATACTTTTAATTTTACATGATTCGGTAAAAATCCTGCGGGCTAATTGTTGACTCTCCCTGCGCTAGTGAGCCGTATAAGGTCCACTCCATCACGGCACACCGCAGCCAATTAGGAGCACCCTATAAATTATAAGTTAGGTAACGCCTTCGGAATATGACAGTACTTTACGTCACTTGCCTATATAGCGGCTGATTAACCTAGACCTAGTAGTGAATTGACTTGTCCGAAGGTATGAATCAGTTATAAAGGATTTTTTTTGTTAGGGTATACCCTAATGCTCAAAAAAATCCTTGGCATTGACACTCTGTGTAGTCATACAGGTAAATAAATTAAAGCAACATTTGACTTCAACGGTTTAAACAGTGCTTAGAACATGAAAGTCATGGCGACGGCAATTTAATCGTATGAAGGTTAATGTGAGAAAGCATCTAGCTTAGTTAGTCCCTTACATATAGATGACGTGTTTTATAACTGCTTATCTCTTTACGGCTGATTAAGCTAAAAGGATTGTTAGGTGCGTATGCCTACTTCATCTCAATGGCTTAAACACAACAGCATTTCGTAGGCATATACCACCTGATTTGTACCAATTACTAGCAGAATGCTAGAGAGTTCGCTCACGTAGTCTAAAAAATGAACAGGGTATTCAAACTGTTATGTCTAAGATAAATGCTCTGAATATTGTTAATAAATAACTCAAGTACGCCTAAGACCTTAAGAAGGAACGCTCTGTCGCTGGGAAATAACTAATAGTATCGTAAATTCTACAGCATTATTGTCTAGTACTTGTTCAGACGCTCAGGTGCTCTAACTACCCCTCGCTCCCCAGACAACTACAGCCCGGAATGGATGATCAATCAAATTCAAAAGCTTATGGATCCACAAGAATATTGAATACACCAATCGGGTATAAATTAGTTGCTTGTTTTCTTTCTGTTACGGTCCTGGTTTTGTTCAGAATTATAAAAAAGCAGTTTGTTTCACGACCGACCTGAATACCGCTCCTTCACGCTAGTGTTAAGGTTAGTAGCTAAGAAAATTAGTGACCATCACACCAGTGTTATGATAGGAAATAAGCATTCCTAGCCTTAACACATCTTTCTCAACAATACAACTCTTTAGGTACTAATAATAATATCAAAAGTGACAGTAAATGCCAAAATGACAGTATTCTACATCGTCTCAGTGCTGGGCAAATGTCTGTCTTAAACTATCTCTATCTTTTGAGAATTAATACTTATCTCTCTCAAAAAAGTCTAGTGACGGCATTCTTCCAATTATCGGGATGCATCTGGCTATCGTGTCCCGCCAACCCGCCAGAATAAGCATTTTCGAATAATATTATAGTTAGGTTATATAAATGTAGCCTTTAACACTGACAAAAATTGATACGCTTTTAAGCTTTTAACTAGCTATACACATATACCAATAATCCATAACTTTAGCGCCTTTTTAAAGCTCTCGAGAAATTTGTCGCAACCCATGATGTGCCGTGATAAATAGATTAGTAACACTAGAAGCAAATTGGTCTCAGAGTTTGTATGACTTCGTCGCGGCTTACAATATCTTTGCCATATTCAGGAAAAGTATATGGTACCACGTAGTGGCACGTACCCTTCGAAGCTCTAGGCCACAATTTGTAGTCACAATCCGTAACCATGGAGTCTATGGAGATTGAATAGGTAGCTACGACGGGTGTTTCAGTGCTTATATCGAACAGATATATTAGTTTGACCACAAAATTGACGAGCGAGGGGCGTTTGAGCGAATATTTAAATGACTGCATGGTGACATCGTACCACAGTTACACTACAGATCGACCATGACTAGACCGCAAAACTAATATTATAAATATCTATTGATAAGTGTTACTATTTTTTTACGTAGTCCTAAAGCACATTTACTCTATATACTACATCTAATAACTTGGGTTACTTTTTTATTTATTTAAAAATAAATACTTTTGTTAACAGAAAATAAACTCATTACAACATACTTAATGAAATTCAAACATAAATATAAGTCGTTAAGCCATGATGGAGGCCTTTAGGCGGCCTAAGAACTAAATCACCAGAGTTGGCCACTTTCTCATACGATACGAACGAATTTAAAAATATGTGTTTGGATCTAATATTCGAGTTAAGTTTAAACTGTATAACTACGATGAATGCTCGAGTGCAATCTGCCATTCCTATGATTCTCCCCAACTCATGTCGATTACGGGATATTCCCGAATATCCCGATCCCGCAGACACCAGTTCCGGAGTCCCCTGATATCTCACTAGGAAAAGGTTACGGCAAAAATGTCTCGCTACGGAAAGGTTTACGACACAGGCGTCTCTTCTACCCCTCTACTCTACAAAACGAAAATGCATCAGGACAATTAATGCAGGTCAGCGTATGTTGGTTAATTGTCAGAAATCAGGTTCCACCAACATAAGCTGACCTGCGATTTGATGTGAAACTGCCGTATTTACGCAGCGCCTTTTCAAAACCTGCTACAAAGAGGTGGACATTGGACGTCCACCGCGAAGGTAATTTGTATAATTATTTACGGAAATGTGCACATTTTCTAGTGCCATTTGAGTTCGGCTAGAGAACAGCAAATATTAGAATTTAAACAAACACCGGTCTGGTTTTGATAGAGATGCAAATAATTACACAACTCAATTCCGTCGCGGTAGCAATAGTAATTTAATTTTCCGCTGGTAAATTTTATTCTTTGAAGAATTTAAATGAACACAGAATCATACGCGTTTAAAATTGATATCAATAGTGGAACGATTATAAAAATACTTATTTTGTAAGTCCCGAGTCCCAGTGGCATTTTGCTGAGACCGGACCCTTTTGGTACACCGTTTGTACTTTCTTGTGTTACCCATTGTTCTTTTTCTTTTTAGTAGTTTGCTCGCTCCACTTGCATATTTTTTGTTTTTATTTTTTATGTTGTTATTTTTCTTTACTGTGTTTTTATGTGTACCAAAATAAACTTTTTATCTATCTATCATTGAAAAAATTGTATCATCTACACATTCACATCTTTCTTCTTCATGTCAACTTACACAAAATCCATCCATCTCTTTCTCGGTCTACCCCACATATCCATCCACATGCATATCAAGCACTCTTCTATACTTCATTTATTGAAACGAGCTAATAGGAAGAGAAAAAAACACACGTGATTGGTCGTCGAAAATAATTATCTTTCTCGTGATTGGCTAGATTGTCAAATCAATTGTCAAATCTAGCCAATCCAATTATTTTCGACGACCAATCACGTGTGTTTATTTCTCTTCCTATTAGCTCGTTTTAAGAAATGAAGTATAGTTACATGCCATTCTTCTCTTCTCATAACATGTCCCTACCAAGCCAAGCTCATTAGTCCTATTTTGAAATTTTCTCTTATGAAATTTAAACCGGTTTGTGAAAATAAGGTGACGGAACATAAAGCAAAGGAACTACGAGTAGAAGGTTATTAACTGCGGAGTATGTATTCATTATTATTATCAATTTCGTAAAGTCGTCTTGGAATAAGTAAAGGCATAAGTTTTGACGGTAACTGTCTATCAAAAAAAAAGAAAGTTACTAGCTCTTACTTTGTCACATGTCTATCATTAAATAAAAAGTATACACCCTGAGAGAGTTTGTCCACCGCCGCCGTCACCGTCACGTCACCGAGAACGAGATGACGGCGCCGAAGTAGCGGTACATACATTTACATTACATTACTTAGCCGCGTGTCCACCGCACATCCGTCACCCGAGCGCCGTCATCCCGGCCGCCATACTAAACTCGGCCCGAAATAATCGCGTTCTCGGTGACGTGACGGTGACGGCGGCGGTGGACAAACGCCCTGAGGCTATTTTATTAATTCAAAGAGTCCCCAAAAAATGAAATACTTTTTGTACAACCCTACTCATCCTGCATGTAGCAAACATCCCCTGTGCCAATAAACAAATAGATAAACCAAAAGGCAGTCAAAGCTTCAATATTGACGTATATTGGTCAAAGCGAGTTGTAGCAAGTTGAGCGATGCGATGTTTATGGAATATATTGGACATGAGCAAATAATCGTTTTAATAGCGCTATTTGAAATCTGGTGTTTGTTTATTGGAATCGGTGTTTCACGATTGAACGGACAAATTTGCAGTTCATTACGAACGTTTTCCCTATTTATAATAAATTAATACCTGAATATCCTTTGACATACACGGCATCATCTAGTCCAAACTAAGCAACTATTTGCTTGTATTTAATACTACACAGCACGTCCCGGCTTTGCACGGGTGTACTAATGAAACTACCGGGATAAAATATAGGCTATAAAAATCCCGACAGTTCATTCTACACAAGAATTTTTGAAATCGGCTGAGTAGTTTCGGAGATTATCTCCGTCAAACAATCAAACAAACCAATATTACCTCTTTATACCTCGATATTATTATAGATTCCATACAAAATGTGTCAAATACCTATCAAATAATAAGTGACCTACCATAAAACCAGAGACAGATCGGTTATTGAGACTGGTCGGAAAGTTTCGTGAGTCCATATGGCCGGGCAGACAAATTGCTTTCAAAAAACTCAACTCGACCTCGCGGTGAAATTAAAAATTCTAAATTAACATTTTCAACTGACTACTCTAGTCACTAGTGGACTTCCGACTCGGTTATTTGCCTTGTCTCCAGTTTAGCGAAGACTAATTGAGTCAGGACTGACTCCAGATATTCTAACACTGAATTGAATATCTGAACCGAATCTCAGTTAAATACACAGATGACAGAACTAACATTTAGAATCGTCCGTACTAGAGGTTACAATGTAATTAAGATTGTTTATTTAATTCAATGTCTGAGGACGAAGATTTGGACGAAGAGCTGGATTTTGCTCAAAATTGAAAGGTAAATTGAATTATGTAGTAGAACGTCTTAAGACATGCGGTTGGTAACAAATGCAGTAGCATTTTGATTTGTGATTGAATTACTAAGCCGGTTTCTCGAACGCACCATTAGAGGAGATATTTCAAATTAATGATGCAAATTATTTTATTTGTAAAGTTTATGTTTTTGTTTTGCAAATCCTACTTCCTATCCTACTTTCCTTCCTACTATCCTTCCTACTTCCTACTATCCTATCCTACTCCTACTATCTACACTATCTACATCTACACTATCTACACTAATATTATAAAGAGGAAAACTTTGTTTGTTTGTTTGGTTGTAATGAATAGGCTCAAAAACTACTGGACCGATTTTAAAAATTCTTTCACCATTCGAAAGCTACATTATCCACGAGTAACATAGGCTACTTTTTATCCCGATATTCCCGCGGGAACGGGACTTACGCGGGTGAAACCGCGGGGAGCAGCTAGTAATATTATAAATGTGAAAGTTTGTGAGAATGTATGTAATGTATGTTTGTTATTCTTTCACGCAAAAACGGCTGGACCGATTTGGTTGAAATTTGGTATGTAGATAGGTGATACCCTGGATTAACACATAGGCTACTTTTTATCCCCATATTCCCGCGGGAACGGGGCTTACGCGGGTGAAACCGCGGGGCGCAGCTAGTATTATAAATGTGATAGTTTGTGATACCTAATGCATTTTATGTTTGTTATTATTTCACGCAAAAACGGCTGGATCGATTTGGTTGAAATTTGGTATGTAGGATACCCTGGATTAACACATAGGCTACTTTTTATCCCGATATTCCCTCGGGAACGGGACTTACGCGGGTGAAACCGCGGGGCGCAGCTAGTCAATTATAATTCTAGTCTGTTTTAAATTGACTGCATTTTAACAATTCGATAATTTCCTCCAACCATTGCAGCCGGTTTTTCAAACGTGACCCGTCCGTGCCTCAGACACGGACCCGGACAGGGCACGGTCAGGCATGAATCACTTCATACAAAAAGTGTACCATGTTTGAACCCGTCCATGGCACGGTGTAGCGTGACACGCTATGCCGGCTGCCCGACCAGACTCTTCCAAAAAGAGTGCCAAATCACAAAAAAACAAAAAAAATTGCCGGCATGTTAAAATATCAAGATCAAGGGGTTATGCCCAGCAGGACACAACGGGCTTATATATATATACTCGTATAAAAAATTAACTTTTGTCAAATGTTTATTTGTAAAGCTGATTCGTAGAATTTAAGGTTTTTAATAAACATATAGTATAGGGAATGACAAAGCCATAGCTAGTTACAGTTACTTTCAGATAGTATAAGATACGTGTATTGATAACAAAACCCGGCGAGTTCTTGTTAAGAAGCTACCACCTGTAGGATTGAGGACACGCGGCATGACGACATTAAACTAATTTAACCAACAATTGCTACACGTTTTGTATTGTTATGTACAAATTAAAAATTTATTTTATATGGTTTTTTAATTAAAAGTTTTAAAGTAAGAAATTGTTGAAACAATAGCGAAACTTTAGGAAAGTTACGCAATAGTTAAAAATAAATTAACTTTGACGGCCTTCTTTCGTTATAATGATTAGAAATGTTTTTTTTATTTATTTATTTTGAGTTCAGGCGTTTTATTTAAAACTATTTAATTATATACCCATTTTTCATTATTTACGTATTTACTATCTTTTTTCAAAACTAAAAATTCAATGTTAGCTTATTTTCATGAGATGCTTCAAATAAATAAAATAAATTAATAAATATCCTTGGACATTCCACACAGCGTCTTCTAGTCCACAAGCTAATATAGTTTCGATTTGGAGCCAAAATAATTGACAAATTTTCAAACATATAAAACTTGGACCTTACTCGTATATCAAACAAAGCAAGCCCTAAAAATTATACGATAAAAAATATTTGAAGTTTTTTTTTCTGAAAATTAAGTTTTTCGGAACATGAAATGATTCATTTTACTAATTTTTGCAAGAAACTCGTAATCTTTTTTTATAACAATATATTCTTGCGATTACAGACAAAACAATCTGTCTCGCTCAAACTTTCAAACAACCATAAACTTTGACAATAAAATCAAATCAATCATCCCAAGTCCTAAAAAGTCATACTTACAAAAATTTCTTCGGGTTTTTTTTCTTCAGATAATATCGTTCAGCGAACCAGAACCAAAACCGATTTTAATACAAATCACAAAAAAAACTTTTTGATATTCGTTAGAATCAAAAGCACCAAACAGAATGAAATAGAAAGGGATTACTAAATGGCACCAAAGTATCTTACACTGAGAACAGTACACAAGTATCTTAACAGAAACTGAGTGACTGTTAGTTAAGCAAACTTCCAAGAGCCGAAATGAAAAGTACGTAGGTACAAGTAAGTAGCAAGCGCAGCGAGAATTCCCGCCGAGTCGCGACCGCTCACTGCCGTTTATCAGCTTGCGAGATGCCAAGATATCACGGGATAGTGATGTTGATAGCACAGGTACAGCGCGCGCATGCTGTACAGTCAGGTACAACTCAGGTGTACGCGACGGTACTTGAAATGTAAGGTGAACGCGACTGTACTTTTGTCAATACGGGTACATCTCGAGCTGTGAACGCGACTGTACTTTCGTCTCGGTTTTTTATCTTGATAATTTGTTTCAATTATTGGGTTTTTAGCTTTTAACCAAGGCAAGGAGGAAAATCGGGTTGCAAAACACATTGAAATCGTAAATTAGTTGCTTATGTTGGTTTATATATATTTTTAAACGCCGCCGACGAAAAGAAGGAGTAATATTGTGTCAGTTTATTTATGTATTTGTGTATTTGTCATAACAGATTAAAACAGATTAAACTATATGAGAGTGTTTTTACAATGTTTCAGGAAATCTCAGTAGACTGATCAGCGCGGTGCTAGATGATGAATTTAAGATTAGTTAATTAGCTCATCAAATTAGATGTTAACTATGAGTTAAGACTATTGATTGATTACTGATAACGATTACCTAAGGCTCTTACCTCAAGTTCTGTTTAGTATAGACTGTTTAGTTTAGATTTGACGACCACCAGTATTGACAGAATAATCGGTGAACATAAAATAGCATACAGACTATATGACCTCGAAATCTTTGAAGTGGGTTGAAAGATCCTATCCTACTAATATTATAAATGCGAAAATTTGTGAGTATGGATGTATGTGTTACATGTTTGTTTCTCTTTTACGAAAAAACTATTGCGATTGGTAGCTAAAGACTGAGAACTTAAAAAGAATTTGGAAAATATAGGTAGCTAAAGACCTAGAATAACACATAGGCTACTTTTTATCCCGATATTCCCGCGGGAACGGGACCCACGCGGGTGAAACTGCGGAGCGCAGCTACTACGGTCTATTTATTCAAACCGTTTCTTACAACATTCCTACTCATGAGTTTGCCCTGTGACTTTAGTCTGAGATGCAACACAGAATGACAATAACTCACAATCTCCAGTTACCGGCGGGTTAGTTACGGCCCGCACTACAAATAAGAAGGTGTAAGCATGTGAATTATAATGTACCAGCTAGTAATATTATAAATGTGAAAGTTTGTGAGAATGTTTGTTATTCTGTCACGCAAAAACGGCTGGACCGATTTGGTTGAAATTTGGTATGTAGATAGGTGATACCCTGGATTAACACATATGCTACCTTTTATCCCGATATTCCCGCGGGAACGGAACTTACGCGGATGAAACCGCGGGGCGCAGGTAGTATTAATATAGATGTGGAGTTTGATTGAGCCGGTCGTATGGCAGATTATTACCGTGTTCTGAGGATAGATTACCTTTGAATACGCATCCTAATAAGTTCGGTTCACTAATCTGGCAGATGCTCTACCATGCTAGACTTACAAGCCTTTGAGGGTGCCATCAAATACGACAATAAGCTGCAGGTTGCAGCTTTAGACGCGTTTCACAAAGCATTATATGCGATCGAATAGTTATTGGACTGGTCTGTTTTTGTCTCATACAATTGCATACATTGGTCAAAGAGAACTAAACATCGCAACTGAATCCATTGACCGTGAGCTCGGACTACCTATTCAATGTCCGGTGGTAATGACGGTCTCTGACAAATATTATAAGGTCCTTTGAAATTCGTAGTTTGAATCCACTGCAGGGCAGGTTGTAAGCCGAATGAAGCTTACGTTCACTCGCATTGATATATTCCTATACTTCATTTCTTGAAACGAGCTAATAGGAACGTAAATAAACGCACGTTATTGGTCGTCGAAAATAATTGTTTATTCTCGTATTGGCTAGATTTGATAATTGACAATTGACTTGACAATCTAGCCAATCACGAGATAGAACATTATTTTCAACGACCAATCACGTGAGTTTATTTTATCTTCATATTAGCTCGTTTCAATAAATGAAGTATAGATATGTTCTTCTTTGAGTGAAGGTTAATGCCCGAATTCTATAACTAACGTAGGATGTCCGAAGGTCTTAGGTCCATCGCCATAGCAACTTTGTTTTTACAACATAAAATGTATGATGTTTTTTTACAGATAATACGTTGCTCTGTCGAAAGTCTTACGGCCATCCGTAAGTTGGTTATAGGAACCGGCCGTTAAGGTTCAAAATTTCAAATCATACCCAATATTCATAGGTATATGAAGATTTAGTATCGAAAATAGAAAATTTTCATCTAACTTCTAAGACTGGATGTAAGCCTATATTTTACTGTTTGTTAATATCTATATTAGTACGTACCAGTAGTGCATACTATAAATAATGAGGACATATATACTCGAATTCTATAATCAACGTAAGTTGGTTATAGGAAGCGTAACGTTTATTTATTACCAATTCTAATTTACAGAATCTCCTTTCACGTAAGCAATTTCTAATAACGAATACCTCAATGCCCATATTTTTAGCGGAAACTGAATGTTTTAGATTGCTTTCTGTTATTAATATTAGTAAAATTCAAATTATTCGCACTTGCTCCTAAAAGCTGCGGTGGCCCTAAGGTCCGGCATACACGGGTTATAAAATTTGGAGCGAAACAATGGCAAACAAAAGTTGAGTTGTTCCCATCATGATTGTGGAAGTTGCACGTAAATAGTGAAGTCTCATCATCATCATCATCTCATTTTTAAACTTCGTGAACGTACACATTTTTTTAATATAAAATGTCTTCCCGCGACTAAGCTTGCCATGAAGTATTATTTAAACAATTCAGTTAACTGTTGTAACTTTACGTCAGCACCTTAGCTTATGCCAAAAGCACTTCATTGTAGGACACTGAATCGCTTTTAACGGTCATAGTAGGCCTCCTGGGCTGGTGCAGTCTAGTCGAAACGTGGGAATAAAATATTAAAAAGTATCGTGATAATACCCGAACATATTGAGTTAAAGTCATCATCTCCCGCGGGACATTCACTGCAAAAAGGCACTGGAAAAAGGCCTCTCTAGATCTTCAGTTGTTTCGGTTGGAAGTGAAGTCTACGTTAGTAAAAACATGAGTCGTGGCTTATGAAACTTCCTTAAGTAGCCACAATAAGATAAAAGTTATTAGGATCACGATTATAAACCAAACTATAGCCCAAATTAAGATCTGATAAGCGATCATGCAACGAATTTTGGGTAGCTCTATCGTTTCACGTTTGGTTTCTTCTGTACTAATAGTATTAAGAGTTAATGTTGGTTTGTTTGTTTGACGGAGGTAATCTCCGAAACTACTTAGCCGATTTCAAAAATTCGTTTAACAATGTGTAGAATGGACTGTCGGGATGGTTGTAGGCTATATTTTATACCGGTAGTTTCATTAGTACACCCATGCAAAGAAAAAACGTGATGATAGTATTTCATAAAAGAAAAATCGGCAGAAGTTGCCCAATCAACAGTCGCTCGTGTACTTGCCCCTTATGCACCTTAATAACATGCTATGAGGAATTTTGTAACTCTGTAACCAAATAGGTAAGCTACGTCTCATGGGTATATTAAATTTCAGGATGCAAAAGCAAGCTTTGTAGGCCGGCGCTCTGTGTGCTCAAGGTACCGCAAAAATGTGAGATATTTTTGAAAACGTTGTCTGTTTTACTGAGTTTAATTGTAGACGTAACTTCACCCAAAACTCATAAATAATACTCATCAAATACTCATAAAATATATTCAATTAACGCCAATATAAATTACCCCTTGTGTTAATATAATATCTAGTACAACTCACGATAGTTTTGAAAATAGACTCAGCCGGCTGACTATGTCCATTTAAAGCGCGATTTAGTTTAGGCTATATGGTTATGTAACAAACAACTTGCAAAAGTCACCGCTATCCGAGAGCTAGGAGTGATTCTTGATCGTTAACTTCACCTTGACCAACATATAGATAAAATCATAAGCAAAGCCTACCAACTATTTGGTTTTGTGTGCGTTCTGGTAAAGATTTTGTTAGGCACTCCACGTATTTCCACTTATTTAAATACCTGGTGCGCCTTCAACTTGAATATGCAGTCACTATTTGGAATCCACGCTTTAACAAATACTCAGACGCTATAGAGTCAGTTCAATATAAGTTCTTGAAAGCTATGCATTTATAGATGCTTCCGAAGTTATATTCCTTATCAGCAACTTCTTTCTGAATATAACTTGACGACACTGCATTCTCGACGCTTACTTCTATACTTCATTTCTTGAAACGAGCTAATAGGATGGAAAATAAGCGCACGTGATTGGTCGTCGAAAATAATTGTTTATTCTCGTGATGGCTAGATTTGACAATTGACAATTGATTTGACAATCTAGCCAATCACGAGAAGGATAATTATTTTCGACGACCAATCACGTGCGTTTATTTTTGTTCCTGTTAGCTCGATCCAAGACATGAAGTATAGATGGGTCATTCTAAGTTAAGAGGTAATCTGTTGTATGAAGACGCGGCACGGCATTTTTTTTTTAATTTTTACTTATTAATACATTTGTTTTATAGAAACCTTAAAGTTCAAAACATTCACAAAGTGGCCAGACAATTAGTTGTTTTTTTCTCGTTTTATTAGTGACCAGGGTAGATACTCAGTACAGGGTAGAGACATGTGCCCAGGGGAGGATACTTTATGGCCAGGGAAGAGAGATATACATATTAAAAACAGGGTTATTTTAAGAATTAACTTTATTTATTTATTTTAATTATGAATTATTTATAATTCAATCAGTTATGGCCCAACTGCCGTCATTACGTCTCGCTAAATGTCTTGCCAAATCTCGCTAAAAGTCTACTAATAGCCAGATTCTTACACGCTTATCAACTCCAAAAACAGCTACACACGATTTGACCATTTATTGATTTGACACCTGTTTCCCACAGGGATAGGCAGAGACTACGGACTTCCTCTTGCTCGATCCTGACACACCTTTTTTGCCTCATTTACTCTCACTACTACTTTTTTCAGCAGGTAGTTAGGGTACTTTTGACCTGAAACTTTCATTTTTCAACGTCACCACTTGGTCTAGGTATGTTCGTCTAGCTAGGTCTTCCCCTGCCAGCTGTCTCATTCGAAACATAGGTGCCACTCGCAACTAATCTGTCTGCAGTTCACTTGAAGTAGTACCCTCTCCATGAGGAGCTCCCATACCGTAACCTGCTTTATGAAAATTTCACCATGGCTGTTTAACCAGGACAGTTGTCTGCAAGATTTAAAAGATAGTGCTTGTCGATTGAGAATGAATGAGTTACTCGTTAAATGTCTTCTCTATGCCGATGATCAGGTTATACTAGCATCATCAGGAGATTAGTTGCAGGAGATGGTAACTGTTATGCATGAAGCTTTTGAGCGTAAGGGAATAAGGGTAATGTGAGTAAGACTAAAGTTATGGTGTTTGTAAAAGATGAAGCATGAGAATGATATTGAAAGGAGAGTGAATGCCGGAAACCGAGCAATAAGGCACGACTGGCAGCTAGATATTTAATCTAACTTTACAGAGTTTTTATAATTCTATTCTTCTTGGTAAATCGTTGGAAGTGGCAAAGGCGTTGCGTAAAAGTCATATTTAATTATAAAGCTAAGATACACTTATTGCCAAGTAAAAGTTCAGAGAAGAATGTAAAAGTATTCATGAAAATGCATACAAATGTATCTCCCCTGGACATTAAGTATCTCCCCTGCCATCGAAAAAGCCAGGGGAAATACGCCAGGGGAGATACATTTTCAATTGATATCTAAAATAACCGTAAAAGTGTTTTTCGTACGCAATACACAACCAAATGTAAAAATGTATGCACTATTTCTAGTGAATCTTTAAGTTTGTATTAGTGTTTTAACAAATAATTGCTAAGTAAAACTTACCAGAGGAGAGACTGAATTCACTAAACTTTTCTACAGCCAGCGAGCGGAGTGACCAAAATGACCGTTAAAATAGCTGCTTAGTCGGCCTTTGGGCTGCTTGCTACTAGCTTCACGTTACATCCTATGCACTTTAGGTCACAACTTCCACAAATTAGCAAAACAAAACAGATTTTTAAACGAAAACAAAAAGCCAGGGGACGAGACACGAAAAACGCAGGACAAATTTCGGCGCTCAAAAAAATGATGAAAAATTGGAATATAAGTAATTTTACTTATAAGACACTGTAACTAAGTTATTGTTCTGTGTAGAATTAGCGATGGTGAATATATTATTAAATTTTAACACATTCATATTAACTGGTTTACAAAAAAAGTCGGTATTGGGACAGACCAGGGTAGAGACTTTTTGCATGTTTAAGAATTTATTGTGACTAAACTACACACATTTCTGTAATAAATTTCAGTGACCAAGTAGATAACATTTAGTTTTATGTAATAGGTAAGTTAATTACGATGTGAGTTTAGAAAAATAGTAGTTTTTTGTCCTTGCCATCGAAAGTACCTCTTAACTCGGAATGACCCAGATGTTACAACTCTTCACGGCGTATGCAATAACAGTTTATAGTTTCAGGGGTTTATTCATAAAAACTTGACAATTTAATACAGGTTTTAAGAACGTTTTTTTCTTGTCACCCATATGTCAACGAAAAGAGATAGCAACAGATTTAATATGCGTTTTAGCTAATACAGGTTATATACAGGTTTTAGGTCGAATATGCATAATGGGGTAAGTTAGTTTTTTTTTGTATCTCTTCTGGTGCCTAGGGCTATTATATTCTTACTTAAAGCAATAAATGATTTTTTATTTATTAATTTATTATGTTGTCCCTGGATCAGTGCATAGGCGCAAAGTACGAACGCGAAAACTTTTCGCTTTCAAATATTTGTAAATCAATTGCTGGGAAGCGTGCACCTATGCGGCGTTGGTAGACACGTATAACACCACATTTGTGGATCTGGATATATTCTCATTATCATTATATAAATTAAAAAAATTGGCACTTGAAGTCTTCATTCCAAGGTCAGACCCCCTAGAATGAGGACTTTAGGATCTGACTTTAACTCCTGACTGGCTACTGCATTGCATACTCTCCATCATCATGATCCATCATCATCTCCTTCATCATGATTTTGGATGCTATTTTGTGTGATTTTGACGTGTATTGATGGATAACTATCACTAAATAACTAAATTAAGTACTTAATAATTAATCTTTAAGAAACTAACTGTCACTCTTAAACATACCTGACCAATCAAACCGCTACCTTCCTTTCTGAATTTCAGCTTTTGCCTCACATCCTTTCAAATACTTACTTATCCTACATTATTAGGTTATTTTGACGTGTATACTTTTTTAGTCAATCCGTGGATGATGTTGTGTGTGGGTCATATGTTTACTTAAGCCTTTATTTACTCAAAACCTAGAATTAAGATATAATGTATGACTGTTTATCTTCCATAATAAATAAAATAAAATATAATTAACTGCTGTTATGTAAGCTTAGGCGCTGACGTAAAGTTTTGATAGTCACTCAAAACCTGCCAACCGACGCCTTATTCTCCAAATAACCATGACTTGACTTGGCACGTCACGGCGTGGTTTTTTCTAAAAACGCAATGGAATTCAGAAAACAAAAATGTGCAATCTCTTACCGCTTCATGTTTTGAAAGTCGTCGAGAATCGACATCCTGAATTGTTCAATAATACGTCATGGTAAGCATGAGGTCATGCATGCAATTGATTTGTATTTGTATACTTATTTATAAAGAGGTAAAGTTTGTTTGCTTGACGGAGACAATCTACGAAATTCATCAGCCGATTAAAAAAAAACATCACCGATGTGTAGAATGGACTGTTGGGATGGTTATAAGCTACCTATATTTTATCCCAGTAGTTTCATTAGTACATTCGTGCGAAGCCGGGACGTGCTGCTAGTCAGTGTATAAAGTAAAATATAGATGCTCATGACTTGGAGCTTCACTTTGCTCGATGTGCACTAAAAGACCACTATTTAGATTAAAGGTTGCTCTCAGACTTCACAGAGTTCTAGCTACTACTTGCCTTTTACGACATTGCTAGTCAATAAGTGAAGTGAAGTAGTCAAATAGAATGCTTCTATTCTATTTCAGATTTCAAAGTAATCCAGTATCGATGGTTGTATGCCTTTGACTTTGATATGCGCGCTTCGAGTATATCTCAAATTGAGTAAATGTGTTCAACATATTATTAGGCGGAATACTCGATTATACTCTGTTCACCGAGTCTATCACATAGGAAGAAAAATAAACGCACGTGATTGGTCGTCCGAAACGGGTTTAGAGAAGTTGCCATGTAATTTATTCTTCTTTATTGGTTTCTTTACAAGTTATGTAATAAAATTTATGGACAACACATTTAGTTGGTTTATTTTTCTCCCTATTCGATCGACTCAGTGAACAGAGTATAGACGTGTAGCATGTAATGTACTGTGTAATGTTGGTTTGTTTGTTTGACGGAGGTAATCTCCAAAATAAGTCGGCCGATTTCAAAGTTACTGTTTACGAACGTGTTATCAAACCAACTTCACCTCTAATATTTTGGTCTAGAATGACAGAATACTGAAACGGTATGACTGAAGTATAGATTAGCTTAATCAAAGTAACAACCCCCTTGTTACTTTGATCTAACCTAACCGCCAGTCTCAATAACCTATCTACATATATTTGATTTAGTTTACTGCTGGTAGATATTAGACATTACTTCCATACAAAATGTGTCAGACACCTACCGACAGGAAGCAAAACCAGAGATAGATCGGTTACTGAGACGGGACGTAACACAGGAGTTCAAACAACATGTGACCCAGGACAGGCATTCCGAACAGTGCAGAAGCATGCTAGAATAATTATCACTTGCTCCCTCGCTCACAAGGCAAGATGAGGTGCTCTAAATATGCAATGCTTTTGCGATCACTTCCATTATGATCCCGAGCGCTCACACCTTTCAGTTTTACACAATGTAGGGCATTGCAAAGTACACTACTATACACAGGGTTCAAAGTTGGATAGCATTCATACTTTCATACACATTCCTTTGATTTTCAGCATTATATGTAGGTATGTGCGGGCGGGCTTTATTGTAGGCTGCTGATATTGCTACCCGACACTGTGTTTAACTAGAGTTAATATAATAAATAAATATCGTTGAACGTTTTACACAGCGTCATCTAAGCTAAGCAACATAATGCTTGTGTTATGGTAACCAGATGACTATTCGAGTATAATATGTAGGTACTTAGATACATTTTTTTGTAAATACATACATATCATAGATAGAAAACACCCAGGCAGGGAACAAATATCTGCAGAACATACAAACATTTGTCCCGTAGCGGGAATCGAACCCGCAACCTCCGTATCTCAGGCGGGCTTTCGCCCACTGCGCCACAGAGGTTGGTTTGGTTATCCTAAAACGATTGTTACCCTGTGTAGGCCACTAGGCTCTTTCTATCCTGTGCTTAACAATACAAAATCCAAATTAATGACTATCTATTCATCTCAATTCTGTCTGTGATACCTATTCTGGTCTCCGTAAAGATTTGGCCCCAACAGAGTTGACAAGACAAACTCAATGCCTACTCCACCAGCTGACTGATAGAAAACGAGGCAAATGGAAAAAGTTAAGTTCCAGTGTGTTCCATATTTGGCTACAAAATCATCTCGTGGGCATGACATGACACCAACTGACCATACTCAAACTCAGATAATGATTCTCCGGAAGAATTGAAACATTGTCGGTATCTAAATCAACAATATTTTTTCGTGAGTAGTTTCCCGTTGTATTAATGTAATTGTATGTATTTACAAAAAAAATATCGAAGTAATCAGTCACCTGGTTACCATAACACAAGCATTAAGTTGCTTAGCTTGGGACTAGATGACGCTGTGTGGAATGTCCAAGTATATTTATTTATTTCTTTATTTATAACGTCTAGTACAACTCACAATAGTTTTGAAAGTATGCATAATATTCTTGAATATGCTAGTTGCAGTACCTTTTATAAACACAAGGATTGTGTGCATGGATCACAGTTTGAGTAAATATGAGTAAATAAGATAGCATTAACACACAAAGTTTCAGAGATTTTTCGATGTTTCAGAGAAGGCTCAAATTACTGCTGTTAGACAAAACCTATTACACAGTCGAAGAGTTTTTAGATGACAAAAACGTCACTGTCATTGCTTAGAACCATCATATATAACATTATTATTACTGTCTGTTAAATTAAATTAATCCTGTGACATGACTAAAATTACTATTGCTAATTTGTTATTATTTAATTTTGACTTTATTATAAGTATTGTACATTTTATTTTGACATGTTTTCTAAATTTTTAATGTCTATTCTCTAGATTTGACATTTTCTTTATAATTATGAATAAATAAATTTGTTAAAATAAATATTGCATGCCCAAAACTAGGTAGAATACATTGATACTATATTATTAACATAACATATTTTGTACCTACATGTATTCGTTGCAATAAATGATACTTTGACTTTGACTTTAAAGAAATAAACTAAAGTTCGCCGGAGACCACGGTTGTTGTAACACAATCGAAACGTCGGGAAATAATATACTTAAAAAATTTATTAAACGCAACAAATTCCTGTTTTTAGTTTAAATTATAAACAAACTCTCATTCGCTTTTATGATACTTCATTTCAATTAGGAATTAATTGTAAACGATTTCATTAAGTAGCTTGTAAATACTTTGATTAAAACATGTTCCAACTTGGGTTGTGGTTTAAATGTAGATGGCAATGTACAATTTATGTATAGTCGACAAAGAAATTGGTTTTCCACTTTTGATGACATCTCCCAGTAACATCATTATTCGCTAAGGATTACTGAATGACAGATTCTGACGTAGCAGGTCAATCTGTCAAGCGAAAATAGCCCTTGATGTTTTGTACGTGCAAATGATATTCAGCCTTAAAGTGGTAAACCTATTTCTTTGTCGACTATACCTACTTATTTGTTAACTCTAATTGATTTTTAATTTCAATTTAAAGTAAAATTAAGTAGGTACTTATTCAAAACATAGGGGCAGGTTTAGTACCTAATTGTAAACAAGTACTTACAAAATTACAAAAAGCTAAATGACGTATTTGAGGTATTTTGAACAACAGAAATTTCTAATCGAATTTCTAGTAGCGTGTAAAGCAGCTCTCAAGCTTTCGATCTATTAAATTACATTACCGACCTACTTGGTGTAAAATGACTTATTTATTCTAAAACTAAAACGTATCAAATTACATACACCAGTCTTTACAATCACGGAACAAAAAGCAGATTGTATTAACAACGAGAGCCCTTTAAAGAGCCCTCTAAGTTATTTATATTTGAACAAGTGTAGAAACGCGAGAACAAGAATAAAAAAACGTAAACAGCCCATAACTTTATACTAGATATTTTGTGAAAGTAAGTAGGTACTAGTTAATATAAACATGCAACGCACCTTCAAGTACCAGGTACATAGGTGAAACCCGGTGACATGGGAGTAAATTAACATTTCCTCGTCCTTACACTGCTCAGAACACTGGCCATAACTTGATAATATTTACAACAAAGTTCAATCACACGCGCCAACGTCCGAAACGCATCATTTCACATTCACTTTTAGTTATAATACTGTACGAAATGAGTGTAGTAAAATAGTATACACCTTTAACTAATCGACCATAGCTAGCAAAGCAAAGCTCCCGAAGTCCCGAATGGTTTACTTACTCTAATTCTCTATGCCCTCCCTACGAACGAGAGGAGGTGCAAGAATGGGGAGAGGGGCGGAGGGAGGTGCGCTTGTGGTTGTGTGTAAAATGATTGAATGAACGAAAACACTACAGTCTGTCTATGGCAAGATTGCTGAATGAGATAGATAATGTCAGTCATAGACAAAAGAAGCAGGAACAAAAGTTGGCAACATTTTCATTCAATAGTACTTTCACACAAAGGTCAAAAAGCGAGAGGTTTTTTTTTGGCTTCGCACAGCGAGATGGTTATGGTGCCTCCACATGTTGGCATTCTACAAACAGCAAACAGATTCACAAACAGCTTCTCAAACAGCTAACACAAACAGGCATCCCCACGTCTGTTGAATACGTCAGTATCTGGGGGGTTAAAATGGCCGCTTCGAGCATTTCTGCTAGCAATTCATAAAGTGCATTAATTTCATGGATTGTTTAGCATTTTCACCAAAATTTGGTAAAACGGATCAATTTGAGCCATTCTATCATATTTTGGTGAAAATGCTAAACAGTTCATGAAATAAATGCACTTTATGAATTGCTAGCAGAAATGCTCAAACGGCCATTTTAAGGCCAACAAACATGGCGGGCGTGACGGGAGCTGTACCTATTCCCAAGATGCGATGTACATTTTTCAAGGTTCTACCCCACTCGGCCACCACAGCTGACCTTATTTTATTAACACGTTGTATGTCCCGGACAGTACGAGCCGGAGGACTTGGGCCTTGAATGGGTTAACCTGCCCAAAAATCCCGCCCACCGCCTCGCGCAAGGCACTGACGTGTGGATGGATCTCAAAACTGTTCGCCAAACACACTTTGATCTTTGCAGAAAAACAGACACCTTTCCTGAACAGCTTCAAACACATTCACAAATAGGTTGACCTTCACATACAGCCATCCACACGTCGGCGTTAGCTGTTTGTGGTAGCTGTTTGTCCAACATGTGGATGGGCCATCTATAATTTGCGGTGCAGCGCTGCGGCACTAGTGGAATCGTCAAAATAACTTCTGCCCAAAATAGCAATACAATGCAGGTAGGTACCAAGCAAGCAAGCAAGCAAGACAGATGTCACAAATCGGACGACAACAACAAATCAAAGCAATTGAGTAAGGTTCTGGCAAAAAAAATAATAAAGAAGTGAAGTGAATATGGTATGCTACGAGAGCGCATCGGTCGAGTAGTGCGCTGATGGGCTAAGGGTGCCTAATTAGTTCCGATTTGAGCTGTTACTTGTGGAAAATAACAATAAGCTTGGTTTAAATCTCAAACATGTCGTTTTCTTCTTCGTGCGCCAAGCGGTGCCTGAGGGAGCTCAGAGATGTCATGGAAAGTGACGAAGTAAGCAAATTATTCTAATCTAAATAGGTATCCCATCCCTGGACAGTGGACACATCGAGATGCTATTTCCGATCTCAGACCAAATAAAAATTTGGTCTGAGGTTCCGCTAAGCTCCAGTAAAACAAATATATGTACTTACATGCACGGGGTAATTTCTTGTCGTCGACATCAAAATATGCTAATTCCAATAGGAAATCTGATCTAGGATGGATGCTGGAAGGTAATAGGTATTCTATTGTTTGTCCACAAATGGTGGCCAGAAGTTGATTTTCCAAATTGCATTGCAAGGTGATCAAAATACCTAAATAAGTAGATACTTACCTATATAGTATACCTATTCCAATCTATTGTTCTTCTTACATTCAAATATACATACAGAGTTCTGAACTAGCTGTGCCCCACGGTTTCACCCGCGTAGGTCCCGTTCCCGCGAGAATTTTGGGATTTTCTCACCTTTTAAACTTTCCCTAGACCTCCATGAACATCAAGACCAAGATATGATAAATCCGTTCTGCCGTTCTTGAGTTTTAGCGAGACTAACAAACAGCAATTCAGTTTCACATTATATTCTGAATAATGTTCTTGGTTATTGAGTTATTAAATCAACTGTTTCAATTTGAGTAAGGACATGTTTGAAATCAACATGGTGGGTTTGGATTCATTTCAAAAATACAAAATGTTGCATTTTATGTTTAGAACATACTTATAACTTCCCCTTCAACATCTCTAAAGGATCTTAAATGTTTAAAACAATCTTATAAAGAATTAAAGGCTAGAAATAGATAAGAGTGCAGCACTTTGCGGTTATGTTGTGCTTAAGTCTTTACTAATCTATACCTATTAATATTATAAAGAGGTAATGTTGGTTTGTTTGTTTGATGGAGGTAATCTCTGAAAGTACTAAGCCCATTTCAAAAATTCTTTCAACAATGTGTAGAATGGACTGTTGGAATGGTTATCTGCTATATTTTTTCCTGATAGATTCATTAGTAGGTATAGTCGACAAAGAAATAGGTTTACCACTGTAAGGCTGAATATCATTTGCACGTACAAAACATCAAGGGCTATTTTCGCTTGACAGATTGACCTGCTACGTCAGAATCTGTCATTCAGTAATCCTTAGCGAATAATTATGTTACTGGGAGATGTCATCAAAAGTAGTAAACCCATTTCTTTGTCGAATATACATCTATTCAAAGCTGGGTGCTGCCAGTTAGGAAATAAACTAGTTCACTATAGGTCTATCCACAATAAAGTAATCATCTATTTTTGTTTTTACTTATTACCTGAAGATAATAAGTATCAGTTTTTGGATAAAACTTGGTCAAATAACCAGTAAAGAGAAACAAATATTGTGACTGGCTGTAACATAGGTCCAAAAACATTTGTCCAGTAGCGGGGATCGAACCCGCAACCTCTGCGTCTCTGCCGGGCTTTCGCTCACTGCGCCACAGAGATCGCCATTTCAATAAACCATTTAAACTTCATACATGTTGGGACATGAACTATAACAAAAAAAAAACATTTTGCATAATAACAACAGGGTGATTTTTGTGAATTTAAGATGGCACAGTAAAGGAACAGCCCTTTTGTTTGATATTGTTTTACTCCCAAATGATCCAGGGACAGATCAAGTTGGAACTTATCCGGGGCAGTTGGCGCGAATTGTCCGGCGAGATCGTGGGACCAGCGGACAGTCCGTACGAGGGAGGCCATTTTAAACTGCTCATTGAAATACCAGACAATTATCCGTGCCGCCCGCCGAAGGTGAGTTCTTGAAGTCGATATTATTATTTACCTATACTCTGTTCGTTAACTTAAAAAAATATTCATATGCATAATTATAGGTACGCGCCACGTAAAAAAAACGCTAAAGGAAAAGCGCAGTAGGCGTTTTTAATGAATCTTAGGTGGGATTAGTGGAGGACGCGGCGCACTTCACACCATTGATGTAGCGCGTGCTATTCGTGACAGAGTGACCCGTGCGCAAACATACCCCCTCCCGTTCCCCTCATCGTTCTTTTTACGTGGCGCGACTTATACCTAGCGTGTAATGAGGAAGTGATGAAGTCATGTCGTAATAGGGAATCGCGTTGGAACAGGCAATAGAATCCCCTAGTTTTAAGAACGTGACATGTCAAAGTGGTCTCATGATCTTATTGAATAAAATATTTTGACTTTTGACTTTTTGAATAAATGGGGTTTCCTTACCAGGTCCAGTTCAGTAGTTACATCTGGCACCCCAATGTGTCATCGGCCACCGGTTGCATCTGTCTGGACATTCTGAAGGAGAAATGGGCGCCCATCCTCAGTCTGAGGACCATCTTACTGTCTGTGCAAGTATGTTACCTATAACTATAAGCTATCTAAGTGCCTCTCTAGCTGCTTTTTAAACAACGAAGAAAAAAATAATCTGTGAAGAACGTTGTGGATTATGTTAATAATAAGTTGCTACTGATTACTATTAGTACCTACCTAGATGTACTCAACATGTTTGAACATAATTGTTTGTTTTTCCTAATACATAATTAAAATAAAAATATTTATAATGGACACCCAATGCAGGGCTACATAGTACATTCATAAACAATTTAAAAATTATCCTACTAATATAATAAATGTGAAAGTTTGTGAGAATGTTTGTTATTCTTTCACGCAAAAACGGCTGGACCGAATTGGTTAAAATTTGGTATGTAGATTGGTGATACCCTGGATTAACACATAGGCTACTTTTTATCCTGATATTCCGGGAACGGGATTTACGCGGGTTACGCTGGTGAAACCGCGGGGCGCAGCTAGTTTGTAATAGGACAATGTTGATGGATGTATGGGATTCCGTCTAAGCTTGTTGCACAATAAATATTTGTTTATTATAGACAATGTTTTATGTATTATTGACTCTGATCAAGCATGTAATAAGGCTAATTACAAGTTTTCACAGATAGAAATAGAATGACAGAAAAAGAGCAAACATTGAGCAAACTATAAGAACTCACAAATAACACATAAAGTAAATGTGTTGTCCATTAGTTTTTATACATAGGTAGGTATTTTGCTAACGTGTAAAGAAATCTTTATAGAAGAAATAATATAATAATATAGAATATATGTAAGGCAACGTGAACTCACCTTGGCCAACGTGCGTTTATTTTTTAAAGTATTCGATCGGCTCGGTGAACAGAGTATATCTATTGAGCTTACTGCACATATATGGCTTAATGTTCCAGGTGTTGCTGACATCAGCGGAGCCTGACGACCCCCAGGACCTAGTGGTGGCCACTCAGTTCAAGCACCACCCGGCTCTGTTCGAGATGACCGCGCGACACTGGACCAACATCTACGCGAATGGACCTCACGCCGTACCGGAGTGCGATGAAAAGGTACAAGCGACGACCTCTGTGGCGCAGTGGGCGAACGCTGACGGGTTGCGGGTTCGATCCCCGCTACGGGACAAATGTTTGTATGCTCTGCAGTTATTTGTTCCGTGTCTGGGTGTTTTCTATCTATAATATGTATGTATTTACAAAAAAATAATTAAATAAGTATTATATCAGTCATCTGGTTACCATAACACAAGCATTAAATTGCTTAGCTTGGGAATAGATGACGCTGTGTGAAATGTCCAAGGATATTTATTTATTATTTACCTATTTATTTATTTCAAATAGAACATAATAATTTGAATCAATTTGGTATAATAAATTTTAAACATTTAAATATTGCTCAGTTTTATCACAGATAAAATAATACTATGATGCCCCATCTAGAACATTAATTTCACTCCTGTTTTTCTTCGGGCAATTTTTTTGTGTTTGATTTTGCGGCGCCCTTAGCAGTGTTTAGGTCTTGCCTGCAATCAAAAATAAGTAACTCCATCTAGTGCTAAGTAGCATGCAGTCGGATGCCTAAACGCCGCTAGGTTACGTCGTAAAAATCAAACACAAAAAAATTGCCCGAAGAAAAACAGGAGTGAAATTAATGTTCTACGTGGGGCATCTGTACATAGTATTATTTTATCTGTGGTTTTAGTTCTTCTCATACTTAGGCCAGGCGCGCACTAGGCAGCCAGGCTGCGGCAGCCAGTAAAACATATGACGTTGTATAGGAGCCCGCGCACTAGGCAGCCACGAAATCTCGGCTGCTCGCCATATGTTTTACTGGCTGCCGCAGCCTGGCTGCCGCAGCCTGGCTGCCTAGTGCGCGCCTGGGCTTACTGGCTGCCGCAGCCTGGCTGCCGCAGCCTGGCTGCCTAGTGCGCGCCTGGGCTTACTGGTTGCCGCAGCCTGGCTGCCTAGTGCGCGCCTGGGCTTACTGGCTGCCGCAGCCTGGCTGCCGCAGCCTGGCTGCCTAGTGCGCGCCTGGGCTTACTGGCTGCCGCAGCCTGGCTGCGCAGCCTGGCTGCCTAGTGCGCGCCTGGGCTTACTGGCTGCCGCAGCCTGGCTGCCGCAGCCTGGCTGCGCAGCCTGGCTGCCTAGTGCGCGCCTGGGCTTACTGGCTGCCGCAGCCTGGCTGCCGCAGCCTGGCTGCCTAGTGCGCGCCTGGGCTTACTGGCTGCCGCAGCCTGGCTGCGCAGCCTGGCTGCCTAGTGCGCGCCTGGGCTTACTGGTTGCCGCAGCCTGGCTGCCTAGTGCGCGCCTGGGCTTACTGGCTGCCGCAGCCTGGCTGCCGCAGCCTGGCTGCCTAGTGCGCGCCTGGGCTTACTGGCTGCCGCAGCCTGGCTGCGCAGCCTGGCTGCCTAGTGCGCGCCTGGGCTTACTGGCTGCCGCAGCCTGGCTGCCGCAGCCTGGCTGCCTAGTGCGCGCCTGGGCTTACTGGCTGCCGCAGCCTGGCTGCGCAGCCTGGCTGCCTAGTGCGCGCCTGGCCTTAGATAGATAGAGAGATAGAGAGAAGTTTATTTGGTACTTCCAGGTGGCTCGCCTGATGGAGATGGGAGCGGAGAGTCATTCAGCGCGCGTCTCTCTTTCCATGCATCGCTGGGACCTCCACGAAGCGGCTGAAAACCTATTCTTTTCAGGCTAATCCACTTACATATACCAACCTAGCAAATTACGAGAAATCGAGATGATAATGAAATTAAGATCACTTCATCTTGCTCTTAATATTGACCTGTAAGTACTTTCTACTTTCAATTGTCTGCGAAATACTCGTAGTTATTTCTAAGAGAAGTAAGTTCAATGCTAAGGTTTTTAAATATAGGAAAGTGTAAGATTTCGCTGGCGTATGGAAATTGTTGCCAACTTTATATTAATTTTTAAAATGACAATATTTTTACTTCCCTCTCGTTTATTGACGATGTTCTAAAGAAGGTTTATTTCTATTGGAAAAAACTAAATTTTTATGGAGGTTTAAAATGTTGCCATGTTTTTCTTCGGATCTCATTTATTATTATGTAGATTTTAGGATCGATTTTAGTAGGGGATCCGGTGATTTTTCTCATAGATTTAAGTTAGGGATCCGGTGATTTTTCTCATAGATTTAAGAGGTTTGATCTGACTTTAGAGTTTTAATATATACCTGTAGACGACGGAGCTGCGATCGCTTCGACCCGATGAGAACACAACAACTGTTCGCCCTAGTACTACCTAAGACCAGAGACCAGTTTATATCAAGATATAAACTGGTCTCTGCTAAGACTAATTCGACGTAGGATGTTAGTAAACAAACCAACAATAACAATTTTGTTTTTGTTTTTCACTCCGTCCCACTGCTGGGCAATGGTCTCCCCCAAACTCATAATATAACAAAATATAGGCCTATAAATCTTTATTATATGATTTATACAGCGTCAGACAATCTTTGCCTATACTTGGGGACTATTAGGGCCTGGGAGTTGGGACATTGTTGAGATAGAATAAGCTTGTAGCATTTATGTTAAACCTCTCTTAATCTATTGTGTTTGCTTCATATGTTTATTACATAAATAGAACTGAAGCCATTATCCATAGGAAATACTGGTCCATACATGTGCTGACAAGCGGTTTCCTCTCAATGTTTTCCTTCACCGTTTTAAGCTCGCGATAACTGCTAATACTTAACCTAAAAATAACTTTACTTCCTGATATTTCTACATTGTCAATTATTTGGGATTTGTGATCACTTCCTGCGATAAAAATACTATAAATTTTGTCAAAAAACCACGAGACAATTATATTTTGAGAGGGACAGTTTGGTTTTTGATTTGACATTTGACCAAATTGGTGACATTTTGCAGAAAGGCCAGGTCAGAAGTACCCTAAACCGGCGAGCATGTATGAAGAATGTAATGAGAGTGAGTGAGGCGAAAGAGGTATGTCAGGATCGTAGCAAGTGGAGATCCGTGGTCTCTGCCTACCCCCATGGGAAAGAGGCGTGATTTTATGTATGTATGTATAAATAAATAATAAATAAATATCTTTGGACATTCCACACAGCGTCATCTAGTCCCAAAGCTAAGCAACTTAATGCTTGTGTTATGGTAACCAGATGACTGATATAATACTTAGATACATTTTTTTTTGTAAATACATGCATATTATAGATAGAAAACACCCAGACACGGAACAAATATCTGCAGAACATACAAACATTTGTCCCGTAGCGGGGATCGAACCCGCGACCTCCGCATCTCAGCCGGGCGTTCACCCAACTGCGCCACAGTGGTCGTCAAGTCAGGTCAGGTCGTCAGTGGTGGTGGTGGTGTATGTATGTATGGACAGTTTACAAACATTCTACTTAGATTGTAGCTGAGGTATAGATCCGATTATGGACACACACGGCTAATAGTTCTTGGGTTTTCAATAATAATGGTATTTTCTTACGTAGATCGATGTTAATCATATTTGCTATGTCCATTAGACGAAGGCGGAAATTTTCGTGATCCATTTTAATGGAATTATAACATCTGTAGCCCTATCATCAGTTTACTGTAGTATTGATACTATCCTCGATACCGAGTCAAGTATCGCAAAATATATGAGAATCCAGCGCAGCGCCGCCCCCGGTAACTTGCATGAACTAATAATTTCATACATTTGAAATACTTGACTCGTTAGCGAGGATAGTTAACTATACAACTCGAAAACTCATGGTAGGGCTACTTAACGTAAAGGTTAGTTGGTAGTATTTATAGTACTTTTAAGCATTTCTTGTATACCAAGTTAAGCTATCTATTTGATATTCTATATTTCATTCCATTATCCATGCTCGTAAATATTAACGTAGAATATTTATTTATTTATATAAGTGAATTCCATTAGGTACATACCTAGTTTATCTCCGAGTAGATGTTATGATGATTAGGATGATTTTTTTCATTTTATTTCATATTCATTTCATTTTAATTTAATTTCATCATATTTTGAATTATGACGATAGCTAGATAGCTATCTAGATAGCTTAGTAGCAAAACTGTTACAAGGCTCTGTGGACCCAAAATGGCAGGTTATCTGGGTGAGTTTTTTTAATTCCTTCCTTCCTTCGTATGAGCAAGTGGCTAACTCTGGTGACGGAGTTTTTAGGCCGCCTTAAGGCCTCCGTCATGGCTTAATGACTTTTTTAAAAGTTTTTTGAATGAATTATAACCACAAACAAATACTCAAGCTTCCTAGTACGTGATTTTATTTAACTATTTTTATGCTAAGTTTTCAAGATATTTTCTATTGAGTTGTGGGTTCACTCTATATTAAAAGTTTTTGAAAAAAAACGACTGAACCATGTTCTGGTCAATTAGTTTTTATAACAAAAGTATTTTTATATAAGATTTAGTCATTTATAAATTGTTAAAAATATTTAAGTTTGTATGTTTATTAACTATCATTTTTGCGTTTTCTATTGTTTCTGAAAAAGTTTTAAAAAATCCTATCTATGTGCTAATAAAATTGGTCTTTTTTGATACAAATGTTTTTGCCTTTGTGTCAGAAGTACCATTGATTTGTACCATTAATGGTACAAGATGTTTTTGAATAGTTCTGACACTCTAAATTAGTGTGTCTATAGGTAAGCTCTGATTATTGGTAAGTATTTTATTGTGACGGCTCAGATGCTTAAGTTTAAGAATGTCGTAACAATAATATCGCCACGAGAATTACTTACCCCACTATGCATATTCGACCTAAAACCTGTATTAGCTAAAACGTATATTAAATCTGTTGCTATCTCTTTTCGTTGACATATATGAGTGACGAGAAAAAAACGTTCTAAAACGTTCCTAAAACCTGTATTAAATTGTCAAGTTTTTATGAATAAACCCCTTCTTTAATGACAATCTGTAATACTTGGTTAGTGGTAGTTTGCTAGTTTATCTATCAAAATTAGTATTTTTTTTTGCATTTACTATTATTACGTGCATAAAATGTATCACTGTTTTGATCATGATTTGTTTTTTCGTAAAAGCACAATTAACTCATACTTTGATAATATAATATATATCATGCTGATTAGAAACATTATAAGTTAGAAACTGATTAGAACTTGTATTATTACTTTAAGTAGATACATTACGGATTGTATGTGATATTTTTTTTATAAACTATAAGATAATTACTTACATAGTGTTTTCGGACTGATTATTATCCAAACCTAAATTACTTAGATTAAGGTAAAATAAGGGATATAATGGTAAATAAACAAAGAAGCAAAACATGCATTTAATTTAAATTACCTTTTTATACGTTTATTATTATCTAAGTATAAATATAATATATTGCGATTGCAATTATCAGTAAATAATAAATAAATAATAATAATAATCAAAGGTATGAAATATCAAAGTTACCATAAACTGGAATAGTACCAACACATAGTTACCTATATATGTGTTTGTGTATGCGTTTTTATAATGCGTCATACATTCTTCCGTTAATTATTGGCTTCTTTAAATTCTTATCTATGAAACTTAGCCATCAAGAACTGGAAGAGAACTCTTATTAGGGTTAAGTTCGTCTGTGCGATTACTTTTAATATCTATTATGTTATTTTTATTATTTTGTGTGCAAAGTATAAATAAATCAACTCAAACCCTTCTTTAAAATCTAAATTATGAATTGCACATTTTCGAGAACGAAACACAAAAATCATAATTTTATTCATTAAACAAATGAATAAAATTATGATGGCTACAAATAAAATGCTTATTAGAGTACTAATCGTATTTCATGTGTTTAAACACGCCTTCAAATAATAATACCCACTGATGAAGCACAGCGACTAGAACAGCAAAGGCTGTAAAGGTTGTTTGGGGATAGCGCCATCTCCCGGCAGCTTGTGGCACGAACCACAGCCTGCGCACGCGTCACTGTTTGCATCGCTAAGTCGAACACACGCACATAAACTGTTAGGTGGATTTATACATCAGTCACAGTAAGCGTTGAACCGCGGTCGGTACCCCGCTAGCGTCACAGCGGGAAGGCAAACCGCCTTCATAATGTGACAATAAAGTGCGTTAAACCCAACTACCCCTTCCACCCCCCCAAGTTGCAAAACCAACAAACTTTTTATCACTTTCTAAGACATTTATTATCCGCGTGTGCCAAACGTGTGTGTTTATTGGTGTCGATTTGAAACATGACTATATCTTATGCTGGTGAGGTACCAAACGGTAGCAGTTTCGGTTGTTTCTGGCGGATTCTGTGCAAGTAAGTGAAGGCTTTGGATGGAGGCTTCCGAACAGCTGTTCAGCCGTCTCCCCGCATCGCTCCTACGTGACGAAATCGGGCTCCAATCATCCGTAACCACAATGCATGCCACCTCCACACTCCATTGTGACGTTATAACATAAATATCGTGTACAGGACTCGGTTTCTATATGACTATTGACTGGCACCTTCACGGTAACATAACTAGTTCCTAGAATATTTTAATTACATTCACGAGACGGCCAAAATCCTTACATTAATTAGCGAGCTAAAGGCCTGTTGCCTTGCAGAGGTCGTTTCAAAATGAAAGTTACAATTAAAAGATATGTAAATATATAGCAAATAATAACATATTTTTTTCATTTTGCTGCTATTGCGAACTCGTCGATCATAAATATTATGCTGAGCGATTTCACATTTTACTAACTTCTTCGAATTTTAACAAGTAAAAGAAAAAATTATTTTCATTTTCACTCAAATTGTTAACTGTGCCAATTTGTAGAAACAAGCCCAACTGTCTCAGTAGGATTAAAAGCATCCCTTAAAATGTTGTGATACGGATTTAATGATAGTTATCTAAAGCTGGCGATTTAAGTCTATATAATATGTTAGGTTATTATCAGTCTTGTATCCACGTCCCTAAAAAAATTACAAAATTTTTAACTAACATCAAAAAAGGCATGTTGCACTGTACCTACCTATGTTTTTTCATGTTACGTATGTAACCGATTATAAAAATATGCATACGGGCATAATTATCGCGAATTTTTTCCTCTAATATTTTTTTACTTTTTTATTTTTTCATTATGTTTACGTAGGTATTACAAAAAATACAAACAGTGGAACATAGAATCTCGAATCGATCGAAATATCTATAATTGTGACAAAATTAAACGTTCTTACCTATGTTAAATTTCGCCCCGATTATTATAGTAAACACACTCTTAACGGTATATTTATTAGCAATAACAAAAGAATATCGCTGTTAAGACGGAAATAAGCAGTATTAAAATAACCTATGTATTTTTCCAGGTCTTAAACTCTGTGCGTAAATTCCAAGTTTCAACCAAATCTGTAGTTGTTTTTGCGTTTAAGGGTGACAAACGTCCATACAAACTTTATTGTACCGTAAAAAAGAGTTAAGGAATAAATAAAAACCTACACTATTTATAAATAAGATATTTAAAGGTAGGTTCGAAATAGATAGGTACATAATTGCTTTATTGTATAGACAAAAAATTAACGTACTTTTCAAAAACATAAATAAATGGTCCAATTGGCGGCCTTATTACTAAAAACGATTTCTTCCCGGCAACCTGGGAGCTGAAAGCAGCAGAATAGCTGTGGAAGAAAAATAAAATCACAAAAATTAAAGTAAAGTTCAACATAAAAGTCCATTATAAATTGAGGTCTATGATTATATCAGCTCGTTTTATGCCTCGATTCAGCAGTAATCTGTAACATGCATGTGAATTAAATGGATTTTGCAATTGCACAATTTAAACTGGGTTAGGTCGGCAATTTCAGTTCTATCAGAAAACGATTTTTTTTGCGGTTATGTTCATATTGGTCTAGTAAACTTACTTTAACGGCTATTAAATCTGTTGCCATCTCAATCTCTTTTAATAGGTAACAAGAAAAAAACATTCTTAAACCACTTAAAATGTAGGTACCTTTTTTTTTTTTTTATCTCTTTTAATAGGTAACAAGAAAAAAACATTCTTAAACCACTTAAAATGTAGGTACCTATATAGAAAAATCTTTGCCTATAATGATTTGTCAATTTCAACTGCCTTATCAATAAAAAAAGCGACAGATTTAATAACTGTTTCAGTTAAAGTAAGTTTACTAGATCAATAAAATAAAATACAAGACCGTTTGAGTCAAAACGGCTTCTTTCATTCGATAGTTGTCTTGTCGAAGACTTATTATCGTAAGTAAATACTCGGAAATGAGACCAGTTTAGCCGCTTTAGCAATGATCTTGACGAGTTATTGATTTGAGTCACAGTTACTTTCGCCACTGCGCCTGCGACTTGAAATCAGTGCCGGATTAAGGTAGCTTGATGCCCTAGCCAATCTTCCTCTGTGCCCCCTCAAACATAATTAGTTCTATACTTCTATCTATGACATTAAGTGATAAAATGTATCTCAACCATGTATTTCCTTATAATGAGAAGTGATGGAACACGTCGTACACAATCGTGAATAATACCAGCCGATGTGAAGAAGACTAGGTACCTTGCTAAACTTGTCTTTGTAATTACTCAAAGTACATTTAATAATAGGTGGTCTTCAAACTGTAATGGCCGTATCGTGTCTTGCTGCTAGTTTTAGTTCATATACTAGCTACATAAAAACTGGCAATTACACATGTTTTTATTGTTCCGTATCGCTCGAGAGTCGAGTAACATGGTATGAATATAATAAGCAAATGATATTTTTGATAGTGGGAAACCTACTCAAAGCTATGCTCGAATACTTAAACTCAAATAAATACTGGAGATCGTATTTATGCTTAAGGAAGTACTTTTTGTCATCTACAAAAATGATAAAGAGGTAAAGTTTGTTTGTTTGACGGAGGCTATCTCCGAAACTACTCAGCCGATTTCAAAAAAGATTTTACCAATGCAATCTGTAGAATGGACTGTCCGGATGATTAAATGCTAAGTACCTATATTTTATCCGGGTAGTTTCATTAGTACAAAGCTGGGACGTGCTGATAGTTTCTATATACAAATGTCAAATAGTCCAAACTAGCCATATGTATGTTCCGTTCTATTAGTCCGTGTTGCATCTTCTGTATACTCTTATACCTATGTGTGTCAAAACATTATATTCTTAACTCAATCATCATCTCCCTGCCCTTATCCCACTAGGTGGGGTCGGCACAACACGTTTCTTTCTTTCATTTCCCTCTATTGCTCGCTAATTCTTAACTCAATGTTATTCGTAATTCTTCAAATAACTCACATGATTGTGCGGTGTCTCATTGACTCTACAGATCACTTCGGATCACATATAATACCGGTTCGAATGACCGTAACGGTTGATCACATACGTAATCTTTGTTAATCTCGTAAATATGTTTAAAAAATAAATAAATTGATAATTGATGTTTCGTGTATGACGATCTCGGAGTTATAGCTTGTCTGGATAAATCCTACTTCCACGATTTCTTGTCTGTTTAGATATGCAAGTGTTAATAACTTGAAATGAAATGAAATATGTTCACGACTGTATCCCAAGGAGCGGTAGACATTTCTTTCAAATATTTATGTAATCCTTTAGATCCGTTGAAGATGTCTAGTAAAACTATCATGGTTTTGAACATTATAAACGCTTGTAGATATTTACCATGATTTGTTTTACTGTTTTATTTTACTATCTATATGACAGATTGATTTCCTTAAAAAAACGGATATGGATTGTGGCTTTTGAACGTGTAGCTTCTCATGTAAGGTCGGTACCATTTATATGCCCTTCTGTGAAAGGACTTGTATCTCCCCGTTATAAAGTCATAAAGAGCGTGTGCACTGTCCGGTTTTTTCAGTACTTACCTATATAGTTACTTATTCCGATTTCAGAATCACCGAAAATACGCGTAAATAGAGTAGCTCTGTAAATACAAACTAAATTGTATGTACTGTGTATCAAAGAACTCTTAATTGTTACGAACACAATTGGTGAATCAGTCGAGCTGCAAGGCACATTAACCCAGCCATGCTCAATGCTTTTCACTTTTACACAGTTCCATCTCGATAAACACTACATCACCCGTTAAAAACTGACTTTTACACAAAGAGAGTGTATTTGTGAGCGGAACTTAATACCATTTACACGATGCAAGTAGCCTGGTTGTCATGACATGATCGGGATGTCGATTCTCGACGACACGTTCATGACGCGGTAAAAGATTGCACGTTATTTGGCTTTTGTTTTCTGAAATCCATCGCAATATTAAAAAACACGCCGTGTGTGAAAATTAATTTGCATAATTGCATCGTATTGTCGTAAAAATATTACTTTAATGTAGCGGGCAAACAAATACTAGGTACACATAGTGAACAGCTATCATTCTCGCTCCTCTGACCGCTAAGCGCACAAAACGACCACTCACCGTCACAATACAAAAATAGCATTCAGCCATTGTTTTTGTGATCACAAAGGCACACAAACTTGGAGGACTCTAATTGTCGCCATTCGATCCGCAGAGTTTCATTGTATACCTACATAAATTACATTGTAACACAGAAATACGTCAGAAATAAAAAACGGTTAAAATCTGTTTGTCTTACCCGGACACATTCGCACTTATACGTGAACTAATATCAGTAAATTATTGACAGTTGACATTGGATGTTACATTTAAACCAGACATTAGAAATACTCAGTTCCAGAAACGATCTATAAGTCCCATCTTGCCTGTTGCATACAATTAAATTGACTGTCATCATGACTGACATGGTCTAAGCATTGTTTAAATCATGGAAGTCAAATATTGCTTAAAGTTAATTGTACTTATGCAATAGGCAAGAATATTTCATCGTGTAGGGACCTTAAAACTACACAGAAAAAAAATATTTAAAAAAACCAACTGAATGTTTAAGATTTAATTGATGATACAATAATTGTATTGTCGTCTCCAGAATGGTTTCAGTTTTACACGCTCTAGAAATGAAATATACAGAAAAATTACTAAAAGTTTATTAAAATATTAGAGAAATTACTATGTAACTGTTTAAAATCTTGAACAATGAAAATTGGTTTAAAATATCAGAACACTTCAGGCCCCCTTTGAGATCTCTCTACGACGAGACTTTCCAACGAGATTTCCCTACCATGGATGCCGCTCCACTGGTTGGGAAGTCCTGGTTTAAACAATGCTTAGACCATGCAAGTCGCGATGACAAGTAAATTTAATTGTATGCAACAGACAAAAAAATAGCATCATGTAAAATGACAATGTATTTAGAAGGGTCAAACAAAATCGCTCAAGCGAGCTCGCTTTTCAGGCTTTACAAGGAACCCTTATTGTTACGCCATTTTGATACAACTTTAGGATTCTCAGTCACACGATTTCACTCACTTTATATGACAGCCACCGCTTATTACATCAAGGATTTATGAAATATATATCAATCGGTATTGTCTGCGCATTCTTCCATTGTCTCTCATTCATGTATCCATGGCCATGGTAAAGGAAAATTCGGCTACGTGACACTGCATTTTCGATACTGTGAACTGCGCCAAATTTTTGCTTATCCTCATTCGCGCGTGGTTTGCATCGAAACTATCTTTAAGGACGTAAATCCAGTAGCATCATTATAGCAGGCTGATGATAACGTATTTGATGGCAATTATTGTGCAAGTTTTGTTTCATGTTTATCGTATTTTGTTGGAAAGAAATGCAACAGATAGACCGAAACTTATAGCAAGCTATAAGTTTAGGAGTCCAATAAATCTAATTGTAATTGGCAAAATAAAGAAATGTAAGCTGATGCGTTTTTAACGATTTTTATATTGTTTTTGTCGTATTTTATTAATGTATTTTTATATAAGTACCTGCTTACATAAATATTCTTAGACATACTTAAATACTATTTTTATAAATGCATCATGATATTCTTAAATAGCACTTTAGTAATTCGTGTATTTAATACTTGGTACTCGGAACCGTGGTTAATTAGGCATGAGGTTATTATTCTACGGCAATTAAGTATAAGTAGGTAAGTAGTTAATGATCATAAAACTAAGAGTATAAAGAAGGTATAATGTTGCCATAAATGAAGTTCTTTCTTTATTTCCATAAACTAATTCATACTAAAATTATAAAGCGGTAATGTTGGTTTGTTTATTTAACGAAGGTAATCTGGGAATCTATCTATGATATGTATCTATGTATTTCCAAAAAAAGTATCCAAGTATTATATCAGTCATCTGGTTACCAACACAAGCATTAAGTTGCTTAGCTTGGGCCTAGATGACGCTTTGTGAAATGTCCAAGGATATTTATTTATTTATTTATTTATCTACAAAAGTTAAGTGCTATGTGAATGCACATTAAATGCTGCAAAGAACAGCCAGTCCCATATGTTTGTAGATTAATGTCGATACGATAAGTGAGCCGAGGTTATGCTCGCTTATCGGAGCTTATACATAGCTTATTATGGATGCAGGTTACGTGACTAATGCAACTTGGAATACTAGCCTCCCGCATCTTTCTTCACCTCAAAGAACAGCGTTTACATGTAACACCTATCATCATTATCCACAGCCCATAGGTACCATAGGGTGTAGGCCTCCCTTCGTAAACGCCACAATACTCGGTCCGGCGCCGGCGCTATGCCAAGCCAGTAATTGTAACACCTATAAATGTAAAATTTAAGTCTATCAGTTTGAGTTTATAACATCGTTGTAAACAGACTTCGGAGAAAATATTTTTTAATTAAAGAAAGTAGAAGCTTTTGCGTGATAGCATCATACATTCAACTTCATAATCTAACATTTGTAGTATTAGAATGATTTCGCAGATACTTTTTAAATATCTAAACCTGTTTTTTGTCGCATTCGAACCCACGGCCTTAAGACAGGAAAGTGAGGTCATTAGCCATTCAAATATTTATTTATTTAGGACATCACAATCACATGTTATGTACAGTTAACTTGTTACTTAAAATGTATTAAATAAAATTATTTTAAGTAAATATTTTCTAAGTTCTCTATAGTTTACATTTAGGTATTATTGAACTCGTTATTAATACCTGTACAACCTGTATGCTCTTATTACTAAACATTGAATGTAAGCAAGTGTAAAATAAGTACAGCTAGTACGAGTAGCAGCTAGTGCCAGGCGGTTTTGCTCTCTATTTATATTTTACAAGATTATTACTTACCCCTTATTCATATTCGACCGGTAAACCTGTATTAGCTAAAACGCATATTAAATCTCTTTTCGTTGACATATGGGTGACAAGAAAAAAACGTTCTTTAAACCTGTATTAAATTGTCAAGTTTTTATGAATAAGACTAAGGAGTCTTTAATATATGCAGTATATCAGTAATATTTTTGTAAAATGTACTTAAATCTTGAAAAAGTGTTAACCAATTTCGATAATACAGCGCTAGAAAACTGAAGAAAACGTACTTAGACATAGGTACAAGTAATAGGTAAGTAGTAGGCGAATAACTGTCAACGAAGTATTTATTACCAATCATAACGTAGCAATAATCCGAGTAGGTGTTTATTTGATCCTTTTGGAAAGCGCCCGCGACGCCCGTATAATAAATAAGAGAAAGTGATTGGAATTGATGAAAATGAAATTCGCTATCAGGTGCAAACGGCAAAACATTTACGATTCTATTTCCTTTAAGATGGCGTAACATAAAGACTGATGCCCAATCAAGCGTTACGAGCTACACCTACGCTTTTTTACTTCAGCCTGTACTACTCTACTACCTGTACTGTACATTGCAGTAAATGCTTATTTTTTGTTGTTTGTTTCGAATGTTATTAATTTAGAGTTTTTTATTAATGTTAAGGGGTCAGGTAGCAAAGCCTAATATACATTAATTATACGTAGGTAAGTATCAGAAGTAAAATTCTTAGGCCCTTAGTTTTTTTCCACACACTTTGTAACGTAGATTTTGTTTTTTTGTTTGATTGTAACGTAGATTTTATTAATCTATTGACGTAATTTTTGCAAAAATTTTAAGGGCTTAATACCTCATTTTGACTTTTATCAAATACCCGACGCATTAGTGGGCAATGTGCCTTTAATGCCAATGTTTAAACAGTACGTCACAGAATTTAAATGAATAGCCTCAAACATGACCTTAAGTTGCTGATCAATTTTATTTATTTTTTTTCGGTATAAGGTTTTAATTTGATTCAAAAAACGAATATGCTCCTTATTATAATACGACCACACCTGTGAATCTCTTATTTGTGCCTACATATCAACAAAAGTATTTTCATATTGTTATATTTACAAAAAAAATACCAAGCAGAATATATCAGTCTGGTTACCCAGCATTTTGATGCTTAGCTTGGGACAGTATAACATCGTGTAAATATCCTAGGATATTCATGTATCTGTATAGGAATTATAATCCTATGTTAGGTATATAGGTAGTACGAAACACGAATACATACCGCTGTATGCGCATTATCAAAAATATTAATTGTTTTAATAATCCGAACTGGTTTCAATAGTATGATAATTATGAATATCCTTGGGCATTATCGTTTTCTAGTCAGAAGCAATTTCATATTTGGCAATAGTATTTATTTTAATAAACTCATTTTTCTCTTATACCTACTTATTAAAAGTTTAAACTTAACATAAGAGTTCCCAACACAATATATTTTGTTTGTTGTTCATTTCGGTGCTGTTTTGTAAAACTTATACTCAGTCAGTGTACCAATAAAAACATAAATGTTTTTTCATAATCTTTTGGTTGAATACGCTAATATTCCTAGCGAAACATTACATAGTTTTTATTCCAAGAAAGGCTTTAACTGACATCTCAGTCTTTTGTTTTTTGTTTCACACCTAACAAACACGTTCTATCCAACTATAGCCATGCACACGGAGTATTTATGTTGCGCGTTTGTATATCACTACATAGTATATTAAACAAAGTCGCTTTCTCTGTCCCTATATCCCTATGTCCCTATGTATGCTTAAATCTTTAAAACTACGCAACGGATTTTGATGCAGTCACAGCTTGCTTTGCCAGCGTTTTTCACCTAGGAACAGCTGAAAAACGCTGGCAATTACAAGTACATACCGGCTTGTTTTGGTTAGTTCGGCTCTGCGGCTACTTTTATTTATATTTATATTTATTATTTTTAATTTACAATAATGTATCTTTTAAAGGTATTAAAATAATTAACCATCGTATTTCGTCAACAGATGGCGCGGCAGCGTGTACAAGCTGGTGTGGAGGGAACTGCTAGCATACCTCACACTCTACTATACTATTAATTTAATTTATCGGTTCGCACTCTCAGAACAACAGCAAAGGTAAATTTACCCTTTACCACTAAATATCTATTTTTAAGATCTAAAAACTCAACTCAACAGGAGTGGGCCCTTCTCGCTGAGGATAGAGAGAAGTGGAGGGAGAGAAGGGAGGCCTTTGCCCTGCAGTGGGACACAACAGGCTTTAAATAATAAATAATAATAAAAACTCAACTGATGGGGCTGTGGAGTGAATAAAAGTCCGAATGTTGGTTACTGTAGTCCCATTTACACGATGCAAGATGGTTGTAAGCAATATTTGACTTGCATGGCTTAAATGTTTATAAGTACCATGCAAATCATGATAATAGTCAATTTCTTTGTATGCAAAAGACAAGAAAATTGCATCTTGTAAATAGAACTTCACTCAAAACCTATCTACTAAACTGACAAATGTCTGAAACATGAAATATAACATTTTAAGCTATTGCATAGCTTCTATCGCGGGCCTTGAGCGTGGAGACCGAATCCAGAAATTCCGTAACGATAAAACCTAACGCTGTCACTTTAGTTCAGCAACTCGCCTATAGGTGGCATGCAATAGCTTTAACGCGGCAGTCCCCGAGTGCCACACGTCTTTTTTTATTTAAAACGCGGCCTACTGTCATGCGTGTAAGTCCCACGTAAGTCCACGGTCATATTGTACCTCATATTGTGACTCTTTCCAGTTAAAATAATTGTACAAAAGCAGCGAAGGTAATTAGTGTTTTTTCCCTTTGATCGTGAGTTACGAAACCTTAAGATTATTTTGTTCGGAATGTTAATGTTTAAGTACTGAGGTTACTGCAAGATTATCGCGAATTAAGTTTCGTCATAGTATGCAACGCAGTCATCCGCCGATGGTGTGGCACTGACGCGACTTTATCACCTGGGCTATTCACTAAATAATATTTATTTTAAATGCCCAACTCAACTCAACTCAACAAGATAATTTTAAACTCTAATTCATTACTTTTGTCAATAATTAACAAAATTTCTCTATAACTTTGAATTAGGGACGTCCTCGAAACTCGATCGTAATAATAATTACTACTTGCGCCCCGCGGTTTCACCCGCGTAAGTCCCGTTCCCGCGGGAATATCGGGATAAAAAGTAGCCTATGTGTTAATCCAGGGTATCACCTATCTACATAGCAAATTTCAACCAAATCGGTCCAGTCGTTTTTACGTAAAAGAATAACAAACATTCTCACAAACATTCACATTTATAATATTAGTAGGATATAACTCTTGCTACAATTAACTTGATATGCAGTTGTCTAACATAACATTAACAGGGCAAGTGTGAGTCGCTAATTATACGATACACATGACATGATGTACCGTGACGGTCTAAACACCATGTCATTTGTCATATAAGCTTTTCCTTCATCACCAACCACCAGTCTTTCATTAGCATTTTTCATATGTAGTTATTCAAAACACATACAATCAAACAGCAAAATAAAAGTAACTTAGTATTATATTAGTCATCTGTTTACCATTTAGTAGGTATAATATAAGTGTGAATGTTTGTTACTCCATCACGCTCAAACGGCTAAACCGATTTGTATGTTATTTGGTACTTGGATAGCTTATATCCTAGATACATAAGCTACTTTTGATCCCGGTATTCTTATAGGAACGGGAACTGTTCACAGCGGGTAACACCGCGGGGCGTAGCTAGTAACCTTTAAAGGTAGTAAAAATGGCCTGTCACAGTTGAGACGATAGTTAGTATGCACCAGCCTTCATTATCAATGCACCGAGGAAGTACTCGGAAAACAATGCTCTAGCGAATTATTTCTCATCTAACATCAAGATCAAAACGACAAGGCCGACTCATTAAGATTGTACGTTAATCTTGTTGGTGGTAATCAGAGGTTAAAATATAATCACGACTGTATCCCAGGGGGCGGTAGACATTTCATTTCAGGCAATCGGTTCTCGACGACTTTCAAAACATGACGGGGTGATTGCACGTTAGCTTTTGTTTTCTAAAATCCATCGCATTATTAAAAAAAAACATATCGTGCCCAGTCAAGACATAGTTATTTGGAGAATAAGGCGGCAGGTCTGAGAGTGAAAGAATGGGAATATGGGACAAGGGCAGGTAGATGATGATGAGTTTGGAGCAGGTATTATATTGAAGCGCGATGTGTTATTACGTCAAGCCATAATAACAGTGCAATGTCGATGGCTTGCAGGAGCTAGCGCGAAGGAACTTACAATATTTCTACACATTATTATACAGAAATATTGTATTTCACTTTCAAAACTATCGTGAGTTGTAGGTACTAGACATTAATATAATCACACGGAAAATTATTCACGTAAAAATATTGTCCATTTAAATACCGACAATGTCTCGATTCTTCATTTAACAATTATTTTTTTTAGTAACCTATTTCGTCCCACTGCTGGGCAAAGGTCTCCCCCAAACTTCTCCAACCATCCCGATCCCTGGCGGAGTCCCACCATTCCTCGTCGAAGGTGACGAGATCGTCCCGCCAACGCTTTCTCGGCCGACCCCGACGCCGCCTTCCATCTGAAACCCACGGCGTTGATATGTGGGCCCACCTATCTGTTTGCATTCGGCTTACGTGGCCCGCCCAGTCCCATTTGAGCCTGGCAGTTTTGTTACCGACATCTACGATGCCGGTGAGTTAACAATAATTAATTGACATAAAAATAAAAAGACATTGCTAAAACCTTCAATATATTGACAAATCTTTATGAATAACAGGGTAAATATCGTCGTTGTAGAGGAAGAAGTCACTAACTCGAATTTTGGGCAAATTGACTTAATGATGCCAAAGTGTTTCTAAACCCATTATCTACCATATGAGAAAATAAAAAATAATATTTTCCATGTATTTTCGGAGATATAGTAATGTCAGAAGTCATTAACTGATGTATATAGCAAAAACCGAGTGTGGTGTAATTAACTAACTACACTTGAGTATTATTAGATGTAATATTTCACGAATATTTTAGCAATCACTGCTCATCAAGATCACTTAGTTACTTTTTGCATACGAAGCATCCCTAATGTTCGATTCTTTTGAAGTCACTAACTAATCATAGTTATTTTTAAATGAAAGTAAACAGCCGTTATGCGATTTATAACCTTAAAAAAGTAACTAACGTACGTTATTTAAAATGAGATCTTCAATTATTCGACTTGATAATTTTTTTTATACGCGCTCTTCCCTAATTGCGTGTTCAATTTTTTGATCAATGCACTCCTAGCCACTGGTGCGGAAAAACATTGTTTTAATTTATATGAAATTATTGAATTTTATCACGTATTTCCCTTATTATTTTATTTCCCGACGTTGCCCGTTGTTAGGGGCATGAAGTCTCAATGAGTCTTCAGATTTAAGACAGTAGAGCTGGAACTAGGTGGTATTATTGTAAACCTAGACAAGGATTCTCTTTTTACAAAAGTCCCACTCCATGACTGTCTTGACGTAGTGAAAACAAGGCTTATGGACAATGAACTACCAGAACAGTATCTTGTTCTAGGTACTGAAAACCTGTATAGAGAGAAACTTTTTATACCGTGGACCACCACTTCCAGATCGACGGAGTAGTCATTGGCGCTGGTTTTGGCTAACATCTAGATGGACCACTTTGAAAGCACGTTGGATCTACAAGCTAGCGGTGTAGAACTGAGAAAGCGTTATGTGGATGACATGTTTTCTGCATTATGAATGGGATTTAGAACAATTTACGTGAACATTAAACTCCATGTACCCTAATATCAGGTTCACTAACGAAATTGAGAGCAATAGGTCCTTAGCGTTTTTAGATGTCCTGTTAAAGTGAAACCTGACGGTTCTTTGGTGCATTATGTCTTCAGGAAGCCCACGCACATGGAGAGATATTTAAACGCTACATCATACACCATCACCATCTCCACCAACAATCTGTAGTTTCTTCTCTTACAAATAGAGCTAATGATCTATGTGAACATTTGCAAGGCGAGCTGAAGCATGTTCAGGAGGTGCTAACACAGAACGGTTTTCTTGTAAGAAAGAGGAGCTCAAAAGGGAAGCGCTGAAAAGTACTGGATGTCAGCAAACAGCCCATCTTTTTGCCGTACATGGAAGGCGCACAAATCAGCGGTAGCGGAATATTTACTGGACTCTGGAACGAATCACCCGATTGAGTTACACGATCATAAAGAACTTTCTAGCAAACGCCACTACTACAAGCAGATGGTCCAAGAGACTTTAGAAATCTGTAGGTACCGTAATTTCAATCGTTAGGATGGTTTTTGTCTCTCGGCCTCGTAGAAACCCGTAATTAGTAGTTGTGTGAAACGTTGTGATCTGGTAATTCCATACGAAGATGTTGTTAGTGTTGTGTGTCGCAGACTGTTCATTCCTGATTCTGAAGGCGAATTATTGAGGGTAGACGAGGATCCTACCCTCAATTAGCGGCGGTAGTTCCAGTAAAGCAGTCTACTCGTGACCACGAGAGCTGTAACGCACTCGAAACGTCGGGAAATAAAATAATAACGTAAATATGCAATAAAGTCCCGTAATTTCTTATAAATTATAAACTAAAGATTGCGAAAGTTTAAATAGAACATTGTTTTGTTGCCGTTTGTGTGAAATTAGTTTCTACCACATTACTTAATGAAGAAGGTTACAAAGAAACGATAGAGATCGGATTTTATACTGATTTTAGTGTCAGAAAACTCAGAACAACATGACTTACATTTTTATTAGCTTAGAAGCTGGTTAACATGCTGTTTTGTTGACGTAAGTGGCATACGATGTTATAGTATGCGTAAGGTAAAAAGAACACTGAGGGGAAGCGGCGGTGGGGGTTTGTAATAAGAAAGCTGGTTCGTGTACTATGGCTAGTGACATGGTAATGCCGAAGGTTTATTCGTCTTCCTGGACGATCCCACTTAAAAAAAGAAAGACCTGGTGCCAAACCTTTGTCAAACCGACCTGACGAATTTCATTTCTGGTTCGAATCTAACAATCTAGCAGATAATGAAGTGAAGTTAGTGTAATGAAAGTGATTTCGATGGTTTAGGTTGTATGGGCTAGTAGTTTGAAGGATTTTGTGAACTGTATTTTGTAATTTTAGCGTTGGGAATAGGTTTCACTGTATGTTTTAATGTATTTGACAATTTAATGAAAATTTTGGTTACATTTTAACTACTTTTAAAAACCTTAAAAACCTTTTATTTACTTGAAATAGGAAGCAAAAAGTCACTAACTTGCTACTCTCTGTAAAATACTACAGCAATAATTCATTAACTAACATGAATAGTTCACTAAGTGTTCAGAAAATTCGTTTTTTGTGTATGCTAAAACTCACTAACTTTTCTTTTTTTACATATTTCTTTATAATTACATTACGAAAAGTATAATTGAATATTTTATTTAAGAATATAATAAATGGATAGTTTATTTGTATTTTGTTCCAAGAAACCGATTTCCTAACTATAAGTGTTGTCGAGTTATTACGGCTAGAATGTCAAAAAAACTTTAAAACGCGTTTATCTCGGAATGACCTTTTTGTAGTTAGTGACTTCTTCCTCTACAACGACGATATAGTATAAATAAACAAACCTTTTTAACAGTCGCGCTTTAAAAATAAAACTTTTTATCTACAACCTCAGAATAAATAAAAAATATATTTGGTTTGAGTCTACAACATGTTAACGCGGTTGTCTCTTAGTCTACATACCAGTATCAGCAACGAAACATGCATAAATAAGTTTTTGTGATCGCTGCCTCATAAGTTCACTGAGTACCTAAACTAGGTAAGTACATACTCGCAAGGTCGTTCTTATACTTATACATACAAGTATTCCAGTTTGAAATTGTTCTCCCTTAAGTCAATAACATCCCTACTTAATCTGTCCTACTTCCTACTATCCTATCCTATCCTTCCTACTATAATATTATAAACTAGCTGCGCCCCGCGGTTTCACCCGCGTAACGTAAGTCCCGTTCCCGCGGGAATATCGGGATAACAAGTAGCCTATGTGTTAATCCAGGCCTATGTTATTCTTTCACGCAAAAACGGCTGGATCGATTTGGTTGAAATTTGGTATGTAGATAGGTGACACCCTGGATTAACACATAGGTTACTTTTTATTCCGATATTCCCGCGGGAACGGGACTAACGCGGGTGAAACCGCGGGGCGCAGCTAGTAAAAATATAACATAAGAGGTAGAGACCTTATTTAATAGCGAGCTTGCTGGTGCTATTGTTATGTATGACATTATACTCGTATGATGTTGTCCCTGTAGCATCGAATCAAAACTAGTTTGTCAAGATATTGTATCGAATTAAACTTTGACGTCAGTGTTTTCCACTAAATCATACCAAAAGAGCCAAGCACAAGACTTTAGAACGAGCAGTCATTTCATCATTTTTTTATTATTTCACAGCGTCATCTAGTCCCAAGCTAAGCATTTGTAAATACATACACATTATAGATAGAATACACCCATGCAGACACGGAAAACTTATCTGCAGAACATACAAACATTTGTCCCGTAGCGGGGATCGCATATTGAACCCGCTACCTCCGCGTCTCAGCCGGGTCTTCGCCCACTGCGCTACAGGGTCGTCAAATTTGCAATTTTGTGTATCTATGTAAATAATTAATTATCAACAGTACATAAGAACAGTGCTCAGTGACGTCATTATTTACTTGAAGCATGTCCATAAGTTTGTTATTTACTTCAATATTTATTCAGACAATGTTTACCGACTTGAATCATGAATGAAGCTGTAACTGCGGGGTATGCTCTGTACGGGCAATTATAGTTGCTCGATTTGAATAGTTAATATTGTTGTTAGAATAGAATAATATAACATTTATTCTGCAAACACATAGAAACAATTTTTTTTTGACAAAATACCAAATATCTAAAGAGAAACGGCTAACACAAAACATTATTCAAAACTAATTTAATAACAATAAAGTACTTATTGTTTGTTGACTTCATCTCTTCGACAAGTCACGATTTCCGGTTGTCCTTCTCATTATGAATATGTTTGACAGTTTACGAAAAACAGTCGAATGAATTGTTTAGTTAATTTTGATTGGCGCGGCCAAAAGTCGTGGTCGTGGCCGTTTAGTGCGCGCCCGTGAATGTAAACTACTCGTTTTAAGACGAGAGATTAAAAAACTTAAATAGTTTTAGGTACCCACTATTATAAAAAAACAAAAAACTGCATGAATCATAAGTAGGTACCTTATAATAATTGCTCCACAAAGTTGCTCAGAAGTTGCCGGTCTGTTATCAGAGAACTTTACGGTTTTCTGTGGATTAGCAACTTGCGAATGTTCCGGTAAACACAATCCTTTGTTAGTCACTGAGACTCGGAGACCATAACTGCATGAGGAAATTGGTTCTTATTTACTTCAAGATAATTGTTCATAAAATTGCTATGTTAAGTACCATTTACACGATGCAAGATTTTAAATGAAAAATCTCGTTAAAAGTTATGACAAGATTCGAACCTGCGTTGCCGTAGTTACATAGCAATTTTATAAGGGATCACCTTTCAGGCTTGCCTTACCACTCGGCCACGAAACCTATGACACCGCAACAGAAAATCTTGCCTTTTGTATAATAAATATAGTAACGTAATAAAAATGTACCTATCTAAGTATTATCAGTTCTGGTTACCATAACACAAGCATTTAAGTTGTTTAGCTTGAAACTAGATGACGCTGTGTGGAATGCCCAAGGATATTTATTTTCTATTTATTTAATATTAATATGACCGCGGCGGCGGTGGAGGGATGAACTCGACTCATTCTGCCCACATTGGACCACACTAGCTCTCAATAGAAACGAGTGGAAGGAAGGAAGGGAGGCCTCTGCCCTGCAGTGGGACGCTACAGGCTCGTAATAATAATAATAATAATGAACACCAAGGAAACGAAGTGGCGAAGATTGGCATTTTATTTGAATATTTTTGCTTTATCAGGAAGTAATTAACAGTTATTAACGAATAAGCAGTCGTTATACTAATCTATGCTACTTCCTATTATAGTAAATTATTATTATACTTCCTTAATATTATAATCTAGATTTATGTGGATAATGATAATGATAATGATATTGATCCATTTTTGTTACTGTTTCCCGAAACAAACTGCTGAACGGGTTTGGAACAGGCACTAGAGTCACCTAGCTTATAAGACTAGGTACATTTTAAAGTGATCCTTGAGGTCCTACAAAAAAAACACATTTTTCTTTCTTTTGTGTCTGCGTCAAACTGCTATAACGTAGTATGTTAGAGCAGGAGAGAATGTTTTGTCGATGACGAAATGATTTCGCGCGATGCAGTAGAATAGAACCCGCTGAAATAATACCCTCATTTGATCCAGATACGAGCTAAGCCGCGGGCGAATACAAGTATTATTCAGAAAAATTATAGTAGACTTACTTTTGTCTGAACAAGTATTACGCACAAAACATACAAAAATAACAAGACTAAACCGGTTCCGAAGCAGTTGCACTTTTTGTAAGTGTAGATTAACTTGGACGGAGTAAGCTACGTACCTATCATTTACATAACGCAGTTTGAAGCAAGTTTTTGTTCAAACATTTAAAAAGTCAAAGTCAAAGTCATTCGTTATCTGAATGATCACTTTGAATGGTTTTAAGAGTACCTACTTCTGTTAATTCGCGATCTTGCGCTAAAATGTATTTTGTTTTTACGAAAATTAATTTGTTGTTTATTTATTTTTAAGATGCAATCAGCCGGTCCCGTCTTCTTATGGGTGTACTAATGAACCCCGGGATTTTACCGAGTAAAAAATATAGCCTATATTAATTCGAAAAGTCAATTCTATACATCAGTAGAATAAATTTTAAAATCGGATTATGAATGGATGTTTCTTACTCTTTCATCGAAAAAAATACTCAACGTACCTATTTGGCTGAAACTTGGAAAAAGTTACATGGTTTGAGCCCTGGAATAACTCATAGGCTACTTTTCATCCTATGTGTCTGAGTGACATACTAGTTAATAATAAGATGCAGCCACGTGTCGGCAAACCAATTACGAATGCAGTTTTTCATTCATTGCGATTGGCGCTCAACTTGTTAGCCTACATATAGGTTGTAATATGTGACATGCCTTTTGGGGCGATGACATTGGGCCTCTTGGGCTATAACTGACATAAAACACTTTTAAACTTGAACATATTTATAAATATTATCGGGACTTAATAGCGTATTTAAATCACGAGTAGACTGACCACGGTGACTGTAACGTCATCGATGGGTCGAGGTTTTTTGTTTCAATACGCGATTAAATCCCGATAATATTTATAAATCAATTAATAGTATCGCGAAAGTAATCTTATGCAAAATGTGGGCATGCACCAAAATGTACGTTTTATAAGTAATTCGCTAACCTGACTTGTTAAAATTTAGAAGCCCCTAAGTCCTATTTCTTAATAGCTTGTCCAATTAGTTTTAATAGAGTCTGACATTGCTGACCGATTAGCAAATTTTAAGTCCTCGGTAAAATACATCGGCTATTGTTAGAGTTATCAGATTTAAGTTTTTCAGGGCTAATTACCCATAAGTAATTATTCTATCTTGACGGGAGTGTTTGTGGAAAACCAGCGGGTTTTTTTAGTAGACTCGGCAGCATTTTTGTAAAAACATTAGCTCAATTTGTAAATAAACTAGAGCCTGAGACCCAACTTGGGATCAACAAAACGAAGTTTCCGGACAATATTCGTTGAAGTAAATTCTGTATGACCCATAAGAACCCGAAAATTGTCACGAAACGAAACTTCGTTGCCGTAGATTCCAAGTAGGGTCAAAATTCCAGTCCAGAGACTGGGAACCATTTTGCAACTCAAACGCTTCGCATTGATTTTCTGCTAATTCTCTGATTTGACGCTTCTGAAACCAGGGCATAATATTTTTGCTACCAGGACATAATGAATATCGTGGAGGTTGTTTACCCCTCGCCCTCGCCTCGTCTAGACTGAAACCACAGTATATTAGGAAGTGCTGAAAACTTCTGTAGCGTGGTAGAAACTTTTTAAAAGGCTAAAGGCTACACGGGTTTGTATAGTTAGGTATGCAATCGGCGTTGGTACCAGGATTTCATGAACCAGTGAAGGTTGGCTTTAAAGTTCTGAAAGGTTTTATTTGCAGACTATCAAATTTAAGTTAGGGGTTCGTTCCTGTATTAAGTTAACCAAAAGGCATCGATAGATAGGTTAGACCTCTTCAAATTCCTAATCAATGGAAAGGCAAAATTACTTATTCAAAAACAGCATATAAATCAACGTCGATCTGTTTGTATATAAATGCGATACGAAAACTTTTTGACACTAATTCAGATATGTATAAAAAAATGAAAATCATACAAGATTACCAATTGTTTTGGTAAAAGATATCTACCGATATGGAAATAAATAAAGTTTTAAATTGTTTTCTTCTGTCAGTTTAAATAGTTCAAAAACATTAATCTTTATGAACGATATTGTTATTTAGATTAGAAGCCTCGTACATAATTTTGTTCATAGTTACGGAACGCCGCACTCCACAGTAGCTTCATGCAAAACAATCCGCATCTGACTTCTAACGGGTCATGTTGCCCTGGTACTCGTGCGGATAAATCAAATTTTTTTCCGCAGCCTTTTAAACTCAATCATTCTTACCTAAATAAAAGCTTTTAAAAATATGAGTTTATGAATTATATGAATTATATAATTATTAGTTTATGAATTATATATTTTTTTTTTAGTTTAGTTTCTGTAAATAAATACTATAAAATAAAAATAAAAAATAAGTAAAAAAAATGAATTATTATGAATTTTCTTAAGTGTAAAAACTTTTACTGTTTTTATTAGTTCTACAGTCATCAGATTATAGGATTTTAAAGAAACTTCAAATTAAATTGTCACACATACTTGCCTACCTACAGCAATTTCTTTATTTTCTTAAGTGACTCGTGGATTCTTCTATAATAAATGATGAAGTTTAACTTAATAAACTTCAAAGCGGTTAAAAAAGGAGGTTATCAAAATTAAAAAATATGTATAAAGCGTATAATAATCTCCTAAGAATCTAGATCAATTTAAATTGCGGCAAGTTGTTTTCACAAGACCTTTCCTTCCAGGGTATTCGAAAGAGTGCGACAATACTTCGGCGCGCAAAGCGAGTCGATCCCGATGTCCTTTGTGCTCGGGTTCTACGTGAGCCTGGTGGTGAAGCGGTGGTGGGAGCAATACAAGCTGCTGCCCTGGCCAGACACGTTGGCGCTATTCATATCCGCCGGGATACCAGGGGCGGTCAGTAAAGTAAAGTATTCACGTCTACTCCGAACATTATTGCCGGTTCAAACTATTAAACTGATTATTATAATATTTCACTTTCAACTATCGTGAGTTGTAGGTACATTATACGGGAAATTACTCACGTAAAAATATTGTCGATTTAGATACCGACAATGTTTCGATTCTTCCTCAGTGTGAGACGCACCCGCGAGGAATGACCATACTCATACCCGGACGAAGATTCTTCTTATTATTATAATCACACGGGAAATTATTCACGTAAAAATATTGTCTATTTAGAGTAATTTCCCATATGATTATAATGTCCTCTCAGCTGCTGGGCAAGCCTATTCTATCTCAACAATGTCTCAGGTACTACAGTGTCCCGTTAAGTGTAGGCAAAGATCCATCCTGACGCTGTATAAATCATCTAATATGTAAAAGGCCTGAGTTTTATAATAATGTCTAGTACATCTCACGATAGTTTTGAAGGTAAAATTAAACAGTCTACTCAGCAAATCGTAAAACGAAATTTCAGTCAGTCAGCTAATGTTGGTGACATAGAAACTTTATGCATTATTACGATATACGAGTATTTTAATTTAAATAAATCAAAGTAGTTTAAAGGCTGTTATTATGTCTTCGAATAAGGATAAGTTTTTGTTCACAAACCGATTATAATGTTTGGAGTGACTTTATAACTTGATTTATGTTTTGTTGTTTATTTTACATCTGCATTGCGATTGTCTATTGTTATTTCAGCCAGTGCGATTTTCATGTCTGTTGATTAGTGTCTCTACGTTTATCCTTTTCCCAGCACAGTTGTGCTGGGAAAATCCTATCCAGGTCTCCTGGATAGTTATCCAGGAGACGTACCTATCTCATATAAGGTAACCGACTCCTGGGCTATCCTGATAGTTCAAAAATTAAAATTGGTAGACCCCCCGTGCGCTACTAGTAATAACAAAGTTGCTTGTTTGTATCCTGTTACGTTTCCCGACTGTCAAATAACGCTATGTGTCACATAATGTCTACCATAAATTATAGACCAGTAGTGTTTTGTTTATCTTACTAATATGTAAGAAATAGTGTATTCCAAACAGACCTTAAATCTTTAAGTGTCGAGAGGTTCAATATAAATTCAAGCCATATCAGCGTGAAGAATGAATTTAAGCATTATTATCGGAGCCATAACGTTTATTCTGAAACGCCATTATTCACATAACAATATCTTTGGGTAGTGTACAACTGACTATCTAAATCCCTACTAATATAAATGCGAAAGTAACTATCTGTCTGTTACGCTTTCACGCCTACCACTGAACGGATTTCGTGTTTCTTACAAATACAGACTAGACAAAATTATATCAATGAAAATATTATCCATTTTATTTTTAACATTTTAATTTATTCGTGGGATCTTATAAGCTATTACATCAGCATTAGGCATCATAATTAATTTTATAGCATTGTTTGCAAAATAGCTCATACTTTTTGCCAATTGAAAAACACTATCCTAACACTTTTTGTTTTTTTTTTGCGAAATAATTGGCGATTGTTTATGTCGTCTAAAACCTGATTAAGCCCCGCCGCACCAGACCACACTCGCACTGCCACTCGCACTCGCATTGCGAGTGGCAGTATTTTAAACCTATGGCGTAGTACTGGACTCCGCATTTGCTCTCACGTGTCGGCGCAATGCAACCACTGTCAATGCGACGCGAGTGCGAGTGCGAGTGCGGTCTCGTGCGGCGGGGCTTATGCTAGCTTCTGAGAATGTGTAATATTGGATTTTTTTACTTTAAATGAAGATTTTCTCTGGTTAATATAGTTTTTATACTTGTTATTATTGAATTGTTGAAAATATTTTTCAAATATAATCACATTTAATGGAACTAAGTACCTATAGCCCGCGCAACGAATCAAGTCTTACGGAAAAAACTGGAACGAAATTGTATCTATCCCCATACTACACACGTTTCCTTGTATTTATTTATGCAAAGGATTTTCTTGCTTCGTCTGCTAATCAACTGCATCGTATTATTGTTTAAGCTTTCATAGAAAATTAGCATATCTTAATCAAAACATTTAGTTTCTGCGATTGCAGCGCCGCGTCTATCGGATTTGTTTCGTTGCGAGGACTCTATACAGGGGTTCTCTCTTACTCTGCACAGCGATAAACAAAATTTCGGCATCTTCTCGCAGGTCAGCTTAAATTGGTAGCAACTGAATTCGCAAGGTTAACCAACATAAACTTACCTGCGATGATTTTCGATGCATCGTTTTCGATATGTAGAGTAGAGAAGCAGATAGGTATTTTACAAACTAAATATAATACTGTTTTGCTTCCTTCCATTCGCGATATTGCGGTCACACATTCACGAATGTTCACGAATACAATCGCTGTTTTGATTATCGCACAAAAACAAAACCTGGTTCTGTTTTGGTCTTGAGACCTGACGTTTGAACTGTGTGACTGAATTGAGTGAAGATTTACACGATCCAACTTTCTTGGCTGTTGCTTACAATTAAATTACCTATGGATTGCATGGTTATTTGCCAGTCTCAATAACCTATCTATCTTTGGTTTAGCTTACTGTGGATAGATATTTTACTTCCATACAACATTTGCCAAATATCTACCGACAGTAAGCAAAACCAGCATTGTTTAAACCATGTATATTAAACATTGCTTCAATTTAATTGTATGCAATTGGCAAGAATCTTGCATCGTGTAAGTGGAACTTTACTGACTGCCTGTTCGTAAAACGTATATTATGTGTAGTGAATGTCTTTTTTTGCTGACCATTTTTCTAACTCAATTCATTACTTCAAATAATAATATATTCAGAAAGTGGGTAAGTAGAGTACCTAGATTTCAGCAAAACAATAAAAACATCGATGACTTGCAATACTTGGCACTTAGGCTATCAATAATCTAGGTCACACTATTCAGCTCAAACTTTCAATACCTATTTGAACATTCGAATTAGTTCGGTATTTTGGAGACCTTCAAAATAATCTATAACGAAGTAGGTTTATAAATTAGTAGTTTTAGTTTTAAAACACTAATTTGACCACCACGGTAAATTGTCGGTCCCGGCTTTTAAAGTCTTGAGAAATGACAAAAGGGCTTTAGGCAGACTGAACTTCGTCACCAGAGTGTGCAACTTGTTCATACGAACGAGCTAACCATTATAGAAGTAACTAGCAGCGCGCCCCGGCTTTGCACGGGTGTACTAATGAAACTACTAGGATAAAATATACCCTATAACCATCCCGACAGTCCATTCTATACATCGATCGGTTCGCATATTACCTCCGTCAAACAAACAAACCAACATTACCTCTTTATAATTATAAGTATAGATAGATGGGCAGTAAGCAAAACCAAAGATAGGTCATTGAGACTGGTCGCAAATGTTACACAAGTCTGGGGGTCTACTGTGCACAGCGAAAAACTAAATTTTGGCATCAAATCGCAGGTCAGCTTAAGTTGGTGGAAACTCAATTCGGAAGATTAACCAACATAAGCTGACCTGCGAAAATTGGTACGATGCTGCGTTTTCGATTTGTGTGGTAGAGGGACTGTCCGCTTGAGGTCGAGGTCGTCGCTATTGATGTATTGTTGAGTGCCGTTTATATGCCCAGGAAATGACGTGGTACCTTAATCTGATAATAATAATACGCGAAATATCTGCTAATATTTGCAAATAACTGGTATTGACCTCGGCGGATCAAACTTGTTTTTCGGTGTAGTCAACAAGCCAAGTTTCATTACAATCTGTGAATATCCATAAGAACAATTCAAAATGAAAATACATTATGAACATAGAACAAGTCATTTATTATTAATTTGACTTCTAGCCCATATTGTCCCACTGCAAGGCAAAAGCCTCCCTCCCCTCTTTCCAGCTTTTTCTGTCCTCGGCCAGTGGGCCCACCTGGAAGGTGCACATCTAACTAGTCACACCATCTCCATGGTGGTCATGATGACAGTTAACAAACAACTAAATGGCATCATGTTAATGGTACCAAAACTTCAGACAACTTCTAGTAGGTACTTACAAACGCGCGTCAGCAAATTGTTTTAATTTTGTTATATTAATTAGTCGTAGTGCTGACTCGATCCGTGATTGTGGTCAAGGCTAACCGGCGAATAAAAACAAGACACGAACATTTCTACATCGATTTCTGTTAATTATTTAATAGCAGGCCGTGTTGGCTGAGTACCCCGAGACGTATCTTAATTTCGTGTATCAATAAATATCATTGGATATTTCACGTCATCTAGTCCCAAGTTAAGCAATTTAATCCTTATGTTAAGGTAATCAAATGACATTAATAGTACAGTACCTATCTTCAATATTATTTGTAAATAAATTACATATTATACAGAAAACACCCATCAATAATGTATCCATAAGTACTAATATTATACATGGAAAAGTTTGTGTGTGTGTCTGTCTGTCTGTTTGTCATCTTTTACGTCAAAACGGAGCGACGAATTGACGTGAATTTTAAGTGGATAGTTGAAGGGATGGAAAGTAACTTCTGCTACTTTTTATTCCTATATTCCCGCGGGACTTACGTAGGTGAAACTGCGGGGCGCAGCTAGTAATAGGTATAGTTATTGTTGCACGTAGCGTCCCACTGTAAAGCAAAGGCCTTCCTTCGCTTTGCAGTGTCCTTCCATTCATCTTTATTGTGAGCTAATTTGGTTTATAGATGTATACCTAGTACACATGGCAGTAGTCAAGTTCGTCTGTCCACCGCTGCACTGTCGCCAACAAATGTTAATCTATACTATATTACTATAAATCTATACAATATATATATATATTATATATTTTATATATTATATCATAAAGAGGTAAAATTTGTTTGTTTGTATGTTTGTTTGTTTGTTTGACGGAGGTAATCTCCAAAACTACTGGATCTATTTCAAAAATTCTTTCACGGGTGTGTAGAATGGACTGTCCGGGAGGTTATAGACTATATTGTATCCCGGTAGCTTCATTAGTACACCCGTGCGAAGCCGGGACGTGCTACTAGTTTTCAATAAAGTATTATGTACCTATGCATTGCCTAGAAAATATTAAAATGAGGCTTAAACGGCAAAGGTAAACATTGTCAGGAAGCGGCATAGGGGCCGTTTTGATGAGCATGGAAGATAAATAAAAATGTGTTTATTTCTGTAGGACCTCAAGAATCACTTAAAAATGTACCTACAGTCTTATAAGATTAGAAACAAAGAAAGAAAATACATTTATTCAGTAAATATTAAATATAGGTAGTACAAAATAAATAATGAATACTTAAATGAGATTTAAGCTAGGAGATTGCTTATTTTTTTTTATGGTTTAAGAAAAGCTAATTGTTTTGTATTGTACCTATAGATGACCTTGAAACCGGATTAAACGTAATAGAAAGGGTATCGAGAGTTTCCTATTAGTAAAAAAAATTTGCTTCCGTAAAGAAAATAATGCCTTCAAGCCAAGCTTCAAGTTGATAGTAATATTTGTTATTTTGCTACTCATACCTACGTTATTACAGAAAGCTTAAACTAGAAAAACGTTAATTTTCAATAATTTTTTACCTATTAAGGTTAACCTTAGTTTTGAAACAAGTAAACAAGGTAAGTATTAACTTACCTTGTTTACTTGTTTCAAAACAAAGGTTTTACCGGAACATTTGTTGAGGTTTTATGCATTAAACTAATTAAATTTGTTCAGCTGTTCAGTTATTCGAAGAACAAACATACATTTTTACAAACATACACAACACATAAATTTTTACAAACAATCACATAATTTAGTAACTTATTTATATTATTTTTATCATTACAATAATGATTGAATTGTTCACTTGTCAAATTTGGATTTCCGCAGATTTGGCCACTCTCATACGAACGAAACTATAATTATAAATATTCTGATAAATATTTTCGTGGACGCTACTTCTACGCTAAAGTCGCGATAATACGAGTAAATACGAGTAGGTACCTACCCCGTGCATGTTTTTTAAATGATTAATCTGTTTCTGTTTGACGGAGGTAATCTCCGAAACTACGTATACCAACCGATGTATGTAGAATGGACTGTCGGGGTGGTTATATGCTATTTTTTATTCCGGTAGTTTCATTAGTGCACCCGTGCAAAGCCAGGACATGTTGCTAGTTTATAATATATTTATAATATATTACTGCCTACCCCCATGGGAAAGAGGCGTGATTTTATGTATGTATGTATGTATGTATATATTACAATTCTAGATGATCAGTGTTAACACAAATATGAGAACCAAGAAATCCATGTAAATACATTGACATGCCCTTAATCGTGTTTACATTATTATAACAAACATGAGAAAGATAAATCACGTTTTCGTGGTTATTATGATATCACAGAAAACAAGCACGAGCAAAAAGACGTGTGGCACTCGGGGACTGCCGCGGTTAAGCTATTCCATGCCACCTAGAGGCGAGTTGCTGAACTAAAGTGACAGCGTTAGGTTTTTTCGTTACGGAATTTCTGGATTCGGTCTCCACGCTCAAGGCCCGCGATAGAAGCTATGCAATAGCTTAAATTTATATATAATGTATATATTGTTGTAGTACGTACAATGATCTATTGCACTGAATCGACTATTAAGTCTGTAAATTTATACATAATATATTTTAGCTCACAGCATTTTCTTAAAGATCACAGCATTTTCCTTATCGCGTCTTCACCGCGACCAATGGGTACCTCAATTGACCGAGCAACGATAAACTACTGCCTTGTTTTTCTTGATTTGTTATGCATCGCCACCATATACCTACTGATTAGATAGCTATTAATTATACGAGTACCTATAAACATACCTCTTGAATCACTGTCATGACAATTACTTATTATGATTTATTGCAATTTTAAAAAAGGGGTTTTTTAATAAATAGAGTGGTTCGAGAGGTAAGTTTATATGTATATGTATAATTATTGGACCTGTGCAAAGCCGGGGCGGGTCGATAATAAAAATATAAAAACCATATTGGTCATATCATACATTTTGTTCTCAGGACGAAACTGGTCGGCTCATGAGAAGAAACATAGTCAGATATGCCATCTTAGCCTACGTGATCACACTGCAACGCGTCTCCCTCAGGGTCAAGAGAAGATTCCCAACATGGCAGCACGTCGTTGACTCAGGTGAGTGCTCCATACTTAAAGCTCCAAGCTGGTTCACCCTTCATGCGAAGTAAATCTCTCCTCTCTTTCAGGTCTCATGCTAGAGAGCGAGAGGAAGGTATTTGAGAAGATGGACGGAAAGTCACCCATGTCGAAGTACTGGATGCCGCTGGTTTGGGCGACGAATATTATAAACAGGGCGAGGAAGGAGGGTTTGATTACAAGTGATCATATTGTGCAGACGTTATTGGTGGAGCTCTCGGATATAAGAAGGAGGCTGGGAGCGCTCATTGGATACGACACTGTGTGTGTTCCTCTAGTTTATACTCAGGTGAGCTATTTTTCCAACTAGCTATGCCCCGCTTACACGAGCTTTAACGGTGAAGGAAAACACTGAGGAAACCCGCAACTAGTCGGCTCCACACGTATTGACCATGTCATTCCTGTGGATATGGCCGGCTAAGCTGAGAGGGTTTAGGTGCTGGGCAAGCCTATTCCATCTCAACAATGTCCCAGGCATTACAGTGTTCCGCTAAGTGGAGGCAGAGATTGCCTCCTGACGCTGTATAAATCATCTACTATAGATGCAAAATTCGTAAGTTTACGACCCGCGGTCTTACCCGCGGTGAATAGTTGCCGTTCTAGTAATACCGGGATGCAAGGTAAAGTGTCTTAATCCAGGATATAAGCTACACTATGCTTTGAAAGAGTTACAAACACACACACAAACTTTTACCTTTTTTAATATTAGTGTGCTTAAACTTGCCCTAACGCTTCAAAAAACCTGACATTCTGATGCTAACGTAATAATAACCTACAATTTTATGCTCTATTGGAAAATAAATAATTTTTCAACATGACTGAATAATTCATAAACAACATGATTGCAATCTTTACAATATATCACATTGAAGTCCATACAACGAAATGGAATATATAATTAGTAATTTGTTCAACATATACCTACCTCTTTTTAAAGTTATAAGTTTGTATGGATGTATGTTTATAAACGGTTTTGGCTGAAACTTAGAATATTTATACGTTTACGACCTGGAATAATGGTTTAGACGTGTGTTACAATAACCAAAATATCTATAGTTTTGCTTACTGTCGGTATGTACACAATCAAAATAAAAAGGATGGCATCAATTTTAGTGCAGTCGTAGTAGTAGTGGCGACATCTGAATCGCCACAATTAGTTTGCAGAGAGAGTCACGGGAGCACCTAGTCTAGATAAATAAAACCTAGATTATCTATCGCTGTTTAGCCTGCGACAGGTTAGAACTAATACCGTCTGACAGCCGCGTCCACTTCAGTTCATCACATTTTTCACATTTTTTGACAGTTCTCAATAGAAAGTAAGCGATGAATTGCTTTGGATACGATTCACGCTTTAGCATACTCATACGAGCCTCTTATACTAGGTTATCTAAACCAAGAGGAGGTAGGTCATTTGAAGTCCTTGAGTTTAAAATTTGTTATTCATATTTCTTCTTTCTTTCGTTCTTTTCTAAAATTTTGATCAGTAAAGTTCTTGAGGTTACCAGGAGTGTATCACTTGCAGGTGGTGTCACTAGCGCTGTACACCTTTGGTGCTTAATGCATGTGCCCAAAAAATAAGCAACGAAAAAGGGAATACTTCGAAATAAATGTATTTTCTTTATTTCTTTCTTTCTATTATAAAATTTTGATCGGTAAAGTTCTGGAGGTTACCAGGAGTGCATAACTTGCAGGTGGTGACACTAGCGCTGTACACTTACTTCGTGGCAGCTCTGATGGGGAGGCAGCTGGTGCCTCCAGCTCCCGGCAGCACTTCTAAATACGAACCTGACGTCTACTTCCCGCTGTTTACTGCTCTACAGGTAAAGCTTTAAGACTTTTTAGTCTCATTTAAAATGAAAATTCATTTTTATCTTCAAAATTTAAATACTTTCGAGTCATTTATCGACTTGGCTTGCGTTAACTTTATTCGCACAACTTAAGTCACCCGTGCTAACGTCCTGCTGACTAAAATTTTGCGATTGGGCAAATTGGGAGGCGATTTTTAAAATGACTAGCCGACTAAAATAGACTGTGTAGCAGATTAAATTAAATATGAATTGTTTTGTTCCCAGTTCTGTTTCTACGTGGGCTGGCTGAAGGTAGCCGAGGTGCTGATCAATCCCTTCGGAGAAGACGATGACGACATTGAGCTGAACTGGCTCATCGACCGACACATCAAGGTAAGACAGTCAGTGGCTTACTTTTAAATACAATTAAATACTTCTTGCGCCCCCCTTCACAGTAAATAGTTCCCTTTTACATGGTGATGTTTTGTCCAGTTCATGATAGGACCTAAACTAAATCGCTTTTAAAAAGTCACCGCTACTGCAGTAGCCATACAAAAGAAGTGAAGTGAATCGCTTTTAACGGTAATAGTAAGCCTATAGTGGAGCTGAAAAATTCTCGAATGACGACCGCGGATCGGCAGGTGCAGGGTAGGACAGGCGAAGTCGGGACAGACAGCTAGTATCAAATGTTATTAAAACTCACTGTTCACGGCTAAAACTTAGAATATATAATTTTGACAGTTAAGACAACCTCTCATATTATAAAACTAGTTCGATTGCATAACCCATACTTAATAGAGGTCTAATTTAAAGGTGCCTGTATATTTGCCATTGAGAAATTCTAGTCGTTTAGAACTTGACCATATTAGGCGTTAACAAAGAATTTAAAGTCGCTACTGCTTTGAAGCGGCTTAAAAACTCCGTCGCCAGAGTTGTCCACTTGCTTGTACCTACTTTACTTACATATTAATCGTAAAACGTGCGCTTTGTCTATGTTTCAAAGGTGTGTCTAGGTATAGATAGACTATAATGGCGATTCTTGGAGCGTTTCGATTGTAAAACGCGCGTTTTACCTCCAATGTATGGTAGCTCTAACAGTAAATGTCATGTTTGATAGCTTTGTGGTTGATGATTTCATTGCACTCTTCATGGTTGTTGATATGAAAAAAACACGGGCTGGCTATAAAGTTGATCCCCGTTACGTAACAAATGTTTGTATGATCTGCTTATAAGTACTCGTATTTATGGAGATAAATACGAGAGTCTGGATGTGCTTGTAGAAATTTCTATACTTATATTTTAAATAAATAATGTTGGTTTGTTTGAAGGAGGCACTCTTTGAAACTATTTCAAAAATTCTTCCACCGATGTTTAGAATGAACTGTCGGGATGGTTATAGGCTGAAATGATGGCAAATATCTACCATCAGTTAGCAAACCAAAAAGATAGATAGGTTATTGAGATTGGCTGTTATATTTGCAACAGGTAAGAATGTAATCATGTAAATGGTACCTAAAGTTAGTTATACCTAAGGTTGGTTCATAGACCGGTCGCCCCGCGGTCTGGCCTCGCGATCTGACGACCTTCGAATGTCACAACAATCCACCTTCACGTCTACTTCCTACGACTTTGTATAATAAGTTAAGAAAATCATCAAAAGAATACTAAAAAATAGCACAACCTTAACAGTATTGCAGAAAACTTTCGTTTATTCCATCCAGTCCTACCAGTAGTTCGATAGTCGAACTGTTTGGATGTTTTTTTTCCAAATAGTTATACTGACGGATCGAACTATTTGGAAACATGATTTTTATTCCAAATAGAACTACTATGATTATAATGGTACAGTCAGAAAAGATACTTCAAATGCATTTACGTACGTATCTTGAGAGGAAATTGTCCTTTTTGTTATGATATAATAAATCCTCTCTCAAGTCTCGATATATCCTCTTTGAAGGATTACTTAAAACAAATTATGAAGTATACTTATAAAATACCTACTTGCCACTCATTTTATTTGTCATGTAAATTAATGATTTGTGTTGAGGTGAATAAGTAATACGTGTGGAGCGAAAATGGAAGAAAATGAAGAATCGAGTGTTGTGTTTTTAAAGAGAGGAAGGGGTACGGTGCTGTTATATGCAGGACACCAATATTACAAAAACAAAACATATGAAAATAGTTCAGCTATCTGGAAATGTGCTTCAAGCAAAACTAGCAAATGCGTTGGTTCAGTTACACTGCAGGTAAAATCTTACTAATATTGTGCTAATATTTGCTACTAGATTTATAGTAGTAGCCTAGTTAGTAGCCTATGTATGGATAAAAAAAACTATTGTCGTTATTCTAAATTTTTTCAAAAAAGGTACCTTTTTTGACAAATCGTATTTAATTGGTATTTCTTGGTTTCCAGGACAAAAATATACTGAAGCTGAAAATGCATAGTAATAAATGTAATCCAAATTTTGCAAAAAATGACATAGATATAAAAATACATCAATGTAAAGAAAAGGTTGCTAAACATCCTGAGGAATCAATACCAACTATTTACAAACAAACTTTAGTAGATATTAAAGATTCCGGAGTTGATTTAATATGTAAAATTCCATCTTTTACTTCCGTCAAAAGCACCTTATACAACAAAAGGAACAATGCTGTTGGTATGCAAAAAACATGTTTCAAAAATGTTGATGATGTCATTGTTCCACCTCGGGATCAGTCATTTCTACTGGGAGATTACTGCTGCGAAAATGTTCGTATTTTAGTATTTTGTACAGATGAGTCCAGAGAACTCTTGCAAAATATAAAACATGTTTTTGGTGATGGAACGTTCCGAGCATGTCCTGAACCTTTTATGCAAATTTACACTTTGCATGGTGATATCGGTAGTTCATCGACGAATACAAATATAATTCCCATGATCTACGCTCTGATGTCAGCAAAAACACAAGATGCTTATGTGGCGTTGTTTGAAATGATTAAATCTCAAATTCCGGATTGGTCACCCACAAAATTCACTAGCGATTTTGAGCAACCGTCATATAATGCTATGTTGACAGTATTTCCGAAAATCAAAACTAAAGGTTGTTACTATCATTTTCGGAATAGTATTTGGAGAAAGTGTAAAAGTCTACAGCTTGTAAAGAATAAAAGCACTCGACGGATTATTGCATTGTGTTCAGTTTTACCTTTACTACCGAGGGATAAAATAGAGTCGGGATGGAGTTACATACAAGAATTTGTTGACGTTAATGACAAGAAAATGTGTTTACTGGTTTCATACATGAACAAGTTTTGGATGAAAGATAATAATTTTATCGATTCCTGGTGTGTCTTCGGTGAAATGCATCGTACAAACAACTTTATAGAAGGTTGGCATGTGAAAATTAACAATGAATCTAGAAGGAAGAAGGCCACTTTATTGAAAATATTAAAAGTTTTTAAAGATGATGCCGCTTTGTATAGTGTTTTACGAACACAAATTCAAAATGAAGTGGCCCCATTTAAAAGCCGAACAAGAGAGAGCATTATGAGGGATAAGCAAATAAAAAATACCCAAATTATGCTTATAAATGGCGACATCTCAGTAGGACATTGTTTAGAAATTTTGAGGTAAAACAAAGGGGGGTTCTAAACAATGTCCTACAAAATCAAAAGTTGCCACTAAGATTTTGTTTGCATCAAATAAAGAAAAAAAAAAATATGATTTACGTAAAGTGTTTGTGTTGTTTTTTACTGTTCTGAAGCAGTTCGATGCGACATCTTTGCTCATCGTAAATCGATGACTGTACTTCGGAGTTAGTAGTTCTATTTGGAATAAAAATCATGTTTCCAAATAGTTCGATCCGTCAGTATAACTATTTGGAAAAAAAACATCCAAACAGTTCGACTATCGAACTACTGGTAGGACTGGATGGAATAAACGAAAACTTTGGGGTTAAATATAACTGTGCTTATTTCTCCAGGCGTACATCTATACGCCAATAAAAAATTTCGCGATACAATTTGTCGATAAGCTTTAATAATAATATTAATAACTAGCTGCTCCCCGCGGTTTCACCCGCGTAAGTCCCGTTCCCGCGGGAATATCGGGATAAAAAGTAGCCTATGTCACTCGTGAATAATGTAGCTTTCGAATGGTGAAAGAATTTTTAAAATCGGTCCAGTAGTTTTTGAGCCTATTCATTACAACCAAACAAACAAACAAACAAAGTTTTCCTCTTTATAATATTAGTGTAGAAGTGTAGAAGTGTAGAAAAATGTTTGTGTTACTCCCAGGCCGCATACATGATAGTAGATGAGATGCACGAGGAACACCCCGAGCTGTTGAAGGACCAGTACTGGGAGGAAGTGGTGCCGAAGGACCTGCCCTACACCGTCGCCTCGGAGCACTACAGGCGACACGAGCCGCCGTGCTCCGCTGATCATTACAAGGTACAAATGAAAAATCTTACTAAAAGTTTGGGGCTTAGACGGCCTAAGAGCCTGACCAGAAAGAGCGATTTACGCGCGTGTCAACTCGCGCGTAAGCACTCGCGCGTTCTCGAGATACTAGAGCTACATACATCCCGTCCCCTCGCGCGTATTACGCGCGAGGGCATCTGGACGGGATGTATACGCGCGAGTGCTTACGCGCGATTTTACACGCGCGTAAATCGCTCTTTCTGTACAGGCTCTAAGTGCCTAAGTGTGGTATACCACTATAAAAATATATATGCTATTACAAGGTACTTCATTAATTTTTTTTTTTTTATGAACCTGTCGTGTCCCACTGCTGGGCAAAGGTCTCCCCCAAAATCTTCCACTGACCCCTTTCCTTGGCGATCTCCCACCATTAAAATAAAACGACTTTCATTAAAATAAATAAATAAATAAATAAAAAAGACGTGTGGCACTCGGGGACTGCCGCGGTAAAGCTATTGCATGCCACCTAGAGGCGAGTTGCTGAACTAAAGTGACAGCGTTATTTTATTTTCTTATTTTCTAGGTGAAAGCGGAAGATGCCGTGTACGCCAATGTACAAGCCCCTAGGAAGAGTCATGATGAAACGTACGCTGACTATGTAAGTACAGTCAGATACAAATTGCTTGCTTTTAAAACGAAATTAGAAAGAAATTTTCTTAAATCAAATGGACATATATTTAGAAAAGCATAAAATATTAAATTTTACTCTTAAAGATTAATGTAGGTATCTAAATAAAAGATTTTGAAATAAAACAACAATTCCATCTATAAACTACTGGTTATAATTATCAAGTTTATTTAACCATTTAAAAGGTTTAAGGTAAAATATAAACTCCATTTACAAAGGAGTTGTCACATCGAGATTTCGCAAAAACTATTGGTTAATATTGATAAGAACACTGAAACACATTCTACTACAATAACATGACCATTGGTCATACAAAGAGCTCAACTAAATTCTAGCGTAATGTGACGAATTCTGCCACTCTTGAGGTGGGTGAACAGAAGGGTTAATTTTCGTAGAAATTCAAAGTGTTCACAATATCTTTGTTTGAAAGTTGTACGAGCCGATATTGCATTAACAATTATACAAATGTTGCCATTACTTACTTGCATTGAGCTCGTTATATGACCTTGATATTCAACGAGTAAACATTATTCCAGGAAAGTGTAGACACACCGCTAGTTGAGAGACGTAAGAACTGGTTCCAAAGACAGATATCAAGAATGGGGTCGGTCAGATCAGCGTCTACTGCGTACTCTTCCGGCGGTCTTTTCGGCAGGAACAGGCACAACTCTGTGGTGTATTCTAGTCCTGAAGCGGGAGCGCCGGTCATGATGCAGCCGCAGCATCACAAGATATCGCTGTACGAGCGGCTGGTTGGACGCAAGTCCGGCAGAGGACAGCATAGACAGAACTCTAGACATGGTAAGTCAAGGGCTATTTTGGACTGTTCTGCTTCTTAATTTGGACTACACGAGAATCTTGCTAATTATAGTCAAGTGAACCTTCAAATTTAATTTGGACTGTTGAGGCCTCGCTATCGCGATAAAAAGAAATTTAGTGACAATTTCGGGTTCAGCTAATGTTGGTGGATACTGAATCTATGACAGTTCATCAACATAAACTGACCCCGAAATTGTCACGAAATTTCTGTATTTCGCGATGTGCAGTGCCTCTGCTTCGTTATTTGGACTTCTCTCGTAGTTCATCTTGTTAATTTAGATATTTCTTCAATTGTTGTTTCCGCGGATATTTCTGATGGTAGCTCAAATAGATGAATATCTAACCAGACCTTGAAATCACCAGGAAAGTTATAGATCTCTTGGGAAAAGGAAGTAGGAAGAGATAGGAAAAACATAAGCCAGGAAACTCATATTACTAAAATGTGGGGAGATAAAAGAGAAGAAAAGAGAAAATACGACTATTCCTTTCATAAAATATCACACACGCTTTCTCGATTGGCATCGTATTTTAAAATGTGAATTTCTTACTTTACGCATTCGATGAGCAATTTTTGCCATTTTAGGCCCTAATGTTTCTTAAAAGCAAAGCTGAAAAATAAGACTCTTCGACCTCAAATCTATTGTTTTTAAGCTACCACTGATTCTATACGTATCTACACTTATGCGTTTCAAAAGTTAGTTCGTTGTAAAACGGCACTTACCGTAAAATTTAACCGTAGGCTGAAATTCATTCAAGAAAGTAATTCCGGGGTTTTAGGAATCTTATATAACTCAACTCATATAGGCTCATGAGATAACTCACCGGGCAAAATTTTATAAGATTCCTTAAATCCGGAATATCTTTTTTGGAGAAATTTCAGCCTACGAAATTCGCGCCACATAAAAAGAACGATGAGGGGAACGGGTATGTATGTTTGCGCATGGGTCACGCTCACGAACCAATAGCACGGGCTAAATCAATGGTGTGAAGTGCGCCGCCTCACCCCCCAATCGTGAAGTGCGCCGCGTCAACTCCTAATCCCACCTAAGATTCCTTAAAATCGCCTACCAGCTTTTCCCCTCAGCGTTCTAACATGGCGTGACCTAAGTGCCGCTTTAAAATTACCTAAGTTTTTTTTTAAATTACCGCCTTTTTGCCTTCTTGTAATTCCAGTTCATCCTAAGGTTGTCTGGAAGAAATCGCTCATAGCGATAAGACCGCCCATTGTACTTCACTTTAAATGTTCTGTGTATCTGTAATTTGTTTTAATGTAAATGTGGTGTGCAATAAAGTGTTGATCTATCTATCTGATCTATCTAAGTTTTGAAAAATCTCTGTTTCCAGGTGGACAAAAGAGCAACGGCTCAGCAGTACCGATAACGCTGCGGAACCGACCCAGGATCCCCACTCCCGACGTGACCAAGGAAGTAACAGACCGGGAGAACAGAATCGCAATGGGGATGCAGAACATGGGAGTCATTATGTCCCATCAGGGGTATCAGAACGAAGTGCCGGTGTTGGGGGCATTGGTGCTATCGCCTATACAGGTAAGACTTTTGTTGTGATCATTCAAACCTGGAGTGGATCCACAGTGGTGGAACAAGGCCCTTTGCTTTAGTATGAGGAAATGTTATATTGATTTTTAGCGATCTTTTAGCTGATTGTTTCATCTCTTATTTTGAATTTTATCTTTTACTTACGTAGGTATTTCCAAAATATAAAAGTAGGTACGTACCACCCACTAAGTATTCTTTCTAGACTAGATGACGCTGGAAAGTCCAAAGATATTTACTTATGTTTTCACTCTTCCGTAAAAAAGAGGAGAAAATAATGTCTGTAATTTTCCAGGAGCTCGACGGAGGGTCAGTCAACAACACATTACACGCCGGTCAGCCCGGCACAGCGGCGCTGGCGCGTGCTGTATTAGCCCCGGGGGGCTTATCGACCCCCACCCCCTCAGCACCCCCCACCCCCCGCGCCGAGCGAGGGCCCGCAGACGGCTCTCCCCTCACCCCCCGGATCGAAACACCCCCCGACACAGACCAGGAGTTCACGAGGAAAGACGGCTCCAAAAGGGGCGAAGTTTACGTATGATATGTGGTGCTCATTTTATTGAATTTATGCAACAGGGATTGATTGATACTTAAAGTATTTTTTTAGTTTTATTTTGTTGTTTTATTTTGAGGTCGAAGGTACGACACAATTCTCGTTATAATTACCTACAACTTTATTACTCAAAACATTTACCATTGACCAAGTTTTGAAACAAAGTACAATAATTATTAGGGTCTGTATCGAAACAATTGTTTTTATTACGAGAACTGCGTTCTAAGTTTTGCAAAATAGGTTTTTTTTGCGTTTCAAAAACACCCTGTTATCCGCGTCCGTACAGACGGGTCCGATCAGTCGTGTCTCCCGCCGCTTCGCGTGGATGACCAGCTTCCGAAGTTCAGAAGCTACAAAGTACGATCCTACGGTATTCTCCCAGGCGATGCAGTTATCTATGACTTGTTTCCGCAGTGGAACAGTCGCGGTACAGTCTAATCAAAGTTTTTCATTTGATTTTTCGAAATCAACACCGCCATAGGAAACCAAGGTATAGAAAATGTAAGGTTCCGAAAACCACGATTATGAAAGCCAAAACCATTCCGCGAAAATACTGTCCCAACAATCAATAAGTCAAAAAAACAAAAGCAACTAGGAAAATGTACTAGGCGAGCAGAGGATTAAGGAGCTAGAAGATTGGGGGCACATTGTGAACACGATTGATATGTCTAAGGCCTTTCTCTCATGGAGCTACTCAAAAAGAACTAGTCACAAACTCATATTACTAACGAGTTGCCTGAGCGGCACAGCCCATACATGTTCTATGGAGGTTCGCACACGACGCGACTAGTTACTAACTGGTCGGTAACGCGTTAGCAACCGATCACGCGCGACGCGGCGTGCCGGTCTCCACGCTACTGGTTTCCCAAGTTTCTTTGTTTTTTGTGATAAAAATGAACGAGCAAACATTAAATATTCAATTTGTGAAGGAGGACCTTACAACTTGAGTAGCGTCGTGTGCGAGATACAATTTGTAACTGGTTTGTAATCGTAATTACTGATTAGTTCAGTCATTTTAGAGTAGCTCCATGAGAGAAAGGCCTTAGAGGGGTCTGATATTAGTATTCAGTTTTGATATCGTCTCCCGGGAAACGGGCGGGGAATATGTTCCCGGAGAAACGGCTGCTATGAGCGGCCTCTGTATCGCTAGCTCTTGTAGTGTGTTGTTCCTGGAGTAGAGCAAAGATGGCCGCTGCGGTTTCGAAGCGAATGCGCTCAGCTCTGGCGCTTTCATCTTCGTCTTTCGAATCTCCATCGGATTCATCCTTGTCGAGTATCGCTGGCTGATCATCTTCGAAGTCTTCGAACATACTTTTTATTGTTGTATGTTTACGCGTCTGTAAACATAATGAGCAGGTAAATATACGTTTTAAACTTGATAATCCTATCTCAATTGACTTAATTAAAGAATTGGAGAATGTTACCCTGAAAATATTTAATAGTAACTAGCGACCCGCCCCGGCTTCGCACGGGTCCAATTATTATACATAATATTCCCATCACCTACCTCTTGAATCACTCTATTAAAAGAACAGCATCAAAATCCGTTGCGTAGTTTTAAAGATTTAAGCATTCATAGGTACATAGGGATATAGGGACAGAGAAAGCGACTTTGTTTTATACTATGTAGTGACACTGGTACCTCATCTCGAGCATTGAAATGACTCCTTTTACTACCTATTACTAGGTACGCTATTACTGATGTGTCTTCTGTTGTTAATGTAATGAAGTCTGTGCTGTTGTTTCCATATAAATATAATATTCTATTCTATTCGATTCCTTATTTCTTCGGGCTATTTTTGGTGTTTGATGTTTGCGGCGTCACCTAGCGGCGTTTAGGCATCTGACTGCATGCTACTTAGCACTAGATGGAGTTACTTAATTTTGATTGCAGGCAAGACCTAAAAGCTAGCGGCGCCTCAAAAATCAAACACAAAAATATCCCGACGATGGAAAAAGTCATTTCAATGTTCGAGATTGTGTGGGTGTGGTAATACAATACAATACAATATTTATATATTTTCTCTCGACAAAGGTTAACTTAAATACTAGATACAGATAATAAAGAAGGTACAAAAACATATGGGTAGTTCAGTTAACCTGTAGTACCCAAGTAATAGTACAATAATTGACGACCTCTGTGGCGCAGTTGGGTGAACGCCCGGCTGAGATGCGGAGGTCGCGGGTTCGATCCCCGCTACGGGACAAATGTTTGCATGTTCTGCAGATATTTGTTCCGTGTCTGGGTGTTTTCTATCTATAATATGTATGTATTTACAAAAAAAAATGTATCTAAGTATTATATCAGTCATCTGGTTACCATAACACAAGCATTAAGTTTAGCTTGGGACTAGATGACGCTGTGTGGAATGTCCGAGGATATTTATTATTATATTTATTTATTAATAGTACCTCGTCACTGGTAGACGCCCCCTCAGCGTCATCCACGATATGATTGATGACGTTCGCGAAGTGATCCAGCGCTGAGGCGACCAGCGTGTGCTGACTCTGCTGTGTGAGGATCTGGTCCATCAGCAGCGGATCCATTAGCTTCATGGCGTCGCCGAACTTTACTGGGAGCCCCATGTCTGGTAATAAGGGCATACATGAAGTCATGCGTATAGTGAGGGGTCACTCTGGTACTAAGGGGCATACATGAAGTCATGCGTATAGTGAGGGGTGAGCAGAGTGTGTATGGTGGCGGGAGGGGTTTAAGTTTTATGACGTCACATTTTAAATTTTGTATAAAAGTAGGTCCAAAGAAATTGACGTAAAATAGCAAATATGTGACGACACTCGAGAGTTATGTAAAACGTTTATAGGTGGATAGGGACATAATACAAAAATGTTATATTTATTATACCTACTAGAGTGTCACTTTACAGAGTTATAATATTTAACTATATTGAATAAATAAACACTTACCTAAATTAGTCCCGTTGTTCATAAGGTTATCTGTCCGTAAGAAAAAATTTTTATTAAAACGCAAAATATATGTTATAATAATATACTATAAATACTATAAATTATTTAGAAGGCTCTGTTCACTATTATTCATTTATTTCATTCACTAAGAACTTACCAAATATCTTCGACCTTGTAGCATAAGTTTCTGAAAAGGAAAATATTGATGTGTAGGTACTTAGGAAGTTAAAAATAGTGAGACTGGAGACCGAGACTGGAGACCGCGACCGTTATTTAACTTGAGGATAACTTCTAAATAAATAAGTAATATATAATAGACTAGCAGCACGTCCCGGCTTCGCACGGGTGTACTAATGAAACAACCGGGATAAAATATAGCCTATAACCTTCCCAACACTCCATTCTTCACATCTGTGAAAGAATTTTTGATATTGGCCGAGTAGTTTCGGAGATTACCTCCGTCAAACAAACAAACAAATTTTACCTCTTTAGACAAATTAAACAAATTTTCTCTCTCTGTTAGTATAGATATAGATAAACACTTAACAACGGGATATTTACCATGATTCGGTTAAACTAGGGATGGCGCATGCAACTGTGCCGAAATATCGGGAAACTCATAAATCTACGAATAAATCACGTTGAAACAGATAATCCCCTAGTTTTAAGAACGCGACTATTCTAAGTGTATATCACTGTATATATTATAGGTATCTATGGTGGACACCATGACACAGAATACAGACGGAACCATGATTTGATCATGTTTTACTTTAAGGATTTGTTTATGTACTGTTGAATGGCCATCAACGTTTTTTTATTATATTATTTACTTACCACTAGGATCCACTGCCATAAGCCGGTCCACTATTGCATAAAAAAGCCACAATTAAGTCTATGACACACTTATCAAGTCTGAAATCAGATTTGACTAAACTTTCATAAAATTCGGAACAACTTATTTGCTGTAGTTGAACCCCCTTTATATTCAGTCATGTTACATAACTAAATAATAAGAGGGTTTTACATCGATAGGCTTTGAGGTCTCCCACCACTGAGGTCGAGTTACACCCTGTAAAACTAGTTGTAATCTTATTTCATACCTACTTATTACTGATATGTGTCTTCTGTCTTGTGTCTTCTTTTGTTATTGTACCTAATGTAGTCTGTGCTGTTGTTCCCAAATAAATGTATTCTTTCTTTCTTTCTTTCTTTCTTTCTTTCATTGATGAACAGAAGCGCTCGTGACGTTCTTGATAGATCGTCGAAGCAATTTTCTGAGCAGTCACAACTTGGATTGGTGACCGCAAGTGGCATGAACAACTGAGCGCTTCCGTGCTTCGGCGGTCACGTTAAATTATTGGCCTCGGCTTTTAGTCGTTTAGGCATGACAAAAGCCGTTAGGCGGCCAAAAACCTCCGTCACGAGAGTTAGCCACTTTACAAAAATAACTCAATGTCTAAAGAAACAACTAGATAATTAAGTAAATTTGTAACTTACGATGAATTCTGCGCCAACGTCCGCGACGACGGCCAGTCTTCAACCCCCTCAGCTGTCCAATATCACTGGAAGGAAACAAATCAAATAAATATAGGTACTCTTACACAATATACATTCTTTCCCTGGTGTAAGGAGTTGCTTTGGAACATGCAATAGAGTCATCTAGCTTATAAGACTGTACATTTATAGTTGAGGTCCTTTGGAAAAAAACACATGTTTCTTTCTTTCTTTCTGTTTGGTCGTCTGAGTGTCTTTTTGACCACAGACTACAGGATGGATAGGTCTTTGTTCCTTTTTCACGCTTAAACCGCTGGACGGCTTTGATTGATACTGGTGCCAGGGTAGCTATATCCTGGATTAACATAGTAAGTACTTTTGATCCCGGTATTCGAGATCCCGGTAGGAACGGGAACAATTCACTGCAGGTAACACCGCTGGGCGCAGCTACTACTTAATAATCTTAAATAGTTTGCCTAGTATTTATTTATCAGTATGCAGTCGGTAGAGATTTACATTTCAATAAATGATATCTGTTAATCCGTCATTGACTGTATGAAATACTAGCAGGACGTCCCGGCTTTGCACGGGTGTACTAATAAAACTATCGGCATAAATTTAGCCTATAACCATCCCCACAGTCCATTCTACACATCGGAGCAAGAATTTTTGAAATCGGCTGAGTAGTTCTAGCTCAGAGCAATCATCTTTCTTTATGAGTTTTGGAGAAAACCTCCTAGTTAAGTTAAGTTAAGTTAAGTATAAGTTTGCTTTGTGAATACTCAGAGCTGTGTATTTTGTTATATATGTAGATACTTGTTTGAGCAAGTTTGACACGAGCACCGTCTGCGCGTCATGAGCATAGCTACTGTTCCTACTTAGTTTTAAGCAGGCCGTCTGGAAGAAATCGCATAGTCGATAAGACGGCCTTTTGCAACAACAACTGTTGTACACTGACATAGTTTTAAGTTACTCTGTACTTGTAAGTGTTGCAATAAATTTCTTATTATCTTATTATCTTATCTTATTATACTTACTTCAAACGGATGCTCTCATGCAGATGTTCATACACGGAGTGCAGGATCGGCCTGCGGTCGCACTCCTTCGGCTTCGGCGTGACCTCCGGCGCGGTGGAGGTCGACGGCTGCGGAGACAGCGCGCGCTTCAGCCTGCGCTTCATCTCCGCCACTGGAGCCCTGGTACATACACAAATAAAGATTTTATTGACACATATTAGTATTAGTACCACAAACACAGGAATTTGGAAATATTCAAATGCATGCTCAATGCTCATGGTGCCATCAGCTATGCTACCGGCAGTGCGGCATGAAATTTTATTTCCTATTCATTTCATAATAATTTTAATAACAAATCAAGTCACAAGCTTGTAAATGAACGCGCAAATAATGCATCAAAACTGGTCACAGTCTCAGCCAATTTGAGTACTTTTTCTATCTGAGTTAGCTGTTACATAAAGTTCTAAAATAGGCTATCACGAACCTTTCACACAAAAATTATTCATGCAAAAAAATATATAAAATTTTCGGTTGTAGGTACAAATAAATCGCTAAATAATTGACATTGCAATGCATGTAGCAGCTGCCATTCTAGCCACCTATCTACAATCGCTTTCGCTTACAAACAGAGAGTAAATGTGTGGGAATTGGCATTCGACGGCGACATATTTTCCCTCATTTTCCATTTTCGTTTATTTTATCACTGTTTCGTTTTCCGTCGTGACAAAGTGGTCTGATTAGAGAGCATTTGGAACGTTACGTCCATAAAAAAGTTCGATGACTAGGACCCGTTACATTAAAGTAATATTCGACTTCCATGGTTTGTGAGTCCTAATAACGGTCAATTCCATTTTATGCAACCAGCAGTCACTTGCATCGTATAAATGGTAGGTAGGTACTTTAGAATTTACAACGCAACAAATAATGATGACGTAGAAAGGTGCTTGACGTAGGTTACCATTATTTGAGAGAAGAATGAACAAAACAGTTGAATAAAAAACGATTGCAATAGCTTAGACAATAAATACTGATTATTTTAGAAAATACAGAGAATTCCTCAGAGACAAAAGCTTCACGTCACACCCCATAAGTCAAAGTGGTCACCACTATGACTTATGAGATGTAACGGTGTCTAAAAACATCATCACAATCCTCCCTACATACTCAGAAGGTTTTAGAACATAATTTTACAAGGATAACACAAGATTAAGGAGATTAAATGGATTAAAATAAATAATACTTACGGAACTTTGAACAGGCCAGCCATCTTGCAGGGTCTGAATGGCGCATGCGCGGAGAGCTTTCAACCACGAAGACATTGTATTGATTTGTGCGCGAGTAAACCTGGAATGCTTTTTGGGTTAAGGGATCATAGATTTTTTATTTAAATTTTTAGATCATCAATAATTTTATTAATTGGGATAAAAAAAATAGATTAGTAAAAAATTATACATAAATAAACTTATTTTTAACTACGCCTACCATGTCCCACTGCTGGACAAAAGCCTCTCCCGTCGACTTTAAGGCAAAGATTTGCCACTTAAACAATTTAATTAATAAAAATAAACTCTGTTTTCTACCGATATTATTGACAAAAGATAAGATTATTTCTAGACTCCTTAAAAAGTTCTGAGGGGTTGTTAGACGTACAAAGTTCATAAAGTAAAATATCCCATCGTCATTGAAGCCATCCCAATTTAGTGACCCGACTTTGTTTGCTTTAGGTTAGCTTACTAATTACAGATAAATGTTCAACCATCATATGCTTACTGTTATTTTTGCCATTAAACAATTTAAAAAAATCGTTATGTTGACCCCAAAAAATATAAAAAGATAACCCTGCATACTGCAACATAGCTAGCCGCGCATGTCTGAGAGGTATTTTCCACCAGGGCATCAGAAGACTCCAGGAGTTTGTGTTGTGCAAATCTTTTTTCTTATTCTGCACACATGCAAGTCATTCACTTCACTTCACACATGCAAAGTATGGTGTGCTAGCAAAGCCTTTACGAAACTGTTTAGGTTCTTATGACTTTTTAACATTAATCGACGTTTGTGTTAAACATCGAGCACTGGTTAGATTAGTTAGTTTAGAAATCTAGGTTTTATTTAAAGCATAGCTTTAGCAATTCGGTTCAATGAAAAGTCGTTCTTAAAGAAGCTAAAAGTTGTTTCGAGGTTTAAAAAAACAATATCACATTATATTGCCGTTGAAATATGAACTTTAGTAAGTACTTTAATTATTATAAATCTGAACTTTTTTTTAAAATTTATATGACTACAATTTCTAACATTTTTTGATAGCATGTCTATAGATTTTATAAGGGTTTTCAAAACAAATAAAAAATATAATTATCATCTTATTGGCCCGAACTTTTCCAAACTTACTTTACTCTAAAAAAACTTTTCAAAAAGCCAAAGTTTACCAGACGTATTGCATTTGGGGTTGCTTTGTGAATAACCCTCTTGTAACTTCTGTTGTCCTGGTACTAGCTGGGTATTCTTGGCACCGCGCCAGAGGGCTTCGTTGGATTATTAGTATGATGCGTGGATCCTGGATTTTATTTGAATAGGTATACGAGGTTCAGCTATTTTTCAGAAAATTTTTATTTATAATTTTAGAATATAATAACAAAATACTTAATCTACTTAACTTTTGACTCTTGTCTGGATGAAAATATTGATTGAATGATTGATTCAATATTAAACAATTGAGCGCAGCCGCCTTATTCTCCAAATAACCATGTCTTAACGCGGCACGTCTCGGCGTTCTTATTTTGAAAAATTCTATGGATTTCAGAAAACAAAAGCTAGATAACGTGCAATCTCTTACCGCGTCATGTTTTAAATGTGTTCAAGAATCGATCTCCTGTTCAAAAATGTTGGATTTCAAATACCTATGTAAATCAAAACTCAGTTCCTCATAAAACACACCCCAACCCCTATCTGACACGTGCATCCATGAATCCTTGAAATCTAAAAGAGATGGCATTGCACATACATTCGCCATCGAAATATAAATTGAAACCAGTACAGTATAGAGAAGGTTTTACCAAAGGAATTGCAGACTGCAACTATTTTACAGTGGACACCGCTTTTATGTTATGTTGCCTTGGTTGCAAATCAAAAACTTTTGGGAATGTATAGTTGAAGTACTCGCATACAAAACTATCAATGATTGTTTTGTTTACATTTTTAATGAATTCCAAAAGCTGCGAGTCAAAATGTTTTAAAGTTTCAACTTCGTTTGTTTTCGTCGGTTTTTTTCGTTTTTTTAAATTGAAATGCAAAGAGTTTTAGTTAAAAAGCTCTAAATACATTTAATTTTACATTTAATTTTCGGGACCCCTGTAGATGCCAACCTAAAGTTACTCCAGATACCAAAACTGGACAGTTAGTGGTATCTTGTACCCGTTATACCAGGACCTAATGAAGTCATAGGGGATGTTAGGTTGTACTTGGAGGCTGATCCTAGATATAGACCATCCTACCACAGTAATATTGTTTCAGGGAATGTCATAAGTGTGAAAGGGAGGTAAATACAGTATTTTGTAGCTAAAGGCTACGGCGTAGCATGGGCGTAGCACTTAGTCCAGTCATCGACAAAAGTTTAATTATTTTGGTGATGATGTGATGAATTTAATAAAAATACAATACAATTTATGATTTTAAAAATAAAAATAAGTAAATTAAAGAATATAAAATAAATATATAATTTACGGACATAAGAGTACCTAATAAGAACCCTTCAATGGTTTATTATATACCATATCGCCGGGATTTGAGCCCATAACGAGTAGAAGTGAAAACATTATTTCACTCAGGCAACTGCTGCTCGATTTTTGACGACATTAAAAACATGACGCGGTAAGAGATTGCACGTTATCTAGCTTTTGTTTTCTGAAATCCATAGAATTTTTCAAAATAACCACGCCGCTAGTCTGATTATTTGGAGAATAAGGCGGCTGTTGTTCAATATAAAACACAATATGTAGCTATGCATCAAAGCGGCAAAATATCAGGGCATCATAACGTGCTAGAAGCTGCGCAAAATACCTCACGAGTTGCAGTACCAACCCCCATCCCCCATTCGCTATTCCGCTAGTGCTTTCAGGAAACCTAGGAGTCTAACAGGGATGGACTAGCTTTTCCTTGTTTGGATGGTGCAAATGAAAATAACCTTTATTTTGTAAGAGTTTGAGTTCAAAACTGGTGGTAACTGACGCACACATGCAATAAGCATCTGTACTGTGCTACATTGTGCGTCTGCAATTACACTGTATCACACACGTGCCAATTTTTTTTATTATTTCAACTTTAACATCGGAGGAAAAGTGAAATTTCCTGTACTTACTCTTGAGTTACTGTTATAGGACTACCTCGGGAATTATAATTATAATTCTTTCAAACAAAAAAACTATGGACTGCTTTTAAGAGCAAGCAGGGAATATAAAATCTGGCATGTTAGCTCAAATTTCACCTCGGTATGCGCAATCCAATGAGGAAAGATGATTGCTCTGAGGCGCAATCCATCGATTCGCGATATCCGATGGAGACTTCTTTTTCACATTATTTTTTAAATTATTCAGGTGATCTAAGTACTTGTAACGTATAATAATCATGACTATAATTCTATAATAAGTTATCATTTTTTTCCCTTTTTTTATGACTTTTCAAAGTTATATAATATAAATGTTTATATGTTTTTCAAAATCGGGCCAATATTGACCTCCTTTCTTCTTCAAAGTGGACTTGTAAATTATTTTTCGAAGTCGGTTACAAAGGAGGCCAGAGGTGGGATATTATTGGCCGCAAATGATGATGATGATGATGATAAGGATTAAACAGACATAGTCGAATCGAAAAGCTAAATCAAGAGCTTTGCTTTGGAAGTCTGATTTCTATGTAAAAGACGCCATGTCATTGTCAGGTTGTGATGGCGATCAGGACACACGGATCTAGACTACGGAGGTATCGGAGGTGGGTACCTGCGCGGGTCCATGGCGTATAAGTGCGCGAAACACCAGGACTACATAACAAAACAGGAGGACTTCCTATTATGGTGCCAAAGAAAAGAAAGAGTTCTTTATCACACTGGTTTACACAAAGATTGCTGGGTATTGAGGCTAGTTAAGTACTAAATTATCAGGACTTCCACTCCGACCAACTAAAATATTTAAACAAGTTGGTTTGATAGGAACCCCCTTCGTTGAGTTCCATTTTTAAGCTATTGCATAGCTTCTATCGCGGGCCTTGGCGTGGAGACCGAATCCAGCAATTCCGTAAAGAAATCACCGGACCGCTGTCACTTTAGTTCAGCAACTCGCCTCTAGGTGGCATGCAATAGCTTTACCGCGGCAGTCCCCGAGTGCCACACGTCTTTTTAAGCTATTGCATAGCTTCTATCGCGGGTCTTGGCGTGGAGACCGAATCCGGAAATTCCGTAAAGAAATCACCGGACCGCTGTCACTTTAGTTCAGCAATTCGCCTCTAGGTGGCATGCAATAGTTTTACCGCGGCAGTCCCCGAGTGCCATACGTCTTTTTTTATTACCATTTGGTTGGTTTGGTTGGTCGGAGTGAAAGTCCCCTGCATTATTTCTTGACAAAACCTTCGTTTTCGAGGTCAGCTTATGTTGGTGGATGCGGAATTCCTATCAGTTCACAAACATAAAATGACCCCAATTGTTATGAACTGTCCTTCATCCCCAAGTCCTATGTTCTTATGGCTTTTGGCAGCCCAAAAAAACTCCTCTAGTTGGCCACTTGCTCATACGAACGAACGAACGAAGACTTCGAGTGTGAGTAAATGCAATTTTACGAAATAAACCGATCATCAGATCAACCCGAAAATTGTCATTTTCGTTTTCGTTCATCCCCAAGTACACAGCAAAGTTCTGTCAACTTTGGATACAATAAACAAGTGCCAGCAAACTCAACATAGCTAGCCGCGCATGCCTTAGATAAATTTTCCACCAGGACAACAGAAGACACCAAGAGTTTTGTGTTGTGTAAATTTTTATTTCAGATTCTGCACACATGCAAGTCTCAGTATGATGTGCCAAGGCAGACATAATTAGTAGCTATAAAACCTTTAAAAATATAATTTGAACCAGTACCAAGCTCAATTATTGATTCTTAGTTAAGCCAGTAGGTTATTGATTCTAAGTAGGGATTAGCGAATCGATGCTATCAATATTTAAGTATATCTGTGCCCAGAATTAAACATTTCATAAAACAATTGATGAATGAATTGGTGTACATACATCAAAAATACTGATAAAAATTAAAAAAAAAGCGTAGTGGACCACAGAACCTCCTCCTTTTTAAAGTCGGTTAACAATACATACTTGAAGAAGCATTTCTAGTGCCTTGTTTTCAAAACAAACATTGGCGCGCATGCTCAAGGGAATACTGCTACCAGAGCAGCAGAAGATTGCAGCAGTTCTCTGGAATATAGGTAAAGATATTCATATTTTTACTAGATGCGCTTATAGGTGTTACCTACACGCATTAGTTACCGTTCCCGAGGCAATTTTGCCTACTCTTTACGGGACACTGTAGTGCCTGGGACATTGTTGAGATGGAATAGGCTTGCCCAGCACCTAAACTTACCTCTCAGCTTCACCGGCCATATCCACAGAAAAGACAATGGTTAATACGTGCGGGGCTGACTAGCCATGGGCTTTCTCAGCGAGTTTTAATCCAGGATATGCTGGTATAGCTATCCTGGTGGAGCATTCACGCGGTTTGTAGGGTATAGTTGAAGAGTCTGGCTGGTCGCAGTTTTTCAAACGAAAGATAGCTAGCGGCTAGAAGCAGGCATCAAAAAAAGCATAGAAGACTCACTACTACAATAATGATGAGACGTGGAGTTGAAATACTTTCCAGTTTCGAAGAACAGGAAACTTTTCAACAAGCATTTCAGAACACGCAACAGAGCTCGCGCATGCCCAAGATAGTTCTACTACCAGCGCAACAGAAGACTGCAAGAGTTGTACCTATGAATAGAAAAACCTTTCACTTTCATTTATCGATTGGTAAAAGCATCAGCGTGGTGTAAGGTATCAGATTACTTGCTGATGCATTTTTATTTCTTTCGGTCGATTTAGATTATTTCGATCAAACTTAGCAATTGCTTATTTACATTTTAAAAAACTGGAATGTCAAAAAAACATAAAATTAATGCAGTTTCTTTATTCAATTTAGGTATAGCTGTTTTCGCAGTGTAAATGACTTTTAAAATTCTGACCATCAACCAAAGTCTTTCTCAAGTGTTAGTGAATAAATTAAAATAAATATTGATAAGATCACCATCATAATCTCCACTTGTAAAAGCTTAGTGGGGTGTACGACAATAAAATAGTGGCATACTTTTGAGTAACGTAGAAGCATCGCAAGTGCTTGCATTTTAGCTCATAAAACACACAACTAGGGTCGCGGTTTCCTCACGATGTTTTCCTTTGCTGTTTAAAGCTCGTGTGAGCGCATATAAACTTCGATGCGAAAAGTTCATTGATGCACGGCCGGACTCGATCCCCGACTTTCTGATCGAAAGTCGAAATGCCAATCCCCTTGGCAAACAAGGTCGTCAAAAGTGGGACAATTTTGACCACGACTAAATGATAGATATATTGTCAAAACCTTTAGATACCTATTTAAGATCTTTCAGGTAGTCAGGGGCACGTTTCGATTGCATATTACATCACATGGTAGATATGTACTGTGAATTAACAATATTTTTTACCAAGATAACAGAGGTGTATAGTAGGACGGGTTGACTAGATAGTTGAGCATGACATGTGATAGAAATGTTTCATGATCAGTCTACATTTTGCATAAGGTATATAAACACTATTTTAACCAGGGCATCATTAAGAGGTCTACATTTAAAGGCTTGTTGTTCATCTAAATGTGCAATCGATAACCTGAGCGCATGTGCATCAACTACTATAGGCACTATTTCCACCAGGAGGCTATAAGCCGCAAAGAGTTCAATGGAACTATAACGTCAACACGGTGACGTAGGCTAAGTATAAATACAAATCATGCCCATGTAGCATTGTATTGTGTATTGTATGCACTAACTTCCGCCCGCCGTGCGTTGCAAATTATAGGTACAGTATCTCGTAAAAGCAATTTCCTGTACGCAAAGTGCGTTATTTTTTATTTATTTTTCCATTCGTTCACAATAAATCCCTAACCCACCAGTGGGGATTATGACAGCGACAATGTCAACTACCCTCTTGCATTGCATGTGGCCTGCCATCACTCCGTTTATTCTCCGTTTTATTTAAATAACCTACATGTTTCAAAATGTTTATTAGCATATTTTGAGAAACTGAAACAAAGATATACATACCACTTGTTCAGTATCGTAAAGTATAACTGTAGGTACGATTTTCACCAGGCAATCATACGGTATGAGGAGCTAGTTGATCTAAAGCACGTGGTCCTGTGACGTAGGCAAGTATGTGCGAAGCCAAAAAAAAGTATTTTGGGATCACTTTTATAATATGACAATAATTAAGCAGTTATTGTAGCTAAACTAATGAGCCACGAAATACACCTTATTTTGGAGCTATTCACCTTTACTTTTACTTTTTTTTTTTTTGTATTCTTAGGAAACGCCGCTAGAGACACTCCCATTTTATTTATTAAATCTAAGATTACCTAACATTACTGAATTGTATCTAAGTAAGGTTATACTAAGTATTTCATACATGGAGAGTCTTTCCTACTCGCACATTTAAGAGAAAACTGAAACACCATCTGTGAACATAACTATTAGGCACGATTTTCACCAGGCAATCATAATAAATTAGGAGCTCGCTGATTTGACGTGGTCCTGTGATAAAAGTATTTTCATTCATTCATTCTTTAACTCTAATAAATAATCTTTTTTTATAAGTTCAACAAAAGAAGCAGTGCCTTTGTTGACCTAATTCATTCTTCGTATAGGTAGCCTTATATAAATATCAATACCTATTTACTACGTCACACGGTAACGGAATTCAATACGAAGCTCCTAACGCCTTCTGGTGTCCTGGTGAAAATAGCGTTTATTCCATCCAGTCCTACCAGTAGTTCGATAGTCGAACTGTTTGGATGTTTTTTTTCCAAATTGTTATACAGACGGATCGAACTATTTGGAAACATGGATTTTTTTCCAAATAGAACTACTATGATTATAATGGTACAGTCAGAAATGGTACTTCAAATGCATTTGTATTTGTATCTTGAAAAGAAATTGTCCTTTTTGTTTGCCTATACCTACTAGTAGACATACAAGTATTAATTATCTCTTTGCGTTACTGATTGAAAGGTATAGGGTACCTTTTAATGCGTCGGACGAAATCGATGGATTATTTGCTGAAATTTAGAGATATCATGATTACTAGATAATGTCTAACGCTCGGTTCCTATAACTAACTTACGGATGGCCGTAGGACTTTCGCCATAGCATCGTATTTATCTGTCAAAAAGATTCATACATTTTATGTTGTAAATACAAAGTTGCTTTGGTGATGGACTTGCCAACAGCCGTACGTAATACGTAAATTACGTACGGGGCTGTTCGCAAGTAGTATAGAAATCGGGAATCAATAGGAATTTAGTGATACGTCACAGTACGTTACTATAACGTTTTTATAACTCGAAATATTCAGAGATTATTAGTGTTTATTTACGATATTCTAAGGAAATTCTTCAAATTTAAACTTCATATTTTTGAGACATTTTAATATCAAGGCCACTTCTTAATGCACTGCACTATATTTTCAATAGTATTGAAAATTTCTCCAACAGCTCAATATAAATAGAACTCACACACACACACACATCCTGTACTTGTATGTGTGAGGGAGGCTTCAAACCTCTCACCCCCTGGCGGTTGTTGTGGTCCTGGTACAAGTTGAGACGTAAAGCAACGTGTGTATATTTTGTTTGAGGTTGTTTTATCGTTCGAAAGGGATGAACAGTCAGGTCGGGGGATTTGATTGATGTAAGCAACACACAAAATCATTTTCTTCTAATACAATCTTGTACGCAGTGTTATAATTACATTTAATTTGCACTATTTAAGTATTTCATTTCAGGAAACGCATAGGTTTAAAAACGCACGCCTTTCTGAAATAAAATTAATTTTAAAATAATTGAGAAATGAATAAAATAGGTACCAAGTACTTATTCTCATCATGACCGTGTTGATGTAAGTACTTCATAAATAATAGTGTTTAATTGACTAACCATTAGCACCTACCTAATTAGTTTAACTACACATAAAATGTCAGATAAGTTAAAAAAATGTATTGACGATTCTTATGCTAATAAACACCTGTGCAAAGCCAGGGGTGCTGTTTTATTAAAAAAAGTTTTAAGGTAAGTCAATTCATTTACAATTAAATTTAAGTAAATGAAAATAATAATATTTCAAACTGCAAAGTTGCAATAGTTACTCTATTGCAAATTCTAGAAAGTTATAATAGTAGCTCGTAAACAAATCCACCACCTACGTAGATATGGTACCCTGGTATCGTAGAGCAAACTTAGAGGTGTACTGCACTCGTGTTCTGGCACCTGCTGAGGTGGAAGTGAAGGTGACCTAGGAAGTACTATCTGTCCCAACAAACATAGTTAGGCCTTGAAATAAAACCTCAATCACATCTATGTCTGAATACTTTTGTTTCTGTTTGTTTGTTCGTTGTTAATAATTTTGTTTCAGACAAATCAAATGCGTGATTTTAATAAACAAAACTATGGCTTAAAGTTATGTTTTTATATGCAACATAAAAAAATTGAAAAGAATAAGTTTAAAATAAAAGCTTTTACTACTTATATATTTTACATTATGTCAAGGAGGAAATACGGAACAAGAAACCGCTACGGCGTAGCAGCTACGAAGCTACGAACTTTTAAACACACATCGAAAATATAGAAAAGTTAAGAGTTTGTAGAGTGTTTTTGCTATCTGAGACATAAGATTACACCTAGATGAACTCAGTTTGATAAGGTTCTTAGTCAGTTCCATAGGCTTGGTTAAATTGAAAGTTTTTATGTTAAATTGTTATTATTTATTAATTTACTCGATATTTAATCATGATCATTTTACTGTAAACAATCAAAAGATACAATATAGTTTAGAAAACATACTAACTATAGTTAGGTACCACATCCCGTTCAAAGCACCAGGAGACCATACACACATAGAAGTGCTCCATATCGATTGATTCTGCAGACTCAGGGTCCATTTTTAGGGTTCCTTGGTCAAAAACGAAAACCTCATAGTTTTGTTTTTAGAAAACATATTGATGAACATTTTCTAATAGCCATTTTTGGTTGTGCTTACTGATTTACTTATTTGACATTACATCCATATAAAATGTGTCAAATACCTACCGACTGTAAGAAAAACCAGAGATAGATCGGTTATTGAGACCGTCAGTAAGAATATTTTTCAATTGAATTGTAAGTTTGTTAATCATTTAGACCCCTCAGGTTCTTAAAAAGAAAACTATCACACAATAGTGGGGTGATTCTGATGTCGCCAAAACATAAACTAAAGTAACTAAAGATGTTGCCGTCCCTTTCATAACGATGGAAATAAAAATGATAGCATCATCTTCAGTTAGTTTAATTTTAGTTTGGCAGCGTCAGAATCGCCATTAATATCGACTTTAAAGGTTGCATAAAAGCGAACTGGCAACTAAAATATATATTTTATATAAAATTAATTTAATTTCTGTTAAAAATCATTGAATGCACATGTTAATACAAGTTTTTAAGTGAAAACCTTTGCATTTACAACTACGGAACCCTACATTTCCCTCGCGGCTCGACACGCACTTTGCCGGTTTTAAATGATTTGTCGTTCCTGTCAGTCCATTGGGAAAATCTAGAAGTTGAAAAGAGATAGATACAATACAGATACGCCCCGAATGTCTAGACAAAGGTGGGGTTTCGATGCTATGTTATTTCAACATTTATTTACTTACAATCACATGTAGATGATGATGATGACATGTAGGTACTCATACTACACTTTAATGTTACGTTTCGCGACGGTCAAATATGTGACAGTCAAATAGCGCTAGTGTCTCATAAAGTCCACCACAAATTATAGACCAGTAGGTGTTAACCGACTATATCTATACTAATTTTATAAAGAGGTAAAATTTGTTGGTTTGTTTGTTTGTTTGACGGAGGTTATCTCCGAAACTACTCAACCGATTTCAAAAATTCTTTAACAGGTGTGTAGAATTGACTGTCCGGGAGGTGGAGTAGAATCGGTTGAGTAGTTTCGGAGATTACCTCCGTCAAACAAACAAAGAAACAAACAAACAAACCAACAAATTTTACCTCTTTATAATATTATTATAATAAATTATTAGTGTAGATGAAAAAAACAGTCCGATCCTTAGAAGAATTTCTTGCAAGGATACAAATAGGTGTTTACATTCTTATTTTAAACTATTTGCTGCTACTAATGCTACTTTCAAAGGCACTTTCAAAATTCTTTTTTTAATAATAAAATCCGGGCGCGCAACAATACTGTATATACACCTTTTTACCCCTACTATAAGTTCTTATAAGCTCTTGTTGCGCGCTGTCGTCCTGGTACAATTTTATGCGTATACGAACATTTGGCTCGTTTTGTTCCCCTGACTCAGGGGAGGTTGGCAACCTTTTCCGAACGAACGCAGTGTGAATTTACAGAATAGGTTTTATTGGTTTGATTTTCAACCCTCACTTAGAAGATTAACAACCTTTTAAAAGAAAAACTTCAAACTCTTTTGCACAAGAGTGCAGTGTGAATTTATTTCGTTAATTAACCGACCAAAAAGTTGCGCATCTGGATTGAGGGCCCACTTTTGAAATCTTCACCGATCGTGTTAAAACTTTCAGGAAAATCTATATCATCATCATCATCTCCCTGCCCTTATCCCACTAGGTGGGGTCGGCACAACACGTTTCTCTCTTCCATTTCCCTCTATCGTTCGTCATCTCAGTACTCACTCCTTTCACACTCATATCTGCACACACACAGTCCATCCATCTTTTCTTAGGCCTACCTCTTCCAGTGTATCCATCCACATTCATATTCATCGATCGCCGTGTGACATGCCAGGAAAATCTATATAAGTATATATATTATATATTATTATTAATAATATTATAAAGAAGTAAAATTTGTTTGTTTGTTTGTTTCACGGAGGTAATCTCCGAAACTACTGGACAGATATAAAAAATTCTTATTCTTAGAATAGGCGAACCCAACATAATTTTTATTTTAATGACATTGTAAAACAAAATAAAATAGTTACCGACTTACATAATATAAATAAATAATAATAATATTCATAATAAATCAGTGCGCAAGTCTTGCTCACACTTGACCACTTTTACTTTCGTCGAAGCAAATGTATAGCCGGTTGAAAGTTCATTGAACAGCTCCTGTAGGTATTACTTTCACCCGGAGATCATAAGCTAAGAGGAGTTTTAACAGTGATTCCAGGACTCTATGACGTAGGAAACAGTCTACGTCAGGTTGCTGTGTGACGTCGCAGGTAACATACATCGCACACAAAAAACTCAGGCCTTTAAATCTACACTAGATGATTTTCACAGTGTCAGGAGGATCTTTGCCTACTCTTGACGGGACACTGTAGTGCCTGGGGCATTGTTGAGATGGATAAGTCTTGCCCAGCACCTAAACCCCACCCACCCTCTCAGCCTTAGCCGGCCATATCCACAGGAAAGACAATGGTCAATACTTGTGGTGTTGACTAGTTACTTTCCTCACGATGTTTTCCTTCACCTTTTAAAGCTCGTGTTAAAACGCATATATCAACTTTTCGACACGTAAAGTCCATTGGTGCACGGCCGGATTCGATCCCACTACCTCCGGATCGAAAGTCGAGTTACCAATTCACTTAGCCAACACTGCTATGAACATAAAGTTATATTATTATTTTGTATTCTTCCCATTGTAGGTTAATATACCTCCCTCATAAGAAAGTTGTGTACTAACTGTGGTAATAAATACGATCAAAGGTGTCCCTGCAAAGCTCTTGTTGCTCGCTGTAGTCTTAGTATATTTGTACGAGGAAATCAACATTTGGCTCATTTTCATTCCCCTGAGTCGGGGAAGAGCAACCTTTTCACGAATACTAGCGAAAATGGACCGCTTGGAACAACAAGGTGTTCCTGCAAAGCTCTTGATGCTAACTGTAGTCCTAGTACATTGCCACGAGGAAACCAACATTTGGCTCGATTTCGTCCACCTGAGTCTGAGAAGACCAAACTTTTTACGAATACAAGCGAAGTGAGACCGCTTGAAAAAATATTTATATTGCATTAAAAAAAATATAGTAGGCATTCATAATACCAATTTAGACAATCCTTTAATATTTTGTAATTATCATTTTGTGGTCATCATTTTTTTTAGTAGTTTTCAGACGCATGTCTTATGTTACTTAAATCGATCCTTTGTAGGTGTTTAAAGTACCTATTAACTAAAATTATGCTCCCACAAAAGCTACAAAGCACTTAAAAAATTCATGAATTTAAAATTTGAACCGTTAAAGTATTTATTTTGCTGTACATACTTAATTGACAACTTTCCAGTTTAGTACATTTTCACAAGAATCCATACAGAAACGCTAGCATTAAATTTGCTTCTAAGTACTTACTTCTATCTCGATCAAAATATTATATTCCTCATCTCACTAAGCTCCTGTTGCGCGCTATAGTCCTGGTACAATTCTGCGTAGAAACCAACCTTTGGCTCGTTTTGTTCCCCTGACTGAGAGGAGCAACATTTTTATAAATACTCTTGCATTGAGAATTTGACTATTTTGTGATTGATCTGACAGTTAGAAATTATAATTATAATAGTAATTTTATTTGAATATAGAATAAGATTTTTAATGAAGAATTCTACTGTCATTAGTTATTTCGTTGAAATAATCAACAAGTAAGTATATTGTTAAATTTATCTTAGAATAACGCATTAGGATAAGTTCTGTCATGTTATTCTTTTAAAAATAAATAATTGTCTAATTGTCTAATTGACTTATATAAAAATACAAATTGTTGGTACCTAACCTAGATTAGACACAAACAATTTTGATTTATAAATGATAGGTACATGAATTACTTATTAATTTTAGTGATTGAAGACTAACGCCCTTATGCATACTTACTGGACCAGTAAAAATTAAAAATCTTCTTAGTCAGGTAAGGAATTTTTAGGTACTTATCGGTTTCAATAATGTTTGCTAGTCCTAGTTCATACGTACACAACCCGTTCGAGTGTCTTCGCAGCTACCAGGGTACTATGACCGAACAGGGTTAGAATAAAAGGAAAGTACATACCTACATACATACATATCGACGATATTGCCAACGTCGCCGCGTCGGTCGGTCGACGCGTCGTGGACCGGCAGTGGATCAGGCAAGCGCAGGGCCGTGATAAATCGCAGAAACAAAGGGAGGCCTATTCCCAGCAGAGACGAAAAGTAAGTAAGAAGTATACAACTAGAACCAAACAGTGAATGTCTTGGTTGGCAGCTACCCGGGTTTCATGACTCAAAAGAGATAGAAAGCAGCATGTTATTGAAATAATTGAATACAGAGTAGAATGACGTTTGTGGGTCCTCCCACAAAAAGCTCAAATTATGATGATTCATTGAATTAGATAGAACTAAATGAACAATAACGATTATTGTAAAAGCATAAAACTTTTAAAGTTATCGTAAAATGTTTAAGGTTTTTTCAACTCTTGAATGTTTAGTTTGTTTCTTCCAGTGATTTACAAAAATAAAATGATGACCAATATGTCTCATGTAAATATCCAAACAAATTATTGTAGACATACAAATGTCGTTCTGATGGACACCATGTTTATTTGATCAAGGTCAGATTACTATTATGTCTACTTTACGTCTGATCCTCTATGATACCTCGTGTTCCAAATTTGAATCCTGAACTGACAGGAACACGGGTAAAATTGGCATGAATGTAATCGGAAGGGGAGCACGTACCTTCATTTTAGACTGAAGGGTTAATTTAGGATTGCGATTTTAAATTATAAAAGCTCTTGTTTAGTTATGTGGCCCTAGTAGAACAGATATAATGTCCGAGAATTGGCAAAAGTTTATATAACCTTGCACGTTTCGTGTCCCGAAATCTAAACTACGGCCGATGGTCACCATAAAAAGTACCTATTAATAGGTACCTACTACAGCAGTAAAATGTAACACTTTAGTTAGAAAAGTGACAAAATCTTCTATTTCGTAAAAATGGAGCAATTTCTTGAACCTCGAGGTGTATTTCTGTTTAATAACTCAGAAGATCCACATCTGATAATTTTCTATGGAACCACACTTGGGATTTCTCTATTCCAACAAAGAAAATTATCAAATCGGTTCATGAACACGAACACTCTTAATAAATATTATAAAAACGGTCGAATTGAGAATTGAGAAACTCCGTTTTGAAATATAAACTTGTGAATTTAACCCTTGCAATTTATTAAAAGGGTGCACGGTATCTCCCCAGTACTTCAGAAAGTTCAATTTCGCACAATGTCTCTGAAGTTGAATTTAGCTAGCTCCTGTTAGCTTATGTGACCCTGGTAGCTGTGATGGAATGTCCGACAAATCGCAAAAGTGTTTTGACATCAAGCCTGGTACCAGGAGGCTTACCATGACGATTATTAAAATTATTTTTAAACAATTCAGTTTAGGTTCTAACTGTTCTAACTTGTCAGCGCCTGAGCTTACGTCAAAAGCAGTTCATTATAGGACCTTAAACTGCGTCGCTTTTAACGGTAATAGTGAGCCGGCAGATGTGTTTTTTGATAAGCTACATACTAACTAGGTACATACCATAGTACCATCATTAATTTATCCAAACTAGATTTGTGAAATAATAAAGTCGAATCTAATCTAATGTTAGAAGAATATGATTATGTAACTTTGATATAATTTTTGGCAGATCATAAGGGGTCATCTCAAAATATAAAATGACTAGATGGCGCTAGTAAAAATGACCCGATTCTAAATCGCGCTGACGAAAACGCGCGGCGCGGAACGATCTCCCCATTCAATCAAACCAACATTATTTCTTTATAATATTAGTATAGATTGCAAGAAAAATTATAATAGTAGGTAGGTACATACATAATGGTTGGTTGTACCTTGGTTGTACCAGAGTGGTCGTAGTAATTGAGAAACTTTAACATAATCAGGAGTTTGTAACAGTTGGGGTGGATCTGCAAAGAAAATGTCTTGGTTGGTACCAAGTTATCACGATCATAAAGTTGATTTTAACTACGATGTTCCTATATTTTGTAAGATGTGTGACCGTGTGGACACACTCTGTGTCGCGTGTTTAAAGATCATAACGTCGTTGTGGAGGAAGAAGTCACTAACTCGAATTTTGGGCAAATTGACGTAATGATGCCAAAGTGTTTCTAAACCCATTATCTACCATATGAGAAAATAAAAAATAATATTTTCTATGTATTTTCGGAGATATAGTAATGTCAGAAGCCATTAACTGATGTATATAGCAAAGAACGAGTGTGGTGTAATTAACTAACTACACTTGAGTATTATTAGATGTAATATTTCACGAATATTTTAGCAATCACTGTTCATCAAGATCACTTAGTTACTTTTTGCATACGAAGCATCCCTAATGTTCGATTCTTTTGAAGTCACTAACTAATCATAGTTATTTTTAAATGAAAGTAAACAGCCGTTATGCGATTTATAACCTTAAAAAAGTAACTAACGTACGTTATTTAAAATGAGATCTTTAATTATTCGACTTGATATTTTTTTTTATACGCGCTCTTCCCTAATTGCGTGTTAAATTTTTTGATCAATGCACTCCTAGTCACTGGTGCGGAAGAACATTGTTTTAATTTATATGAAATTATTGAACTTTATCACGTATTTCCCTTATTATTTTATTTCCCGACGTTGCCCGACCGTAGGGGCATGAGTCTTCAGAATTAAGACAGTAGAGCTGGAACTAGGTGGTATTATTGTAAACCTAGACAAGGATTCTCTTTTTACAAAAGTCCCACTCCATGACTGTCTTGACGTAGTGAAAACAAGGCTTAAGGACAATGAACCACCAGAACAGTATCTTGTTCTAGGTACTGAAAACCTGTAAAGAGAGAAACTTTTTATACCGTGGACCACCACCTCCAGATCGACGGAGTAGTCATTGACGCTGGTTTTGGCTAACATCTAGATGGACCACTTTGAAAGCACGTTGGATCTACAAGCTAGCGGTATAGAACTGAGAAAACGTTATGTGGATGACATGTTTTCTGCAACATGAATGGGATTTAGAACAATTTACGTGAAAATTAAACTCCATGTACCCTAATATCAGGTTCACTAACGAAATTGAGAGCAATAGGTCCTTAGCGTTTTTAGATGTCCTGTTAAAAGTGAAACCTGACGGTTCTTTGGTGCATTATGTCTACAGGCACGTCGTGTCACAAGCACATGAACATGGAGAGATATTTAAACGCTACATCATACACCATCACCCTCTCTACCAAAAATCTGTAGTTTCTTCTCTTACAAATAGAGCTAATGATCTATGTGACCTTAAACATTTGCAAGGCGAGCTGAAGCATGTTCAGGAGGTGCTAACACAGAACGGTTATCTTGTAAGAAAGAGGAGCTCAAAAGGGAAGCGCTGAAAAGTACTGGATGTCAGCAAATAGCCCATCTTTTTGCCGTACATGGAAGGCGCACAAATAAGCGGTAGCGGAATATTTACTGGACTCTGGAACGAATCACCCAATTTCCCGACCCGAGAAGAACTTTCTAGCAAACGCCACTACTACAAGCAGATGGTCCAAGAGACTTTAGAAATCTGTAGGTACCGTAATTTCAATCGTTAGGATGGTTTTTGTCTCTCGGCCTCGTAGAAACCCGTAATTAGTAGTTGTGTGAAACGTTGTGATCTGGTAATTCCGTACGAAGATGTTGTTAGTGTTGTGTGTCGCAGACTGTTCATTCCTGATTCAGAAGGCGAATTATTGAGGGTAGACGAGGATCCTACCCTCAATTAGCGGCGGTAGTTCCAGTAAAGCAGTCTACTCGTGACCACGAGAGCTGTAACGCACTCGAAACGTCGGGAAATCAAATAATAACGTAAATATGCAATAAAGTCCCGTAATTTCTTATAAATTATAAACTAAAGATTGCGAAAGTTTAAATTGAACATTGTTTTGTTGCCGTTTGTGTGAAATTAGTTTCTACCACATTACTTAATGAAGAACGTTACAAAGAAACGATAGAGATCGGATTTTATACTGATTTTAGTGTCAGAAAACTCAGAACAACATGACTTACATTTTTGTTAGCTTAGAAGCTGGTAAACATGCTGTTTTTTTGACGTAAGTGGCATACGATGTTATAGTATGCGTAAGGTAAAAAGAACACTGAGGGGAAGCGGCGGTGGAGGTTTGTAATAAGAAAGCTGGTTCGTGTACTATGGCTAGTGACATGGTATTGCCGAAGGTTTATTCGTCTTCCTGGACGATCCCACTTAAAAAAAGAAAGACCTGGTGCCAAACCTTTGTCAAACCGACCTGACGAATTTCATTTCTGGTTCGAATCTAACAATCTAGCAGATAATGAAGTAAAGTTAGTGTAATGAAAGTGATTTAAATGGTTTTAGGTTGTATGGGCTAGTAGTTTGAAGGATTTTGTGAACTGTATTTTGTAATTTTACCTTTGGGAATAAGTTTCACTGTATGTTTTAATGTGTTTGACAATTTAATGAAAATTTTGGTTACATTTTAACTACTTTTAAAAACCTTAAAAACCTTTTATTTACTTGAAATAGGAAGCAAAAAGTCACTAACTTGCTACTTTCTGTAAAATACTACAGCAATAATTCATTAACTAACATGAATAGTTCACTAAGTGTTCAGAAAAATCGTTTTCTGTGTATGCTAAAACTCACTAACTTTTCTTTTTTTACATATTTCTTTATAATTACATTACGAAAAGTATAATTGAATATTTTATTTAAGAATATAATAAATGGATAGTTTATTTGTATTTTGTTCCTAGAAACCGATTTCCTAACTATAAGTGTTGTCGAGTTATTACGGCTAGAATGTCAAAAAAACTTTAAAACGCGTTTATCTCGGAATGACCTTTTTGTAGTTAGTGACTTCTTCCTCTACAACGACGATAAATGCCTCAATATCAGAGGATATCCAACCTTCTTCCTTGGGGAAACATTCGAAGTCCAGTAAGTTCGCAAAAATGTTTGATTTTGATCCCTCTTCTAAAGAAATATAGCACAAAGTAGCTTCGGTGATTGCATAAGGGGTGTATTGCTTTAGACAGAAGGGTTAAATTAAATTGAGTTCTATTAAGTTTTCAAGCTTTTAATGTGACCCTGGTAGAGCAAATATCAAGTCCGAGAAGATACAAAAGTGCTTTAAAATTAAATTAAGCTCGTCTGTACCTTCGTGTCATCTAGTTAGTGCGCCAACCGCCCGTACTACACACTGGGCCAGTGGCTCGGCGTGTAGAGGCGGCATAAGAGCAACGGAGTTACATAACATTGCAAAGCTCTTGTTGCTAGCTGTAGTCCTGGTACATTTCTACGATGAAACCAACATTTGACTCGTTTTCAAATTCGCTTGAGTCAGGGAAGTGCAACCTTTTCACGAATACAAGAAGTGTTTGGATAACTAACTAAACTTGTAAAAATACCGTCTGTATTCTGTGAAAATACTATCAATCAACACAATACAGTGTTATTTTGTAATACCTAATAGTTTATGTGTATGATGCTCGAATACTCAAACGCTATCTAAGCTAAGCTTATTATTTTCATTAAATATTTCAGGCCGCATTAACGATTACGATAAAATGCTATCTTTGTGCATAATAATGGATTGAGGGCCCATTTTTGAAATCTTCATAGATCTTGTTAAGTAACTAATCTAACGCGGAAACTAAGATATTTTCGTTTTTAAATAAGCTGTTGATTCTCCTATCAAGAAAATAACATTCTCTTTATAATTTTTGTCTTTCTATAGACCTATAGATAGACAAAAATTATAAAGAGAATGTTTTTTTCTTGACACTTTAGTACACTGTGCAGTGCATAAAGTATGTATTAACTTTATTTTTCTTTCTTTATTTCTTTTTTTCTTCTCAGATAAAAAAAAAACATGATGAACTTATGAGATTGGTTTTGGTTTGCTTTAAGTTTTATTTAGCATGAATATTACTTTACATTGGGAACTGGGAAAACCAAGAAAACCAAATCACACCGATATTATTTTGATCCTTATAGAAAGTACATTATACGTGTAAGTATACATTATACGAGAAGAAAAAAAGAAATAAAGAAAGAAAAATAAAGTTAATACTTTATGCACTGCACAGTGTACTCTCCTTCACTTGGTCTAGATTAGTTAGTTTAGTTCCTCCAGTAGCTGTTTTCCTAGTTCATCCGATGTTATTTTTATCCAATGAACATACCTTTTCAATTGGTTTTCCCAGCTCCTTTGGTAGCTGTTTTCCTAGTAGATATTTATGAGGTTTAAGCCTAAGGTATTAGGTATTTGTTAAAAAACAGTTTATGTTCAAACTGTTTGAAAGTCGTCGAGATACGCAGGATGTCGACTCTTGACGACTTTCAAATCATGACGTGGGAAGAGTTACGATGCCACAAGAACCACACAAACACATACAGACATTACCTTATTTTTTGGCCTGGGGTTAAAAATGAACTATTTTAGGCACTATTTCTACCAGGGCAGCATTAGGCATTAAGAGTTCAATAAAATTGTTATGCGACTCCGTGACGTAAAAAAATTGCTCAATAATTCCATCTTTATTCTGTGATAATACGTCTCCAGGATGTCGACTCTTGACGACTTTCAAAATAATCATGACGTGGAAAGAGATAGCACGTTATCTAGTTTTTTTTCTGAAATCCATCGCATTATTCAAATTAACCACGCCGCGCCCCGTGTCGTGTCAAGACATGCATAAGGCGACAGATCAGATTATCTTGTGGACGCCTGCTCTGATTAAAGCCATGTTTGGTTGAAATCAAGCCGCCTTTTATACAAAACTAAATTATAATCACAGTCACAGTCACATTACGATGCCACAAGAACCACACAAACACATACATTACCTTATTTTTTAGCCTGGGGTTAAAAATGAACTATTTTAGGCACTATTTCTACCAGGGCAGCATAAGGCATTAAGAGTTCAATAAAATTGTTATGCGACTCCTCGTGACGTTAAAGGTACGTAAAAAACGTCGGTCGATCCGTAGAAAGTTTTCGTCGTACTTACGTCATAAATTTTAAAACATTCTTATTAATTTCTTTTAAATCATCTGCTTTAAAATTGAGCAGAAAATTTTCACCCGAACAAATTCCTACAAGTTCCATAATTGTACATAGGTACACTGCCAGTTATAGTAAAAAAAAAAAAAACTTCCGAAAATAAATACTTATAGAAAAAGCTTTAAAAAAAAGTTTAATCGAAGTCTAAAAACGGAGTGTAATACAAAAAGAAGCTCATTACGAGTACCTAAGCACATACGTACAAACCAAATACAAAATAAAAGGTGCCAGCACAGTTTTAAATAAAAAATGTATGCGCACTAGCATGTGGTCATGTTTTAATTGACATTACCTACATCATGCAATTAAAAGGTTTTCCAAATTAAAATAAATTCAGGTTTCCAAAATGGCGGAAAATCTGAACTGATCACCAGGACATCATATGATGGTAGAAGGTGATCGGAAAGAGGACACTCCTCTTTGGAAGGGGATGCACTTCACCCACCCCACGTTGCACTACACCGAACCGTATGGAGTCACGAATTATATGCCAGAATTCTATAATCAACATAAGTACGGCTGTCCGTAGGCCCATCACCAAGCAACTTTGTTTTATCAACATAAATGTTGATACGAATTTTTTTGACAGATAACAATGTTGCTATGGCGAAAGTCTTACGGCCATCCTTTATAGGAACCGGGCGTTACACTTACTTGGAAATTGTAGGTGCTGTTTTTGTGAACTATTTTTTTTTTATTGGTGTTTATTTGAGTCTTAATTATGCTTTTTTTCTGAAAATTTCACTATGATTATGACTGTGTGAAGTTGTTATAATTGGGTAAAATAATTGTACCTAAAGTGTGAAATGATTCGTTGCATTAAGGACAGACGTTACAGTACATATTTTCAGGTTCAATAGATAAATGCTTGTTAGTATCGGAAAATAAACTCTATCCAAAAGAGATAAAGTCGTTTCTGTCCCAGGATGGTTAGTGCATTTCAGATAGTCCATCTCTGTTCGACGTATAGTTTTCCCAGAGGAACTTATGAAACAGCAAATAGAAGATTTTGTACAGTTCAAATTAAGTTCAGCCTCTGAGGTTATGCGCCCCTGGTGATAAATATGATAGTTTATATTCATACCTATATGTAGGTACTTATAGTTTATAATAAAACTATGAGCACCTATTTGCCCCAGATATTATTTACACAATTGGGCATAGAAAAGTTATTAATTTAGATTTAATTCGTGTATCTAGAAACATTTACATATCTGCTTTACAAAATAGATAATTATCTCTCTCTTATAATTTGTTTATTATATTTTCCCATATATATTCAGAAATTAATTGAATTTATAGTCACTTTGCCCCACAGTGGGAAACGTCAAGTTTATTAAAAAAGAAAAATCATTATTTTCATGAAAGAGTTTTATTTCGAGTACATATAAAATAATTCGGTATGAAAAGTTTTGCTGCTTCACTCATGCTTGAATGAATTTGTTTGAATTTTTTATTTTGTACTAAAAAAAAGTACGAGTCAAAGCTCAAGTTCAACTTATTTTTCATTGAATCTCAAGAGGTTATTGTTTTCTCCGCTCCAAGACTTTGTACTCGGAGAATAGCTAGCAAAGGAGTTGGGAAAACTGAATAAAAATCTGCACACATGAATAACGTTGAAGTAGTGTTTTGTCTAGGGCACAGGAATACTAGTACCTACATTTTATCAAAGAATTGTAAAGTATAGCTTAGTTTGTGTTCTTCTAAACCAAGCCATTTCCGAAGCTTGATTGCTTTACTTTATTGTCACGTTTACCTACAACCTTGTAAGAAAAAATATAAATATCGAATTAACACGTGGCAAAATAATAAGAACAACTTAGCAATTTCTTCCACTCTCGAGGTGCATTTCTATTCATATTTATTCTTAAATAAAATAAATATTCTTGGACATTCCACACAGCGTCATCTAGTCCCAAGCTAAGCAACTTAATGCTTGTTTGTGTTATGGTAACCAGATGACTGATATAATACTTAGATACATTTTTTTGTAAATACATACATATATAGATACAAAATACTAAAACACCCAGACACGGAACAAATATCTGCAGAACATACAAACATTTGGTCTCGTAGCGGGGATCAAACCCGCAACCTCCGCGTCTCGGCCGGGCGTTCGCCTAACTGCGCCACACAGGTCTGTATTTTTAGGTAGGTATTTTCTGTTGGATTTAAAATATTCGATAAGTATAGCAAAAATAAAAAAAACAATTGTTTTGGAAAACCTTATGATAAATTCAAAAAAGGTTGCAGGGCAGGGGAATGAAAACGAGCCAAATGTTAAACTTCGCAAGGAATAGTACCAGGACGACAGCGTGCAACAAGAGCTTTGCAAACTGAGTGCAGCTTGTAAGCCTATGTGTGCGTATCTGTATAATATGTGTGAATTTCCTGTAAATATGCGAATGAATACTGAAAACTACCTTATAAAATTGTCCCAGCAAACTTCATTATGCCCTTGAAATAAAACCTGTTTGACAAACTACTTTAGTTTCTGTCATGTTAAACACAAATGTCTGAGTTATAACCTCAGAGCAATCATCTCTGCTTCCTTATTGGTTATAACCTCAGAGCAATCATCTTCTCTTCAGATCCTCATTGGTTATAACCATGGATGTTAGTGCAAAGCCAAGGAAACAAAAAAGCCATGGATGTGATATTAGGTATAACAGGATTGAGATCTCTGAAAATATACTATACTGTATTGTACTTCCATCTTTATTCTGTGATTGTACTAATAAATTCTAGCTGCGCCCCGCGGTTTCACTCGCGTAAATCCCGTTCCCGCGGGAATATCGGGATAAAAAGTAGCCTATGTGTTAATCCAGGGTATCACCTATCTACATACCAAATTTCAACCTAGTCCCAAGCTAAGAAATGTAATGCTTGTGTTAAGGTAACCAGGTGGACTTACATGGATATTTTAATTAATAAATTCTATCTATCGGAAAAGGTTGCCTACATCCCCCAAGTCAGGGGAACAAAACGAGCCAAATGTTAGTTTCCGCGTGGAAATGTACCAGGACAACAGCGAACAATAAGAGCTTTGCAAAATTGAAAGCATCTCTGTTCGGAGTACCTACCTAAGTGACTGCAGTTTATAAACAAATACTGGAGATGTCTTTATTTTATAGGTGCAAGTAGAAAAAAGACTACTTTCATATTAATTTTTGTACACAAGAATTTTTAAGCTATTGCATAGCTTCTATCGCGGGCCTTGGCGTGGAGACCGAATACAGAAATTCCGTAACAAAATCACCTAACACTGTCACTTTAATTCAGCAACTCGCCTCTAGGTGGCTTTACCGTGGCAGTCCCCGAGTGTCACACGTCTTTTTTTTTAATTGATCATTGAATCTAATACTCGTACAAGGACTTCTATGCCTAGAGCACAGCTTCTCCACTCCAGTCAAATGTGAAATGCATTCTATGTATATATATACCTACATGCAGCAAAGTGCATCTTGAGTACCAGGATATATAGGTACCAGGATAAATAAATAAATATCATTAACTGTATAGAAAATGAAAGCTTTCCCATTCCATATTAACCTACATTTATTTATTTTTAATATTTCCTTATATTTCTATACGTTATGATATGATACTTTTTTTTAGTGCCAAAAAAATTAAATGTAGGTACATTCAGTTCAGACTAATAAAACACAAACAATAAATGATGCAAATATTCAAAACGATTTTCGACATTGCTTTGCTTTCGTCAAAACGACTACTGCCATACATTTCAATATGGATGCACATAGAGAGTTCCACCTCTCTGACTCTGAGTCAGGTGAACGAAAACGAGCCAAATGTTGGAACCCACGCAAAACACAACGCCCTTGTACCAGGAGAGCAGCAACTGGAAAGAGGTCGGAAAGTTTATGAATGAACGCCCACATTATGTGTTCAAAAGGCAACAGTTTATGTACTTGGTCGTAGCCTCGTGGGCACGTTCAAATACATGGGTAGGTGAGGAAAGCTATTTATAAAAAAAATTAACCCCGCATGATAAATATCTTCCCTAATATGAAACAATAAGTAGGTTAACAATTTACAATAAAAATGACAAACGGACCAAAACACTGCTACTAAACATAAAAACAATTATACGAACAACTAAACTATTATTATTATTACGAGCCTGTAGCGTCCCACTGCAGGGCAAAGGCCTCCCTTCCTTCCTTCCACTCGTTTCTAATCTCTCTTTAGAAACAAGTGGAAGGAAGGAAGGGAGGCCTTTGCCCTGCAGTGGGACGCTACAGGCTCGTAATAATAACAATAAGACTTTTATTGATTGACATCCATGGTGAGAAAAAGCTTTTTTTTCAACGGTTGAAACGAATACCAAGACTTACATCGACAAGTTCACCTATGCCTAGAGCATAGCTTCTCCACTCCAATCAAATGTTAAATGCATTCTATGTACATGCAGCAAAGTGCATCTTGAGTACCAAGACATCATAACTGTATAGAAGATGAAAGCTTTCCCATTCCACATTAACCTGCATTTCATCTTACTCCGGGAAATCTAGGAGGCTAACAGAGAGAGGTAGCAATACACAACACACCTGCATTGTAATAAGCGACTTTTGATATTGAACTTCAGTTTCCAGAGATAAAGTACATTATTGAAGTGAATCGAAAGTTTCAAAATTTCATTCACACTATGGACAAGTAGGTGAAGTTGTAAAGTTATAATAATAATCGAAGTCAAAAACACACCAAAGTTATCGGAGTTAGTAATACAATTTATAAATCAAAACGGATGAACTGATTTATTATGATCTATGAAATTCAAGAAAACAATGAAAAAATCTGACTTCAATTTCGTTATAGTTTGTTTTTCATTGTTTTCCTGATTTTCATAAATCATTATAAATCAGTCCATCCGTTTTAATTTCTTAATGATGTTACTAACCCCATTAACTTTCGTGTATTAGTTGTTCATTTTACTTTTAAGATGATAAAAAATCAAACATATTTAGGTACAGGTACTAAATTATATGAAATTCACACTTTGCTCATTCGGAAAAGGTTGGCAACATCCCCCTGAGTCAGGTGGACAAAGTGAGCCAAATGTTAGTCTCCGCGTGGAAAAGTACCAGGACTACAGCGAGCAGCAAGAGCTTTGCAATATTGAGAGTATCTCTGTTCAATGTACTCTTGTCTCTGGCTATAACTACAGGAAAGACATGATCAGTACGTGCGAGGCTGACTAGCCGCGGGTATCCTCACGATGTTTTCTTTCACCGTTTAAAGCTCGCTCACGTCGTTCGTGTTGATCAATGTAAGTAAATACAGGGCCTAAAAAAAACAAATACCAAAAATTTGCATCAATAATAAGCTACTTTACTACTTTTTTAGGTAGGTTAAAATATAGCTTGAAATGGTACCTATATAATTCAATAGAATTTATGTAAGCTTTTTTTACAGCTGAAACGAATGCAATGAACTGCATTAGTCATGGGCACTTGTCCAATCAACTGCATATGTACGTGCAGCAAAGTGCATCTAGAGTACCAGGACATCATAACTGTATAGAAGTTGAAAGTTTTCCCACTCCACATTTTCCTGCATTTCAGCTTATTCCAGGAAACCTAGGAGACTAACAGAGAGAGGTAGCTCACACACGTGCATTGTTTGAACTTTGATAGGTTATTTTTACTTTTAAACCGACTTTAAAAAGGTGGAAGTTTAACATATTCCTGTACTTACCTTATGGTTTTTTTGTTTGTTCATTGATTTAAAAAAAATAGTTTTTAAGCTATTGCACAGCTTCTATCGCGGGCCTTGAGTATTGTCATGTTGTTTTGATCCTGTCATGGCACTACTTTCAAAGACAAATATATTGTTGCCCGCGGTTATTTCAAACATTGTCAAAAATTATTTTACATTAATTTATATTACGATAAAAAATAATTGATGGTATTTGTAAGTGGAAGCCACGTTGGTTCAAAAAAATATTTTGTAAGTTAAAACTTTTTTCATTAAAAAGATCATTAGATTCGTCAAAAAGTGTTAGGAGTTAGAAACACCAACAAAATGATAAGGAAGAAGAAGAACGATTTTCTGAGCTCCGATTTCAAATGAGAGCTGTCCATCAGTTTACTGTAGTATTGATACTATCCTCGATACCGAGTCAAGTATCGCAAAATATATGAGAATCCAGCGCAGCGCCGCCCCCGGTAACTTGCATGAACTAATAATTTCATACATTTGAAATACAGTAAAAGCTCCTTATTCGCGGGGGATACGTTCCATAAATATGCCGCGAATACAGAAACCGTGAATACGGAATGGTAATTTACATGGGATTATAGGGGATACGTTCCTAGGTGACAAAATTTTTGATTCGTTGACATTGAATGAGCGTGATATGGATGCAAATGATTCTCCATGGCGTAAACGATCAAGCATTTCTATTTTCAGTTTTAGCAGTAAGTACCTACCTAACACAGATTTTTTCGTGTCGAAAGTCGTTTCTCATTTTTTTAGTTGACATTATAAATTAGGAAGACTGCGGTAGAAACGTGTTACTCGATCACAATTTTTGTAACGAATGTAAAAGAAGAAACAATAAAACACGCAAAGCGGCTTTTACTATAGAACGGAACAGTAACATTAAAAAAAATACTTTTTTAAGTAACTCTGTTGCTTTTATTCTGTTTGTTTACATTCTCAAAAACACCAACGCAGCGAAGGCAGGTTTTTTCAAAGTCCTCTGCGTTAGGTATCATTTATAACAACATACTTTAGGCATAGTTGTAATAAGATCTATTTTCCTTTTTGTATTTAGTCCATATCACGGCATTTACAAAGAATATTGGGTTGGATACCTATTGAAATCTTTTTAATATTATGTATGTACTTATTAGATCCGCGAATAACGAAATTTTTAGCCGCGAATATAGGAATTGGGTCGCATTTTTTTAATCCGCGAATAGTGAAAACGCGAATGAAGAAAGCGCGAATAAGGAACTTCTACTGTACTTGACTCGTTAGCGAGGATAGTTAACTATACAACTCGAAAACTCATGGTAGGGCTACAGGTTATAATTTTGTCATGATTTTTTTACATTTATCGAAGTTATTCAAAAACTTTACATCTTAGAATTAAAAGTAAAACCAATTGGGAATGTACAAACAGAGCCCTTTCATATGACACCCCACTCAATGTATGCACAACTTTAAATTGTTTTCACTTATTATTATTATTGTTATTTATTATTATTATTTAAAGCCTGCGGTGTCCCACTGCAGGGCAAAGGACTGTTTATTTATTTATTTATGTTTTCACTTACGTAAGAATATTCTTGTAATTTTACAAATACCTCCTTTATTGATCTGACCGATTATTTGGTAAACAAAATATTAAACCATGGATCTACAAACAGTGGAACATGGACCCTCATTGCTTTTAAATTCGGCCAAAAATTAAACATAGTACTGTATTACTTTGTTCGTATTCAGAAAAGGTTGTCGCCATCCTTTTGAGTCAGGGGAACAAAACGAGCCAAATGTTAGTTTCCGCGTGAAATTGTACCAGGACAACAGCGAGCAACAAGAGCTTTGCAAAGTTGAGTGTATCTCTGATAGTGGTATGAATGAAGTAAATGCAGTTTATTGTTTGAAAAACATACACATTTTCAACAAAAAACTTCTGATCATAATTTTAAAGTTACAAAATTAAAACTTTGAGTTTGGCACAAGACTTATCAAATTGATTTAATTTTATCCTTGGTAAAAAAAATATCTTTAAGTAATTATTAGAAGTGGTCTGTCTGCTAAAGTGTAGGTAGGTAGGTTACCTACATCATTTTCAACAGACTTCAAAACAGGAGTTGGTTCTAAATGCCACTGTACCTACGCATATTTATATTTTATCAGTTCTCCGATTTAGATACTTATTTATTTGTTTTATTTACACTCCCGTTTTGATATAAAAAATTATGAATCTGACGAGGACCGTTCAATAGAAATGTTTCTCGGAATGTCGAAGAGAGAGATTTTTAAAATTATTTTTCTAGACAAAACTTATTCGAAAATGTTTACATAAAAACATGTTTGAAAAATATCTTCAACAAAAATATTGGTGTATGGCAAAAACTAAAATGTGCCAAAGGTTTGTCCCCGCTCCACAAGTTTGTACCAGGTAATTAGCAAGCGAAGAAGCTAGAGAAATTCATTTCCAATCGCACACATAGAAAACGCTTGCTGCAATGGTTGTATAGTTCATTATTATGATTTAAAATATTCAGGAAATCAGAGAAAAGTATAATAAAAACAACTCTAATTTGTAAGATGAGCGAAATTTCTCATCAGATTTTCAATATTGAATGGGACCACCAGTTGCATTATTTTAAACTATACTGTAAATTCACACTTCGCGCTCGATCAGAAAAGGTTGCCAACCTCCCCTGAGTCAGGGGAACAAAGCGAGCCAAATGTTAGTACCCGCGTGGAAATGTACCAAGACTACAGAGAGCAGCAAGAGCTTTGCAATATTGAGAGTATCTCTGAGTCATAATAGCATTTAAGTGTCCGAATTCTATAACCAACGTACGAATGTCCGTTGATCTATCACCATAGCAACTTTGTTTTTACAACATAAAATGTATGAAGCTTTTTAATAGACAACGTTACTATGACGAAAGTGCTCTGCTATCCGTAAGTTGGTTATAGTTATAGGAACCAGCCGTTAGTAGAGTTTTTATTTTTTCAATTACTTAAGTAGAAGGACCATTACAAACGATCTAAAGATATGTAGCTTAACAGATACATACAAACCAACGCCAGACAGAAGCGTGCTCAATCAAACACTGGCAGCATTGCTGTACTGAAAGGCAACCAATAACTTAGCTGTGGTATACCTATGCACAATATCATATGAATCCTACCAGGGCATCATATACCACGGGGAGATGAACTACAATACCGGACAAGTATCTACTGCCTAGAGATAGTATAGATCCACCTCGACCCCTATATTCTATTTCATTAGTGAGTCTGGAAAATCAAAATCTAATAGAGATGAACGACCAAATGCACTCGTGTGCCCATGGCCATTGAAATATATACTTTATATTTTACTCTAAAAGTCTAAAAGTTTAAAATCAGGGCAAGTAGGTTGCGTTTTCTTCTCTTGTACCTATGAACGTACGTCCTCAATGAAAACGATATTTTCGTACTTTTCGCACTCTCGAGGTAAACTTTTGTACAAAACATAAAGACCCTCCAAATTTTAATGGGACCACCTCGGGAGTTTCTGTACTCTTTGAAACAAAAGTAATTTTTAAAATCCACTTTAAAATCACAGTACCTAGTGTACCTACCTACTATTTTGTAAAGCCTACTGTGATCGTTTTTTTTTAATCAATTATTTAATGCACTTCTATCTACTACGACAGTTTTCATTTTTCCAAATAAGACGGATTTACCTACTGACTGCAAGAGGAGGAGTGGGAGACTGGTGTGTACCCACACTAAACATTAACAAACTAAATATTTCACAGACGGATATTTAAATAATTGAAAATGGATCTTAAAATCCCCCAATATTTATAAGTGTGTTAAATGCCCCCAAATCCTTACGAAGAAGGATTTTAAAACAAATAAAAAATATATTCTATAAAAGCGACATCTCTTGTCCACGTGCAAAACTAGCAGCAACGTAGCATACAAAACATCGGTACAGAGTCTCGATAGATGGCGCCTTTAGCACTTCAAAGAAAGCTTTAAGTGTAACGGTGTAACGTCGTTTGTCCGACGAGATTTGAACCCGCTACCCGCTAAACCTTATTCATGCATAGCAGGTTTTCCGTTTTTCTGTTCTACACCACCAAAACGATAGTAATTGGTGGTGTCTTTTGGCATCACTGATATGCCGTTCGACAATATCCTAGTGATGTCTAGATGGATGATAAGATTCTATACGACTTGAGTAAACTTGCCAGATTGAAGTGCGGTGTCTGTCAAAGCGCAGAGATAGGTAGAGTTCATTTTTGAAAGGAATCTTACCTTTCAAAAATGAACTCTACCTATCTCTGAATACTGGATTTCAATATTATACTGCACTGTACCACAATGCAGGTGTGTATTAGTATTAGCTACCTGCCTGTTAGATACCTGAAACGCAAATAAATGTGGAGTGGGAAGCTGTCACCTCTTAAGTATTTCTGATGGCCTGGTGCTAAGAATCAACTATTATGCACGTAGGTATAGTGTTATTGCATTGCTTTGGAGCTTATAGCTTTGCACTGTATCTATGTGTATCGTTTGGTGTATGATATACTAGCCCACACACACCCTAGCCATCAGTGTCAATGTAATGAAAGAGCTGAAATTTGCCTTTTAAAAATGAACTCTATCCCTGGAGACTTGAATTCAATACGAATATCGAACAGTACAATGCAATGTAACAACCTATCTCTTTTGGACTCCTAGGAAACCCGGAACTAGATGAAAGGCAGCTAAATGTGGAGTGGGAAACTTTCATCTCTTTAATAGTTCTGATGGCCTGGTGTATATGATCAAATTTTATGCATTATACAGTGCAGTTAAGCATTGGATCACAAACTGCACCACTGGGCAGTTTTCCTTACCTATCGATATTATTAGGTACCTCTCTGTTAGGCCACAGTTAAGGCTCTTGAAAGGCAGGAATGTGGAGTGGGAAGCTTTCACCTCTTATGTATTTCTGATGGCCTGGTGCTTATTATCAACTTTCATGCACGTAGGTATATTGCATTGCATTGCATTGGAGGAGCAATAAGCTTTGTACATGTATATACACAAACACCCTCCACCAGCCATAGTATAAACATAGAGATGCTGAAATTATAGAGTCCTTTCAAAAATGGACTCTAATCTCTGGAACCTGAAATTCAATACGAATATTGTCCAACACGATGCAGCTACCTTTCTCTGTTTGTCTCCTAGGTAACCCGGAAGTAGCTGAAAGGAAGATACATGTGGAGTGGGAAGCTACACCTCTTATGTAGTTCTGATGGCCTGGTGGTAAGAATGCACTTTTCTGCATTGCATTGCATTGGAAGACCTAAAATCGTGGGATAGCGAACCTTTGGGAAATTTCCTAGCCTGTCGTTGCAGTGCAGGTGTGGAGCAGACTTCTGAAAGGCAAATATATGTGGAGTGGGAAGCTTTCACCGCTATGTAGTTCTGATGGCCTGGTGCTTATGATCAATTTTACTGCACATACAGTGCATTGCACTGCATTGTACGTGGTTTGCAAAATTTGCAATGGTGGAGCTAGAACAAACTTCCAACATCATTGAATGAAGATGAAGATTCTCTAGAAAAATCGAAACATTGTCGCTATTTAAATCGACAATATTTTTACGGGAGTAATTTGCCGTGTGATTATAATAAAGTCTAGTACAAAAGTTTATTTAAAGTCTTCAAAGTTTTAATTTTGCTATTGATTTACCAGCCCACACACACACACCCTCAGCAATCAGTGTTAATGTTAGCATAGAGCGGAAATAGTTGAACCCTTTCTAAAATGGACTCTATATCTAAATACTGAATGCCCACTAGATTTCAATATCATCGTGCAACAAGATGCAGATGTGTGTTGCTACCTCGCTCTGTTAGACTCCCAGGCAGGGCTTGCTACCGGTACCAATAATACCGGTACTTTTACGGTAGTAACGGTACTTTCATTTCGTTAAATTCGAGTATCGATACTTTTGAAGTACCGGTAATTTGCCTAAAAGTACCGGTATTCTAAGCGGTTCTCGCGACGTTGCCAGCTCTCCGGTCATAGCGTAGGTACCGACCGGGGGGCGGGCGCGCGTGCTTGCCAATTTGTGCATATTTCGCGCTCGGACAGAATATTTACAGAGCACAGTGTTTTAAGGCGCAGCCCTGCCTGACCCAACGTCAGTAGAAAGCTATTTTTACTTTCTAGAGAAATAAATATTACCTACACAAAATTAGTAGAGATTTTTTTTGTGACACTTGGCGACACGGGCCACGGTCTTGTCTTCTACTTATACCTACCTAGGTAGGTACTTCCAACTGTCCCATTTACCTGCACCTAACTTTCTGGTAGGTTTCTTTCTTTCTTTGAGATTGTGGTTTATTTTGAATACAGTCAACAACAGATACCTATCTACCTTAACACATTCAATACCTATTGATTGATATTGTAATGGTAGGTACTTAGGTATAGTGTACCACAGAGTGTGCCTCACCTCACCTCGAACATTGAACAAGCACTTTCCTACCTACTTATCTAATTTATCATCAAAATCAACTGTTTTGGTACCTAGGTTTCTTTGTTTAAAGTACCTACTTACAATCCAGCATCCCCCGCACATTAAAGCAAGCTAAAAACCAATCCTTCTATGTGATGATATGCTACCTACTTTTTAACTATTTAAAAAGTAGGTACCTACACCTACCAATGCAGTCAAAAATAAGTACCTACCTAGGTACCTAAATTGCTTCTGTTCATACGTCATAATAGGTACCTAACCAAGTTTAACAAATTTATACGTTCATATTAGGCACATACCTACCTACCTACCTATTGATTGATATTTTTATTGTAGGTACTTAGGTAGGTAGACAAAAAACAGATGCTTTTTGAAGTAGGTACCTATGCACATTCTCAACAAACTTTCTACCTGGGTACCTACCTACCCTTACTTGAGTGCCTATATAGTAGATTGAATTGTTTGTGTGTAGGTACCTAAGCAGCGGTGCCTCATTGAACATTGAAATCACTCCTTTTTTTCTTCGGGTTATTTTTTGGAGTTTGATTATTGCGGCTTGGCGCCAATACTTTCATTGTTGAAATACGTCACTCTTCAAGCAAGTATACAATGACGGCTCACGCAGGCAGCAGTTTTGCATGGTTGCTTAGAGCGCAGCAATGTAATCAAGACAACGCAAACCACCGATAGTTGAATAGTAGTCACAGCGCACTCCACAAGCAAGTATACAATGACTACCGCTGCGCAGTCAGCCGGCTCGGCTGTCTTTTCTAATCAGCTTTCTCTCTCGCTTGCACAAAATAAATATGTTGAAAAGTACCGGTACTTTTCGTGCATAATTTCGGTAATTTTACCGATACTTATAGAAAATACCGATACTTAAGTACCGGTACCAATGAAAGTACCGATACCATACTAAGTCCAATTATACCGGTTCTCAAGAAGTACCGGTATAATTTGTATCGATACCAAAGAAGTACCGGTACCACGTCAAGGTCAGTCGAACCGGTATTTAGAAATACCGGTATTCCAAGCCCTGCTCCCAGGTAACCCGGAACTAGTTGAAAGGTAAATAAATATGAAGTAGGAAGCATCACCTCTGTAGTTCTGATGGCCTGGTGTTTAAGATCAACTTCCTGCACGTACAGTGCATTGCATTGCGCTCATATAATGCAACATCGTAGACCGACTGTAGTGTACCATTATTTCTATACCTATTATGTACTTTGAAAATGGCGTTAGTGCCAATATTTTACCAGGACATCATGGCAAAAAAGACGTTCCTCTTTGGAAGGGGGTTGCATTATACCCATTCCACGTTGAACTACACAGAGTCGTATGAAGAAACAGTTATGGCTGACTAACTTAGTTGCATTGTAAAATAATTTGATAGGTATCAAAAAAAAAACCAAATTATGTCGAACTGTGGCTGGATCCGATGTGTGTGACTTGTTGAAAATGCACTCCTCCAGTAAGTACCTAATCCGCGAAAACAACTGTGACATTATGATAGTATGTACATGTACCTAAGTAATATGTATAGTCGACAATGAAATTGGTTTACCACTTTTGATGACATCTCCCAGTAACATAATTATTCGATAAGGATTACTGTATTACATTAACGTAATTGGTTAACTGTGTGTGAGCCAATCACAGAGCAATGGTTAAAAGAACATGCAACTTGAACTGTGATGTCAACGCAATAGAGAATATTTTTTGTAAACACAAACCAACTTGTCCTTATAAATCAAGGAGGTTTATGCTAGATACCTACCATACTTAAAAAAAACTTATTCATTTTCGAATCGCTTTTGACTTATGATCTGTCAAGTGTCAGTTATTGATCAACTCGAGTCACGTAATGTCAAGAAAATGTCGCGTAATTTAAACTTACAGGAAAGAGCCGAAATTATATCATTACATCGGTTAGGATACAACATAAGTGATATTTCTAGAGAACTGAACATATCGCGATATACGGCACGTTTTTGGATAAGACGTGAAGGGGAAGAAGGTAATCTTCAAGATCATAGGCGAAGTGGTCGGCCGCCTGCACTGTCCAGCGAGCAAAGAGAAACAATGAGACGTCAGTACGAAGAGAACAGCTTCACTTCTACCAGCGATTTTGCAGAAGAATTCGATGTTACGAAAGAGACCATTCGGCAGCATTTGCATAGTATGGGATTGCATTACAGACGTTACGCTAAAAAAGTTTATTTGACCGACGCTAACAAAGCGGCTCGTTTAAATTTTGCCCGGGAGTACTTGAATTTCGATTGGTCTACTACGATATTTACGGACGAAAAAACGTTCAAATCTAGCCAACATGGTCGATTGACTCTCTGGCGTGACAATAATACTAGATACACTCAAGAACATGTTGTGCCGACCACGGAGTCTGGTAGAATCAGTGTAAATATTTGGGGCTGGATGTCGGCAGATGGAGTCGGAGAATTAAGCAGACTACCTCCGAAAGCCAACGCTTTAGATTATGTGGATAATTTAGAAAATGCTATGTTGCCAACCGTCCGGAATGTCTACCCGGAAAGCGATCTGCCTCAATTTAATTTTCTACAAGACAACTGCAGATTACACACAGCTAGAGTGACTCGTACCTGGTTTGATCAACATTCATTCATTAACTTGATTCCATGGCCGTCTAAAAGTCCAGATCTTAACCCGATCGAAAACCTTTGGGGACTTATGGTGCAGCGATGGCATTACCGCAATGAGAGAACTCGAGATGCCATCGATAGTCATTGCCATGAAGTTTGGGAGGCTTTGCGCGGGACAGACATTTGTTCACGCCTCGTTGGCTCTATGAGAAGTCGCTTGTTAGCAGTCATCGAAGCTAATGGTGGAAACACGCGTTATTAGGCTGATATTTCCCTATAATTTTTTTTACAATTAAATGATACTGTTACGTTTTATGAAGGACAATAAAGTTATTTTTAAATGATAAATCATTGTTTATTATGAATCCTAAAACCCTTTACGCTACTAGCAGGAAATGGGACGTTTTTAAATCTATTAAAAACATATAATTAATAAAGTTCAATTCCCTGGATTCAAAATTCAACTATTTTACGTCGAAACTAAACAAAACGTTTTATGTCAGGAGGTTAAATTGCAAGCCAACAGTTCTAAGTTTAAATAAACAGGAATGACAGATTCTGACGTACAGCAGATATTAATCTGTCAAGCGAAAATAGCCCTTGATGTTTTGTACATGCAAATGATATTCAGCCTTAGAGTGGTAAACCAATTTCTTTGTCGACTATACATGCACCTAAGTAAGGTACTAACTTACAATTTAGCGTGAAATTAGTTACAGTCAAAGGGGACAAATCTATAGTGATTCGTAAGTTAAATATTGAAACCTGACTTATAGTACAAATAGTTGCATTGCAAATTATCAGACAACGCTTCAGTAGGTTTAGACGACCAAAGTTCGAAAACTATGTAAATACTTTTGTATTTACATGGCTTTTGAAAATTTACATAGCGTTTGAACGTTGCTTGACTTGAAACTGCACTCTATCTAGCAAGGAATTAAGTCTATGTTCAGTTTTCAGAATAATTACCTCACTTTCAGTGCATTTGCGATAGTCCATCTCTGTTTGACGTTAAGGTTTCCCAATAACATAATTGAAACGACAAATACGGGGTAGGAATGAACTCGGTAACTGTTTAGCCTTGTAGGTCCTTCACCTTCCAGGTGGCTAAAGTCCTGGTATATATTGTTGCTAGTTTAAACATAATATACTCGTACAGATCATGTAAAGGGTTTGAAAGCAACAACAGAATTTAATGCTTGAATACGCACCTACTACAACAAAATACAGAGTTTTATCAGTAGGTTTTTGTCCACGGTTAATAGAGTTGTTATAGGCTTGCAGTAGGTATGCAACAATTTGAAAAATGGATTTGTTTCTACACCTCTCAACTTAAATATTTTCAATAGACTTCTTTGAGTTTCCAGAATTAATGGGAATACCTACCTTAGGTTCTCAATTCAAAGGTCTCAAAAAATTGGTGCTAAAAATTAGCATGTCTAAAAAGATAATTAATACAGTCTTGCTGGACCTGCTGCAACAAAATGCTGGAATGTATTTTTTCTTACAAATTAAATAAACACTGGACTAACTTTTTCAGAATTATGCTATTATGAAAAAAGTAGTACATCTTCAACCGAATGCATTTCTTGCACCGAAGACTACAAAATGGCGGAAGATTGCATCTTAATCACCAGGCTATCATAACGCTACAGGAGGTAAAAGCATCCCTCTATACATTTAGGGGTTTATTCATAAAAACTTGACAATTTAATACAGGTTTTAGGAACGTTTTAGAACGTTTTTTTCTTGTCACTCATATGTCAACGAAAAGAGATAGCAACAGATTTAATATACGTTTTAGCTAATACAGGTTTTAGGTCGAATATGCATAATGGGGTTAGCCTTTCAGGTAATTTCCGTGGGACCTGGGAGTCTAACAGAGAAAGGTAGCTCATGCAGCGTGTTGCATAAAATGCTTTTTAAATCCCTGCTTCTATCAACAAAGTTCATTTTAAAACGGCTTTCCAAAAAAAGTAGGTTTACTTTCCAATGTAAGAATTTAGATTAAAAAAAAGACGGGTGGCAGTCGGAGACTGCCGCGGTCTCAGAGCAATCATCTTACTGCCTTCTCTATGGCCGCGGTAAAGCTATTGCATGCCACCTAGAGGCGAGTTGCTGAACTAAAGAGAAAAGCGTTAGGTTATTTTCGTTACGGAATTTTTGGATTCGGTCTCCACGCTCAAGACCCGCAATAGCACTATGCAAAAAATCAATCAATCAATCAATTTAATCAAGGAAATAGGTGAAATGCAACGTATAGCTATTCTAATAGATATTGAACTTTAGTATCGACAGTTAAAGTCCATTTTTGCATTGTTTATGTTCATTCGTTAGGTCACTCATGCACTACTGATAGTCCATCTCTGTTAGACATTTAGGTTTTTCAGTAGCATTAACGAAACAACGAATAGGGGTTGAGGTTAAATATGATATTGTATCGTTTATGTTTTATTCTCACACACCCTTGGAGGTTATGAAGCCCTGGTAGATTTCATGCACGCATATAACCTATATTTAGATACACATTTATACGAGTATAAGCGTACTCTCCCCCGCCTTTGTTGGCGTTGTACTACCTACCAAGATAAAAAGTAGGATTCATGTGTTATAAGTACAAAAGGTCATAAACGACCAACAATTAGCCTATTAGGTTCAGTGGGGGCTAAAAAAACCGTTTTTCAGTGCCAGTGAATTGGAAACTGGTCAATCTGTGACTATACCTAAGGGTTTTAGCTGTGTTCCAGTAAAACAGTTATTGTGACATCCTAATGTACGTGATATACCTACTCGTTATTTGCTACTCAAGAGGAATGCTTTTGTGTTTATTCGTTCGTATGAGTAAGTGGCCAACTCTGGTGACGGAGTTCTTAGGCCGCCTAAAGACCCCCGTCGTGGCTTAGTGAATTTTGTGTTCAAGAGTTGTGTAGTGGTTTTGTTTACTTTCGGTAGATTTTTGACAAATTTTGTATAAAAGTTATATCAAATTTCTACCAGCAGTGAGCTAAACCAAAGATAGATAGTGTGACTTGCCGTTAAAAGGAAATATTATAGGGAAATGTCGCTTTCAGCGAAGCAATCTTTTATGTTTAATTGTTAGACTAAATTATGTACTTAGATCATGTATTTTTATATCTTTTGTTATATGCAATGTGTGACAACTATGTTTTTTTTTAAGTATTTAGGTATTTTTTAAGCTATTGCATAGCTTCTATCGCGGGCCTTGAGCGTGGAGACCGAATCCAGAAATTACGTTACGAAAATAACCTAACGCTTGTCTCCTTAGTTCAGCAACTCGCCTCTAGGTGGCATGCAATAACTTTACCGCGGCAGTCCCCGAGTGCCACACGTCTTTTTTTATTTCTTTCTTTTATTGAAATAAGGGGGGGGCAACTTCGGATCCTTGCAGCTGATAAAATCACCCAATAAAAAAATGCGTGCGTTTTGAGCCACGAGCCAGCCTCCGTGGCTCAAAACGCGTGCATTCAGAAATCAAAAGTATCATCAGGATGCACTATAAACTGCAACATGGCGGAAAAGTGCATCCTTAGCACCAGGAAAACATAACCATACAGGAGGTTACAGTGCCTCACTCCACTTCTAGCTGCCTTTCAGCTCGTTCCCGTACAACCTGGGAGTCTAACAGAGAGGGGAAGTGCATACACACTGTGCGACATTTCAAAACAAATTTTACTGCAAATCCACAAAGTCGGCTTTTGAAAGGAAACTGAAGTTTCAGTTGTTACTTTATGCAAACAAGAGTGTTTTGATAGTGTGGGATTATAAATCAATAGAATAAGTCCACGCCCCTGTATTTATCGTTATAAATGCACAATTATAGGCATACTAGGTCGTTAACCTAGACTGAAACTGATTTGTATTACATAAAACAAAAATCCAGTCAAAACTAAAAACTGACCAAATATTTACAGATTAAAAGGACTAAAGCAAATATCTTTATCTAAGGACTAATATTTACAAAAACTAAACTACAGCATGTACAAAGCACAATTAGAACCAGTTAAGCCACCTAAGGATTATTACAGAAGACCTAAAGGTAGCGCAACTGGTTCAAGACACTGGCAGGTTGCCGCTCTAAAATGAAAATGCTGATCCTTTGAGCCGAAAAGGGATCACGCGTCGCTTGTTTATTTTTGTTACAAGTTTTTAAGATCTATTTAGCATAATAAAGAATTATCTATCACTCTACCGTGAGGAAACCCGCGGCAATCGTCAGCCCCCACACGTGTTGACCATTGTCTTTCCTGTGGATATGGCTAGCTAAGCTAAGAGGATGGTTTAGTGCTGGGCAATCCTATTCCATCTCAACAATGACCCAGGCACTACAGTGTTCCGTTAGTGTTATGTAAAATTACCTCCTGACACTGTATAATTTTCTAGTACCGATGTTAAGACCTAGGCTACCTAGGTGAACCGGTGAACCACACCCCATGCGCAGTACTCATGGCATATAGCTGCGTGAAGTACTAGGATTGAAGAAATAACTAGGAGAAAAACTATTCATTTTCATAGTTTAAAGATGGCATTTCTTGACAAAATTGAATTACTATTTACTTAAATTGATTTACTATCTGATAATCGCTGAACAAACAAAACACCAGTGCAACTTAAATCTTCATCCCTTTACCCAAAAGGGACCGGGACCTTATTACTAAAACTCCGCCGTGCGTCCGTCTGTCTGTCTGTCTCATGAACATAGCTGCTAAAAGCCGTTGAAATTTTCAAATGTTTTTTTCCAAGATATATTTTTGTTAATTGTATTTATTTATTTTGTTGTTGCTACAACAAAATAAATCAATACAAATACAATCATAATAAAATTTAAGGAGGGCTCCCATACATCAAACGTGACTTTTTTGCCTTTGCAAGTTTTATTTAGTGTCTAATATTGTATAAATAATATACGGAACCCTTTGTGCGCCAGTCCGCCTAAGCACTTGGCAGATTTTTTTGGTGTAAGTACTTTGTTTTATTTTCAGATTCAGCCATTAATTGAGCAGACATAGCAATTTAACAAGACAGAAAGAGACGCAACAAAATAATATTCAATAGTGTTGGCGGTAGGCGGTACGCCAAGAATATAAACTATAGTAGGCACTATTAGTACCAGGCTTTCATAAGGCTATAGGAGATCGCTGATACTACATTTTCATTCCTAGCTTCAATACAACTACAATAAGTAGCTGCTACGGTGCTACGCGGTGCCACGCATGCTACGCAATGCTACGAGTTACTACGATGTGTGTGCTGTTTAAAGTTTTGAGTTGTTTTTCTTTCAATAAATTAATTTCTGTCATAGAAATAAAAATGTCTATGTAATGATAATTTATTTATTTATTAAAAACAATAATAATAATTAATCAATAAATAATAATAGATGATATTATTATTTATTGATTAAGATAATCTTATCTGTTTATAGTATTTTCGATAGGAGCACCCTTGAAATATCTCCTGAAGTAAAAGAGAGATAGTAAACACACAAAAAATACGGTCGAATTCGGAAACTCCTGTTTTGAAGTCGGGTCTGTGAATTAAATATCAAATAATTTGTTATTAGAATTAACGTTATATTTTTTCAGTTATACTGTCCTTCACACAAACCAGCCTCATGTTAATTTTTTCGATATATTCACACATTGAAGTACAAGAGTATGTGTGCAATACAAGCTACTTTCAACCTTCAAACCAGTACTCTAAAGACTAATCTCGTCAATAAGAGATGATGCATTATAGTCTATCTCTGTTAGACTTCTAGGTAATAACGAAACAGCAAATAGGGGATGGGGGATGGGATTTATGCACTGCCCTCCTAAGGCATAATGCCTAAGTGAGTATCCAGAAAAAAACTATTTTGTGAACCAAAACAAGGTTATTATTTTTAAGTTGTATAAATTAGCTTTTTTTATTTGTCTTATATTTATTATTTCAATTTTTTTATATAAAGTTAGCCAAATTTTTGTGGTTAGAAACATATAATACAAAAATCAATAAAAGATTATTTTCATACTTTTGCTAAGCGTAGTGTTTACTGAATTTAAATAGTTTTTAATTTTAATAAAATTCTAATTTTAACTTGTTTATTTTGAAGGTGTTTCACAAACTTAGGGCACGAAGCCACTTTCTTAATAACTAAAAACTTCTAAAGATGTTTAAAAGAATTTTTACTGCTGAAATTCATACAGATACGCAAGCAAATTGCATATTGCCCTCATGTGGAAAGCTCTTGTTGAGCGCTGTCGTCCTGGTACAATTCCGCACAAAAACCAACATTTGGCTCGTTTTCATCCCCTGACTCGAGGGATGAGCAACATTTTACGAATACAAGCTAACCCCATTATGCATATTCGACCTAAAACCTGTATTAGCTAAAACGTATATTAAATCTGTTGCTATCTCTTTTCGTTGACATAATATGTCAACGAAAAGAGATAGCTATATCATGTGACATATTATGTGATAGCACATATTATGTGACAATAAAAAAACGTTCTAAAACGTTTCTAAAACCTGTATTAAATTGTCAAGTTTTTATGCATAAACCCCTAAGTGTGGATGGATGTTTCCTCTTGTTTAAATTTTTTAACGACTTGGAGGTTTCGAACGTTTTACATATTTGTTTTATATGTTAGCGGAAAACTTTGTCGTTTATTTTTGATGATCTTTTTTGTTGAAAAAGTGATATGCCAAGGGTGACCCCATAGAAAAGTTTTGAGGATTTGATGTGGATCTTTGGAGTTATAAATAGAAACGCAACTCGAGAGCTTAGGAATTTTTTCTCTTCTCGCGAAATTGATGTCTAATCCTACTGAAATTCATACAGATTGCAGATAGGTACGTTAGCAAACTGTGATAGGTGCTCTCGTCGCACAAAGCTCTTGTTGAGCGCTGTCGTCCTGGTACAATTCCGCACAGATACCAACATTTGGCTCGTTTTCATCCCCTGACTCGCGGGATGAAGCAACCTTTTCGAATACAAGCGTGTGACTTTATGGTTTTATCTTGTTTATAGTTTTTGCAAGTTCAGTACTACGTAGGCTTTCAGTCTGAGAAAACACACTGACACATTCAGAAAGAACTAGAAGCCCCAAGCGTGCTTAATTATGAAGCAATAAAAACTACTCTTCCGTGATTTCATTGCCGTTCCCTGTATAATTCAGGCCATAGAGTACCTACCTACCTAAGTACTTTGACACGTAGCTGATGGTGGAAGTGTGTAGTTGAACGTGGTTTCTAGTTCTTTCTGTATTCAGAGCGTATGTTTAGTAAAGACAAAATGATAAAACATATACCTAAAAGTGAACCTTATAGTGATTTTTCTGTTCATCTTACCGCTTTTTCAGCTACTCTAATCGCTCACTTACTTATTAAAATCACTTAGAAATCACTTCAAAAAAATTGCTATTTGGAAATGCGTGAACTGCTGTGGTAAAAGTAAAATGACATTGACAGATATCCATAGACGAGACGTAGAGGTATACTATAGAGCCAATAGACCGCGGAGTATGCATAAACAGACATAAATCTCTTTTGATGAATATGTTCTTTATTATTATTATTCTATTTCTATTTTTATACGTTCAAATTACAGATTTTCATCTAGACTATTTCGCTATAATTATTGCACCATGTGGACGTGCATGCAATCGTCTCAAAATCTTGGTAAAGCATTTGACTGGCAGTGGCTGTACTAGGTAGAGAACAACTGGTTTTAACGTAGGTATTATGAAAAGTTGTGTTAACAATGTAGTACTTTAGTTTAAGTAAACGAATATTTTATAGTCTTCTTCATAGTATAGTCTATCATACTATAGTCTTCTTCATAGCATATACCTATAAACAGGATTCTTGCATTGCATATCTCTCCCACAGATATAATACAAGTTCAACACAACAGCACACGTATGTGCGTAGTGCAATGGTTTGTTCATTCAGCTCTTCCTGTTTGCTGCTTTCCTGGTACAAGGGCGGGGCGATTCAGGTGTACGCCAACATTTGGCTCGTTTACGTTCCCTGACTTTCGACTATACTTATTATTAAAATTATTATTATTAGACTTTCACAGTTTTGGCTTTTAGTTGTTGCGTCTTTTAGTAATGCTACTAGCCTACTAATCCTACTAATATTATAAATGTGAAAGTTTGTGAGAATGTTTGTTATTCTTTCACGCAAAAACGGCTGGACCGATTTGGTTAAATTTGGTATGTAGATAGGTGATACCCTGGATTAACACATAGGGTATCACCACCTTTCATCCTAATATTGATTTCACCGAGTGCGCCTTTCGGTTCGTATAGTTCTGTTTGAAAAATTTGATGTAAATGTAAATAGCATTGTGATGGGATGTCGATTTTAAACCTTCGCCTAGACGTTTCGGAGCGTAGCTGTATTGTGTATCTATCTCGTTTCTACTGCTAGATTTTCTCAGTGCACTGACGGGAACGGAATCATACACGGAAGCTGATTCTGCAGAATCAATCAATATGAAGCATCCGTTGGTGCTTATGTTATCCTGGAGATCGATTCTTGAACACATTTAAAACATGACGCGGTACGAGATTGCACGTTATCTAGCTTTTGTTTTCTGAAATCCATAGAATTTTTCAAAATAAGAACGCCGAGACGTGCCGCGTTAAGACATGGTTATTTGGAGAATAAGGCGGCTGGTGTATCAAACGGGGTGAGGTACATAGCTGTACATTGGATATGTATTTTAACTAGTTTATACAGATGTTTGAGTTTGGAACTTTTATGATCATAAACATTGTAAATACTATTAGCAATTTTTAATTCGTTTAGATTACAATTTTCCTTATTCTACATTCAGTGAGTCCTCAAAGCATATTAATCTAAACAATAAAGTTTCGTAGGCTGCTACGACGTAGCAGTTTCGTAGAGGTATGACCATGTGATATTACGTTTTGGTATTGATGAGTTATAAGGGCATTTGTAGAACATTTTTAATGTTTAAAACGCGATACTAATTTATGGCGAACAAAATGAAGGCGGCTGAGACCGTGCACACTATTCTCGCGCTACTGAAAACATCCAAATAAGCAAGTGTCGCGCTACACACAAAATCATAACAAATAGTAAGATCCTAATACGATTTTTATCAATCTTAAAATGGATAATTATTAATGAATGTGCCATCATTATACTCCACTATCTACTACTACTAATTTTTCTTCTGTCCATCCAAAGGTTACCAGGAAGAGAGCCCACTACCCGAACCAACAGTTGATGCGCTACACAAAATATCAGAGTAACTGATCATTCAAAAAACTGTTGTGTACTTTTCTAAGAATTTAATCTTAATGACAATTTTATTTAGATTTAGAGTAAATCCTAGAATTATATTGAATGGAAGAAAGAAAGAAAAATGAGTTTATTTCTGTAGGACTTCAAGGATCACTTAAAAATGTACAGTCTTATAAGCTATGTGACTGTATTGCCTGTTCCAACGCAACTCACGACACACATTTGGCAACCCAACTCCCTATAAACAAAATATAGTACAACTCCCTTGATTCAAAGTTAGGTATTTTATCTACGCAACGACTCTTAACTGTTTATGATATCCTGGTAATATATATTCAAGCCTAGGCCTTGTTTTGCTTATGGAATTTATTAATGAATTTAAAAAAAAAAAATTGCTTGCTTTCTTTTGCAAAAATAAGTTGGTTTGACTGTCATCATCACTTGCATATTCTAAGCATGGCAGATGATGATGATGAATAATGAAAGTCAAAAATATTGCTTCAATTCAATTGTATGCAACAGGCTAGAATCTTGCATCTTGTCTTGTCTGCACCGATTCAGTTTATTACTAATTTTAGTAATTTTAGCAAAGTTTAAACTACAACTAGCTTACACTAAAAATAATTGTGACTAATTGTGACTGAATATTATTTGGTAAAAAAATGTAACGGAATGAGTATTTTTGTCTAATACATGTTTAGAACAGTTTTCAATAACATTATAGGTAACAATAATCGAAGAAAAAGGTCAACGACTTCTATGTAGGACTTGGTGGTACATACATACTACTTCTGTGTACCTACAGGTGTAGCGGGAGGGGTTGCATCCGGCGAGGCGAGAGCAAAGCTAGACTCCTAGCTAATTATGAAACCCTGGTAGATGAAACGAAATTCCCGGGCCCACTAGTTGATACCTAGTTAAAATAGTTGTGTGGCCAATTCCGTCACCAGAGAACGAACGAACGAACGAATGCTTCAAAAATTAGATGTAAGAATATGGCCAAAAAATAACACATATTTTATACCTAAACTAGCGGTATCCCGCGGTTTCACCCACGTAAGTCCCGCTCCCGCGGGAATACCGGGATAAAAAACCTTCCCTAATAATCTATTCTACCCACCCGTAAATGAATTTTTGACATCGGTCCAGTAGTTTCGGAGATTACCTCCGTCAAACAAACAAATTTTACCTCTATTATAGAGATAGAGATATTAGTGTATATATATATATATAGATTTACCTAAATATTGTGATTGATGGACTTAACAGTGGGTTGATATGGGCTACCAAAAAAAAATCATTTATTAAAGATGCAAAGGCCCGAGTTAGTTATTAGTCTTTGAGAAACATTCAAATATAGATATTCGCAGTTATTCCACTCTTTTTAAATAACTGAAATATTGATAAGGTCAGTCAAGCAATGTCCTAGCCAGTCACAATTTGCAAGGTGGCTTGTCGATGGCAGCATTTAAGAGGCAAAATGATTTCACCTTGAAAACAGCTGCACTGATTTTCGAAGATTCGAAGAAGTCTACTAAAAAACCTAAAGTTTAATTCTAGGATTCCATAAACTAGTAGGGATCCAAATTCTTCCACACTTTTCTCATTCCATTTTCAATGTTTCCAATTAGTAGTGCATTTGGAAAATCCAATGGTTTGAGAGGGAAAGGAATATGTACTCCACAAAGTATGTCCGTGTGGAGCTACCAATAATAATTCACCGAATTACCCTTATACCAATATAACGGTTAACAGAAATCACTATTACCGATACCCTGTACAAAGAAATTTCAAGTCTACATCCGGCGATAGCCTATAACCATCTATATCTATCTAAGTATACTAATATTGTAAAGAGGTATTGTTTGAATAACGTAATTTATGAAGTGTCACTGAGTCTGTCATTTTGTTTGAACTTTAACGGGAACAAAATAAAAGCTTACGAATTTATGAATTTTTAATTAGTCAGTGCCACACCGAATCATTGCCAATATTGCATTTTAGTAATCGCGTTGTCTAGTGTCAACCCATGAAGAATAAAACATACTTTTTCATTACCTGTCTCGAATAGGTACTTACTGGTAGAAGTTAAATACAGCTCTAGCCTAAAATACATACCTACCATAAACAGTATTTCAAATACCAGGATAATATGAAAACACAGAAGTGGACTTAAAAGAGCTTGCCCACCCCACAGAATCCAATTCAAGCATCCGAACATATCCTTGGCATTGTTTCAAAATCACTAGGATACCATAAGTACGTAGGAGTGCAGAGTGCATCATGAATAGCTTTACCCCACCTCCAATCCCCGCCCCTTCGTCCCTGCAGAATCCAGTAACAACCGAAGCTGTGTTTCTACGTCAATAACCTATAAATTGTCAATAAGTCCTTGATTTCTTAAAAAATTGGATCACTCCTTCTTTAAGAATTATAACGAAGGTCTAAAAATCATCATTATCATGAACTACTTGGGAGTTTTTTTATAAGTACTTCATAGCCAGGAATCAGTGTGTAGGATGTGCAACATGGCCGCACTACTGCCCAATCGTAGGGTAAACATTCACTTTTCTCCCCATTACTGATTTTTATGAGATACCTCTCAGACCAAATAAAAAGATACCTAGGTATAATAAACCACTGCCAGGCGGAAGAGTGCCCAGCCAACTCATTGTTGAGAACCTGTGGCGATCCTTAGGTATACAATAAGCACACAAAAGTAATAATTTCTTTGGATTTTTTGATTTTTTTTTGTCAAGTACCTACGTATTCTTGTCGTTGATTATTTCACAAAGTTTTGTCACGTAGGTACCTATTCGTGTCGTTTTCGAGAGGATTTTTTATTTGTCATCTTTTTTGTGTAGTTTAATGGTACGGGTTAAATGACACCGGTGCCCGGGCATTTCATTTTGAAGACCAGGAAACCATAAATTCCTAGGAGTCAGTGTGAAAATATCCCGATCTTTTCTCACCCCACTTCTAATGTCCTGCCCAATTTGTTGTTTCTCCTGGTGCATCAGGAAGCCCATTTGTTGGAAAAGGATAGGGCTAATGCAATCTAGTGTGAAATTATATAGATTTATTAGAATACACGTGCACTGCACACATGGTTAAGAGAAAATTATCCAGTTGAATTAGCTGCCCCTTCCCTTCACGGTACAGTCAAAAATATTATGATCAGATGTATGGATAACCAGGTACATCCAGAGTAAAGGATTTGAAATACCAGGAGACCATAGATAACAAAGAGTCAGAGAGCAGATGTTTTTTTTAACGAAATGCATCATGGCTGCCGTACTCTCACCACCTATGAACCGGCCCGCCCAGGAATTAAATGGTTCCCTAGCAACGCAAAAAAAATCTTTATATTCTGCTCTAATTTGATTCAGTGAATGTACTTTTAATAATAAGCAAAAGGCATAATCCTTTTCTGTTCTGTAGATAAAAAATTTGCTTTTTTTATTCGAATTACTTGCAGCCAGTCTCAATGACCTATTCAACTGTGGTTTTGTTAACTGTCTGCAATTATGTTTATTTTTCGTTACGGGATTTCTGGATTCGGTCTCCCCGCCAAGGCCCGCAATAGAAGCTATGCAATAGCTTTAAAATGTTTGTTTTGTTAATATCACTACCTAATTAAATAAAAGTCACGATCATCTACCTAACAATGCCATTATTTAAAAAAAACTAATTTTTCAAAAAATATAGTTGATGCCATCAATGATTGAACATGATCAGAGTTCCTGTTTCAAATTCAACCTACAAAAATCGAGCCTATAGCAGAAATTAAATCCGAACTACAAGGTGGCCATAAATACCTAGGAGTTACAGATCTGTTGCTAGGAAGCCGAGGGTATAGCATCATAGCATAGGCTACCGCACCCTCACCTGTCTCGCATCTCACTTAGAAGCGCCGTATCGCATGAAATGGTAATCCTCCCCCCTATATCGATAGTTTGTCGTACACCTACATAAAATTAAAATGATTCTCGACAGATCTGGCAATTTCCGTTGCTATTTTAAAATAATTGTAATTTCAGGTATTCTGGATTTTAAGTCACGGTCTGAACTTTTGCACAACTAATGTCAAAAAAGAAAAATGTCTAAAAGTAATACCTATCTAAGGTCCAATTATAAACATATCTAATTAGGTAAGTACTAAAGTACTCAACATGTGTTTGTTCTGTTGGTTATTATTATATAGTAATGCTAAATAGTTACATGTTACCTTTTTAATCAAGTTACTGGCATGGAAACAGTCTGAGTTACTTAAGTACTTACTTATTTTTTCAGTTAATAAATGTAATTTAGTGCCTGCGTGTATAACCTTAAGCTGTGAATTATGTTTAACCACCCTCTTGAATCTCAGTGGCATATTGATATACTGCATATTACTGCATATTATTATGTATATTCATACTCAACCCTGTCTCTTTTTAACAAGTGCATATTTGGATGCACCGATTGAAACATAATATTATTGATTGAGAGCCCATGGGCAGTGGACAACGCCTAGCTCTATCGCGCTGGACCAATCTCTATGGACTCCTTGCTATTTATGGTACCCTAGTGAAAGCCCGGGCTACGTTCATACACATATACGTGAGGTAGTGTATTGAAATAGGTAGTATTGAAATTGAAACATTGCATCGTGAGGTACACGAATAAGTGGCAAAATTAAAATTTTAATTAAACCTACTTGAATTTCGTAAAGAGAGACCAACTTCCGGCACTTTCATGGTAGGTAGGTACATATTTCTGTTCATATCCCCAAATTATCTATACCTATATGAAACTATCTTGGGAGTAATAACACCCAACCCAGCAGCACCGCAACATACGCACGTGACTTTGCGTCTGTTTTTCTTGGCATAATAAACGTGACAAAGAGTCACGCACGTTACGACTAAAAATCACACGTACAATAAGTTTGAAAGTATTGCGGAAACACTTTCAAAGTAGGCATTGTAATCTAACAAGTTTAAAATTAAGAAAATAATTTAATTGAGATTTTTAGGAGTCTATTGTTTTTCATATTTAGGTAGTGAGTTTACGGAAATCACGAAATGAAATTTCGAAATTTTCTTCTGAAGAATCAAGTTGTTTTGATTTCATGCGTTTCTTTCTTTTGACGCAAGTCGGCAACATTTGTTTGTAGTTGCCCCAAGCGGAGTTAGGTATAAGCGGTGAATAGTTCCCGTTCCTGTTTAAATTCAGGGATAAAAAGTAGCCTATGTATTTCCATAATTATTTTCCATGCATAAACTAAGTTTTATTTCGATCTTTATTTCTAATACCTACAAGAAAGATGAGACGAGACGCTTCAGATTTCCAGCCAACCATAGCCTCGAAAGACTGGTTTGACGTCCCTATAGATAGACGCAAAGAATCTTTGTGCATGATTGATTACAGGAGAGGGATTGGAAACATGTCTGTACCTGTATTGCAGTTAGATATCCTGGAGATAACCTGTCCCTTTTCAACATCTCCATTTTCTGAATGCACTGAGAGGAACAGGAGATTATTGATTGCATTTGAATGTGGGGTGCAAAACCCTAAAGGTTCTGTTGACTCCTAGCTAGTTATGATATCCTAGTAACGAATATGAAAAGCCCGGGCACTGGGTATACATTTATGTGTTGTAGAGTAACTAGGTACACATGGTAGGTAAGGTACCTACATACATAATTTTGAGTGCCTTGTAAGATGCATACACTCACACAAGGGCATCAATGACCTGTTCCTGTTCAACCACATGAAGTAATTGCCCCAAAACAGTTATTTCGGCTGATGGGCCATTGTTAACCATTTTAGCAGAAACAGGAATTGGAAACCCATCATTAGTTGGAACTATTCTTTTTACAATCGCAAGAGGCATAGGCTCGCTCTACAATGCTTGTGTATGTATCTATACATCGTCTTCAAAATTCTATTGGGGCGTCTGGTACTACGTGCCGCACTGAATGGTACGCTTCTATCTGCCAGTAGTTTGGATCTGTTGAGCTACCTAAGATCACTTGTACCGATCCTTATGTGGTTCAACTGATTTTTATTGTAGTTTTTACAGTTATTTAACTAAATTGATTCGTATCTCAATTTATTTAAAAAAAGTGTGATGAAAACTAATTACCTACTTACATAACTTTTTGAATATAGTCTCGTGCATGCAAGAAATTGCTCTTCTACAAAATTGAACTAGGCTTTGATAAAAACAATTGAAAGCAATGTTGTAGGTACAAAAAAAATACCTACAACATTATACCTATACATATTATAATATTTCTAGGGTTAGGATGCTGTTGATAAAAAGTAATGTGGATTTGTTTCCATAGTTACATTCTGTAAATGCGTCGTTCACACACACAGCTTGTGTGTGAACGAATACACTTGTTTGTTGTACTATACTAGTATATAGGAAGTCTATTTCTCTCTGGCAACAGGATTTGCCCAATGCAATGAGGAGGACAAAAATAAAGCTGTAAGGGGAAAATGACCCTTGCACCTAGCTCGATATTTTGACTCCTACCTAAACATGATACCCTGGTATTTTATTTGACTTGCCCGGGGACCTAGCTAGATAAATCGATACAATTATTTGTCTGAAGGTGGCTTGGATCAGCTCTGTTACCTATACAGATGCCTCAAATGGTTCGAATTAGGGTGCTGATATTTATATCTATTCTATAGTAATATTATAAAGGGGTAATGTTGGTTTGTTTGTTTGACGGAGGTAATCACAGAAACTAACTACTCAGACGATTTCAAAAATTATTTCATCGATATGCAAAATGGACTGCCAGGTGATCGGAATAAAATATAGCCTGTAACCACCATAGGCTATATTTTATTCCGATAGTTATATTAGTATATCCGTGCAAAGCCGGAACGTGCTGCTAGTTCACATACAAAATTCATATGATGATTTTAAAAGTAGTTTTTATTCAACTTTATATAGGCATGGACGAAGTTCTATTTTATTATGTCTAGGTATATGTGATGTAGGTGCAGGGGCATAGGCGACCATGGTATAATTCTGCGAGGAAGTAATGTCTACTAAAGAAGCAGCGGAACGCCTTTAGGGAACTAATGCCTGAATAGTCGAACGCTGTAGAGATGTACTCCTACGTTTAATCTACCAATAGAGCGGTGCGTAACTATTACAATAGATACCTACAAGCTTTTGATTTCGTAACTTTTTGCAAAATTTTCCACTTTTTATCATAGAACTTCCCTTTCATAAATTATCCAAGATTCATTAACTCAAGATTATTCAGGTTGTTTCAAACTTACATTTCTCCAACTCCGTCGACGCTTGGAGGATTTTCCACGTGGTCTGTTAGACAGGAACTACCTATAATGGAATACTGATGTTTATCATCAGAGCTCGTTGGTATTGTAGCGTTACGCTGGCAAAGCTCGCAGCAAGTTGCTTGGCAATATACTTACTGTCGCTGTAGGCTATTTCGCTTAGCCCCTATCTAGGTACGATTTCTTTGACCCGGGCAAATATTTTAATAAGTGGAACCGGAAAAAAAATAGGGGAGGGTTTCGATGCATGACAGTAATTGACTGTAGTACGATGACGTACGATGTAGGTAATCTGTGGTAGGTACACGGTAATTTTACTGTCTTTATGTCTGATCTTAGCTCAAAGGTTCTTAGCATAGAGAAGGCAGTAATGATTGCTCTGAGGTTCTTAGCGTCAATTCACACAGAGATTAACCCTTCTTAGTAAACCCTGTGGTACGACCATGCTGCCTTTCTACTCAATTTTAAATACAAATAGGTACAACAAATGCAAAAACATTCAGTATCTCAATTCTTTACACTGTTAAAAAAAATGAGATTAATCTAGGTACAATTATGAGACAAAAAGAGTAAATTCAGCATTAGCTGCATGTTAAAAAAACATACAGCGCTGGTTTTTAATTTACCCAGCTCGGTCGATGGACACCGAGTTAACAAAAGCGGTAGCGGTTGATGTACTCTATTTTACAGGAAACTAATTTTGCCTGATTTTTCGCAAACCGTAAGTTATTTTTTGACAGATTTTTATGGACATAATGTCAAATTATGACATAGATAAGCAACTCTTACTTTGAGTAGCGTTTCAGTATTCGGGCGTAAGAAAAGTAATTTAAATCAGATAAAAAAGGGGACAAAGACATCTGGAAAAATCTGAATACTAAAAGAATGAGATACTTAATGCAAACACCCTTAGCCGCCTTCGTTTGAAAGTGGGTAATGGTATTTTTTAAACTTTTGCGATCAGAACACAATGATAAAACATAATATTTACGGGTATTTATTCAGCGGTAAGTAAGTGGGTAATGAAACTTAGTTATCCAAGTTATCCAAGTAGGTAATCTTTTATAAATTTTTTTAAGTACCTATATTATAATTTCTTGGATATATTTTATAGCACATCAGTCGTGTCATTTTATCACATTTCTTCACATCACAAGAAAGTTCAATTTTGTAGGTTCATCAAATAAAACGAGAATTGAGATATAATTTTTTATTTTTTATCATTACATATTTTTAAAGAAAAAATCCTTATTAATTACATACAATTATCACATTTAGATTCGTAAAAAGTTATACTAGTAAGTTAAAATTATTCGAATACTAATATTATGTTCGTAAACTAACCCAATGTGAGCACTAAAAACAATGTGTAACTTATAGGTAAATTCTGCAAAATTCGTTCTTCCGAAATTTTAGGAAACTCAAAGAAAGAAAGCAGAAAAATATATTATGTTTATTTTTGTAGGACCTCATTGATCACTTAAAAATGTAGAGTCTTATAAGCTAGGTGACTCTATTGCCTGTTCCAAACTCCTACCTCAAGAATCATGTTATGTAGATAACCCGTTTTTAGTGCAAACAATGATCAAAACCATGTGCCTCGATAGTAGTAGATATAATAAACGCGTAAGGGTAACCTTAATAACAATTTGGTTAGGTATTCATAATTTAATTTATGTATTTTGATAAATTCTTTTTACCTTGTCTTTCGGACTTCGTTTACAAAATAACACTAATTATAAAAAATATTTTTTCCATCCTAAAATTAAAACATTTATGGACAAAATAAAATTATATATAGGTATAGGTAGCGCCACGTAAAAAGAACGCTGAGGGGAAAAGCTGCGCAGTAGGTGATTATAAGGAATCTTAGGTCGAATTGGTGGAGAGGTGACGCGGCGCACTTCACATCATTGATGTCGCGCGCTATTGGTTCGTGAGCGAGTGACTCGTGCGCAATCACACCCCCTCCCGTTCCCCTCATCTATCTTTTTACGTGGCGCGCGCGACTTATACTAGGTCAATATTTTTTCAAAGGAATGAAGACCATTTTATGTCCGCATGTACTCAAACGCTATTTAAATACTTACTTAAGGCCGTATTAACCAATAAGGAAGTTATTTTTTGACAGATTTGTATGGACAAACATGCAATTATGACATAGATAAGCACCACATAGATTAATTAGCGTTTAAGTATTCGTTAGTGTATATTTTAAAAGGAGTCTGATTATTTTATTAGTAGGTACTTGGTACTCTATCAGTTAAAAATTTAATTTTAGTCATTTTTGATGCCAAAATTCTACATTTCATTATCACGCCTGCCTCCAGAGATCAGAGATCACCATGTTTACATTTTTAATGTAATGATAATTATCGTTTTTTTAATTAAATTAGTTATAGGTAGCGTAGATATTTCAATTTTCATTTAGGTATTTTCTTCGAAAATTTATCATAATTTAGCTATAAGTAAAATAAAATTCGAAATAAGTAAAAAATGCGCCATGATCACGTGATCAACCGCGATCATGGCGCATGCAACTGTGCCGAAATATCGGGAAATTCATAAATCTCCAAATCATGGTAAATATCTCGTTTGTAGTGTTTATAATGTTCAAAACCGTGATAGTTTAAAAAGTTTTAATTGATCGATTGTTTCATTACTGTTTTAAATTGTTTGTAATACAAATCAGGTAAAACACTTTTCTAAAACACAATTTATAAGAAGCAAGAGAAAGTAACTGAGTTGAGTAGGTAGGTAGATACACTTAAATTAGGTAATCGCTAAAGCAACACTTATGTCTATATAATTTACTTATGTTATAAGTATACAATACACAGGTAGATAGTAATTAGGTACATTCGCGTTAAAACAACTAGGTACCCTTTTCAAATACACATCAATTTAATAATTCTTCATAATAAATAAATAAATAAATCCATCCATATGCATTCCATTCTACAAACAGCCTTTCTTTTTAAAAGAGAAAAATATTTTTTTTGTATACTTAATTAAATAAATATTTAAATAATAATTAAAATGTCTATCGGTATATTGTAATACAATATGTAAAGTGGTCTAAATTGGACCATTAGTAATATTACGCCCGACTACTGTTACGCTACATAAATATTTGAGACCGTATTATCTATTTGGGATATTCTTACTTGTCACTTGTATCTACCTACAGACAAACGTCAAATCATGTGTAAGCGCCACTTAGAGTAAGTAGCGTTTCGGTATTCGGGCATTAATATTTTAAGAAGTTATTAAATTATTAAAAAACAATTAAGGAGACTAGTTGGCACATGGTAGGTAACGAAAATAAGTATAAATACGATATATAAAGTTTAAACTACTCTTACTTTAATTGATATTGATTAACGATACCTACATTATCACTAATCTACTGAAGTGGTCGAAATTAAGGGCAATCAACGCTTTCTTATAATGTAGCCCCATTTCTAAATTAGAGAAACCAATGGTCTGTTTCACCAAGTCCAGGTAAAGTTTCGATTTGTAAGAAGTAGAGCGAAAGTAAACAAGAGGTAGTTTATAAGGAAGAGAAGTAAACTATAAAGTGCTTGCCAAAAGTCAGCTAAAGTGGTACCCCATTATGCATATTCGACCTAAAACCTGTATTAAACCTGTATTAGCTAAAACGCATATTAAATCTGTTGCTATCTCTTTTCGTTGACATATGGGTGACAAGAAAAAAACGTTCTTAAAACCTGTATTAAATTGTCAAGTTTTTATGAATAAACCCCGTAGTTTCTATTCAAAATTTAAGAGACATTTATCTTTAAGAGGACTTTAGTAGGACGACGCGGCGAGACGTGGTGAAACAAACGCTTAGTTCCTAACTGCTACATCTATAAACTTTCTATAAACAACGTAGATACGATTCCAGATTTCGGAGTACTGTTAAACGCTAAATCTAACAAGCTGATTATGTGATATCTGAGTACTTGTATAACTAAAGCCGTGTGATTGTTCTTATTGGTTATTTGTATCATAATTGGCTGTTAACTTTTATCTACTCAGATATGCTGCGTCTAATTATATAAACTACACTTAATAATACTGAAGATGACAAAATATGTTATTCAGAAAGACTTAAATTGTCCATAATACAATATATCGAATACTATAACCATTGAAAAAATGGTTGTTAATATACGTCCTCTCGTAAGGAGGTGAACATACGTCGGCCACCAAAAAATGAGTCTTAGAACGTCCAATAAATTCTTTCATACAAATAAACCGGGTCCCAAAACACTGGACGAATTATGTTTTCAAATATAAAATGCTTAGTTCGAAATGTGCCGTGTTTTTGTGTTAGCACGTTCTTGAAACGTGGTAACACAAGCTCGCTACTACAGGCGACTAACGTTAGAAGTAATTTTGATAAAAAGACGGTAATTTGAGCTTTAAAATAGACGGAATATCATAACTGTAATGTCTTTTACAGCACTAAAAATAATTACCATTTGACAAACTAAACAATAGATGTACTTACGTAGGTACTTTTATGTGACCTGTATAGTAGACTCATTCTTGGATCACAGTGACATTCTCTAAGCTTTTGATAAACTACAGTTGTACGGTAGTTTATCACAGTAAATCACAGTTGTAACATCTGACTAACCAGATGACTAGAAACTGTGGTTTAGTTAAAGAGTAAGTAAGTAAATCATCTTTTGGTGACATAAGACATAGTTAAAAAGTACACCACATCCATTAAGATGACAGTAAAGAACACTACAGAAAGAACAGCTTGTACTATTTGCTGTTGAATAATCTTTACGCAAATCATTTCCATTTACTTTATAACAGTGGTTCAATTTGTTCATGTCTCCTCTAATATCCGTGCTCTCCAACAGCGACTACACTTTAAAAATAAAATAAAAATTTACGTTGAAAATAAAAGACTAAATGAAGTAAAACTTTAGGTATGACTTATATATCTATCCGAATCTCGACAGCCAACTCTCCTCTAAGGCCGTGCTCATCAACGAAACGAAGTTTCATGCCAATCGGGGTCAGTTTTTGCTGGTGCACTGTTACGAATTCAGTATCTACCAACATAAGCTGACCCCGCTTATTTTCCATTCTCCACTCTTCCGTCCATACCTCTATTCATAGCCATTCTCTATTCTACATAATACCTACACCACTATTTTTTAACTACCAAACAAGTGAAATTAAATTTTATTTAAACCAACTTCAATTTTGGAAAAAAGAGCAATTTTCTGCACTCTCGATGTCCATTTATGGTCATCTTCAAAGATCGTCAACAAGATTCTCAAGAGAGTTTCGTTTTATTGGTAAAAGTTTTTTCTAAATATTTTTTCTCAAATATTATGACATCGAGATTACTGGTTTTGGTAATTACAAAATATGGGTGTGCCTACAATAAACTTTTTTACAAACCTACTAATAGTTATAAAATCACAGTGGTCACATTTTTGACGAATTGTTAATAAATAAAACAAATATTATACAAGGTACTTTCTTATTCGGTAACGTTTGATGTTGATCTGTAACGTGATGCCATTTTTTTGCCTGTTACATACAATTAAAATGACTGTCATAGGGATTTAAATGGTCTTTAAACATTGTTTTATACTGACTGACTAGTCACAGTCAGTCGGGTCACAGCCAGTCCAGTCACAGTCAGCTGGTCTCAGTCGAGTCGGGTCACGGTCAGTCAAGTCAGAGTCAGTCGGGTCACAGTCAGTCAAGTAACAGTCAGTCGGGTCAGTTAATCGCGTCACAGTCGATCGGGTCACAGTCAGTCGAGTCACAGTCAGTCGGGTCACAGGCAGTCGCAGATAATCAATTTAATTGAATGCGACAGGCATGGCATAATGTCAATACTACCACAGATAAGTGATACTACTTAACCCCTCATCTTGGAGTAATTTGAAATTAAACAAAGTTTTTTGAATTCACTCCCCAACCAAAGTCTCTACTTTGGGTTTCAACAAATGCCTATTTACTTACAAATAGATAAAGCAGCCGAGGTGTCTAAAATCGGAAAATAGTCATACCATAAGTTTTTACCATTTTTTGTAAACTTAAACTAACTCCTGCCTGAGTTACTAAAACATAAAATTAATAAGTGCCTAGATAATATTAAAATAGCTTACATTTTATTTATGTTCGCCAGGTCTTTCGCCATGGCTGTTACATTTGGCACAGAAAGGGTTGGTACAACATTGATTGATTGTCGAAATTATCTCAAACCATAAAAAGATGTGCCAGTAAAGAAAACCTCAGCCGATCCGAAAGGAAGGAGAATGTAAAAATTGAGCACAGGCCGTTGTCCATGATCCCTATTATATTTAGGACTTTCATTTTCTGTTAAAAAATCAAAGATCGCATAAAGTTATGTTCACACCTACAAAAACAAAGAATAGTCGCATGTGGTCGCAGTCACGGTGTCCTGGCTGGCTTAAGGAAGATCGTACCTGTGTCGGCGGGAAACCACATCATAGTAGGGCCTGCCCTGAGCGCGTCTGCGAGCCACCTTATTCAAATAGGTTCGTTTAGACTCAACCTTCAAAATACGAGTCCCGAAAATCCTGCGGTTCCTATCCATGATAGCATTGAACGAGCCTTGGCGATGCTTATACTCGATAAAGGCGTATCCCATAGTTTCGTAGTCTGAATCAAGAGGGATGGTGATTTGACGGATGCTTCCGTAGACTTTGAAGGCGTCTGTTAGCTCTCTACGGTTGATGTCGTCAGGCATGTTGTAGACGAGGACGGATCTGCGTTCGGCACGTCTTTGGGCATGGGTCTGCCTGCGGTTGCGGTTGCGGCGGTGGACTCGGCGGGCGGCGGGCTCGGGCGTGGGCCCTCTCTCCTGCTCGGTGTCTGCGCCGCTGTCAGCCTGCGGGCTAAAGACAAATTGGTTAGTCGTTTGAAAACAATATCGTTCGTTCGTTAGTTCGTATGAGCAAGTGACCAACTCTGGTGACGGAGTTTTTAGGCCGCCTAAAGGCCAAAACAATATTAGCATTTAGCACGACTGGTATCCGAGGAAGCGGTAGACATTTCTTTCTAATGTAGGTATAAGGGAGTAGTCCTTTTACAAAATGTAGTGCATGCCCACATTTTGCAGATAGACTTGATGACTTTAAAAGCCTGAAAAGAAAGGAAGAAAGCGGTCACCCATCCAAGTTGTGACCGTTCAGAACGCTGCTTAACTTCGACGATACATAATGTAGGGACGTGGTGTGGTGGGTAACAAAATACCTAAGTACATCCATATTTCTCGCGTCTTCTTCCATTTACATGATGCAAGATTTTTTACCTGTTGCATGCAATTAAATTGAAGGAATAGGTAAGTATATGACTTCCATGGCTTAATTAATCAATGCCTAGACCATGCAAGTCATGTTGGCAATCAATTTAATTGTAGGTACCTATGCAACAAGCATCTGACATGGACCGTGAACGTGGACGTACGTTTTGGGCACCCAACGTGTTAAATAATGAAGTCGTTTAAATATTTTTTTTTTATTTTAATTAGCTGCAATTAAAAACAGCATCCGCTAATGTGGATGTCATCTACCCCCATTGAGCTGGTGGTCGTATTTTTCATTAATCAAAATAACTTTAACCAAAACGGCCAATACCTACCGCTATACCTACTGTTGCTATTTCCTTCCATTAACACTTTTTAAAAGTAATACGAAAGCAACATTTATAAATCACTTATTTTTACAGATTGTTTAAATAGGTACTTATTTATGGTAGATATTTTAAATTTTAAAAAGTCTGCTGTGTTCGATAGGAAACAACCTATCCGGTCCGTTTGTTGTCCGATTAAGAGAAAGAAAGAAAGAAAGAAAAACGTTTATTTTACACTCTCACTTAGTTAAATAAATAACAATTACAGCAACAAAATCAGAGAATTGAATTATATAAATGGATAACAACAGAAAGGTAGGTAGGTACTTACTATGCCGGTCTGCGTTGGTTGAAAAACAACGGTGGCTCTTCCATGTTCTGGTAGCAAGCAAACTGAACAAATGCGTGCACACGAGCGTTCTTGTTCATAATTATTGAAACTTTCAAGTGTTTGCAACAAACAAAAGTAGTCTTTCACTATTAACACTTTTCGACTCGGTTGTTTGGTCTTCAAAGCAAAGGTGCTTCTAGGAGCAGAGTCAGCGGCGAACTGATCGGCTCCAAACAGATTCTGAATTTCGAAGGCAAGATGGATCAATAGACGCACTGCGAACTACGCATGCGCTAGAAAGTGGGAGCAGTCATCAGCCCACTCTACCTAACTGCTACCCAGCATCTACCCAGATGTAGGAAGTGATGGGTTGATGACTTCCTCGCCACTCTTTCAGGTCCTCAGTCTCCTGGAGGTAGGTACCTACCTACTGCTTGCTTATCACAAAATCGTGTGAGGTCATCAGAATATCTGGTTGATGGTCTTTCTACTAATCTACGACCCTCACCAGGCCATCATCCGGAATCTTGGTAGCCTAGTGGTTTTATCCGTGTTTTTAGACTCTTCCTGCCATCTATTGGCGAGTCATAATATATTGTGTAGGTTTATTAATCTTGTTAATAAGTAGGTACCTATTTACATTTTTATCTTAGTAGAATAATACCCTAAATAAAAGTGATGTATTGTACTTAATGTTTTTCAGAGGTTTAAATAAATAAATAGTGACATCTAGTGGCGAGTAGTGCTACTAATGCAAAAATTTGCATCCAGATTCTGTAGTGTTTAGCCTTCCTCCAGAAAGTTCTTTAGAAACAGAATTATCATTCATGCGTGACCATGGCAAATAATTTTACTTCTCTTTATTGCAAATAATTTTTATTTGAGCTCACTTTTATTATTTTGAAGGAAGATAATTGCTCTGAGTTTTGAAACGTGTCAAGGCTAACCCTTTTTTTATCTTTCTGACCTTTCTGTAGCTAATTTTGTAATGTCAGTGTCACGTTTAAATTTGAAGTTGACAGTGACAAAACTAACAACCCTTAGTTTTGACATAGAATTGTTTTTGTTTTGGTTATCAATTTTCAGGACAGACTGACTACATGACTCGAAATAAAATACAATAATAAGACAAATTCACTAAAATGCGTCTAGTTAACTTGATAAAATCTTTGAAAATTACTTCAATTGTTCATAGCCGAAGTTATTGTGATTATACACCAAAAGCTTTGCGTAGTTTGAAGGCGAAATCGAGTAGAGAATCTGTTCAATTTTACGTGGATTCGTATAGAATTAGGGCAGTTGCGGGCAACGGCGGCGATGGATGCATCTCGTTCCTCAGCTCTTGGTGCAAAGACCAGGCTGGGCCTGACGGAGGAGATGGCGGGAGCGGGGGCCATGTCATCTTCCAGGTGAGAGCTTGGTGCTTTTAGGTTATGTTTGACTATCGCAAATTAGAATAGAAATGAAAAGTTTTACTTTCCATCAACACACATAAATGATTACTTAACATAACAAATTAAAATCAAAAATATTTAATCAATTGCAATTCTATCAATAACTAATTAGCCTAAATAGTGGATTTGGGCACTGCTCTCATTTCTTCCATTCTTATGCCAGTAGATCCCAATGCCTATTTATTGTTGTGTATAGTTTGTAATCTTCTGGTGATTATTGAACATACTGCTTCGGATCGGAACCCATTACTATATTAGTTGTTTGATGTAATTAAATACCTTCGTGCTGTTCTATCTTTAGACATTGGGATTATTTTGTGTTAAAGTTTAAGATTTTTTTTTTTTTTTTTTTTAAAGTTTAAGATACAAATAAATATATTACTTACATTCTTTACTTCTTACGCCTATTATTGGTGAATCTGATGTTCTCAAAACTTTAACTAAACTGACAAAAAATTTTGCTAACCTTTTCATAACAATCAAGTCAAAAGGATGGCATCATCTTTAGTTAGTTTAGTTTAAGTTTGGACAACATCAGAATTGCCCCTATTATTTACCTCTTTGATCGTAATCATCAGGCAAGCCACACAGTGAAGAGTCTGAACCACTGCAGATCAGTGACTCAAGCCAAGCACGGGGAGCGAGGATTCAATAAAGAATGCTGCGGAAAAAATGCAGCACACATTATAGTTCCAGTACCTCTCGGTGAGTGTAAATGATGTTAAGTTAAGCCATGACGGAGGCCTTTAGGCGGCCTAAAAACTCCGTCACCAGAGTTGGCCACTTGCTCATACGAATGAACTATAGTATTGTTAGTTTGGTACCAGTTACATTGTTTGTTTGTTTGAGCAAATGACCAATGCTAGTGATGGAGTTTTTAAAGGTGCCTAAAGGCCTTTGTTGTGGCATATTGTTCTTGTTGATAGCCCAGATTCCCACTGCTGGATATCCCTGGTGTAGGGAATCGCGTTGGAACAGGCAATAGAATCCCCTAGTTTTAAGAACGTGACATGTCAAAGTGGTCTTTTTTATGATCTTATTGAATAAAATATTTTGACTTTTTATATTTTGACTTTTGACCTGTGACCTCAAGAGAGCAATCTGACAGATAAGCTCCACTTACTTTAATTAGCATTTCAGTATCCCCATTAATGACTTTAAAAGACAGAACTGACAAATTAAGGTACCGAAGGCGTTTTAATACCACTTGCCCATCCAAGTTGAAACAGAAAAGTCATTAAAAATTAATTACTTTATTTATTTCAAAACATATAAATAAGGTACATTTGGGAAATAACGGTGATACCTGCAGTAGTTAAAAAACTGTAATAAAAATTTAAGAATAATGATTTATTCAAAACTGGTTTCAGGTACGATAGTAAAGGACAGCACCGGCCGAGTGGTAGGAGACCTCAGTAAAGAAGGGGTCATGTTTGTGGCCGCGAGGGGCGGCGCAGGCGGTCGGGGAAACAAATTCTTCCTAACAGACACAGAACAGGTACCGTAATTCACATTTATAAATCTTAAGATCTCATCTGTTGTCGGTGTGATGATGTCATTTCCTAAAACTTCCTTTCCACTGAAGATAGGTTAGGTATTTAAACTGGCGCGATGGCGGTTAGTAATTAGTTTTTTTTTTTTTTTTTTTGGATGATGGTCTGTGGGTATAATAGCGGGCAGAGCACTCATGCTTTCTCGGCATTTGGCACGCTTCATTTTCAGTCTTTGAGTTGCATGACGTCTTTTCTCTTTAGCCTTCTTTTGTAAGAGGGTGTTGTGAGTTTCTGTGCAGTAGTAATTAGTTGATGTAATTTCCAGGCTCCAGAAATAGCAGAGTTTGGTGCAGCCGGAGAATCGAACACATACTCATTGGAAGTCCGCTCGATGGCCCATGTTGGACTACTGGGCATGCCCAACGCTGGCAAGAGTACGCTGCTGAGGGCATTAACCCGCGCCCGTCCGACCGTCGCGCCTTATCCTTTCACCACACTCAAACCTCATATAGGTATAGAAAACTTTTATTAGCTTTTAGTCTTATAGCCAGTTTCAATTATAAAAAATTAAATAAATTCATGACTTATGTAAAACTCCTCTGCAATGTGAACCCCGATGATGAAAACAACTAAATTCCATATAATTTTTTACACTTCTGCCGTTTTCGAGCTTGCGAGTTGGGTTTCATTAGTACAGTCATGAAGTAACGAACTGTTATGTTGTCGCGTTACGTTTAGTTAGATCATAGTGAATATATCCACCCAGGTGGTTATTAATAAATTTTTAATAATAAAAACAAAACTGTGTGTTATGAATTGTTTTAACTTTCAGGTATGGTTTTGTACGATGACTATGAGCAAGTGGCCATAGCCGACCTGCCCGGTCTCATACCAGGCTCGCATAAGAATAGAGGACTTGGTAAGTATTACCACAGATAAAATATTACTATGTACAGATGGTCCATCTAGAACATTTAATTTCACTCCTGTTTTTCTTCGGGCTATTTTTTTGTGTTTGATTTTGCGGCGCCCCTAGCAGTGTTTAGGTCTTGCCTGCAATCAAAAATAAGATTTCTGAAAATGTTAGTTTATCTCCTTGTAATTTATTATTTTATCTGCAGGTATACAATTCCTCCAGCACGTAGAAAGATGCCGCGGTCTCATCTACCTACTCGACGGCACCGACAATCCACTCCAACAGTACAATACATTGAAGCATGAGCTACGAATGTATAACAGCAACCTCACAGACAGACAGGCATGTGTGGTCGTCAATAAAATAGATCTGCCCGAAGGTAGAGACAATTACGAAAGTATGAGAAATAATTGTCAAGTTATTGGTATATCAGCTAAGACAGGATTGAATTTGAGTGAACTTCTAAAGCGTGTTAGGAAGATGTATGATGTAGGGGAAAGTTGATGGAAAGATTAGAAAAGGCATATCTGAGTGGCACTTTTTTTAATATAAATGTAGTATTTGTTTTATCCTTTGTTATAATGAAGATTGTGCACGTAAATTATAGATATCCTACTTTCTTTATTACTTACTAGCTGCTCCCCGCGGTTTCACCCGCGTAAGTCCCGTTCCCGCGGGAATATCGGGATAAAAAGTAGCCTATGTTACTCGTGGATAATGTAGCTTTCGAATGGTGAAAGAATTTTTAAAATCGGTCCAGTAGTTTTTGAGCCTATTCATTACAACCAAACAAAATATAGTGTAGATAGCATAGATTACATGAGTACAGATACCTCATCTCGAACATAATAATCATTCCTATTTTTCTTCGGGCTATTTTTTGGTTTTAGGTCTTGCGTGCCTTTTTGTGAGACCTTTGCCCAGCAGTGGGACGAAATAGGTTAATTAAAAAAAGGTCTTGCGTGCAATCAAAAATAAGTAACTCCATCTAGTGCTAAAAATAGGAGTGATTTCAATGTTCGAGATGAGACACCCCAGGTAAGTTTTGATTTGTATAACTGAGCAACTTTTAAAATTAACTCATCGTTCAACTACTATATACTGTATTAAATTAAAGAAATGTGTTCGTGTGACAATCGACAGATTAGGAACGTGTTTCCGTAGTCTTTACTGTAAGCTGTTGTGATAAAATAAATCGTTTATTTATTATAAAAATCTATGTTTTATTAAAATGTATCATCGGCTTTCATAATCTTCTATTCAAAATTTCAGTACGTTTTGGTTTTCGCCTTTAAATGTCACAAAACTTCCGATTTTTGAAAAGAATGTATAGAAATGAATATACCTACCTCTTTTGATTTCATAACGTCCTGGTACTTGCAATTCAAAAATAGTTTTATTGAGCTGCCTCTGAAGAGTTCAACTTCAGTTTCATTCAGGACTAATATAGTACTGAAAGTTTAACTTGCACATCTCCCGTACGCTTCTGATGTCCTGGTACATCGATGTGATCTTTGGCACCTTGCCATGGTCAGCTCCTGTGGTTACCATGACAGCCGGCCGACAGGTACCTATTCATTTTAAATTTCGTTCACAGGCTGTTTCATTTTGCTATAATTCACGACAAATATTCGTATTGATTTAAAACTCGCGTACGGTACCGTAAACATCCACCTATAGTACCAATAAATTCCCAACTCGTACAACCGAGTACGAGTTAATTAGGTGCGAGTTGGGACTAGGTCCAAATTATGAATTCAACTTGGTATCTTTTACATACATACATTACATACATATAATCACGCCTCTTTCCCATGGGGGTAGGCAGAGACCACGGATCTCCACTTGCTACGATCCTGACATACCTCTTTCGCCTCACTCACTCTCATATTAATATCTATAGCCTCCTAACACCTGGGGATTTAAAATATTAGTTGTCAGAAAGACCGAACTGGCTTCCTGTAGAACAAAATGGCAACCATTGTCAAGTCCTGACAATCCTGAAATGACAGTTATCATTATGGCCGAACGTTCTATGAGAAGAACAAATTTTATTTCTTAATTTGTGGCAACGTGTTAGATAGAAATTACGATAAACCAATATATATATATTCGTCTCTGTCATACGCGTTGAACGAAGTGAAAGCAAGTCGCCATTTTGATATCCAGTGCCCACGAACAGGTGACAATGGCAGCACGTCGTGAACAACGTGAGTAAATCCGTAAATATCTTATTGAAATAATGTGCATTTTTGAGAGAACAACTACTTTTTTATCTAAAATTATGTAAATAATGTCATAATTGTATTATTTTTGCAAGACCTGATCATGGAACGGAATAATTCGTTGCTTTTGAATTTGTTCTTTGTAAAGTTTGTTCGGTCTTCAGTTAATAAATTCGATACTATTGTTTGTTCTTTTAAAATCACATTCGGTCTCAGTGTATCAACTTTATGTCTTATTATTATTTCGTAACCTATTCATTTGAATCATATTTTGGTGATAAAAATTTAGAGGTAGCCCATCCACAAACTAATTTATAATTAATGTTAATTTATTTCAGCACTTCAAGACCAGGAAATTAACGACATTTTAAATGAATCTGAGATAGACGATGCTGAGGATGATGAGGATCCGACTTACCAACAGCCTGAAATAGACGGACCTTCTTATGTTAATCTTGATGGGTACTTTTCAACATCAGAAAATAAAGACTCTAGTAGCTCGGAAAATAATATTAGTATTCCGTCTACCAGTGACTACCAGGGTAGAGCTCGAGGTAAGGCTGATATGATTTTGCCAAAGTGCTATGCCAAAAGTGCCAATTAAAATAAATAAGACTTGTTTTTTTGTGATTGTTAATGTTTGATTAGTGCTTTAGTTAGTTTGTGTTGAAAATTTAAATAATAAAGATTAAAATTTTATATTCTCTAAAAATGTTGTTTTTATTACTTAGTTTAAACTGAGACCCAATGTTCTTTATAAAGAACAAAAGTATTGATATTTTCACTTAGTGCAAACAAATCTACTCATAATTACAAACAACTTTTGTTCTAACAAAAATTTCAAAGCTTATTCTAAACCAGTTAAAATCGGTGTAATACATTCAGGACTTAGTGACAATATTTATTTTGTTCTTTAAGAAGGACTTTCGGCCATAATGACAACTTCTACCTGGGTAATTCTAGGACTCAATTACGAACGCCATTTTGTTCTTTGCGAAGGCACTTGGGACTTAGGAGGATAGTATAGTTGGTATCTTTTAATAGCAAGAATAATATTAATATTAAGAATGACTACTTCTCTAACGCAAAACGCAACGCTTGCGCGATCTAACTTTTCTAGTAGCGCCATCTAGTTTATAAAGAAAGTACAAAGTACAAATATTAGTAATCTCTTTAATATCAAAAACTGACAAAAACTAGCTGCGACCCGCGGTTCCACCCGCGTAGGTCCCGTTCCCGCAGGAATATCGAGATTTTCTCGGCAATTATTCGAGTTTTTCTCGCCGTAAAACCATCCTTGAACTTCAACGAACATTAAAAAAAAAAGAATTGGCTAAATTGGTCCAGGCGTTGTTGAGTTATGCGTTTACCAACACATTTTGCTATTTATTTTTAAATACCTACTTAATAGAGAGATATTACATCCCGAAATCCCAAGTCTCATGCATGCAGGTACAATCTTGCAAAGCCGGGATGATCTGCTAATTACCAAAGCTTCTCTAAATTATCTCATAGGTACCTAACTCCTTACAAAGTTATAATTTTTTGATATTATTTTTCATAAAAGTAATTAAATTCGTCCAAATGTGTTAGGAGTACGTAGGTACCAAGTAGAAACACCAACAAAATGATAAAGTAGAAGAACGATTTTCTGAGCTGCGATTTCATCAAAACTTATAGGTACCTAGAAATGGGAGATCAGGTTACCTACCTAATACTTTTCATGATTATAGAAGTTATTCAAAAACTTTACATCAGAATAAAAAGTAAAACCATTTTTCATTACTCATACACGGAAAGTACGCACGAAGTTGCCTGATTATAGGGTTCAAAGTAGCATTTTCTGTCCCTAGGGAAAACAAGTACTTTCCTGCCCTAGGGCAGGAAAGTAAATAACTGTCAAATGTCAACTTCATTTTTGACATTTCTTTTGTGGCATGTCGATGCATGCTAAGTGTTCAAGTTCTTCTAACTCAATCAGATGCTAGATATTATGTCTCTCTTGCACGAATTTGTGCTTCTCTAGCACTAATTATATTATATTTATTTATTTTATTTTATTTATTTAAATTTTTTCATCATCAAAAAAAAACTACTGGCAGAATGCCTACTACTGTTATAGCCATTCTACCAGTCAGTATTTTTTTTTAAATCTGGAACGCAGCTATGCCATGCCATCGTTAGCTGCTTTTAGTCAATATTAAACTAGTCGATTTAAAAAAAAAAGCGAGATAGCTAATTTTCGTGTGTTAAATTTAAATTTTCATCTATTTTTTTGGTAATTTCCTTATATTCGTAATGAAAAGCAGAGTGCTTACCTCGGGGAAAAGGCTTTTCTATGCACTCGAACTATTATCGCACTCGCTGACGCTCGCGCGATAAACCATCTCGTGCATAGAAAAAGTGCCTTTGCCCCCTTGTATAGCAATCTACTATTGAAATGTACAATACAAACAGAGCCCTTTCGTTCGTAGGTATGACAATCTATTAAATTTACACAACTTTATTTTTTTTTGTCGCATTAATCTATTTCTCTCACAAAAATAAACATAAATTGAAATTTAAAGTAGGTAAGTACATATTAGTTTTTTTACATTTGTAATACATTTGTAAAATAATCATTCTTCTGGAAAATTAGTCTCTATAACGAAAAAAACGAAACACTCCGTATTTCACAGTTCACATAATCAATATGTATTAGAATGCATAATAGGGTAGGGGGTTAAATCACGTGTCTCTTTCACACTCCCGGTTTTCCCGATGCACTTCACGAAACAAAAAATAGGGGGAGGAGCTGAAGCACTAACAAGCTAGACTTCCTCTGGAGTTATGCTCTCCTGGTATACTCATTGCAATTTTTTACCAAAACCTGAAGGTTGCATGGGAAAAATAAAATAAATTATACTGTATAAGGTATTCGTGTCCTACTGCTATTATCTATAATAAATAGGTATCTATAGACGCTAATTAATCTATCTAGGTATAGAGCACCTAGGAGAAACCTTACTTAAACCACAGATAAAATGGACTGTCTGGATGGTTATAGGCTATATTTTATCCCGGTAGCTTTATTATACACCCGTGCAAAGCCAGGACGTGCTGCTAGGTATATTATAATCAGTCACGATTTCACGAATTCACGATAAGCCCTGATAAACCGGTCAACGAAACAAGAACAGTTGTTTTGTACGAACTCATGATGAATCAGCAGACGCTAACAAAAGCATGCGTAGGTACAATAAATTCTACGAATATAACATTTAAATGTACTAAGTAAACAATTTGTTGCATTAATAACAGAATTGTTTTTTGTAACTATTGTTTCCATTATCACGTAGACACGTCATACGTAGGTAGGTACACACAATACGAAGGGACAACCACAGTGTAGTGTACCTATGTTTTCTATCTATATCTACCTATATCCACACCCTATATCTACACTAATACTAATATTATTATTATTATTTTTTAACCTATACTTTCCCACTGCTGGGCAAAGGTCTCCCCTAATAAAATTAATTCCACTAATAAAGGACTAATATTATAAAGAGGTAAAATTTGTTTGTTTGTTTGACGGAGGTAATCTCCGAAACCTCTAAACCGACATCAAAAATTCTTTCACGGGTGTGTAGAAAGGACTGTCCGGGAGGTAATAGGCTATATTTTATCCCGGTAGCTTGATTAGTACACCCGTGCGAAGCCGGGACGTACTGCTATTCCTATGTAATTAATATGCGAATTCTTCACTTTTATTTAACAAACAAATCAAATAAGTACTTAACTGTTACCTAGGTACTGCTTTATTTATTTTTAACTCAAGACACTTATAGAGCAGTGTGATAAGTTTGGTCGCTATGTGTCTGTCTCTGACTCCGCTCTTATCGGTCGAGCGAGTCGTTTACAAGATATGTGGGTGGAATTGACTATGAATAATCAAAGGTATCTGTATGGTACCTACTTACGTATATTGTGGTATTTTAGGTCTTGCCTGCAATCAAAAATATTAGCACTAGATGGAGTTACCTACTTATGTTTGATTGCAGGCAAGACCCAAACACTGATATGGGCGCCGCAAAATCAAACACAAAAAAATAGCCCGAAGAAAAACAGGAGTGAAATTAATGTTCTAGATGGACCATCTGTACATAGTATTATTTTGTCAGTGGTAGGTAGTACAAATTTTTATGGAAGCCTTATAAGAAGATTTTTATGGTGTCGAGAGTTAACTTTCTTAGTTTTTAGAAATAGGTAATTGGTGTAAGTTAAGTAGATACCTCTGATCGTATTCCTAATAGATAAGTTGATAGATGTAAGTAATTGTAAGATGCCCTTTGAACACTAGGTACCGAAACGTATAGGTTCCGGGACGTACCGGTTTCCGCACGCAAAAATCTGTCTAGAACATGGCAAAAAATCTGCCGATTTACACAGGACAATAAGTAAACAAACGTTTATCAGAAGACGTCATCGAGTTGCGAACATTGCGAAAATGCGAAGTTAGTTACGTTCCGAACAGCGAAGAGAATCGACGCGTGCGCGTATAACATGTGGAGTGACAGTGATGGAGAGAGAGAGCTTAGGACGAACGAGGTCCAGCCGGGACGGTACAGCGCCGGCTCCGAGATCGTGGTCGTGGACGAGAACACGATCTCCGCCGCGGACAACATCCCCACAATATCACAGCTGAATGTTACCCAGAAATCCAAGGTCCATCTCGGACCTAAATTCGTGTCCGTTACGCAAAATGTACACAACGCTGAGATGATCAAAAGTAAGTAATGTTTTTATTGCGAAGCTTAGGTGATATGTTGAAATTAAACTACACTTAATAGGAAGGTCTATAGGTACACAGATTACATAAAGGTAAGTAGGTAAGTTTATATTATTGGCGTCTCGCGATTACCACTTGAGTTCGTCATGATGGCTGTGCCTGTCAGCTTACAATCATTGGCGGCCATTATAGTAAACAAAGAAAATTATCATTCTATAGGAAGTTGACAATTTAACTAAGGTTTTGTTATTGAGCATATAGGTAGTACCTACCTAATTTATTTGTATGATATCATCATCGCCCCGATTTCATTGCTTTAACTTGGTAGGTACCTAAGATTCATTGGAAATCTCAAACATACAACTTCTAAGAATTATTATAAGAAAATATGAGCACTAGATGGAGTTACTTATTTTAATTGCAGGCAAGACCTAAACACTGCTAGGGGCGCCGCAAAATCAAACACAAAAAATAACCCGAAGAAAAACAGGAGTGAAATTAATGTTCTAGATGGACCATCTGTACATAGTTTTATCTGTGTTTATACCCAGACATTGTTAAGCTAGTTTTTGCTGTTGCGTTTTCAGGCAAAAATTGTGAATCAACTTATGGCTTTGACTTACTGCCTTCTCAAAGTTTGACTTTGTCCTCTTGTTGTACTTGTTGGTTAGTTATTGTATAGGTAGGTATTTATGAGCCGAGCGATAAGTAGTTGTTTACAGACATTAATTTATTTGTTACTAGCTGCACCCCGCGGCTTCCCACAAGAGCGACCCCAAGCAAAATGTAGATTACCTACCTATTATAGGTGGGTAGGTAGATAGGTACCTAGTTCTTAGAATTGCGAATGAGTACCTATATAGGTAGGTATCCTACTTCCTACTAATCCTACTAATATTATAAATGTGAAAGTTTGTGAGAATGTATGTACCTACCTACCTATGTTTGTTATTCTTTCACGCCAAAACGGCTGGACTGATTTGGTTAAAATTTGGTATGTAGATAGGTGATATAGGCTACTTTTTATCCCGATATTCCCGCGGGAACGGGACTTACGCGGGTGAAACCGCGGGGCGCAGCTAGTACCTAATTAAATATTTTTATCCTTGTCTGAGCCACAGATAAAATAATACTATAAATAAATAATAACCTAGTATTATTTTATCTGTGTCTAAGCGCACATTACATAAAGCGTTGGCGCGAACGTAAAATATTTATTTAGGTAGGTACCTACGTAGGTACCTACCTTTAAAAAGAATAGAGAGGCATTTGCATAGCTTCTATCGCGGGCCTTGAGCGTGGAGACCGAATCCAGAAATTCCGTAACGAAAAAACCTAAAATGAAAATGAAAAATATACTGAAAAATTTTAATAAAAGTTACGACTTCGGCAGGATTCGAACCTGCGATGATACAAGCGATCGTCCTAAACGCAGACTACCAGTTGCCAACCCAGCCAACGAAGCCTTATTGCCGAGGTTAAAAAATACATAACAGTGGAATGGAATATAGAACCTCATCCTTTCTTAAAGTCGGCTAAAAATAGGCGTTACCGTTTTCTCCACGTTCTGCAATACCAGGGTAACATGAACAGCTAAGAGCTTACTCCTTTTCTAGCAGACTCCGCTTTCACTTTCAGATGATTTGTTGTTTCTGTCAGTGCATTGAGAAAATCTACCTAGCAGGAAAGAGATAGATTAATTCACTATAGGTACCTACTTTTAACTTCTGTGGTACCTATTTGACCTCTCGGAAAATGAGTCAGTAGGTAGTATAGAACTGAACTCACTCGTTACTGGGCATAGGTACATATAGCATATTATTATAGTAAGATTAAAGGATTACATTGGTGTAATGTTTGAAAATAATTAAAAATCAACCTGTGGTGCCATAGAATAGGTATATACTTACTTAATTAATTTGATTGCTCTGACATTGTTGAGAAGCCAGTCAAACACTGGCTTCTCACTGAAGCATGACTATTTTAAAAAATAAACTAGGCACAGACCACCAGGTTCTTGCTTGATTCTTTTCCTGGGTGTAGCGAGTTGTGTTTTTTTTTTTCATTTTTAAATGATCCTTGATGTCCTTATGAGATAAACATATTTTTTTTTCTTTCTTTTTTAGGGTTCCGAAGTAAGCAAGGAACTCTTATAGTTTCGGTCTGTCTCTGTCCGACCTCTAATCGTTCATTGGTATGAGCAAGTGGCCAACTCTGGTGACGGTGTTTTTAGGCTGCCTAAAGGCCTCAAATCGTTTTTAGTCCTAACCCCTAATCAACTCGGTTTCATTTTACCCTTGTTTCAGCCCGCTTTCTGGGCCTCGAGATGATATCCGTGAAGCGCACGCTGCGGTGCAGCATTGCCGTGTTCGTGTGTTGGGCCGTGGTGGTCGGCGCTGGCTTGGCCCTCTACCTGTTCAAGCACACGCTGCCTCAGGCCCAGAGAAGGCTCGATCTAGGTACATAGCATGCATTCAATCTGAGGCCCTAAGCGGCCCACCAGTTCATGAGACCTTATCAGTTTACTGTTGCATTGAATACTATCCGATACCGAGTCAAGTTTAACAATATGAGAATTGAGAATCCAGTGCAGCCCCGCTCCCGGTAAATTGCATGAACAAAAAGTTCCATACATTTAACAAACATACTTAACTCGTGAGGGAGTATAGAATACTATTCTACAAAAACTGATGCTGGTCATATTGATCCGTAGGCACTTATTTGTTATTTGTTAAGCTTAAGCTTGATTTTAACAATTGTTGGCATACAACAGTAGGAAGGAATGGACCAATGTAGGAATCATTACTCGGCTATCCTTCATTATGCAGGAGTCCACAATCCATGCATGCAATACAAATATACCTACGAAGAGATGTTAATTATCATAAAACGTAATCTGGTTGGATATCAGCTATTGTTTTATGAGAATCATCTTCAACTTATCAAAGGACATCAGTCATAAGTTTTCCAGCGGTGGAAGTCAACTTTAATTGGAAGTTAAAACGTGTTTCTCTTTTGACTAGGTATAAAGGAGGAGTGGTTCCTCCGGCGAGGGGACTGGCAGGCCATGCCTCCGTACGCCGTCAACTTCCTAAACCTTCCCGTGAGCTACGTGCTCATAGGACACAGTGCGATGACGTATTGCGAGGACAAGTACGCCTGCATCCAAGCCGTGCTTGACATCCAGACCGACCACTTACGGCGAGGATGGGACGATATCGGCCCGAACTTCCTGGTATCAGGAGAGGGGTTGGTCTTCGAAGGTCGCGGAGCAAACGTGCACGGAGCTATGGTGAGATGGTGGAACGCTAAGAGCGTAACCATTATGTTCCTTGGGAACTACGCTGTGAACGCGACGAAGCCGGCTCAGTTCGAGCACGTGAACGTCCTGCTGACTGAGCTGGTGGAGCAGCGCGTGCTCACCAAGAACTACGTGCTGATGGGGCACTGCCAGGTGTCTCCGCTCATCATCAGCCCCGGGAAGCACGTTATGAGCGGTCTGAACAACTTCGACCACTGGGATCCTGTGAATAAGACTTATTGCTTAGATTGACCTAAATTAACCGTTACGGATATTATGTTAGCCGAATAATCTGAGGCCTTATCGGCGAATTTCAGGCCAAGGTTGTACTTCAACGCAATTGATTGTCTAATTGCATGAGGCGGTCACTCTAGGAGCCTTTGAAATGCGCTTGATATTTTCAAAGTGTCCTGAAGGAATGTCTCAAGATCTGAGAGAATCCTACTTTTCTTTATTGTTGTTGGTTGTTAGTCATGTTTTCTTTATTTTTCGTGGTTATATACAAATTATAAATACTTATAACAGAATATTTAATCATCCGTAGACTTTTGAGTGTTTGACCGATCATGGCGCATGCAACTGCGCCGAAATATCGGGAAACTCAGATCTACGAACCATGTAAAATATGCCGTTTCAAGTGTTTATAATCTTCAAAACCATGATAGTTTTAAATTTTTTTATCGGTTTTATACAAACGTTGAGATCAGAAAATCGTGCAAAGGATCCAGCCATGTGCTGGCAAGTTGGCGGACTAGCCGACTTGTCCTCTCCTAAGGATCTACTCATCTCATTATGATGTTATTTGGTTAGTTAGGTAGATAAATTATCTGAACAACATTTTTGATTTAATTGACTGGAACACCAATGCTAGTCATTTTGAAATAAAATGCAAATGAAATAAGATCACGACTGTATCCCAGGGAGCGGTAGACATTTTTTTCTGATCCTTATAAACTCTTTAGATCTAGTCATTTTATAAACTCCAAATGTAACTTTCTGCCTCTCTATACGTAGGTAATCGTACAGAAGACTGCCCCTCTACTCTACAAATCGAAAACGATGCATCGTAACAATCATCGCAGGTCAGCTTATGTTGAATAACCTTCCGAATTCAGTTTCCACCAACTAAAGCTGGCCTGCCATTTGATGCTGAAATTTCGTTTTTCTCTGTGCACAGTAGACCCACTGGCTTTATTTGACGTGCTCCTTATAGTTTCTTATGATTTTTTAATAAAACAATGGTGGTGATTCGACGCTGCACTGACTAATTAAAAATTTCTAAATTCGAAAGCTCTTATTTCGTTCACTATAAAGTTCACAACAAAATGACAGTCTGAGTGACAGTTCTAAAATTACGCAATTTACGTCATGTAGGTTAGATACCTACTTACCTACTATACATTTAGAAAACTCGATTCCGTAATTACCTATAGTGATGTTAATTTGATTTAATATTTTTGTAACTCTAAGTTAGTACCTAATTTAGTTAGTCAGGTAGTAGTATTTACTTCATAAAATTTGACTATCATAACAAAACAAAACATTGCACATTTTTACGTATTGGTAGGTACCTACCTACCTACCTAGCTACTATGTTTTGTTACTAAATCTGGTAAGTACCTACTTATACATATTTTGACAAATGTATGACTAATATAGTTAAAAATATTTACCTTCACACACTGAGATAATAATCGAAGGTCAATCAAAACTCTATACCTGTACCTACATACCTATTATAGATGGGCTTTCCCCATGATGTCAAACCAAATGATAAGGGGATTTCTTAGAGACCTTTACATGTAAAATGTAATCAATGCAATGACCTAGTGTTTTTAATTATCATTAAATTTTATTAAGTATAAGTAATAATTATTTATTATAAATATAAAACCCGGCAAATGTCGTACCTAGGTAGGTACCTACTGCCTTATTTTTTTGCAATCAATTCCTTTTTTCTCATCGTTAAAACCTCCCCTAAACTTACTTACACAACTCCCTATATATAGGTAGGTAGATACATATTTCAAGATCAAAGCAAAATCGGTCCTTCCAATAGGATGAGAAAATAACGGTCAGATTTTACGTTAAATTTGTACCTAAGTGTACCTAATCTACAGCCCCTACAGTAACTAACATAGCATCATTATTCCAAAATTGTTTTCGCGGATCACTGTTCATCAAATTGTAACATCCAATTGTACCTACAAAGCTGAATAAAATCTTTTTTTTACTATTTACAATTGTTTTTTATTGATTTTTCGTTGTCTTTGTTTATCATTAAACAATGTTATAAAGATAGGTTAGGTTAGGGTTTAGTTTAAATAGGTAAGGTATATTTTCCAATTTTATCTCATAAAAATTGGTAAAGTAGAATGCACCTTGAGAAAAAAATAAAGATTAGGTACCTAACAAGTATTAATAACCTCAACTTAGAAATTATATTCCTATATATAATAGACTCCTAGTTATGGAAGTCTAATGTGTGGTTTGGATCAGTTGAGCTACGTTTAGATAGTTCAGAACGATATCCTTAGAATACTTACTCTAATTGTTAGATATTTGTAAAGCTATGTTTATAAAACATTAACAATAAAGAAACTAACTGTAATACTAACTAACTACTGGTAGTTGATATTACAGTTTCTGTAGGTACCTAAACATGATTGTGCAGACTTACCCCTGCCGTGCTACTTATGGAGGCTGGTGAAGAGCACGTCCCGGGTGGAGCGGCTGTGGTGTGGCGCCGCCATCGGCGTCGTCGTGGTCTGCCTCACGCTCATCATATACTTCACCAAGAGCGCGGAACCAGTCGAAGATATAGGTAAATATAAACAATTACGTAAAGTACCTAGGTATTCTTTATTAAAATCTATACTAGATAATCTATACAGCGTCAGGAGGTAATGTAGTGCCTGGGACATTGTTGAGATGGAATAGGCTTGCCCAGCACCTAATCCACCCTCTCAGCTTTGAAAGCCATATCCATAGGAAAGACAATACGTGTGGGGCTGAGGGTGGACTAGCCGCGGGTTTCGTTACGATGTTTTCCTTCATCGTTTTTCATATTCGTCTATGGTAGGTACTAGGTATACTGCAGTTAACTAATTATTCAGAAAACATCGTGAGGAAACCTTGCAACCCTGTCACGTATCGAGGGTTAACTTCTGCAAAAGGCGGGCATGTAGGTACCAAATGTATTAGGTAGGACATCCCTCTGACTACCCCATTAGGGCATCTTCAAAGGATCTAAAATAACCGCTCGCTGGGATACAGTCGTGATTATATTTCTTTATTATGTTACAGCTCCGCACGAATGGAACATCACCCGTGCCATGTGGTTGGCTAAGAAGTACGACACTATGGACAACACGACCGCCTTCGAGCCGCTGAGGGTGGTGGTGGTGCAGCACACCGTCAGCCAGGAGTGCCGGCTCTTCGTGAACTGCGCCGCTGAAATGAGAAACCTGCAGGCGTGGAACATTCGAGACTGCCAATGCGATATCGCGTGAGTAGGTATACCGACTAAATTATGTTTCTTGTGGCTCAGAATGATGAGATACAATGCAAGGGAAGGGGAGAAGTCATATTTACACGATGCAAGATTCTTGTTGCATACAAAAAAGTAGGAATTAAATGCTGACAAAATATGTCAGTCTCACATGGATTGGCTGTCATATGCGGTCTCCTTCACTACTCTGAATAAAAAATAAAAAAGCTATAAAAAGTAGCTGAGCAAGATTTTTTATGCATTCTATGTTACTTTTGACTTTTGACCTAGATACAACTTCCTGATCGGCAACGACGGGCGGGTGTACGAGGGCCGGGGCTGGAGGAAGGTGGGTGCACACACCAAGTACTACAACAGGTGTGCACTCGGCCTCGGGTTTGTAGGTAAGATATCTACTTTCCACCATGCCAAAGTGGCATTATGCTTCGGAGGGCACGTCAAATTGCCGGTCCTGGCTTGTTAAGTCGGAGACTTTGGCGGCCTGTCACCAGAGTTGGCCACTCGCTCATACGAACGGACGAACGAGTGGCAAAATGAAAGATGTTGAACCAATTTGCAAAAACAGATCATATGCTTCATTGAAATCAAAATTAAACCAATGGAAAGACATTCTTATCTATTTCTACATAATAAATGTTAATAGATGAACAAAGAAAAGCGCTTGTAGGTATACAGATATTAAACACAATACTTAACGATAACCTTTAGCTGATTGAGTGAGAGTTGAAACTTAATTAGGTTATCCATGTTGAGGTGTTGCCAGTGCACCTAATATACAAAAGAGAATATTTTGTGCATTTTTGTTATTGCAATTTGGATCCTATCTAAAGATTATAGCGAACTTATTTTTAGTAGATATAAAAGATAATCCTATCTTATCTAGAGTTATTGAACGATGGAGCAGTGAACGTAAAATATTTTTTTAATCAAATCTAAAGAATTAATCCACGTCTAAAATCGCAAAATAACAAAGCCTACTTATGCTTTTTTATTCATCGTAGACCTATTTATTATTTTATTTATTTACACATAGAATATAACATTACAGTTTGGCACCGAATCGTTATATCTATTTACCTACATTCTATTATTATTGATCTTAGTAGCTGAAATGTTAGGCCCGGGAAGGAATTTTCATTACCACATGAGACACTACAGGGAACTGAAAGGAGGGTGAACAATGACTTTATGAATCCGAAACATTTGTACCTACGGAATTTGAACCGGAACCTTTCACCACAACTACCTAGTGCATAATAATTGACTCATTCATAATACTCGGAAGTTGTTATCAGAAAAATGATAATGAGTATGTACCTAGGTAATCTTGGCTCAGAGCAATCATCTTCCTTCAGATCCTCATTCATTCAGATTGGTAAAAGGGATCGTTCGTAATATGTTCTACCTAACAAAATAAATTCAGCTGCTATCAGAGCTCTAGAAAAAAACGTAAAAAAAGGTAGGTACTTACAGTGTAACAAAACCTCTTCGTTTTTTGAAGGTTTGGTTTTGTTGCTGCTGTGGGGAGAAGTAGAAGTAGCAACACTCGCACGTAGTATTTTTATCCACAAGAATAAAGGCGCGGCCCCACCGCGGTGCACGGAGAGGCTACGCATGAATTGACGTCATTGATACACGCGTGGCTTGCTCGAATAGGCGGAACATAGCTCAACGCTGTCAACGTGGGTCTACGTTTCCACTGGAGTACACGAATAAATATATAAATATATAAATATCTTTGGACATTCCACACAGCGTCATCTAGTCCCAAGCTAAGCAACTTAATGCTTGTGTTATGGTAACCAGATGACTGATATAATACTTAGATACATATTTTTTTTGTAAATACATACATATTATAGATAGAAAACACCCAGACACGGAACAAATATCTGCAGAACATACAAACATTTGTCCCGTAGCGGGGATCGAACCCGCGACCTCCGCATCTCAGCCGGGCGTTCACTCAACTGCGCCACAGTGGTCGTCAAATAAGACCCACGACTATGTACAGCTCGGTTATCGCAGAGCAGTTTTCTGTCATACACGTTGTCACTCTCCGTGCGCCGTGCCACGCTAAACATAGTCGTGGGTCTTCGTGTAGGTACTCCAGTGGAAACGTAGACCCACGTTGTCAAACAAATGAATACACGCAGCTAAAATGCGCCGCGTGCCCGTGCACAGCGTGCACTGCGGTGGGGCCGCGCCTTAAGACCATCTACATATCTACCTACCTCCCTATGCCTTTACTAATATTGTGTACCTAACAAGGTAATGTTGGTTTGTTTGTTTGACGGAGGTAATCTCCGATCTACTCAGCCGATTTAAATTCTTTCACCGAGATATTGTGTAGAATGGAATATCAGCAAGGTAGTTTCATAAGTACACCCGCGCAAAGCCGGGACGTGCCGCTAGTCAGTAATAAAAACACCAGTTTCAGGGGTATTTTAAATCATAGATATAGTTTAGTAAGTAAGAAAATCTGTAGAATAATGGCTTTTTTATTACCTATATTTTATTTAATTTCAGGGGACTACCGTGAGGAGATAGCAGGTCACGCGAGCGTCACGGCGCAGCAGATAAACAGGACCATGATGCTTCTAGACTACGGAGTCCAAATGGGCTACCTCCACCCCGACTACGCAGTCGTACCAGCAATGGACATACAAGAAACAGCATCACCCGGATCAAACTTGTACAACGTCATCAGAACGTGGGACCATTACGGCGGCCCACTAGCCTATCACAACAAAACCTGTGATGAGATTTACGAAGTCCAAAACGGATAGATGTCTCGCTTTTTAGTCAGAGTCCTAATAATCAGTCTGATAGTGTAAAACAGTTGAAGTTAGCACGATTAAATAAACTTGATTAAGATACGCGTCCATTGGCCCGCGCCGGACGCAACGCACGCACGGCACGAGGTAGGTACCTACTTACAATTCCAACAAAATAGTGCAGCACATTGTTCAGAAACAAATAGTGTACCAACAAATAATTTTCACAGCTCGTACCTTTGCGTTTACGCTAAAGAAATTTAACATTTTATAAATTAAGATATTAAGTTCCGCCTTCAATTTCGTAAGAGTCTCAAAATTTGTTATAAATTTGGACCATCGCGGATAATCTTTAAATTAAAAAGCGTTTTCAAAAACTTAACTCCACGTTTGATAAATAATTATAAAAGATTCTCACGAATTAAAAACCGCCTTATTTTTTGAAGTTGGCTTTGCTTATCGTCTTTGCTAGTTTTAATCAGAAACATTAAAATGATCTTGATTAAGTTTATCGACACATGTTAAATTTTATTGTAATTTAGCGATTTTAGGGATGTCACTCAGGCTGCCATTTTGTTTTTAAGCATTCAGATTTAAAGTATTCATCTATGATAGTCCCTTAAAAATATAATAAGTACTTAGTATTGATTGTTTGAATAGCGTAAGATACCTATAAAAAACTTCATTTATTAAAACGAGCTAATAGGAAGAAAAATAAAACACACGTGATTGGTCGTCGAAAATAATTTTCTTTCTCGTGATTGGCTAGATTGTCAAATCAATTGTCAATTGTCAAATCTAGCCAATACGAGGATAAACAATTATTTTCGACGACCAATAACGTGCGTTTATTTTTTCCTATTAGCTCGAATCAAGAAATGAAGTATAATTCATAAGTTAATTCAACATTAGTAGCGATTCAGATGTCGCCAAAACTATACTAATTTGTCAGCACTAAAATTGATGCTATCCTCTTTATTTCGATCGTTATGAAAGGGACGGCAACATTTTTAATATTGTCAAAATAGTTTAGTTTTGGCGACATCTAATAGCAACCATTATTAGGTAGGCATATTAATTATACTTTATAAGTTACTACGTAGATTTTTACCTATTTATAAGAATGACAATCTGGTGCAGATTTACTAAATAAATATTCAACAATACATACCACTTTTACTTGTTTTTTTGAAATTATGCTCAAGATCGTCGAGTAGGTATATTGCCAGACGTCCTGATATTAGCAAGTTGACAGTAATTTTAAAGTATTACAGATAATAGACTAGTATAGGCGCTATGAATGGTATAATTTGTGTTTACCCTTCAAGATAGTAACTTGAAATTAACACACGTGTTGAGCTAGTTTTCAGCAACAATATTATTGATCGAGAATGTCAAAATTATTTCTCCTAGTTGTAATGAAAAGCTTCTAAAGCAAGATACATCTACAGCCTAGATCTTCGTTAAATCAAACGACGAAAGATATAATAAAAGCCAAGGTTTCATTATAAGTCCAATATGGTGGTGTACATTGCTTTAATCACAATTTTCAAAAATGTACAGGGCATATAAATATTTGGCATAAACTTTTCTAATTATGAATACATTGAACTTGAACCAACTAAAAATAAAAGTAGACTCTTAATAGATACAGGATGTAATTCAGAAAGGCTTAAATAATTTAAAACATCGTTTGGTATTATGTCCCGGAGGTTCTTTCAGGCACTGCATTTACTTTGTCGAGTCCACGAACACAAACGTTCCAGACAATCTCGCTACTTCTCACCTTTACAAATTTAGCTTAAAAATACGTGTGCATAAAATGATTTCATTGGGAAAGTGTAAGACTAGTATGTAGTTTATAAATCTATGCCCAAAGCACAGACGCACACCCAGGCCGACGACGCAGTGCGCACATTTAACAGATGACACATGCTTTTTTAAAATTGTCATTTCATTTGTTCAATTTGTTGGTGTCATCTAAAACCCGGTTCGTATTTAACTTAATGACAGTATATATATAGCAAAAACAATGTATAACCACCCATAAGTCTCTGTCGGCTCTGGATCCCGGATCGCGGGATCTTCTTAACGGATGTTCCTGTGTATTGGAGCGAGCCGAATCGGCCTGGGCGTTATGAATTTAAGACATAAATTCTGAATAAGAAGTTCTTTTTAATAAGCTCAGCAAATTATATACTACATACAGGGTGTGAACTGACAGCTTCGAGATAAAGTTTTATAAGAAATGCTCTCTCGTAAAAATTGTCACGTTAAGCGAGAAACATACAGACTGGGAAAGTACTAAATTTTGCAAAACCCTTGTACAATCGGGTCAATAACTGTTTCAATTGTTAGACTCAACATCGACATTGCTTTACGAGAAAATTAACCGTCTAATTACAATATCGTCACATAAAAGTCAATAAATTACACACTTAAAATCGAGAGCTGTCATTTTCCACACTGTACGTATTAAAGCGTTTCAAGCATTATTAATACAACGATTGTTCAAAATTCCAGTTCTCTTTGGGATTTTACATTAATTTATACAACAATTAACTTGCTTAACTAATATAAATGCAATTTGACATCCAAACTACTACGTCACTCAACCAACAGACTATATAACTATCATCCAATAATCTACGCCTTATACATTTGAACGGATCTCTTCTGAACAAGCTGCCAATGAATGCATCATAAAACTTTGACTACAAAAATATGTACCTACTTGCGATAAATATTTTTGGATGTCAAATTATATTTAGCGTAACATCTATATTGTACTGCGTATAGTTTAACAAAATAGATAATTGTGAGAGATTGAAATATGCAATTAGAGTGTGTATGAAAGTAATAAGGCATAGGCATAGTTGCCCCTAGTACACAGGCAAGGCAGGCTAGGGACTGATATCCGTCACATCCGCACACTTCATCAAAACACCTCACAGCTCGTCAGTACAGCTACACACACATCAAAACAATTAAATTACAACAACAAAATTTAGAAGGCACGATTACGACATACGAACAATAAAAATTAATGTCGCACTATTTTTTATCGCTTGTGTGTTACTGTGATTTATCTTATATAAGCGTTATATAAAAATTGTACACGCCTAATAAAAGTTACATCAAAATAAATTATAAATTGTAAAGGGTACTTGAATAACACCCACTATAAAATTCTAAATAGACATCTATCAGCTGTAGAATTACTTCTGTGCACGTACTACATCGAGATCTTCAGAACTTTCTAATCGCTCCCTTTTCTATTGATTTGAGAGAAATGTATGACTAAAAATAAAGCAGTTAGCCGTCAGTGTCATTCAAACAAGTCTATAGTAACGTGCACCAAAGAATTAACCTGTCATTCAAACAAAATCTAACAATCTCACTGCTCTCTTGCAACTTCTTAAACATTAGTAGTTATAGCTTTGTATTTAATTATAATTATGTTGTATTTAAGAATTATTATTGCTCTTTTGTGTCAGTCAGTGTGTGATCTTACGGATTCTGCATTCTAAAAGATATCTTTTGTTCAGTGACTACCGTATACAAAGATACCCCGTTATTCATAAAAAAAATGTTAAAGTTATAAGGGTTACAAAAATGTCTATTCCTGTTACTCTTACGTCAATGAAGAGAGAGAGCAACAAACTTATTAGCCGTTTTAGTTAAAAATCTATTAAATCAGTCAATTATGAACAGCGACTACAATCCATATCCAAACATTTAAAGGTGAGCAAGTCGATGACATTATTTTATATGAGAATTTGTTTAGTACATAAAATTACATTAAAAAGTTGTACTCATTCATTATTTAGAATCAGATCTATACCTAATCAGTATGCAAACGAACCTTAGCATAGTTTAACTCTAAACTGCTGTATTATTGCTTTTAAGTTACATTATCACTATTAGGCGAAAGCGATAACTCATAAAGCGGCAAGAGATACATCAAAATCCATCGCATCCGACTGACTAAATATATAAGGGTACCAACATTTGGTACATACTGTAAACGTATTTTAATTCAGTCTTTGGTTTTATTCAAGAACGTTTTCCCTTGATGGTTCGCCCCACCCGACTGAGCGCACACTCGAACCAAGTCGTTCAGCCATGACGGAGCTCATTCGACGGCCTGACAACTTGCTCATACGAACGAAGAGAAAGCAACTGTTGTTAGAGTGCGTATAGCGGTCAGCGAGGAAGGGACGCCTCGAGAGTCGCCTCCGACACGTACCAAACGAAGGAAACACACCATTATACTCATAACACTAGAGACTAGAGTGCCCTATCAGGACTGGTATAACAATATACGTCTTATTGCACATGAATTTTTATAATCACAGTATGTTCCAAATAAAGAGATCTAATTACAGTAAATAATATCGATGTTCATCATTTCAGTCGCCTACAATTTCTACAAGACACCGCTGGGCGATATCAGTTTGCAACGCACGCCCAGACGGCACCGTTTGGGGAATTATTATACTTAAAATAAATAATTCGGTTATAATATGAGCATTTTATACACATTAGCCCTAAAATCTATAACATATTTACATTTGAATGAAACAATAAAGCACTCGGTTTATTTAGTTTCGATAGCGTGGAATCGAGGCATAAAGCGGTGCGAATGCGCGGTTCTGTTCATTTGGCACGTGTCGAGGGACGAGCGACAAGCCTCAGCCAGCAATAATACAGCCACAACAACCAACAAACGGAATTTTGAACAACGTTTATGCGAAAAAGAACCTCTCAATAGAAACGATACAAACTAAGCAACTAAAATCGGTTTGATTTAACATTGATATGTTCCTCGCTCGTTTAACTTCACCAACAAATCGTAAGCCTTGTGTGTCGATGATAATAAATTATAACGAATTTGTAGTGACATCAGTTTCCTATGTTAATTATAACAAAACAATTTCTAAATGCTGCTAAAAAGAGGATAAGTCAGTCTCTCATGATTACAATGACATAATTTGAATCCAAAAATCAAACCATTAGGATATTGACGTAGATAGTCGAAGCACGGGGGGCCGCGGCGCTCACTCGGCCAGCGTATCTGGAACACACATTTACAACATTATCTATATCTATCTATATCTATACTAATATTATAAGAGGTAAATTTTGTTTGTTTGACGGAGGTACTCGGAAACTACTCAGCAGATTTCAAAAATCCTTTCATCGATGTGTAGAATAAACTGGGCGTTCTTATCGAGACAGCGTAGGCAGGCGGGCATGTAGTGAAGTATATATTGTATACTAGCTGCGCCCCGCGGTATCACCCGCGTAAGTCCCGTTCCCGCGGGAATATCGAGAAAAAAGTAGCCTATGCGACACTCCACCCCTTCAATCACTTTAATCCGTCGCTCCGTTTTGCTGTTGAAGACGGACATACAGACAGACAGACACACACACTTTCCCATTTATAATATAAGTATGGACGGACACTGGTACCTCACCATCTTGAACATTGATTTTACTCCGTTTTTCTTCGGGCTATTTTTTGGTGTTAGATTTTTGCGGCGTCACGTAGCGGCGTTTAGGCATGCGACTGCATGCTACTTAGCACTAGATGGAGTTACTTATTTTTGATTGCAGACAAGACTTAAACGCCGCTCGAGGCGTAATCGCAAAAATCAAACACAAAAATAGCCCGCAGAAAAAAGAACAATGTTCGAGATGAGGTATCTGTTATGTAGGTAATCTGTGGTATGGATAAAGATAACATGTGTGTGTGTGTGTGTGTGTGTGTGTGTTTGTTGTGTGTGTGTGTGTGTGTGTGTGTGTGTGTTTGTGTGTGTGTGTGTGTTATACCTGCGAGCGGACGTCTGGGTCTGAAGCCGCGAGTGCCGTCTGGTCCGCGCGGCATGCGGCTGATTACGACGCGAGGGCCGTTCTCCTCAAGAGAGAGAGTGCGCAGGCGCGCGAGCAGGCGCGACGGACGCTCCGAGCGGCTCTTGGCAATAGCACTTTTACTGTAACATATACATGTTTGTATAAATAAATAAATATCCTTGGACATTCCACACAGCGTCATCTGGTTACCATAACACAAGCATTAAGTTGCTTAGCTTGGGGCTAGATGACGCTGTGTGGAATGTCCAAGGATATTTATATTTTATATTTATACCTAAAGAAAAGAAATACGGAAGGGGAGCTGTGCGTGTGTGTGTGTGTGTGCGTGTGTACTCACGGTATCTTGACGACGTTGCAAGCGGAGGACTTGCCGTTCCTCGGGTTGGTGAGCATCACGAACTCGACGCAGTCGCCGGGCTGCAGCTCGCCGGGGTTGCCGCGCACCTCGGACATGTGTGTGTGTGTGTGCGTGTGTACTCACGGTATCTTGACGACGTTGCAAGCGGAGGACTTGCCGTTCCTCGGGTTGGTGAGCATCACGAACTCGACGCAGTCGCCGGGCTGCAGCTCGCCGGGGTTGCCGCGCACCTCGGACATGTGTGTGCGTGTGTGCGTGTGTACTCACGGTATCTTGACGACGTTGCAAGCGGAGGACTTGCCGTTCCTCGGGTTGGTGAGCATCACGAACTCGACGCAGTCGCCGGGCTGCAGCTCGCCGGGGTTGCCGCGCACCTCGGACATGTGTGTGCGTGTGTGCGTGTGTACTCACGGTATCTTGACGACGTTGCAAGCGGAGGACTTGCCGTTCCTCGGGTTGGTGAGCATCACGAACTCGACGCAGTCGCCGGGCTGCAGCTCGCCGGGGTTGCCGCGCACCTCGGACATGTGTGTGCGTGTGTGCGTGTGTACTCACGGTATCTTGACGACGTTGCAAGCGGAGGACTTGCCGTTCCTCGGGTTGGTGAGCATCACGAACTCGACGCAGTCGCCGGGCTGCAGCTCGCCGGGGTTGCCGCGCACCTCGGACATGTGTGTGCGTGTGTGCGTGTGTACTCACGGTATCTTGACGACGTTGCAAGCGGAGGACTTGCCGTTCCTCGGGTTGGTGAGCATCACGAACTCGACGCAGTCGCCGGGCTGCAGCTCGCCGGGGTTGCCGCGCACCTCGGACATGTGTGTGCGTGTGTGCGTGTGTACTCACGGTATCTTGACGACGTTGCAAGCGGAGGACTTGCCGTTCCTCGGGTTGGTGAGCATCACGAACTCGACGCAGTCGCCGGGCTGCAGCTCGCCGGGGTTGCCGCGCACCTCGGACATGTGTGTGCGTGTGTGCGTGTGTACTCACGGTATCTTGACGACGTTGCAAGCGGAGGACTTGCCGTTCCTCGGGTTGGTGAGCATCACGAACTCGACGCAGTCGCCGGGCTGCAGCTCGCCGGGGTTGCCGCGCACCTCGGACATGTGTGTGCGTGTGTGCGTGTGTACTCACGGTATCTTGACGACGTTGCAAGCGGAGGACTTGCCGTTCCTCGGGTTGGTGAGCATCACGAACTCGACGCAGTCGCCGGGCTGCAGCTCGCCGGGGTTGCCGCGCACCTCGGACATGTGTGTGCGTGTGTGCGTGTGTACTCACGGTATCTTGACGACGTTGCAAGCGGAGGACTTGCCGTTCCTCGGGTTGGTGAGCATCACGAACTCGACGCAGTCGCCGGGCTGCAGCTCGCCGGGGTTGCCGCGCACCTCGGACATGTGTGTGCGTGTGTGCGTGTGTACTCACGGTATCTTGACGACGTTGCAAGCGGAGGACTTGCCGTTCCTCGGGTTGGTGAGCATCACGAACTCGACGCAGTCGCCGGGCTGCAGCTCGCCGGGGTTGCCGCGCACCTCGGACATGTGTGTGCGTGTGTGCGTGTGTACTCACGGTATCTTGACGACGTTGCAAGCGGAGGACTTGCCGTTCCTCGGGTTGGTGAGCATCACGAACTCGACGCAGTCGCCGGGCTGCAGCTCGCCGGGGTTGCCGCGCACCTCGGACATGTGTGTGCGTGTGTGCGTGTGTACTCACGGTATCTTGACGACGTTGCAAGCGGAGGACTTGCCGTTCCTCGGGTTGGTGAGCATCACGAACTCGACGCAGTCGCCGGGCTGCAGCTCGCCGGGGTTGCCGCGCACCTCGGACATGTGTGTGCGTGTGTGCGTGTGTACTCACGGTATCTTGACGACGTTGCAAGCGGAGGACTTGCCGTTCCTCGGGTTGGTGAGCATCACGAACTCGACGCAGTCGCCGGGCTGCAGCTCGCCGGGGTTGCCGCGCACCTCGGACATGTGTGTGCGTGTGTGCGTGTGTACTCACGGTATCTTGACGACGTTGCAAGCGGAGGACTTGCCGTTCCTCGGGTTGGTGAGCATCACGAACTCGACGCAGTCGCCGGGCTGCAGCTCGCCGGGGTTGCCGCGCACCTCGGACATGTGTGTGCGTGTGTGCGTGTGTACTCACGGTATCTTGACGACGTTGCAAGCGGAGGACTTGCCGTTCCTCGGGTTGGTGAGCATCACGAACTCGACGCAGTCGCCGGGCTGCAGCTCGCCGGGGTTGCCGCGCACCTCGGACATGTGTGTGCGTGTGTGCGTGTGTACTCACGGTATCTTGACGACGTTGCAAGCGGAGGACTTGCCGTTCCTCGGGTTGGTGAGCATCACGAACTCGACGCAGTCGCCGGGCTGCAGCTCGCCGGGGTTGCCGCGCACCTCGGACATGTGTGTGCGTGTGTGCGTGTGTACTCACGGTATCTTGACGACGTTGCAAGCGGAGGACTTGCCGTTCCTCGGGTTGGTGAGCATCACGAACTCGACGCAGTCGCCGGGCTGCAGCTCGCCGGGGTTGCCGCGCACCTCGGACATGTGTGTGCGTGTGTGCGTGTGTACTCACGGTATCTTGACGACGTTGCAAGCGGAGGACTTGCCGTTCCTCGGGTTGGTGAGCATCACGAACTCGACGCAGTCGCCGGGCTGCAGCTCGCCGGGGTTGCCGCGCACCTCGGACATGTGTGTGCGTGTGTGCGTGTGTACTCACGGTATCTTGACGACGTTGCAAGCGGAGGACTTGCCGTTCCTCGGGTTGGTGAGCATCACGAACTCGACGCAGTCGCCGGGCTGCAGCTCGCCGGGGTTGCCGCGCACCTCGGACATGTGTGTGCGTGTGTGCGTGTGTACTCACGGTATCTTGACGACGTTGCAAGCGGAGGACTTGCCGTTCCTCGGGTTGGTGAGCATCACGAACTCGACGCAGTCGCCGGGCTGCAGCTCGCCGGGGTTGCCGCGCACCTCGGACATGTGTGTGCGTGTGTGCGTGTGTACTCACGGTATCTTGACGACGTTGCAAGCGGAGGACTTGCCGTTCCTCGGGTTGGTGAGCATCACGAACTCGACGCAGTCGCCGGGCTGCAGCTCGCCGGGGTTGCCGCGCACCTCGGACATGTGTGTGCGTGTGTGCGTGTGTACTCACGGTATCTTGACGACGTTGCAAGCGGAGGACTTGCCGTTCCTCGGGTTGGTGAGCATCACGAACTCGACGCAGTCGCCGGGCTGCAGCTCGCCGGGGTTGCCGCGCACCTCGGACATGTGGAAGAACAGACGGCGGGACTCCTCCATCTCAAGGGATAGGAAGCCGAAACCACCTGCAAATAATAGATATAGAAATAGAATCGACGACCTCTGTGGCGCAGTTGGGTGAACGCCCGGCTGAGACGCGGGGGTCGCGGGTTCGATCCCCGCTACGGGACAAATGTTTGTATGTTCTGCTGATATTTGTTCTGTGTCTGGGTGTTTTCTATCTATAATATGTATGTATTTACAAAAAAAAAATGTATTTAAGTATTATATCAGTCATCTGGTTACCATAACACAAGCATTGAGTTGCTTAGCTTGGGACTGGATGACGCTGTGTGGAATGTCCAAGGATATTTATTATATATATAAATAGAAAACATTTATTCAGCACACACAACACAACACGTAGATAGGTACAATGAAAAAAGACAATGGCAGAGAAGGACACAAAACAAGGAAGTATACAGGTATGAAGGTACAAAGAAGATAAGCACAATAACGGACAACTACCTTCCTGCCCTGAACATTTGAAAACTTTGAATAACTACTATTGTACTTCTTTATTAGCACACTAGCGGCACGTCTCGGCTTTGCGTGTACTAATAAAGCTACCAGGATGAAATATAGCCTATAACCACCCGGACAGTTCATTCTACACAGACGTGAAAGAATTTTTGAAATCGGTCCATTAGTTTCGGAGATTACCTCCGTCAAACAAACAAACAAATTTTACCTCTTTATAATATTAGTATAGATAGATTGAGCAGAACTATTAGTTACCTTTGATGGCATCAACAGTGGCGCGTCTCTTCTTCCTAACGGGCACTATGTTGGTGGCCCTCCCTTGTGCGTCCACTTGGAAGGTCACGGGGTCACCGACCTGCAGGATCTCACGCTTGCACGCGAGACCCATTATACCGTACTCGTACGATACGCCGCCCTCTACTTGGATCATACCTGCAATCAAATAAATTAATAAATAAATATCCTTGGACATTCCACACAGCGTCATCTAGTCCCAAGCTAAGCAACTTAATGCTTGTGTTATGGTAACCAGATCACTGATACTTAGATACATTTTTTTTTGTAAATACATACATATTATAGATAGAAAACACCCAGACACGGAACAAATATCTGCAGAACATACAAACATTTGTACCGTAGCGGGGATCGAACCCGCAACCTCGGCATCTCAGCCGGGCGTTCGCCCAACTGCGCCACAGAGGTCGTGCAATAAAGCGTTTTTAATGAAACATTTTAATGAATAAAACTCTTTGCTGTATAGGTCACGCCACGTAAAAAGAACGCTGAGGGGAAGAGCTGCGCAGTAAGTTATTTTAAGGAATCTTAGGTGGGATAGGTAGAGGGGTGACACCCTTAATTTAGGGCGTGCTATTGGTTCGTGAGCGAGTGACCCGTGCGCAAACATACCCCCTTTCTTATGTAGAGACAAAATCATTCAGATTGTCTCGTCACACCTACATCATTCTCCTGGCCTTATCCCACACTAAGTGGGGTTGGCCCAAAATGTGTTTTTCCATCCATTCACCTGTATCATTCGTCAACTCCGAATTCACTCCTCTCACATTCATACGTCACACATAGAAAATGTCAAATTAAAAACCTACCCGAGTAGTGTGATTGGTCTGGATTGAGCGCCCTCAGGGTCCTGGTAACCGTTCCATTGACAGATGGATCCAACGGCTTAGCGAGCGGTATAGTGCCCTTGACCAGAGTCCGAACGAACTCTGCGCTCGCGCAACCGCCGCCGCCGCTGTTCGAGCGACCCAGGGTGTACTCCACTTCTGAACCAAGCTCCAAGTTGTCCGGGTTGCCTTCGAAGTTACTGAAATGAACGCATTGTTGTGACGTTTGTTCAGGATGTCGATTCTCAACGACTTTTAAAACATGTCACGGTAAGAGATTGCACGTTATCTAGCTTTTAAAATCTATCGCATTATTGAAGAAAACCACGCCGTGTGTGCCAAGTTAAGCCATGGTTATTTGAAGAATAAGGCGGCAGGAAGGTCATTTGCTCAAACCGCAGGTCAATTAAGTATAATATGAAAATGTTTACTTTGCACAGAATCATGGTCATGGTCATTATAAGATATTTTTCACAAACTTCACCGTCAACTCAGGATGCAAATATGAACAAATCGTGTTGGTTCCAGCACGATTGAATCGATTTTCATGTGCTTTTTGTTCGTTCGCAATAGCATCAGAGATTTAAGGGCATAATGACGTTTGCCGGGAAAGCCGACCAAACCAATTTTTAAGCTGTCGTTCCGTGAGACTGGGGGGAGTCTCACATAACGACTATATTTTATGGGAAAAAAATAATAATAAACTAAAACCGTTTATCATATTTATATTATATTTATCATTTTGTATTTTTTTTTTTTTTTTTTTTTTTTTTTTTATAAAAAATCTATGACCTAAACCTACGCATAATCATTGTACGAGCTATAAACAGTGAAGGAAAACATCGTGAGGAAACCCGCTGCTAGTCAGCTATTGATTCTTGTGGATATGGCCGGCTAAGCTAAGAGGATGGTTTAGGTGCTGGGTAAGCCTATTCCATCTTAACTCCCAAGCACTACAGTGGCAAGTTAAGTTTAGGCAAAGATTGCTTCATGAGGCTGTATAAATCATCTAATAATTGTACTAAAGCACTATTTAAGCAATTTAGTTCGTGAGCTGAAAAGGTACCTATTAAATTAAAAGAGGCACGCACAATTCGCGAAAGCAATTGTCAGATGAGTTGGTAACAAGGTCATGCTTGATGAGATAAAAATAAAAATATCATGCATAGAAGCTTTGCTTTATCAACTTGCCGTAACACAGTGCATACTAGCACGGGAGGTATGTTGCCTTTGTCATAGTGCAATTAAAATTAACTGTATCTAAGTTAGCTGTAAATTGTAGTTTAATTGAAGCACTATATACTTGTACCATTAAGGTTGTGAAAATAATCTTTAAATAAATAAATACTTACTAAAAACAAAAAAAAAACCGAATGCTTTATGCTCTATGCTTATGCGAAATAAAAAAAATGGCATCATTTTTAGTTAGTTAATAAGTTATGGCGACATAAGAAACGCCATTGTTATATTCTTAAAAAACAAATAACCATTGATAAAATATCTTCAAACAAATGACATGATCAAAGTCACATTGTAAAAGATTTGACCCTGACTTCGTCGCATGACAAAAATAATATGAAAATATGCTACAAAAATAAAGCAAAATGGCATTCGCATTTCCAATTATTACAAATGATATAACAAAAAATGTTTAAAATCGCATAGCAAATCGTTTTTCGTTTGTATAAAGCAAATAAAAATATAATATCAGCAGCATTGGCAAATAAAAATATATCATCTTTTCCTCAATAATTTCATCGAGACGCTGTCCGGGTGTCGAGTCGGTGTAGTCGATACATCGATATATAGAGTGCATCTCATCCAGACAAACTTTCGCATTCACAATGTTATATCTTCATATATTCTTTCTTAAATATAAAAATGAATTGCTGTTCGTTAGTCTCGCTAAAACTCGAGAACGGCTAAACGGATTTATCATATCTTGGTCTCGAAATGTTCGTGGAGGTCTTGAAGGAAAGAAAATCCCGATATTCCAGCGGGAACGGGGACCTACGCGGGTGAAACCGCGGGGCGCAGCTAGTAGTATGATAATTTCTTACCTAAAATGGAAGAAGACTTCCTTGTTATGATCGGATGTCTCTATAAATCCGAAGCCGTCCTTCAGAGCCGCGACGAAGCCTTGTTGCACGCCGCGCCCCGTACCGTTCGCGATCACACCGTTCGGCGGTTGAACTTGGACGCACATCGCTATCAGCTCCTTAGAACGCTTCACCTGGAACAAACACTCATCATCATCAACCTGCCCTTATCCCACTAAGTAATAAATATGTGATACGTTTTTTTTTTTGTAAATACATACATATTATAGATAGAAAACACCCAGACACGGAACAAATATCTGCAGAACATACAAACATTTGTCCCGTAGCGGGGATCGAACCCGCGACCTCCGCATCTCAGCCGGGCGTTCACCCAACTGCGCCAAAGTGGTCGTCAGTGTTATCTGGTTACCATAACACAAGCATTAAGTTGCTTAACTTGGGGCTAGATGACGCTGTGTGAAGTCCCAGGATATTTATTTATATTTATAATACCTGGTAGATGTCGAAGGTGACCTTATCGCCGGCACGCGGTTGCTTCGACTCTGCGCACTTCTTGGCTTTGTAGGGAAGCGTCTTCTTCGCCTGGTTGATCTGACATGTGATGAGGCCGTTGTACTGTTGCTGTAAAATCATAATAATATAAGAATACTAGCTGCGACCCGCGGTTACACCCGCGTAAGTCCCGTTCTCCAGAGAATATCGGGATAAAAAGTAGCTAGTAGTAAAAAGTAGTTCGGAGATTACCTCCATCAAACAAACATTTAACTCTTTACCTGTCGCAATGAAAACAACTGAAAATCCAAACGTTTTTAAAAGATCCCTTACAAAACTCTTGCTGGAAGGTTGCTTCTATAGACGAATTTAGGTCAGACGCATATCCTTCCTACTATCCTATCCTACTATCCTACTAATATTATAAATGTGAAAGTTTGTGAGAATGTATGTTTGTTATTCTTTCACGCAAAAACGGCTGGACCGATTTGGTTGAAATTTGGTATGTAGATAGGTGATACTCTGGATTAACACATAGGCTACTTTTTATAGCGGTATTCCGCGGGAACGGGACTTACGCGGGTAAAACCGCGGGGCGCAGCTAGTAATTAATATTCTCATTGTAGGTAGTCATAATCTAATTTACGTGTTTTCTTCGACTATATTATTTTTTATTTCGTTTTAAATTTCATGTGTGTAATGAGATTAAGTAATTTTAAGATTTCATACACAATGTAAAATATTGTTACTGAATAAATGAATTGAATTTAAATTGTAAAACAAAAACCTTACCTCTTTATAATATTAGTAAAGCAACAGTACTTGTACCAGGATCGATGGCTTCCCTGCTGTCATCCGCAAATAATTATTATAATAGTACTTACAGATGTGTTGGTACGTGTAGGACTAGAGTTGTTGGAGGTGACGGGCGTGGCCTCCTTGGTGATGACGCCTCGCACCGCGCGCTCGACCAGCGTCTCAAACTTGACGGTGCCGCTAGGAATGTGCTTGATGCGGATGGCCGACTGGCGGTTGTTCATGTTGAATGTGGTAACTGGGTCTACGGTGAATTCCACCTGTTAAGAAAAAAAGAAAGACGTCACTCGAGGACTGCCGCGGTAAAGCTTTTGCATGCCACCTAGAGGCGAATAAAACGACAAACGTCTACCTCGTCAAACGCACGCAATTATGCGTCCTATATTAATGAGAAGAGGGTTCATTATTCTTTAAACGGGACGCCCGCGCCGGTCGGAATTTTTTCGTTACGGAATTTCTGGATTCGGTCACCCCGCCGAGGCCCGCGATAGAAGCTATGCAATCGCTTAAAAATATGAAATAAAAAAATATTATCACAAATAGGATACATTTGTGATAAAAAATTTTAGGAGCGGTAGACATTTTCTTTCAGATCTTTATTTAATTCTTTAGATCCTTTGAAGTTCAAAATCAAAATAAAAAAACGTTTATTTCAAATCACACATTAAAAAACAATAAGAAAAAATTGACAAAAAATATACAAAATTGTGACACGAAAAAGGTCGTCACTCAGCATTTGCAACAGTAGCAGAGGACCAGAGAGGTACGCTACTGTTGCGCTGGTTTTCTCGCGATGTTTTCCTTCACCGTTTAAAGCTCGTGCATATAAATTTCTCGACACGAAAAGTTCATTGATGCACGGCCGAAAAATAATAATAATATTTATTAACGTTTGAAAACCTGTGCGCAGTGGGCGAAAGCCCTGAGACGCGTAGGTTGCGGGTTCGATCCCCGCTACGGGACAAATGTTTGTATGTACTGCAGATATTTGTTCCGTGTCCGGGTGTTTTCTATCTGTAATATTATTTCTACCTCAAAGAACACATCGCTATTGTCTTACAAGATGTGATTTTCCATTCGATTTGATTCTGAAATCACCTTGCTTGTGCAACGTTTCCACTAAGCTCATCCAAATGGAATCATAATTCACTTTCCTTAAATCCGGTCCGATATTGTCAATACGTAGCGATCGAGATAGAATGCCCATTCTGATTGTTTGTTAAATCATTGCACCAGTCAGGAAGAGAAGATTACATAGGCTTTTTCACAACTTGTAACGCACAGATACTTAAACTAAAATTACACGCAATCATAGCCCTTCTAGTGTGAAGATACCTACTCAATTAGATAACATTACAAGAAAAGGTTTTGGACAGATAAGTGTTACATAATACAAAGTTTTGTAGGATTAAGTTGTTATCTTATGTGTAATATCAAGAGAAACCTATTATTGGCTGTATCTATTATATTTTATAATAAAGTTTACCTGTTTTACTTTTGTAGCTGTTGGTTTCTTCAATTAAAAAAAAAAATGATGTAGGATGTTTGTAAACAATCTGCCACTCATGAAACTTATTGCTTTATTCGCGAGCGGTTTTTAACAAAGTCAATAGTAATTTATATCGGAGAGGTCACTTACCCCCCATTGATTTGGCTGAAGCATAATAAATAATAATAAATATCCTTGGACAGTCCACACAGCGTCATCTAGTCCCAAGCTAAGCAACTTAATGCTTGTGTTATGGTAACCAGATGACTGATATAATACTTAGATACATTTTTTATGGTAAATACATACATATTATAGATAGAAAACACCCAGACACGAAACAAATATCTGCAGAACATGCAAACATTTGTCCCGTAGCGGGGATCGAACCCGCAACCTCCGCATCTCAGATAGGAGAGGTACTAATTGGTTCCAACACAAATAATACTAAAAATAGTTCCAGACTGTAAAATCCTAAGGTACCGAGCCGAGTAGAATTTCAATCGAGACCTGCGTCGATAGTACTACACCGATAGTCCATTAAGGACAACCTTGAAATTAATTAATCGAATACTTAATCGGCCGCCGCTTCGCCCCCTTGGTACCTACCTAAATAAAAAGAGCCTATATTTAATCACAGGTCATAAACAATATATATTCCAAGTTTCAGCCAATCCGTTCAGTAGTTTTCGCGTGAGTAACAAACAAAAACCTATACAGACATACAAACTTTCTCGTGTACAATATTATAAGGACTGAAGTTTAGCATGAAAAACGCAAATTCAATTATTCTTTTGAGCGCGGGATTTTTAGTTTTAAAGTGCTTTTCAATTCAATTCAATTCAAAAATTCAATTCCGACATAAAAAGTGAAACGGCCACTTTTGAATTTTTATTTTAAAAAAGTTCTATGGGCGACCTTTGTGGCAGTGGGTGAGGGCCCGCCTGGGATCCGAGAGATTGTTGATTCAATTCTAGCCAATTAATAGTATGTTTTCGCCGTTTACGGTCATTAGACAGCTTATTACCCTTCGGCCACACTTGACAGCGAAGATTCATGTTCGCGTTGTCGCGATAAAACTTCAACGACGAAGTTCTTGGCCAGACTACAAAAACTTCGCGATGTCCCGCAATGAAAACCCTAGAAATGAAATGAAAACCCTTTGATGTCCCGCATTTTACCGACAGCGGCGCGAAGTGCTTTCGTATTCGCGAAGATGATTCGCGACAGGACGAATTATTGGCCAGACGTGTCGCGACAACGCAAATCTTCGCGTTATCGCGATATGTGTGGCCGCAGCATTAGCGTCGCGACAGAACACGTGGGAGGCTTTTGGTTTCCTCTACCTACACGTCAGCGAATACCGCGTAGGTTTGAATATACCTTAAGGCAGATAGGATAGTTAAACTTAGCTCCGTGCACCTAACCTATTCCGCATACCAAGCAAAATCAATCCAGCTTCCGTAATTCTAGATAAGCCTGAACCGCAAACTTCATGGTTGGCGGAATACCACATGCGTTGCTATTGACAACGGTTGTGGTTTACGCTAATCTAGGCATTTAGCCTGAGTAATCCCGGAGCCTATCAATATACAATAATTGCTCGGCGAATCATGAACAACATTGTTGTGGATACCCTGTGTAACTGATTAATTTAAATTAATTAATGCCGATAATCTACAGTTTGATATAGACGGATTAATACGTTTCATCGAATGGAATGTCAATTTTGAATGTTTTGTTGTTAATTCAAGTGTTATTGCAGCAAGGAAGTCAAATGTCAACGGTCATAGTAAGCCTCCTGGTGACCTGAATAACAGTAACCGAAAAGCTTCTTCTTGCATGCAGCACAAGCTAAATGCTGAGATAAGCTGTTTAAGTTTGAGAGAGAATTTAATATTAGGTGGAGAGGTCAACGCTGGAAACACGGACCCTGTGACACGGTCGGCAAGCAAATCTCCCGGGGCTTGTGAAATTCATCATCATCATCATATCAGCCCAGTTGCACCCACTGCTGGGTATAGGCCTCCTCTTTATGACGCCACTCAGTTCGGTCCTGTGCGATCTTCTGCCACGCTTTCCCGGCGATGTTAACGATGTCATCTGACCATCGGGCTGGTGGTCTACCCCTTGGTCGTTGTGCATCTCTGGGCCACCATTCCGTAATAGCGAAATTCAATTAATGTTTTTTTCCCCGCATGGAGTAGACCGTGATACACAATTATTTGAAGGTGTCTATACATGGGAATTTAGTAACGCCGGTCCTAACCAACTTACTGTCTCGGCCTGTTGCTCGGCCGAGCTAGTGTTCACAAATACCGAGCGCTCGGCCGAGAGCACTGTCTCGCCACTCTACTCGGTACGTGTGATCAAGGTATACGGATGGCCGTAGGGCTTTCGCCAGAGCTACGTTATCTGTTAAAAGTTTCATACATTTTATGTTGTAAATACAAAGTTGTACGTTGATAGAATTCAAGCATAGGAGGGGAAAGTGTGAGACGAACTTAGATGAGTTTACTATCGCAACATTAAAATTGTATCAACACTTTAGTTATCTCTTCATTTTCTTGTTGTACAATAAAGCAGTATCATCTACTTTAAAATAATATACGAATCACTTGACTTTCCAAACCAAATAATTTTCACTCAATTCAGTTACCAGCCCTAATTCATATACGTTGAAATAGAAACATAAATGTATTATTTAGTTTGCAAGATACCCTAAGCCGCACTTGTTTGTGCTCGAGATCACTCAGATGCGAAGGGACCTCGCCTACTTCAGAAGAATATTTACTGTTTACTCAACTATGTCTCAATAGTACCAGGAAGAAAACAGCTTGATAACAGCTGAATAAATCTGTTTCCCGCAAATACATTCTATTTCCTGCAATGTTTTTATTCAAGTGTTTTACCGATGTTTGCATTTTAACATTTGAGCTTGGTAAAAGAGATATATAAGGAACTAGCTGCGCCCCGCGGTTTCACCCGCGTAAGTCCCGTTCCCACGGGAATATCGGGATAAAAAGTAGCCTATGTGTTAATCCAGGGTAATACCTATCTACATACCAAATTTCAACCAAATCGGTCTAGCCGTTTTTGCGTGAAAGAATAACAAACATACATACATTCTCACAAATTTTCACATTTATAATATTAAGAGGGTGTAGTCGTCATTAGCTTATTTGAGCAGTATTTCGAGAGCCCTAACTCAATAATGTGATCAGATTATTTAAAGAATTTTACGGTTTTAGAAAGATTAATCTTTATTATAATACACTGCAGAGAGAAAACATAATATTTGATTATAGTTTTTGAAGGAGAAGTCAATCCCGTCATAGCGTTTTACGAAAATGAGCGTCAGAGCTGTCTTTCAGAAGGGATATCACTATTGTAATGTGAGAAAATGTTTTATTTTAAGCGTTTGTGGACCTGAAAATATAGTCTCATAATACACTACATAGCAAAACAATTAAAAAATTGCCTCAAAAGGTAATGAAAACAATATTTAAAAAGTACGAAATCGTTTCACTTTAACACATATTTTTTACTAGTATTTGAAGAAAAACACAAGAGTTTTATTCATTTGATGAAAATATAGGTATTTCTAAACGTACAGTTTTTTTTTCAATCAATTTCGAGCACCCAGTAATTTACAGGATTATTTTAAAATCACTATATATCCGGCCGCGCGATCGTCTTCCGATTAGTCGATCCCGGGTCCTCCCAGCGAGAGGACGTATCACTTTTTTCCGCCGCCTTGTCAAACAAAATCGATAGCGTAGAAAACTCAAAGCGCGATACACTAGTATTGATACTTGTACCATATATATATATATATTATAAAGAGGTAAAATTTGTTTGTTTGTTTTTTTGTTTGACGGAGGTAATCTCCGACTAACTAGTCATCCGATTTGAAAAATTCTTTCACCGATGTGTAGAATGGACGGGATGGTTATCCCTACTAATATAATAAAAGGGAAAGTGTGTGTGTCTGCCTGTGTGTCTGTTTGTTTGTCCGTCTTTCACGGCAAAACGGGGCGACGAATTGACGTGATTTTTTGTGTGGTGATAGTTGAAGGGATGGAGAGTGACAGGGACATTTTTATCCCGATATTCCCGCGGGAACGGGACTTACGCGGGTGAAACCGCGAGGCGTAGCTAGTAGGCTATATTTTATTCCGGTAGTTTCATTAGTGAAGCCGGGACGTACTGCAATGCTGCATTACCACTCACTCACTCACTCACTCATTGACGTAATAAATTATTTCTATGATGGTGGATGGGAAGGTTTATTTTTTTAACAGATTCGTATAGAGGGTAGTTTGGCGAGTTATGGAAAAATCCGACTTTACCCATTTTTTGCCCCCTTTTTGCCCACCCCTGGTGTATCTCAAAAACTACAAGACCTGCAAATATTTTTTTAACAGATTCGTATAGAGGGTAGTTTGGCGAGTTAAGGAAAAATCCGACTTTACCCATTTTTTGCCCCCTTTTTGCCCACCCCTGGTGTATCTCAAAAACTACAAGACCTGCAAATATTTTTTTACAGATTTGTATAGAGGAGGTCCTGGGGAGTAAAAATCATATTTGTGTTTTGCCCCTGTTTTGCCCCTTTTTTGCCCCATTGATGGATCTCGGAAACTACGTAACATTTTTGATTGCTTTAAACGGATTTGTATAGAGGAGATTTTGGGATGAAAAAAAAAGTTTTCAGATTTGCCCCCATTTGCCTCCCTCATTTTGTTGCCACGCGTATCTCGGAAACTAGGAGACTTGGAAAATTTTAGTTTTCAGATTCAGGTAAGGCATTACAAAGTTGATAAAACGTGGTACTTTTTTTTTTTTAATTTTGACTTTTTTTTTTTCTCCATACATTTTGTATTAAATTTCGAAACTTTTTAAGGCAAAATAAAAAATTTGAAAGAATTTGTAATATTTTCAAACGGATTTGTATTGAGGAGGCTTGCATTAGTAAAAAAAAGTTTTTAGTTTTGCCCCTATCTGCCCCCTCGTTTTGCCCACCACTGTATCTCAGAAACTATAAGACTTGGAAAAATTTAGTTTTCAGATTCATGTAGGGCATAATAAAGTTAATGAATTGAGGTTCTATTTTTTACTTAATTTTGACTTTTTTTTCTCCATACATATTATATGAAATTTAAAAACTTTTGAATGCGGGATAGGTAAAGTGGCGACAGATCTCAGGGACGTGTGACCCCCGAATGCCCCTTAAATCTAAAGGGAAAATTTATAAGACCATAACCTGTCGCGTTCTATGGATCAGAATGTTGGGCAATAAAGTAGACTGATGATAGGAGAGTGTATGCTACTGAAATGTGTATGACCCTAGAAAGATAACGCGCGCCCCAGAGGCGCCTGCGAAATAGATATAGCGCTGTTTTTTTTTCATCCAACGCGTGTACACGCGTGTGCTTTCAAGCCAACTCAGTCGTCTTGGTCAACACCACCGAGGGACGACTGCAGCTATTCGGTAAGTACCGTAGTTTGGTTGCTATGACCATACGTTGCGCTCGAGAGGCGCATGTTTATCTTCTGTGAAACTTTTATGTATTTGTGTGTGATTACGTTTCTGTTACTTTTTCTTTATTTACACATAAACAAAGTATGTAGGTATACAATTAGGTTATTGTTATAAGTAAATTTTATTGTTTTGAAAACATCTTTACTTCATAGGAAGCAGAAGAAATTATGGACGAAAGAGAAATATATTCCTTTTTGAGTCAAGAAGATGAAAGGTCCAGATGATAGCAGTGACAGCGAAATGGAGGATCACGTAAGTGAAGACGATACGTTCAATGTGATACTGACGACAAACAGGTACATAAAAGATGCCATTGATGAAAGCTTGAACACCTCAACACCTCCTGACGACACCTCAACACCTCTGGATGACGCCTCAACATCTCTTGATGACCCCTCAACACCTCCTGACGACACCTCAACACTTGAAAGTACTCTACGTGTTATTTACACACACAATGTTTTATCTAAGCAAGAAAACCCTTAAACCGAAGAGAATATAATATGGAAAAACGAAGTATTTAACTGTGTACACCATGGATGATATCTAAATTGGAAATCCCTACTTTATCAAAGTGTTTGAGAGAAAATATTGAGAACATCCTGCCACGGGCTATTGAAGAAGCTTCTTAAGAAGCTGAAGAGTAACCTCCTGCCAAAGTTCGCAGTTACTGTAGGCTATGTACCACCAAAAATTAAAGAATGTCTATGATGACGTGTACAAAATGCAAAAAGTCTGTGTGTGGTGAACAAAAAAGATGTTTGCAACAAATGTCTATAATTTTTTTTGAAGTATTTTGTAATTTGAGACTGAATATAATAGTCAATTTTTAGTTTGTAAGAAAAAAAACTATAATTGTTCCATAATTATTTTTTTATTCTTCTTTAATATAAACTAAACACTTCAAATTATTGTTTTTATTGATTACTTATTTTGGATTGCATAGAATAATATTTTCTTTTTTTTTTCTCTTTATTATGTTGGTAGGTTGCCTTTTATTTAAGTGTTTGTTGTTGGACTTTAGGATTGTAACTAAGATTTCAATGTCCGCATTTCCAAAAACGGTTCTATCAGAACACCAGCGCGGCGTATTGCCCCCGCAATAAACCGCATTATGCTTCCCTTCCTTCGTATGAGCAAGTGGCCAACTCTGGTGACGGAGTTTTTAGGCCGCCTAAAGGCCTCCGTCATGGCTTAACGAATTTGTTAAAAGTCGGGACCGACAATTTAACGTGCCCTCCGAAGCACGGAAGCGCTCAGATAATATTGCCACTTGCGGTCACCCATCCAAGAAATGACCGCGCAGAGCGTTGCTTAACTTCGACGATCTATCAAGAACGCCTTAGCAAGCTTCGCCACGAACGCTTCCGCATTATGCTGAGATAGGACCATTTTGCATGCCTAAACTACTAACTACTAATTTTAGCCTATAGCTTAGTATGGCATGGTCTACGTGACCTCAGGACGGATGAAAGTCATATCACTAAGAAAGTTATGAGTATGAGTGTGAAATGTGGATGGACAATAATGGATATACAAGTAGAAGAAGGCCGAGGGAAAACTGGATGGATTGTGTGAAAGAGGATATGAATGTGAGAGGAGTGAACTTCGCCAACTACGAATGATAGAGATGAATGGAAGATTAAGCATGTTGGGCCCACCCCACCTAGTATGGGATAAGAGCAGAAGAAAGATGATAAAACAAACCACCTAAACATATAAGTGTAAAAATACAAAAAAATCAAAATATAACAAAACGAAATTTATTATGAGCGACTGTAGGGCTAAATTTTATCAAAACTTTTAACAAATGTCTAAGGGGTAGTCAAAACTACCCTACTTAGGTATGTCCAAAATTTGGAGTATTTGGACTCCAAATACATATTTATTACTTATGTTCGTTCACATGTCATTGTGCAGATGTTTACATTACATGCTTAACAGAGTCGCAAGAAAGAAATTAAAAGAAACATTTGTTTCGGCAGGATCTCGAGGGTCTTATTGATACCTGATCAAAAATAGAGATAAGTACTAAACCACTTGGCTAACACGGATCGTTGGCTAAATTCTCTAAGCACAGATCTTACATATTATATATTACTTATAACATAAAGTATCAAAACCATTCATACCATTCGTTCTAGACACGAGCTCACGCACACTTTTACAAAAATTATAGTATTATTGAAGTGTGCGTCAAAAATGACAACTCTGCGTAGCACGATCTAATGTTTGAGTTGGTCAAGATAGCTTACACGCTCTTAAGTAGGATAGGATAGTAGGATAGTAGGAAGTAGGATAGTAGGAAGTAGGATAGGATGCGTACACGGCCCGTCCACGGCACGGTGTAGCGTGAACAATGCTTTATCTATTTAAATCGCAGTAAAACGGTGGACGGGACGGTAAGTAATGAAGTTGGTAGGGGGAACTCTGACATGTGATGAGGCGTCCGAGTAACCATATTAATGGCACGTCCTGCTGGAAGCGAATTTACGGAGTTACTGCGTCAGTATACTATAACCCCATTATGCATATTCGACCTAAAACCTGTATTAGCTAAAACGTATATTAAATCTGTTGCTATCTCTTTTCGTTGACATATGAGTGACAAGAAAAAAACGTTCTAAAACGTTTCTAAAACCTGTATTAAATTGTCAAGTTTTTATGAATAAACCCCTATATATATACGCTTTTGTTTACTGTACTAACTGCCAGGCTCAGTACGTGTTGGCCAAGTGGATACTTCGACTTTCGTTCCGAAGGTCGTGGTATCGAATCCGGCCGGTTCCATCACAACAAGACCGAGAACCAGACAATAGTGTCTTGACGTAGGAAAAATATACAGGAGTCAATACTGTATAAATAATCTAGTTTTTTGTAGGCAAGTTATGTCAAACATTACTATACTTCATTTCTTGAATCGAGCTAATAGGAAGAAAAATAATCGCACGTGATTGGTCGTCGAAATTCATTGGGTTGGCTAGATTTGACAATTGACAATTGATTTGACAATCTAGCCAATCACGAGATATACAATTATTTTCGACGACCAATCACGTGCGTTTATTTTTGTTCCTATTAGCTCGATTCAAGAAATGAAGTATAGATGAAAGCAAAGCTGAAAATATTTATGTTATTGAAACTGGCTGTAACCGATAGTCGTAGTAGTGGAATGTCCAAGGATATTTATTCATTTATTATTTATTTATATATATATATATGACTCAGCGAGAAGGCGACGCGGCAGACCAAAACGGAGGTGGAGAGACGAGTTAGACAAGTTTTTGCCGGACTGGAGGGCAGTTGCCGAGGATCGCGAGGTGTGGAAGGAGAGGGGGGAGGCCTTTGCCCAGCAGTGGGATCACAACGGCTTATAGTAATAGCAGTAATATATGACTCACCTCATCACCAACGCTGAGTTCCTTCCCAAGACGCAGCACCTCCGGAAACCTGAAGGACATGGTCTGCTCCCGCTCCACGCACTTGATGAAGCCGAAACCTTCGAGCGCCCGCAACGAGCACACGATGCCTTGTTCCCGCCTAAACAATACAACAACCTTATTAAATAACCGTAAGGGCGCTTGTATAGTCGACAAAGAAATTGGTTTACCACTCTAAGGCTGAATATCATTTGCACGTACAAAACATCAAGGGCTATTTTCGCTTGACAGATTGACCTGCTACGTCAGAATCTGTCATTCAGTAATCCTTAGCGAATAATTATGTTACTGGGAGATGTCATCAAAAGTGGTAAACCAATTTCTTTGTCGACTATAAATTCAATGAAATGCCTCGTACAATTTTTTTTAGCACAAAGCCTTAAAGAGCTTAAAATTTTAATTTAAATTAAATTAAAAATTAAACTTGGTTAAAATGCTCATTGTTTTAAATTTAAAATAAACTATACTCAGCGGCACAATTAACCGCCCATCTTCTATTTTTTAGTTTATAATTCACCTTACAACTGATGCTTACGAATAAAGTTATGGGGTTACTTTTGTATGTTTTGTACCGAAATATCTTTAAATCTGTAAATGTTTCATTTCCCAAATGGTTGCCTGGAAGAAATTGCTTTCAGCAATAAGGCCGCCAGTTGGTTTACAATTGTCTTTTTTTTCGGAATTGTTACTGTTATAGTTTTAAGAAATCAATAAAGAATTATCTATCTATCTATCTATCTTTCACACTAGACAAAATTTTGTATGCACAGTATAGATAAATAATCATAAAAAACGGTTCATAAACGACTAAGTTATTCGCGAACACAAGAAAAAACATACTGTAAAAAAAAACTACATTTTAAAAGTCTGTTATAACATATGAAATGGAAAAGAGGCGTGATTTTATGTATGTATGTATGTTATAAAATAGTAACTGACCTCTCGCCAGAGACGTTGAATGACTCGTCGAGAAGGGATATGTTGGTGGCCCTCTTGAGCTGGTCCCTGCGATCCGTGGCCACTTGGAACTGCACCCAGTCTCCGTGCCGCAGCGTAAACTCACCGCACTGATCTTTGTCTCCGAACGGCACCTGAATACAACGTATACGTATAAGGTATCCTACTATCCTTCCTACTAATATTATAAATGTGAAAGTTTGTGAGATTGTATGTTTGTTATTCTTTCACGCAAAAACGGCTTTTTTTTTGGTAAAAAATTGGTAAGTAGATTTGGTAAAAAATTTATAAGTAGATAGGTGATACTCTGAATTAACACATAGGCTACTTTTTATCCCGATATTCCCGCGGGAACGTGACTTACGCAGGTGAAACCGCAGGGCGCAGCTAGTACAAGTATAAGTATACAAGTAATACAAGTATACAATGGTACGTCTCAAACTAGCGACTTATTTTATTCTACCAAAGGAATACGTAGAATTACATTAATTTAATTAATTTTAAAAAATGTTTAGTATGTGATAGCTATCATCATCATCATCATCCACAGCCCGATTTTACCCACTGCTGGGCATAGGCCTCCCTTAGTTTGTGCCATCCACTACGATCATGCGCCAGTCGCATCCATTGTCGCCCCGCGACGTGAACTATGTCGTCGGCTATCATAATCTTTTTATTAATACCTCTTCAATAGTTATATCTATATAGGTTAAGAAAAATAGCGAAGCTGCACTTGGTAGCCACCAAAAGTGACATACGAAAAGTGTCTTAAAACACAGAGTTGATGATACCTACTCCAATAAAAAAAACAAGAAAGCTAAGTGAGATAGTATCTTGAGAATAATTTTAAAATAAAATTTATATAAATAACTATCCTATTATATTCATTCCTTTAAATTTTATAATGACATTTCCAACATCGATCACGCGTCACGACACACCCACGCAAAGCTGTGGGCGGTTAGTTCAGTGCAACAGTTGCTGGGGTAAGCAACAGTAGCCTTGTTCAATCATGTCGGATCATATTAGAGGGACCATTGACTTTTATTCCTTTTGAATTGAAAATGATACATTTATTTTTATATCTGTTTGCAAATATCGTCATATTAAACTGTTTTACCAAAGTTGTTATGTATTGAAAAAAATTGTTTTGTACTAAGGATACTATACTTCATTTCACTTTCAAAACTAAACTCCGCGGCTCTCATCCCGCGCCGAGCGATACATCGCCCGGAGTGTGAGCCGCGCCCGCGAGGAGTGACTACACTCATACCCAGATGAAGATTCTCCGAAAGAATCGAAACATTGTCGGTATCTAAATCGATAGTATTTTTACGTGAGTAATATCCTGTGTAATTATAAAAATGTCTATACTTCATTTCTTGAAGCATAGTAGAAAATAATTGTCTATTCTCGTAATGGCTAGATTTGACAATTGACAATTGATTTGACAATCTAGGCAATCACGAGAAAGACAATTATTTTTGACGACCAATCACGTGTGTTTATTTTTCTTACTATTTGATCGACTCGGTGAACAGTGTATAGTGCAAACAATAACCTGCTACCATCTCATAATCAATTGATGCTTCGTAAATTGAATAAAATAAAACACAATAATATAAAGGTGAAAGGGTTTTTAAGGCTCTAAGGGGACATCTGAAACTATGAGTCGGAAACGGGCCTAGGCCTAGGGCGAGTTCACATTGCCATATGTAATGTATTCTTCTACAATGGTTTCTTTACACGTTAGCAAAATACCTACCGATGTACCAAAATTTATGGACAATACATTGTTTGTTTATTTTTAATCGACTCGTTAACCGAGTAAAGACTCAGAACAGGCATTCATCCGTTTCCTGGAAGCACGCATCCACGGGAAATAGATGAAGATGGGAATAGAACGCTTCTATCCTCGTTACTGTACAAAATTACAAATAAACTCTAAATGACTACTTTTGTTATTTAAAGAACAAACAAAATAAAATTTGTTTTCGATAGCAACCCCGAATGTCACAAATTTTATATATATACTTTTTTATTTATCGTAAAATGGCCACATAACAGCATAACACAACACGTTTTTTGCTGCCCTGTTAAGCTGGGTTTTTGCAGATGACAATATTAGGTACGTCTATTATCGATTAAACGCCAGGCAACGCCTCGTGCCTCCGAGCTTTACAAATGCCGTGGGCAGAATTCCGAGTACATAGTACATCCTACAGTGTTATTCACTTTTCCATCGAGACATTTTAATATATTCACATTTAGACTTGTGCAGTTTTGCTACTTCTTTAATTAGAATATTTGAATAAGAGGTTTATATTAATTTTCGATTTCTCTGTGACTGAAATTAAGTTTTCAGTATCATGCAATCGTATTTAACGGCTGTCTTCCAGAAACAAACAGTAAAATGCTTTACTAAATTAGCCCTAATTTCCTTTTTTTTTTTGCATGTTTGTGTTGTTTGTACGAAATAAAGAGCATTTTTTTCTGTGAAGGTCAGTATTAGCACAGATTACATAAGTACAGATACCTCATCTCGAACACTGAAATGACTCCTTTTCTCTTCTGGCGATTTTTGTTTGATTTTTGACAACACAAATATAGCCCGATGAAAAAAGAAGGAGTCATTTCAATGTTCGAGATGAGGTACCAGTGGTATTAGTTAAAAACTCACCTCAACTTCCGAGTGGTCAACAGCGCGGTACCGGATCCTTCCCGGCAGGGGGTCAGTCTGAGGCACCCTCACCGACGTGCCCCGCTCCAAGGGCTTTAGAACCTGACCCCGCATTATCTCGGGGCTGACGTCTTCGAACACCACTGAACCGCACGGCAGCTTCGTTATATTGCACGCCACTTCTTTACCCTGGACACAATAACTCAAGGTGACGACGGCGCCGATTTAACGGAAAATATGAGAAGGAAAGATTGGCGATAGAACTCCGTGTCCATGTATGAAGTATGAATAGTGATAGCGAAACTTTAAGAAAAACTAACAGCCGGTTTCTCGAACGCAGATCAACGACAAAACTAATAATTGATTAATTTAAATTAGGAACAAAACAGCCACGTGATTTGAACAATGATTGATTGATTTTGATGATCTGTATTCAACAAACACGCTATAAAGCTCGCATTCAGAGTCTGCAGTAATGTCTTCGCTTAACTTAAGTATCGATGGAACCAGAATTAGAAAATATGAATGATCGGTTGAGACTAGGGATTGTAGAACCGGTGCTCTTTCAAAGAACCGGGATTTTCGGTACTTTCTGGCTAAAGAACCGGGATTCCCGGTACTTTCGGTACTTTCGGTACTTTAGTTAAGTCTTCATGAAATGGCAGAGTTAAAAGTTTAAATTGTGTTAAATTGTGTTACAACAACCGTGGTCTCGGGCGAACTGTATGTAGGTAGGTAGGCTCCGACGAGAAGCGGCAGTTAGCTTCACTACCCTCACTCAATCTTCGTTCATTGGCAAGAATCTTTGGATCTTGAAGCTTAATCCAGTGGTTAGGTCGAGGTGAGGGTAGTTGGTTAGGTCGAGGTGAGGATAGTTATGCTAACTGCTGCTTCTCGTCAGAGCCTACCTATATACTCCAGTTCACTCAAGACCACGGTCGTTGTAACATATAATCAAAACGTCGGGAAATAATATAAAAAAGGTGTTTAACGCGATGAAATCCTGTTTTCTAGTTTAAATTATGTATTGTGATCGCGAGAGTTTTAAAAAGACTACCTATCATTATACCAACAAAACTCTTATTGCAATTAAACAAATTTTAATATTCAACTTCCCAACGTTTTTATTGATAATTTAAATAAGAAAGAGAACAGTGTAGTTTTAGCATAGCATTATTCAGTCTTAATAGGCGTACCTACCTACCTTACCTATTCAAGAGTACGCCTAGCAACGTCACAATGCAAGAGAAGCAGCGTCACAATTTTTCTACACATTTCACAAATCTTCTTTTTTGCAAATATCCTAATATTGTAGTTTCCGACAGTCTACGTTCTCTATAGAAACCGTGTTGGCTAAGTGGATTGGTACTTCGACTTTCGTTTCGGAGGTCGTGGGATCGAATTCAGCCGTGCATCAATGGACTTTTCGTATTGAAATGCGCTTTAACACGAGCTTTAAACGGTGAAGGAAAACATCTTGAGGAAACCCGCGGCTAGTCAGCCCCACACGTATTGACATTGTCTTTCCTGTGGATATGGCCGCCTAAGCTGAGAGGGTGGTTTAGGTGCTGGGCAAGCCTATTCCATTAAGTGTAGGCAAAGATTGCCTCCTGGCGCTGTATAAATAATCTACTATAGATGCAAAGGACTGAGTTTTTTTTATATGCACGTTAGAAGTTTTAGAAACCGCTCCAGAGCATTTGCTAGACTGCCCCATCGTGTTTTTGAGTCTCTTGTCAGTGGTAATACTTTTTATTTAAGCAGTTGGGCTTTAGGCAATAACAATACAATACAATTAGAAATATTTTGAACGTAAATAATTTTTCTCGAAAGTACCGAAAGAACCGGGATTTGATTTTCAAAATCCCGGTTCTTACAACCACGAAAAGAACCGGGATTTCCCGGTACTTTCGGTACCGGTATTTCCCGGGACCAAACCCTAGTTGAGACGCGATTGACGCTTGAGTATGGACTCTGAACACCTAAGACTGGCATGGTATAGACATGTCAAGAAGGGAAGAACGCCATGCAACTAGAAGTATTCATGATGCGCGTGCGAATAGAAATCAAATAACATAAATGATATGACTTAGGAAAAGGTAAAAAAAAAGACGAATAAAGCGGGTCCCGTGCCACGATCAGGCATGAATCACTTCATACAAACAGTATACAATGTTTGATCGTGCCCGTACGGGGAACGGCACGGTGTAGCGTAAATCATGCTTACTAGTACGAAATGGAAAAAAAACATTGTGCCGACCCCTAATAGTAGCAGGCAGGATGATGTTAAGATCAACACTATCATACGGTCAATTTCAATATTCAGTAATATTGTCTTGTGATTAAATATTTGACACTATTTTTTGTTAAAACCAGAAATACATTGAAACTGGCATATTATTTTCAAATACCTTCCTTAGGAAATAAAACGAAAGCTGCAAGCCTCAAGATATACCGCTACTTACTATTTTTCGGTGTAAAGAATATGCCACAAAAAGACTAGCACTAGATAATTTTAAATCTATTAATTATATTCATAGATTTATATTATAACGCGGCAGACCGCGGCGGCGGTGAAGGGATGAACTCGACTCATTCTGCCCACATTGGACCACACTAGCTCTCAATAGAAACGAGTGGAAGGAAGGAAGGGAGGCCTTTGCCCTGCAGTGGGACGCTACAGGCTCGTAATAAATAATAATAATAATAATTATATTGATACTTTTGACCGTATTTAGCTCTTATTTTTAGTATAGGATCGATTCAGCCGCTAATCGAAATATACAAAACAAAGCGAAATATACAAAATTTTCGTTAGTGTCAAACGTTTGTGTGAGAGTTTCTGCCAGCTAAACTCTGATTTGTTTTTTATATATGAAAAAATGCTAGTTCCAGATATGAATTTCAAAGGAAAATATCATAGACAGGTATAAGTCGCGACACGAAAAAAGAACGATGAGGGGAACAGGTATATGTTTATTGTTTGCGCATGAGTCTCTCGCTCACGAATCAATAGCACGCGCTAAACCAATATGTTGTCGACGCGTCACCCCTCCACCAATCCCACCGAAGATTCCTTAAAATCGCCTACGGAGCAGCTTTGCCCCTCAGCGTTCTTTTTACGTGGCGCGACCGGTTGACGAGTATACTAGGTCAACTAATAAAATGAACAAAAATCGTAGATTTCAATTTTATAACTTTTATAATTTTATAAATGTATTTTTTTTTAATATGTATTTATTTTTTAATAGTAATGTGTAGTTTTTATAACCGTATGAAACATTATTGAAGTATGTACATCAAAATACCTTCGCATATTCGGCAAATACGGTGCTCTACTTCGAGCATGGACTAACACGTAGTCGGTTATATTTGTATGGGCTTCAGTTCTAGGAGCGTCTATATTATATTAACAACAACAAGGGCTTGTCACCGAGCGACATCGCCTTGTATTCTGGAAATTTGCGATTGCACGGAATATGTGGCCGAGATTAATTAAAACGATGTATAGTACAGTTTATTATTTCCCTCGAAAGTCGAAGCTAGTTCCTACTCACTACCAAAATTGATTGAATGATTAGATTGGACAATATTTTAAGATCTATTGGACTAGTCAACTATGGTAGTCAACTATGGTAGAGCAACAAAACTCAAGGTTTACCTATATTCTGTTAAATTAAACGTGCCCGAAACCGCTGTCTTCCCAGTCAAGATACTTATTATTACAAGCTACAAAGAAGCAAAAAGAAAAATAGTTGAAAAATTGATATTGACGAAAACTCGAGCGATATTTATCAATACAAGGATTAGCGATGATAGAAATAGAATAGATGCTAAGCATTCCCACTTGGCTATAAGCACTGGTACCTCATCTCGAACATTGAAATGACTCCTTCTTTTTTCTTCGGGCTATTTTTGTGTTTGATTTTTTCCGGCGTCACCTAGCGGCGTTAAGGCATCCGACTGCATGTTACTTAGCACTAGATGGAGTTACTTATTTTTGATTGCAGGCAAGACCTAAACGCCGCTAGGGGCGCCGCAAAAATCAAACACAAAAATAGCCCGAAGAAAAGAGAAGGAGTCATTTCAATGTTCGAGATGAGGTATCTGTACTTATGTAATCTGTGCTATAAGCTCATTTGATATCGCCTAAGCAGGAGGATACAAAGGATGCTAAATCTAAGCCAGAAACCCAGAGAATGTTCTTAGATCACCGTCGACCTCCGTCATGGCTTAACATCCGCTAAGCCACAACGATAGGTCTACCACTAACCGTCATGGAGTTGCCGTAGTCATAGTCATCATCCTCACCGGGCTGCGGGACGGCAAAACCAAAACGTTCATGTTAATATCACGCAAACACATATTCCAGCCAGTATTTTTATAAGTTTCGAACACAAAGAGCATTCGCTTGCGAAAAATGATATGTTTTATTTTGTTTTGGGTTTTTAATCAACGGCTGAATCGATGTGCAAATAACTCCGTGTTTCAGTTTTCAATTCGGCATTCATACCAGTGAAAATTAACAAGACTATTTCAATGTAGTGATCATAAAAAACACACTATGCCAAAAACACCAATCAATGAATCAGTAGCAATCATATTTTCAGTTTGATTTAAAAAAAAAAAAAACTAATAATACTTAATCAGCGGCACAATTTACCGCCCACCTGTTTTAGGTAGCAAGTTTTGATTTTATCGCAATTTTAAGTTAGGAACATTAATTAGTCAAGTGTGAAGATATTTCGGTACAAAAAACATTAAAAACTACCCTCAAAACTAAATTTTTTCGTACATCAGTTGTAAGTTGGCTAATTTTCAAACTAGAAAATCTAGAAAAATCAAGGTGGACGTATAGTTGTGCAGTTGAGTATACATAATAATGTAATCATGATAAATATCCGTTATATCCGAGGTCACAAAAGCGCATTCGATAAAGCAAAACATTCCACACCCTCACGTGAACGAGAAGAATTCGATGCGTGAAGTAAAATGGCAATAAAATAAAATAATATTGCGAGGTTTTTGTTGAAAATATCGGCTAGGAGCGCCGTGCGATTTTCATTTGAATATAAATCGAGATATGAGAACTTCAGTAATTGTGTGGGAAACTCATAAATCAACGAATCATGGTAAATATCCCGTTTATAGTGTTTATAATGTTCAAAACCATTTTTTGCTTTAAAAGTTTTGCATTATTTGTGATTTTTATAAAGAGTTCAGGCTAAACTACGCCCACCTATAATTCGATAACGGATACCAATTAACGGATTAGCCCTCCTACTCTATAAACCCAAACGAAAAAAAGATCAGATTATACTGGTGGAAACTGAAATTGGATGATTTACCAACATAACATGAACTGCAATTATTGACGCCCTAAACAGGGTGTATTTTCAAATGCCCAAATTCTATAACCAACGTACGGATGTCCGTAGATGTATCACACACAATAGTACCTAACTTTGTTTTTACAACACAAAATACGTTCATATGGCCAAGTTCTACGGACATCCGTAAGCTGGTTATAGGAACCATGCGACAGTCATCATCAAAATACGTCCTCTGAGAACAGGATGTCGATTCTCAACGACTTTTTAAAACGACGCGGTTAGAACCGCGTCATGTTTTAGAAGTAAGATTTCACGTTATCTAGCTTTTGTTTTCTGAAAACCATCGCATTATTCGAAAAAATGCATGCGAAGTCAAAACATGGTTATTTGTAGAACAAAGCAGCAGTCATACTCACATTTCAAGTCATATTAAAGTCATACTCACATTTCAAGTCATATTCAAGTCATACTCACATTTCAAGTCATATTCAAGTCATACTCACATTTCTAGTCTGAATGATGAATTCGACATCGTCCCCCAGTGCCAATTCTTCCTTGGTCTTGGCTTCGGAGAAGTGAAAGAATATCTCCTTGACCACGTCGGCTCTCTCAATGAATCCAAAGTTTTCCTTCATTGAACAGACCACTCCGTGGTACTTCACTGGCGACTGTGGGTTCTCGAAGCGTACGTGACAAGCGCCTAATGTGCCCCTAAAAATATAAGACGATTAACTATATGCTAGTAAAAAATATATAATACCCAACTAGTATATCAGTCATCTGGTTACCATACACAAGCGCTAATCAGAATAAAATGCTTCTTTTCGTGGCCAGTCAGTTTATTTTTCATTCAGCCTCAATTCACACCAAGATGGAAGCGAAGCAAAGCTTTCAATGCCATGTGATTTTAAACTTTATTACATTACTATAATGCATAGTATTCAAGCGCTTTGAAAGCTCACTTCGCGCCGCTTACGGTCGCTCGTGGTCGCCTGCGTTGGAAGTTTCTCAAGCGATGTATTCTGATAAAGATAAATTTTAAAATGATATGACATAACTGGTCGCCGCTTTTCATCTCTGTGTAAGTTGAGCCTTATTGTTGTTGTTATTATAACTCACCTCTGATTGGTTGCGATCTGAAAGCTAACAGCGTCTCCAGTACGAAGCACCACATTGCCCTCAACGTCGTCCTTAGTGTACGGCAGAAAGAAGCATTCCCCGCGGTTTTCATACGAGATCCGACCCGTGTTGTCACCCGATCCTTCGCCCTTCACTTCGGTCGTCACTGTGCCAGTCACTCGGGCTTCGCTTAGTACCTACAAGACAACACAAATACTGATAAAGTTCACGCGGCTTCACAACACTATAAAACAGTCGCTTTCTCTGTCCCTATATCCCTATGTGTGATGGCGCAGCATTGTCCCGAACAAGACAACTCCGGATTTAGGGGATCACGACCCTCAGCAATGAGGAAATCGACGCGTGGAGGATATTCCTATGTAACTATGTATGCTTAAATCTTTAAAACTACCGAACGGTTTTTAATGCAGATTTTTTAATAGATAGAGTGATTCAAGAGGTAGTTTTATATGTATAATTATTGGACCCGTGCGAAGGCGGGGCGGGTCGCTAGTTTCTAATGAAATAGCAAATAGACAATCTCGATGTTGATCACAAGGATCAACGTTATGTTCAGCTCATGGAAATATACTCAGCGACACAATTAACCGCCCACGTCCATTATTCTATTTTTCTAGTTTTACATTCACCCTACTTACAACTGATGCACGCGATAAAAAATATATGTGGGTAGTTTTGAATGTTTTCTGTACCGAAATATCTTTCAAATTTGACTTTTATGTAACTTACAAAGAAACGAATAGATAAAAATTTGCTACCTAAAACAGGTGGGCGGTTAATTGTGCCGATGAGTATATTTAACCGAGTCGTATTACATACACAGTTAAATATTTCCGTGAACATACTCGTAATACTCTATTCATTGAGAATTATGTTCACGGAAATATTCACCATTGTCAATATATCAGAATTTTAATGTATGTAGTTAATCAATAAAATTTCAGCGTCGTGTCCGCGTAAGTATGTTATTGTCACTACGAATGCATTGTTTTAATGTAAAATTCGAAGCATTTACGAAGGATCTGTCGAATGTCGATATAGGCATTTACGAAGGACTGTCGAATGTCGATATATTGTGAACGAATACAATAAATTATCAACAACTTACGCGACATAATCTTCATTTTAAGCCATTAATATGAAACCAATATGCATGCGAACTTTGACACTTGAACTCTATTTAGGAAAATTTGGTGCGTTTCGGGAGTTGTTCAATTATAATAACAACTGTATCAGACCGATATGAAAATGGTTTATCTGATAGGTTAGCAAAAGGATGGCAAATGCACTGATCAATCTAAATGAGTCAATAGAAATTTGCTTGGTTATTCGGTCTTAAAACTGCAAAGGGTTCAATTGCAATATTGAACTTATTGAACTATTAATGAATACATCATTGATAAAAGGTTCAATATTACAATATGAAGTGAGAGAACTGTTTTGGTGATATAAAAACAATACCATGGTGATTGAGCATTAGAACACTATGAACGTGTATCCACACGGCGATTTCATTGCCTATATTGATACTACGAGTGACCGTATAAATTACCAGATGATAGGACGGAATCGTCGCGATAGTCTTCCGTGGAGGGACCTAAGGGACTAACAATTTATATCAATTATTGTAAATATTATAAAGTTATCTTTACCACTTCCGGCGCTATTTTGGTGACAGTCGACGCGATGGGCTTCCCCGTCCGGCGGTCATAGGTCATCTCGAACTCGACAGGATCGCCGATCTTCAAATGCTCCGTGTTGCCACTGAACTGACTGAAGTGAAAGAACAGCCTAGCTTGCCGCTCGCAGCACTGAATGAACCCGTACGAATGCAGGAGTTTCTCGATAATTCCCGTCTCTCTGATTGGGGGATGATTCATGGAGTCATATTGCGCGGAGTTGGTGGTGGAACCGGATGAGTACGACGAGTCGCCCATGGGACAGCTGTCCATACTAAAAGTTCCGACGGTAAAACGGCTGCTGTTAGATGATTTGATTCCGTTACTGTAATTACTACTATCACGTCCCGAGCTAGGGTAACTCTCGCTGCTGTAACCTGAAAACACAGAGCATGATATTCGCGGAATATTGTACGGCAATATTCGATTTGTTTACAATGATGGAAAAAATTCGCTAGTATTCGCCAGTAGATATTTCAGTTAACCCAAATAATATTTCAAGCAAATATCATGTCATTTTTACGCCGATGAACTGGCTCAAAAACCAAGTGAATTGATAAAAACCGTATTTTTGAATGGAATTTTATCCTAGTTGATATATTTCTCTGTAAGAAAATAATACAACCCAAATTGAATAGTCTTTAGCAATGCAAGGTGAATTAGATTTCGGTTTACAAACTCAATTTATATAATGTTAAGTTATTCTCAGTCTGGGTGCTTTCTATGCATAATATTTATGTATTTAAAAAAAAAAATATTTAATTAGTATATCATTTTTTTTTAAAACTTTTTTTTTAAAACATAATAAATCTTTTATTAACATTTTTTTTTTTTTTTTTTTTAATTAACCTATTTCGTCCCACTGCTGGGCAAAGGTCTCCCCCAAACTTCTCCAACCATCCCGAATTATTAAATATATTAACATTATTAAATATATTTATAAGAACAACCATGAAACAATAAATATGACATAGCTTATTGAAGCTTTGTTTCAAAGAGTAGTCTGATAAAAGTAATTTAAAAATAGATTCCCCTTTCAATGGAGCACAAAGGCAAACTGTTTGGAGTTACCTATAGCATTATAGCTTATTATGATTCCATCAACATAAGCGCATTAAGTTTCCAGGCGCAATTGAACGCTGCCCTAATAGGTACTACTATTCATTACAAAGTAAATTATATTTAAAGTTGCAAATTGAAATTTATCGCAGACAGCAAGTAAGTAAATGGTGTATTTAGTTTTAGTGTCGAGGTAAATAATATGATTTCAATACGCGATTAAGTTTATGTTCAGTTGATTAGTGAGTAATACTTTGTGTTGGTTTGCAGAGATTTTTGTTGATTTTTATAAGACTCTATTATTTAAAGACTTTAAAAATATCAAAATTGAAATAACTGGAATTTTCGGTTCAATTAAGTCAACTACTGAACCTACAGCTTTTTGCGCAAAAAGTATTGATTTGAGCACAAACAAATAATATTTTTAGAAAACATGTTATCATTTTGCTGTATCATAAACAGAGAACTATATTTTGTTTGACTTAAAAATGCTACTCAGCCTAAACATATCATGTAAAATTCTTATTAGAACAAAATATGTTTTTAAACTATACTTCATTTCTTGAATCGAGCTAATAGGAAGAAAAATAATCGCACGTGATTGGTCGTCGAAAATCATTGTATTGGCTTGATTTGACAATTGACAATTGATTTGACAATCTAGCCAATCACGAGAAATACAATTATTTTCGCCGACCAATCACGTGCGTTTATTTTTGTTCCTATTAGCTCGCTTCAATAAATGAAGTATACTGATGTAGTGATGTTACAAACAAGTTACTTATGTATGGAGCTGATAATACAATACCTAACCGGTAAAGACATACAGAATGTTCAATTTAAAAAATCATGTTTTACAAAAGTTACATAGACAGTACTCACCAATCAGTTTCATTGGCAACTCTGAAGGATGTGGCAATCAACAATTCAATTACTATAACAGTGAAGGACAATTTTAGTGCATCTGAGGGGTCAGACAATGTCAGCATGGTCATACCACTACCCTCTTAAATATGGAATTAAATGTATGATTTTTTAGGTCAACTGAAATACCTATTTTGAATATAGTGAATGTATGAGTAAGTAATACGTACACTCACCATTCCGGTAAGCCTGTTTAGCTTGCATGTTGGAGGTTTGCAGATCAAGTATATCATGCAAGGGTGATGAGTGGGATTCCGGCGGCTGGAACATTTTCCACTGAGGATTGTTTGACATTTTTGAGATGCCTCTTCTTGTATAATATTGTGTAGAAAATTTTTATGTAGGTAGGTAATTATTATCACAGTATTTCAGTGTGGTGTTCGATAAAATTTATGTTAAAAATTTGTAAAACAAATCACATTTTATTTAGTCTTTGTGTTCCTGGGAACACGGTAGTCTTTAGAGTTTTGAACACAAAAGTCACGATTTACACCAAAATCACAATGTTGCAAAATAAACTAAATACATAAAAATAAATATAGTAGGTATGTTTTTATCCTCAGATGTCTTCAATGCTCGCTGCGTCGGAGCTCCGGGGTGCATTTGGTTGGTTGCGAGTTACGAAGTCGTACAGTTTGTTGCTATCTATACTTGTACGTATTCTTTAGCTCTCCATACTCACTAGCTGCAAAAGACACTTTCTTTAGAAGTTTTAACATTTCGCAAAATGCGCCACAATACTTAGTAAGGACAGAGTACCTATGCCGGATTACAACAAAGCGTCACGTCGTTCAACATCCTACTACTTATTTTGAATATCACTATCTACAAAAGTGGAGTAGGTATCGGCCGTTCGTACACCGATGTATGGGGATGGTTTGGACGCTTCCTATTCGCACGGTAAGGCATTAAGGTTATCACATATACATTACTCGATGTTTGACATTATTACTCGACAGTAATCCACTACTTTTGGAAGCACCTAAACAGAAATCCATGAATTTATCAAATCTCACCACGACACAGCACAGCACTGACGACATACCGCCATGTTGAATGTCAACATATTTCACTTCTTCGATGAAACCATACAAACTCGATAAATATTTTCCAGGACAAAAATAAACAAACCAATAAATTAATGAGCTAGCTGGGAATTGATACTGTAAATAATAGCATAAATCAGGATTTTTTAATTTTGTGTGTTTATTTTTTTGTCGAAAGGCAAATGTGTCATGTGGATTTGATGTTTTTTTTTCTACAAACTTTTTACAAAAGTCAGTTGCTCGTAGAGTATCTACGTGAGTACAAAATTTTTACAACTTTGTTAGGAAAAGATACAGGGAATACATTGCGATTACCTACATATATATAACTATAATTATTGTGATAACAAAGAAATCAAATCCAAAGTTTTTAAATTTATTGAAACTCAAGACACAACTTTAAAAATGATGCCATAGCCTAACTTACAGTTTCACACCTTTTAGTAGAATTTGGGTAGAGATGGAAACATTATGGTTTAACTGTCACAGGAAAAGGAAATGTTAGGTTATTATTTGGTGTTGCCATCGAAAAAATTCAAGAGATACACGGTGGAATTGCCCGTTGGTTTAATTTATTAAAATCTTTTCGAAAAGTAAGGCAGTAGTTTAGCCATAGAGGAGACAGAACGATTGCTCTGAGAGTTTACCTCTGTAATAAAGAGAAGCGACTTCTGAAAAACACTACAACAAAATATAAAAACTTTTTCTGCCACAACAAGTCCTCTAGACGTTTGCGATATAACACAAAGGGTACCTACTTACTTATTATAAATAAATAAAAAATAATCTAAGAACAATATCCTAGGGTACCTACAATAGTAGCTAAGTACGTAGATTACTATTATTATTTTATTTATTTATTGTACACATATTTATTAACTTCCAGAAACTAAACTTACGTATGTAGGTACCTACCTACCTATCTTCTTACTACTTACCTACCTACCCACCCTACCTGTAGGTATTAGCTGGAAATAATCCATACTTCCATACTAATATAATAAAAGGGAAAGTGTGTGTGTGTGTCTGTCTGTTTGTCCGTCTTTCACGGCAAAAGGATGTTTTTTTGTGTGGTGGTAGTTGAAGGGATGGCGAGTGACATAGGCCACTTTTTATCCCGATAATCCCGCGGGAACGGGACTTACGCGGGTGAAACAGCGGGGTGCAGCTAGTGTAAAATAAATCAATTTCAGCAAAGCCGATTCGAAAGCTAGGTACTATATTGCTAGAATCCAAGACCGATTTACAGTCAGTGCACCTATATTCCTAGAATTACCAAACTGATATCCTGTTTTCATTTTACGGGAGTATTCAATTCAGACTAAAAGCACAGAATACATAATAGTAGGTAGGTAGTTACTTATGAACAGAAAAAACAAGACCTACCTACTAAGCACTGGAAATACTTAAATGCACAATTGCCGGAGATGGAAATAATCTTTTTCATTACTCATACTACAGAGAGAGATTGTCCCTGCCTACCAAAGAACCTATAGACCTACTTTGAATACCTAGATTTACTTACCTAACCTACGAGTAGTAAAATTTAAAGTAGTTGGTTGGGCTAAGTTTTTTTATAGATTAGAGTTGAGATCGCAACCTAAAAGACTGGTTCGTTAGAGCAAATGATTTATTTCCAAATATTCAGGAATTCAAAAGGACGGTGTCTTCGATCCATTCCCTGTAGGGCTCCACCAGAAGAACCACCTGCGGCAGTTGACCGCTACGGTCGCCCCACGTGTGAAAACCCACTATGTTACCATTGAACAACAATGCGCCGCCGTGCACACCCTCTACAATCAGAAATAAAAGTTTTTAAAACAATCCATGTTTTTATTCTGAGTTCCATTATTTGAGTGAATCCACTTAATTAATGGCCAGAAGGCCGCCCGATGGTCAAATGGATGTAAGTAGAACATGATTTGAAAAAGTGGATGATCGAAGGGAGTCGTCGAGGATAGCTATGGTATTAAAGAGGGGCTAAAACAGTACCTATAACTATAAGGTAGATGGGTAGCCTTACCTAGGTACGCACTGCTAGCCCTGCGCTGCGACTGATGCCTACGTGTGCGTCCACACTGCGGGGCTAGCGCGGTTGCGACGACGGGCGCGAAATATCAAACATATGAAACGCGCCTTTGCGTCCACACTGAAGTGACTAAGGCGGAAGCCTAGTGCGACGGCACTGAGCGAGACAGCGCGCGTAAGTTTCAAACGCTCCTATCCGCGCGTTCTGGCCACACTACGGGCCTAGTCAGCGAGCGACCCAATGCGCGGATGGCGGGGGTAACAAACCAGTTCGGTCTTGTCGCTCGGCGTTTGAGCGTTCTGTATTTTGTTTTTCGTAAAATGGCGGTAAATACGGAATGTTTTATAAGTGCGATTCAATCTAAACCACCTATATGGCAAAGTAAACATCCACACCACAGTAATCGCACAATAATAAGAAAGTTATGGAGTGAAATAAAAGAATATAGTCATATAGTCCATATAGTACAATAGTTTGCAACACCTGAACCGCTACAAGAGCTCGCGCGTCACTGTGGCCACCGCGCGCCCCCGCTCGCCGCGCCCGCCTAGGCTCAAGTCACCGCGCATTCAGTGTGGACGCACACTACGAGTCTCTGATCGATGTTTTGCTCTAGCTATAGCTTTATCCCCTGAACGAATGGCTAATTCGTTCATGCTACGTACTATTATGTATTAAGTGTCTACTGGGTAAGAAGTGAATGAGGTAAACTAACCAATGTTAGAGTCCTCTCTGGTCTGGTAGACACACAGCTCTGAGTCGCGCGGGTCCACTATGGACGCTACGAACTGGGAACAACGCGCGTGGTTCAGCACACGGACGGGGGTCCACTTAACCTGATCTGCAACCAATTGAGTCACAGATATCATTTGTTTTCAGAATACTGGCGGCTTACTATGATGACCGTTAAAAGTAGCTAGAGTATGAACTGCTTTTGACGTAAGCTAAGGCGCTGACGTAAAGTTAAGACACGAACCTTTGTAGCCTATTCACCGCAGGTAGCACCGCGATACGCAGCTAGTAAACAATAAAAACAAACTTTGAATTCGTTTTTCATTTTGATTGAGCAAAATGCAGACACTACGGGTACCTACCTACCTACCTACTGCCGAAAACCTGGAAAATACGAATCTGAAAACTCTGTGCGTGCAGGGCAATAAAGTTTTATTTGTTACTAGCAGCATGTCCCTGCTTTGCACGGCTGTATTAGTACATACCATACCTACACCAATTTTTAACAGTAACAATTTTCCATTTTAATTTCGTTTTTAATTGTATTCCGAAAAGTTCGCTCTAGCAATTTTTGTATACACTATTTTTGTGTTTTGCAAGCGTGTGGGGCAGAAAGCGTTTTGCACGGGTAAATAAAGTGCCCACATACGTGTAGGGACCTACACTAAATCCTACGTAATAACTTGTTATAACAAGGTAAATTGAGTTTGTAGGTATACTAGAAAACTATAATTTATCAGGAATATACATATAAATAATGTATATTCCTGACAAATTATAGTTTTCTATAAATTTTAAATAAGTAAATTTATTTTATTTAAGTCTACCATTGACAGCCGAAAAATACATGGTATTCCATATGACGTCGTACATACCACACCATAATTCAAAAGCGCCAACAACGCTGCAATCCTCTCATAATCTAGTTAAATCCGAACTGAATTGAAACAGGACAAAATCAAGGCCTTTACAACCCGGCAATTGTGTTACAATGGTTCTATTTGTACACAAGCTCTTGTAAATGTGGTTAGTGCATAGCATTCCCAAAATATCTAGGTAGGTACCTCTACTATTACAATATTTCACCGAATTACACTCGATCGAGTAACAGAAATCACTGTTTATTGAAACTCGCTAGAAAGACATTTTTATCCGATAGCGTTCGCTGAAAAAATGCTTTTAGGAATTTGAGGAAAATTACAAGAAACGCCCCGTGGCTCGCGTGCTTAGTTAGTTTTTTTATACAGTTCTGTTATAGGTAGGTAGTAGTTTAGTTTCTGTAAATACATATAAGTACATACTGAACTTAAAAATAAAAATAATAAAAAAATAGGAGAGAAATGTAACTACTCACGTGTAAGTATTACAATAGAAAATCGTAGGCTACATATAGGAACCTACTTTCTTCTACATATATCCTATATTATATATATATATATATATTATCCTATATTATATATATTTACCTATGTCTACATATAGGTTTCTACTTTTATTACTACAATTGAGTAAAAAAAACGGCTACCGGAGCTTTTGCGATTGCAATCAAATTATTCATAGTACATTCTTGCATATAATGTAAATTAACATAAAATTTTAATGAAACTTACCCAAACTACTCCATCCAACGATGGCGAGCTCTTCAACGCTGCTTCTCAACGTATCACTCACCTGACCGGAAACTGAAATAACCGAATATTCTTCACAAACTGTCGAGCCTTTGTTGGCGAAAGTCTAGATATTGTCAGTTTATTGTTTAGACAGATTTGGCGAACTTTAAAGTCAGAAGTCCACTTTGGGTCAGCATACCAGTACTTAAGTATTTAAATCAAATACCTATTTACCTAATAAATATTTAAGTTTACTTATAATCTATTGTTGAAACTTATTTCGCTAACACAACACACAGTAATCCTACTTATAACACTTCAATTACTCTTTAAAATCTAAACTTTCTACGATTCACTTCCACCATTCAAAAGTTCTGAAAGCGGCGAAAGTCAAAATTCCAAAGTCCTTACGACAAACTTCCCCTTATTTTTCAGTTTATTTCAAGAGTTGAAAGTCACTGAGAAATTGAGGAGAATCAATGAGAACCGAGACTCGCTAATGGTGCATGCCCAATCGTCGAGTCGAGACTGAAGCTTATGAACCAGCAGCCTCCATCCTTCCCACCCTGGCACACGGGGCTGCCCACGTGGCATGACGCAATTTATTTCGTTCACTAGCTGCGCCCCGCGGTTTCACCCGCGGAAGTCCCGTCCCCGCGGGAATATCGGGATAAGAAGTAGCCTATGTGTTAATCCAGGATTCCAGGGTATCACCTATCTGCATCAACCAAATTTCAACCAAATCGGTCCAGCCGTTTTTGCGTGAAAGAATAACAAACATACAATTACATTCTCACAAACTTTCACATTTATAATATTAGTAGGAAGTAGGATAGGATAGTAGGAAGTAGGAAGTAGGAAAAAGGAAGTAGGAAGTAGAAAGTAGGATAGTAGGAAGTAGGATAGTAGGAAGGAAGTAGGATAGTAGGATGGCGAAATTTTAACTAAAAGTAGGTACCAAGTAATTTATGTTTCTTAAAGTGTAATTGACTGTTATGTATTTATTTACTAACAAAGCTCATGTGAGCTGGTGGCGAAGCCTTACCAGTTAACAAAAAAGTTTTTAATTAACTTTGCATTAACTAAGATTGTTGGCAACACAACAACATTAGGTAATTTATTTTCTGGGCCTCGCGCGCGGTGTTACCCGCAATGTTACCGTTCCAGTGGGGTTGCCGGGATCTAAGTTAGCCTATGTTTTCCAGGATATGAGTTGTACCAGGTTTAATTGAAGTCCATCGAGGGGTTTGAGCGTGAAAGAGGAATAGGTAAACACCCTCGCCAACTTTCGCGTTTATAATATTAGGATAGGATAGGATGAAAAAGATGCCATAAAAACTCAGCCCCCAGATTGTCTAACTTGTACCAAATTGTTGAGAATCAAAAACAGTAATCCGTGAAAACAACGGTCAGATTTTACGCTAAATATGTCCATACCTCATAATGCAAATGGGAAAGTGTGTGTGTGTGTGTATGTATCTGTCAGTCTTCCACGGCAAAACGGAGCGATTTTCCCGCGGGAACGGGACTCACGCGGGTGAAACCACGGGCGCAGGTAGTAATGAAATGTAAATGCAGCGGTAAGCCAAGTGACGCAGCCGTGTGAAAGCACTCGATGCTTGACGCATGCGCTGCACCAGCTCAAACAGACTTCACGATGCAATTTCGTCTTTTACGGTTTCTTTAATCAACTTTATTCTTTATTCTTTATTTAACTAAATTATCATTACTACGGTATCTAATGCGATAATTAGACGGATGATCGTAGGACTTTCGCCTTAGCAACGTTGTTATCAGTCAAAAAGTTTCATAAAAGTACTGGTACCTTACCTACCTATGTTGTAAAAACCAAGTTGCTACCTATGGTGATAGTACCATCACCATAGCAGCTTTGTTTTTACAACGAACATCGGACATTCCCGTACGTTTATTAAAGAATACGGACATTTTACTTTTCTCAGTTCGCCTCTTTCAGCTTCAGCATGCTTCTTCTCGGTTATTGTCACCGTGTTGTAATGTAATGGGCTTTCACATTTCTGTGAAATTGAAAGCCAGTTACAACTTTTTAAATAAATAAATGAATAAATTTTGCTTCCCTAGTGAAGTTGCAGGCTAAATTCTGTGGCTAAAGTTAGGTTTACATTATTGAAGTGAGTAAACTACGTAAACTCGTATCTCGTAGAGCTATTCGTAGCTCGTAGCAGTTTCGACAACCATTATTGTTGATTTTCAACCGACTACGACTACGACGTAGCATGAATAAATGCATGAACTTTATATTTCTGTGTTTCTGTAGCATTAACGAATTAGCTTGGTCATATTGTGTAGGTATGTAAGTATAATTTATTAAAATAGGTCACCTAGACCTAGACCGTCTGTATTCTGTGCCTAGACGTTAGTTTTGTAATATCTTACAAGTAGGTAATTCAAAATATAACAAAATAAATATGATCACGACTGTATCCCAGGGACCGATAGACCCTAATTTCTTTCAGATCTTTATGTAGTTCTTTAGATCCATAGCAGATGTCTAAGGGGGTAATCAGAGATAGGTCAAAATACATTATTTGGTAACTTTCCATACCTGACACTTGACAGGTTGTAAGCCCATCGACGCTGCTAGAAAGCTAACGTTTCCTAACGATGTTTGAGCTCGTGTAAAAGCGCTTAATAAACTTTTCGAAGCGAAACTTTGATTGATGTACGGCCGGATTCGATCTCAATACCTTCGGATCGGAAGTCGAGGTCCATTTAAAATCCGGCTCATCACCTGTGAATAACGGAGTATGTTTGTTGTGTGTGTGCGTGTATGTGTGATACATACATACAAACTCTGGCGTATCGATGCGGTCCATGTGCTGGAAAAGCCCGATGTTGTTGTCGAAGTCATCTTTGTTGTAGTACGAATGGTATAAGCTCCGTTTTATATCCGTTTCTGTCAAAAATATCCTTTATCTAGTCATAATTAAACAAAGCCTTTACTATGGATAGAAGGTTGTATGAATGCTAGTGCCTGTTGCCCGAATAGGTACCTACTAAAACGCTAATCAAAGTGCTGCTTAGTATAATTTGTCATTTTTTGACCATACAAATCTGCCAAAAAGATCTTCCATATTATACCTAATGGTAGGTATATAGCTGAGTCGCCTTTAGGGCATCCAATCCTAGACCCTTATACTTGCCCACCAAGTACAAAGCAGGGAAGCTGCTAAACTCGAAAAAAATGTAATTTTTTTGCAGACTGATAGGTATTTTTTTTATTGCCGATTAACGTTGACTGAGGTTTACTGCCTATGACGTACGACGAGTAGTTGCGAGAGGTGGGCCACGGTTCTCTCATTAGGAGACGACCTGATACTCGTAGCTGGACTGTGACACTTGAAACCCAACTAACCTTTGATCTGTCCGCTACGTTTATACCGGATCCGCCAGTGAGGCAGGTGGACCGCAAGCGAGGGGTCCGAGCGGATGGTGAGGCAGTGAGCTGGCGCCAGCGACCAGCTCATCCTCAGAAGGATGGTGTTGCAAGCCGCGCGGGCTGGCCTGGACTTTATGTACGCCAAGCCCACCGCTGACTCTTGACTCTCGAGACGCAAGTTCTCGTCTGAAGAATCAACATCATCATCATCATCTCCCAGCCCTTATCCCACTAAGTGGGTTCGGCACAGCATGTTTCCTTCCTCCATTTTCCTCTATCGCTCGTCATCTCAGTACTCACTCGATCCTTTCACATAGGTAGGCACATATCTGCACACACATTCCATCTATTCATCAAAGAACAGGTCAAAAGTCATGCTGAACGAGTATAAAAGTGCCACGATTATAGATCGCCTGCCAATCTAGAATCGATGAAATTTTTTTTGCTTTTAAGTCGCTAATTTCGTGTCAATAACGATAGCAAAGCCACTGTCGTTTGTCTGCAATCAGATGATACAAATTAGGTAGATAAGTAAACAAAAAAAATCACCGCTGTCGCGTTGCAGTTGCATTGCTACCGCGGGATACGTAACAAGCTTGCCGATACCGATGACCCTATAGTATGCCTACGTATGCTATGTCGAACTTACAAAAAACTAAGAAAGAAAGAAAGAAAGAACAATATATTTATTTCTTAGGACCTCAAGGATCACTCAAAAACGTACAGACTTATAAGAGCCTGTCCGATGCCCTCGCGCGTTACCTCACACGCGCGTAAAACGGGTCTCTGGACGGGATGTATGTAGCTCTAGTATCTCGAGAACGCGCGAGTGCTTATGCGCGAGTTGACACGCGCGTAAATCGCTCTTTCTGGACAGGCTCTAAGCACCTACTTCAATGTTAAATGAGAAGCACTTTCATGCACTTACCTCACTAAATAGAACCGAGGCAAAATCGAGCTAAGTGCCCCTGGAAACTGGAAACTACGAGTAGCATATAATCATGGATGCCTATAAATATATGTCCGTGTAAGCGATTAGCTAACTCCAGCGTCGGTATTTATTGGGTCGCCTGGAGGGCTGGAACCCTACTAGGCGGGACCTACAAACAAATCTTGATTCTTGAACATAGCTTAACTGCCACTTTAAATAAATCTACCTCTAGTTTTGCTTACTGTCGGTAGATATTTGACACATTTGTATGGAAGTAATGTCAAATATCTACCCACAGTAAGCTAAACCAAGATAAGCTAGGTTATTGAGACTGACTGTTATAGGCAATGTAAAGCTAGCTTTACCCTACTAGAGACTAGAGTTTTGTACTTACGTGGTTCAGAAGACCTTCGGGCTACCCTAAACACATCCCATCCATTATGCTCCAAGACAAACAAATGCACGACGTAAATAATTAATAAAACTAACAAAATCAGTAGAGTTACGATTATGTGGATTGAAATGCATTTTACACCTCGCGTGAATTTTGACCGGGATTTTTCAGTGTCGGCCATATTCTGTCTTTTGCATGGCCACCTTGAATGAAACATCTAAAAAAACAAATACATGTCCATGAATTTACGTCTAGGCGTCAACTCACACCGAAGTGAAGCGAAGTTTCAGTGTCATGTGATTTTATAACTTTATAAATATGCATTACTTTATTGCATAGTAAGTAGTCTTGGCGCCTCTTACGGTCGCTCGTGGAGTCGTGGTCGTCTGCGTTTGAAGTTTCTCAAGCGATAATGATGATAAACAAAGTTTAAAATGATATGACAATAAATCTGCGCGCCCCCCTACCATCTCGGTGTTTAAGCCTTAGCTTTAGGCACAGGTCTGTGGCTTTAGGCAAGAAATGTTAGATCTTGAAACGGCCTGTCATTCATCTTACTCGCACCTACAGGAGAATATAAATAAAATGCAAACATAGGTAACTGTATCTGTAATAATTTGTATAATTAATTTGATTTAGTGCTATTTGTGGAAAAAAATCTTATCTAGCATGTCAAGACTTTACAAGTCAACAAGTCTAAAACCAACCGTAGAGATCAATCGGCCAATACACCACATATTCATTATTCTAATTAAATATTTAAAAGAATCAAAGTATTTATTATTATGGCCAGAAAACAGATTATCAGCGGATTTGTAGAATTCGAAGTCAAGAAAACATGCAAGCTTAAGACTTATATATGTGTCTGTCTGTATCTAAGTGATATTTATACTCTCTTAAATAAATCGATGTAAGATTAAAATGCTTTGATTCTTAAAATATTACGGCCGAATTATTTTTATTGATTTATTACATTACATTATTGGACTGACTAATATGCACATATTTATATTAATTCTTTGAATAAAACATTAAAAAACAACGTACAACAAAATTATCAAACTATAGGGACCATTATTAATATTGTACAATAATGAAATAGCACAGATAAAATAATACTATGTACAGATGGTCCATCAAAATACCTTATTTTTGATTGCAGGCAAGACCTAAACACTGCTAGGGGTGCCGCAAAACCAAACACAAAAAAATAACCCGAAGAAAAACAGGAGTGAAATTAATGTTCTAGATGGACCATCTGTACATAGTATTATTTTATCTGTGGAAATAGCAGACTAGGGTGGATACATTTCTGATATCAAAACAATTCTAGATTCAGACTTTAACTTCACATGAAATTTAAATTATGGATGACCCACTACTAAGAACATTGTTCGAATATCTTGAGAAATAAACATAGATTTTTGAATTATACAATTTAAATCGTGTTCGGAAACTTCATAATTTCTTAACTAACGAAAACTATGCCCAGTCTGCCAACTTATATACATTTTTGACTCGTTTAAAATTATCACTTATTGATTATAAATTATTGCAGACGTAAGTAGCTAGTATGCGGGCTAGGCAGAGTGCATCAACATTCTAATCAGACAATATAACAAAAAACATTATGATATCAATAATATAATTATAGAAAACTTACATTATCTTAAAGCTACTTATTGCTATCTCTATATTACATTTTGTATTATTATACCGCGTCACTTTTTATATAAAAATATTCTAAAACTTATTCAAATACGTACATAGCCATCATTATTTCATTTAAATACTTATGATACAATTATAAAATTAGAAAAATATTGATTAGAGTATTTTTGAATTATCAATTCAGTTTTAAACTATAGCGAGTTGAACATATTCTCATACTTTGTGGTAATGTCACTTAAACCGAGGCCAATGATTGTACTACAACTCTCGAAATAACAGGTAGTAGAAGTAGCCAAATAGTAAAACCCAAGTTGGATTCAAGGAAGTATGTATCGGTTGGTCATCGTCCCGAGACCTTTTACAGCCAATGACATGGTTATACTATGACAGAGGAGCCCGAAGCTGGCTACTACAAACCCTGGTGACAAAAAAGCTTTAAACTTAGCTCAAATATACTCAATTTCCTGTATATACATGGCGATTTAACACAAACCATTGTGTTGTTTGGTTTTTGTATGTTTCATTTTCAACATACAAAAACCAAACAACACAATGGTTTGTGTTAAATCGCCATGTATATTTTTACATGGGAATGGTAAGGGTTTGCATTGTCAAGCCAGCAGCGAGTGGATTGGTGAGTTATTTATCTGGTACAAAGTGATGGAAGAAGAAATATCGTAGAAGAGATCGCATACTACCAAAACGATGTAAGTTTGGGAAATTTTCACCAATAGATTATGTAATGCCTCTCTTGTATTTACCTACATTCTTAACAGTCCATCATAAAACGAATGCACATAAGAATACGGTTTTGTTCAAACTATTACGTCAAATTGAGCTTAAAACTACCTAAGATAATTAATGACTACACACAAACATTATTATAGCTACTTATAACTCTTATTTAATATTCCTTTTTAATTATTAAGTGCTGAAGACGAAATGCATAGGCACTGAATTATTAGAGTACCATGTACTGTAAAAACTAACAAGATCTTACGGATAATCTTAACAAAATGTTTAACATGACTATCATGCGTTCAATTGTAAGCAGTCAACTATACTTCATTTCTTGAAACGAGCTAATAGGAACAAAAATAAACGCACGTGATTGGTCGTCGAGAATAATTGTATTTCTCGTGATTGGCTAGATTGTCAAATCAAATGTCAATTGTCAAATCTAGCCAATCCAATGATTTTCGACGACCAATCACGTGCGATTATTTTTCTTCCTATTAGCTCGCTTCAAGAAATGAAGTAAAGTTATACAACCTGTATTTAAGATTCACACTTGCAAACACTATTTACGTTCACTGCGAGACTTGTCAAATGTTAATTTTAAGGACAACGCTTACATATGGCCAGTTGGCTATTCTAACTGACTTTGTTATGATCTGTTTAGCATCTTCACCAAAATATGATAGAATGGCTCAAATTGATCCGTTTTACCAAATTTTGGTGAAAATGCTAAACAATCTATGAAATTAATGCACTTTATGAATTGCTAGCAGAAATGCTCGAAGCGGCCATTTTAACCCCCCGATTCCTTACTTACTTACCATTCTCTCCAATGAATAGTAAAATTTCTTGAAATCAAAAACACCGCATTTTGTTTTCGTCTTTCGGAATCTCCTCGTAGTTAGTACTATAGTTTTTGTGACCACGAAAGCTGTAACACTTTCGAAACGTCGGGATATAAATAAAATAGAGTAATTATGTGATAAAGTCCCGTTTGAAATCATTTAATATGTATCTCACTTTCAAAACTATCGTGAGTTGTACTAGACATTATAATGAATTCAACGGGAATTACTCACGTCAAAAATATTGTCGATTTTGATGCCGACAATGTTTCGATTCTTCCGGAGAATCTTCATCTGCGTATGAGTATGTTCACTCCTCGCGGGCGCGTTTCACACAATTGTGTGAATGATGAAGATTCTCCGGAAGAATCGAAACATTGTCGGCATCAAAATCGACAATATTTTTGACGTGAGTAATTCCCGTTGAATTCATTATAATATTTAATATGTATACTGATCGCGAAACTCTTTAGGGCAGCTGAAGCCAAGCGTCGAATTTATTTAATATAAGGCCATTTCTAAGCGTTTCTATTTATTGCTAGTTGTATTGGTGTTTAATAGTCAAAATATTCAAAAACTATTATTATATATTAATAATGGAACAAATAATTCCGTGGTTAATTGCTAATTAAAATTAATTATATGTTTAAATCTAAGGCTAGTTACGAAGTAACCAGTAACATTCGATTTTGAGCTATTGATGTAGAATCAGAATCAGAATCAGAAATATTTTATTGCAGAACTGTTGTACAAGTGTACTTATATTCCGCGCAGATGGATGTGCTACAATTACATCTAGGTATTGAGAGACCAGGGGGGTTAAAATGGCCGTTCGAGCATTTCTGCTAGCAATTCATAAAGTGCATTGTTTCATGAATTGTTTAGCATCTTCACCAAAATATGATAGAATGGCTCAAATTGATCCGTTTTACCAAATTTTGGTGAAAATGCTAAACAATCCATGAAATTAATGCACTTTATGAATTGCTAGCAGAAATGCTCGAAGCGGCCATTTTAACCCCCCTGCGTCCAGAACTATTAAATCAGCATCAATTGTATAACACCAAAACCCCCCCGGGAATACGTCAAGAAAATAAAAAATATTCTACTGCCAACGGACATATTCAATTAAATTCACGTCAGTTACTTCAATGTCAAATGCGTCCAATTTCAATTTAATTCTATTCAATTAAATTCACGTCAGTTACTTCAATGTCAAATGCGTCCAATTTCAATTTAATTCTATTCAATTAAATTCACGTCAGTTACTTCAATGTCAAATGCGTCCAATTTCAATTTAATTCTATTCAATTAAATTCACGTCAGTTACTTCAATGTCAAATGCGTCCAATTTCAATTTAATTCTATTCAATTAAATTCACGTCAGTTACTTCAATGTCAAATGCGTCCAATTTCAATTTAATTCTATTCAATTAAATTCACGTCAGTTACTTCAATGTCAAATGCGTCCAATTTCAATTTAATTCTACCCTCCACCCGTCAAAAATTAAACCATGACCCAAAAAAATACCATGCTCGGTTGCTATAAATACCGTAAACGTGTCAATAAAAAAAAGTCCAATTCCAACGTGCATATGAGTTGTTTTGTTATGGCTTCAGTTGATCAGCCGGTTCCATGAAAGCAGAAGCCTGACTCGCTATCGCAAAAAACAGAAATTTCGTGACAATTTCGGGTTCAGCTAATGATGATGGATACTGAATTTATAACAGATCACCAACATAAGCTGACCTCGAAATTGTTACGAACTTCCTGTTCATCGCGATAGTGAGTCTATACTTCATTTCTTGAAGCGAGCTAATAGGGAGAAAAAAAAACGCACGTGATTGGTCGTCGAAAATAATTGTCTATTATCGGATTGCCTAGATTTGACAATTGATTTGACAATCTAGCCAATCACGAGATAGATAATTATTTATGACAACCAATCACGTGAGTTCATTTTTTCTTCCTATTAGCTCGCTTCAAGAAATGAAGTATAGGTTTTAATCCACTTGGCCAACACGGCTTTTTAACACATGGATAGGATATTAATATGTTGCAAGTTGTAATATATACCCCTTTATGCATATTCGACCTAAAACCTGTATTAGCTAAAACGCATATTAAATCTGTTGCTATCTCTTTTCGTTGACACATGAGTGACAAGAAAAAAACGTCCTTAAACCTATATTAAATTGTCAAGTTTTTATGAATAAGACCCATAGTGTGTATTGGTACGGCTAAAGCTAGACTACAATACTGTCATCCGGACTGGGTCCGGCGTCGCCGTCGTTAGCGGCTGATGGGCGAAGCGTTGCCATTCTCGTTCATTATATCCTTTAGCAACTTTTTCAGAATTAGCTGGAACAACAAATTTAAGAATTAAATTATGAAAATACTTTATGTACAGTACACTTACAGAAAGGTACTTATGAACTACATATCTTTAGTAACAATTGTATAGTCGACAAAGAAATAGGTTTACCACTCTAAGGCATCTATCATTTGCACGTACAAAACATCAAGGGCTATTTTCGCTTGACAGATTGACCTGCTACGTCAGAATCTGTCATTCAGTAATCCTTAGCGAATAATTATGTTACTGGGAGATGTCATCAAAAGTAAACCAATTTCTTTGTCGACTATACAATGGGCGGTCTTAGCTAAGAAGCAATCTCTTCCAGGCAACCATAGGATGGAATGAAATCGATGAGATAGGAATGGCGGGAGTGCACAGAATGTATTAAAAGCACAAAGCAACTTAACTCATTGTTATTGGAAGAATTGAAAAATCTTAATAAAAGTTACGACTTCGGCAGGATTCGAACCTGCGATACGAGCGATCGTCCTTAACGCGGACGGCCTTAGACCAACTCAGCCACGAATTCCTTATTGCCGAGACCGAAACTATCATAATAAATTATCGGTTTTTAGCACCGATTGCTATTGGCTTTTACATACCTAGTTGTTTTTAATTGTCAAACATTTATTTATAGCAACTAAACTAACACAATAACTTTTACGGGTGGTTATAGGCTATATTTTATCCCGGTAGGTTCGTTAGTGTGTACTAACGACGCACGGGTGTCCGTGCGAAGCCGGGACGTGCCGCTAGTCTATACTAATATTATAAAGAGGTAAAATTTGTTTGTTTGTTTGACGGAGGTAATCTCCGAAACTACTCAACCGATTTCAAAAATTCTCTCACGGGTGTGTAGAATGGACTGTCCGGGTGGTTATAGGCTATATTTTATCCCGGTAGCTTAGTACACTCGTGCGAAGCCCGGACGTGCCGCTAGTAGCTTATAAAGTCAGATTCTTAAAAAGTCTTTAAGCTTAAATTAGACTCAGATGAATCTGAGTTTATAACCTATCAGTCGTGCATTTTGAAAACTTGGGCAGTACCATAATTTAAAATAATAAAAAAATAGAATGTTACTAACCTTTTGTTGGCCATCAATTTCAGTTATCCTACTTGTATAATCCAGAAACATGCTCAGTTGGTCTAATGTTGTCTGTAACAAAAGAATACATTTTATTAGCTTAAAGTCATCAGGGGGGTTAAAATGGCCGTTCGAGCATTTCTGCTAGCAATTCATAAAGTGCATTTATTTCATGAATTGTTCAGCATTTTCACCAAAATATGATGGAATGGCTCAAATTGATCCGTTTTGCGGCCATTTTAATAAAATGGCCGTTTATGAATTGCTAGCAGAAATGCTCGAAGCGGCCATTTTAAGGCTGCAGATTATAAATTCATATTTGTTAAATAGCAAAAAGTCGGTTATTATGACATTTTTGACAATTACTGACTATTTTGACATTTGCCCTTTGAAAATTCTTTATTTTGGTAGGACCTCAAGAGTCGCATACACATCCTTAAGTAAGATTGTCCGTAAATATTTTTGAAAATATCTAGAAAATAGTAGTGGTACTTACGTCTTCGTTCCTGGATATTGCCGAATTCAGCTTGTTGGCTATCGACGGCCCGGACATGTTATTCTGGAAACAGGGGCACTTTTAAGAAGTCAAACTAGTCATCTATACTAATAATTATAAAGAGGTAATGTTGATTTGTTCGTTTGACGGAGGTAATCTCCGAAAGTAAAGAAAGAAAGAAAATACATTTATTTAACCTAGTACACGTAACACATAATAAAAATCACTTATTTTTTACGGTACAGAGAACAGCAAATGCTGTTGCTCTGTACCTATTTGGTGCGGGGCGACTCAAAGCTGAGACAGATCCTTTTTTGGGGTCACAACTGTGCAACTTTGCTTTTATAAAATTGATTGCTTACTTGTATTACTTACTTGTGTACCTACTTCTGTTATTGTGTTCGTTTGTGCTGTGTGTTTTCCAAAATAAATACTATTCTATTCTGTTAGCAAAACTAAAGATTCATCATCATCATCATCATCCACAGCCCGACTTCACCCACTGCTGGGTATAGGCCTCCCTCAGTTTGTGCCATCCACCACGGTCCTGTGCCAATCCGATCCATCTTTTGCCCGCGACTTTGCATATATCGTCTGCCCATCTGGCTGGCGGACGACCAACATTTCTAAGTATTTTTTTTATTTTATTTTCTTATTTTAAATAACTAAAGATTCAAAAAAATAAAATTATAGTTTATTAAGACTGGAAGTTAGTACGCTACACTTATGTGGAAACTCTTCAACTCACCCATTTAGGCATAACATCGAAAACCTCTTGAAGTCTATTCTCCCATATGATGAGCTGGTTGATTTGTTTCACGTACATATCAGCCTGTTCAACCATCTTTTCTTTCTTAGCCTTGGCGCACTGCAACCTATAAGTACGACACGTTACTCATACATCCACCGGCCTCTACGCGCCAGCTAAGCAATAGCCTCAAATAAGTCTACAAGATTTGACTTGTTACAGAGTATTGTAAATCTAAGCTGTTGTCTTTGGCATGATCTTATTAATGAATGAAGATCGGAGCTTTGGGAACTTTGTTATTCGAATTTGTAGAAACGAAAAATGGCCAGAAAGTATTAGATATAAAAAAGTATAAGCCACTATAATAACAGTAAGTTGATCTGCAGATGAATTTGCCTCGTGAGCAAATGGGGCTTATGGGGGTTATGTTGTACTCGTTACATACAATATGGCTGAACACAACAACTGGTGTAAGAAGTTGCAATAGTCAGAGAAATAGCCAGCTTTTTATCTACATATCCTGTATGGAAATTACACGAAGATGTGCGACTGTTATTAAGGTTCAAATTATCTTAGTTTTTTCAGAGAAGCCAGCCTCTCATTTGTGAAATAATAACTCTAGACACTTTATTTGGGAATGACGTGTTTTTTAGTTAAACAAGTACGTTAGCATAGGATTCGAGCTAGAGGCACTGTGCGTATTCAAATTCGTTTTATAGCAGAACATGAACCAATAAATTCATGTAAAAATTGCGATTTTCATTGTGTTAGTAAAACATAACTATTTTGCATTATTTCGCATCACATTATAATATAGTTCAGAAATTAAAGCTTGTGGATTTCTTCATAACATGCTGTTCATAACGATGTTTTCCTTTACTTGCTGACAGCTGGTGAATCGTAATAGCCCAAGATCCACCAAAGATGAGCGAAGAAATATCAAAATATTAATTTTGAAATAAAGAACATCTGCACCACTGTTCCGATAGTTGTTCGATAAGAAGGCAAAGCTGTCAACGAGTACTTTACAATCTGTGAAGGAAGTCTCGGGTTCTAATTCTTTAGTATCATCCAACAGTATCGGAACAGCAGGGTAGCAGACGACTACAGAAGATATTCTTACTATTCGAGTACCAGGGTACTTCGTTCAGCTTTAGGCGGTGGGCCGGATCAAAAAAAAGTACCTGAGTTCATTTACGTTGCACGTTTTGCATTTCTTTAGCATAGGCTCGCTGCTGTCGTGCTCTTGGGCGGCCGTTGCTGGAGGAGAAATGCACAGTGATGTCGCATAGCGTGGCAGAAACAAGTGGCACAGTGCAGTTGGACGGAGGAATGCCAAGAGAACACACATTCTATTTTGCCCGCGCTTCTTAGAATGCATAGAATAAACGCTAATTCGAAATAGCACGAGTTCGCTGAGTTGACTGATGAGGTAGAGCGTGTGGTCTGTTTGCGCGAGTATATTGTAAATGTTTCTCTTAGCATTCGCTCCGAACACACAATAAAATCTAATAAAAATAGTAATCTTTCTCTTCCGCTAACATTACGAGTGTGAACATAAATTAATGTATAATAAACAAAGCATTTCTTCAGGAAACACATTATTTTAAATGGTAGTAAAAATATGCACAAAAAACGTGTATTTTAGAAAAACAAAGCAAGGATTAAATGACTGTATAATAGTTATGTTTGTAATGTTTGTTCGGTTAAATCTGTCAACGTCAGGGTACAGTAAGTACATCATTATTAATGTGCTACTCTTATGCCGGGTTCCTATAACAAACTAACGGATGTCCGTAGGACTTTCGCCATAGCAACGTTGTTATCTGTCAAAAACTTTCATACATTTTATGTTGAAATAACAACGTTGCTATGGTGATGGACCTACGAACATCCGTTAGTTTGTTATAGGAACCGGGGGTTAATCGATAACTAAAATAAAGCTTCGCTTGATAAAAGAAACTCTTACAAAATCATCACACACGTAATGTTATACGGCTTATTACACAAGCCAGTTACCAAGCCCAGTGTACCGTTGGGATTATTTATAGATTCTGTTCTTTGTCCCCTTTAAATTGACCAATTAGTGTCAGTTGTAAGCAAGTTCGTCTTGAGTAGAAAAATAATATTTGTTCTGTTTCTAATTTTAAAGTTTGTGTATAACAATTTGATGCAAACTGTTCATGGTTGTAAAGGTTTATTTATGCATAAAAAAAAAATATGAAATTTTGTACTAAATAAGTTTTGAGACAGCTTTTTATATATAAGAATTTTGATTTTCTGAACATCTGAGTGCATATCCATCATACTAAGAGATACAATAGTGATAATTGTAATTATGTTTTTATTAAAAACGCTCCCCAAAACTTCAACCCAAATCAACAATTGGCTTATAACTGGTTCATATATTGTTTAAAAAATACACATTCTTCTACAAATTAATCTTAAACCAAAAGGCAACAAGTATTAAATTTAAATATAATCAGATTTTTAATAAATGCACTGTCCCCAACACAGTAAAAGATTAGATGTTACGATGTAACTTGCAATAGGTGGTCCGGCAAGCTGCCCATAGATGATTGTATTGGTGAACAGTTCATTATAAATTGTACAATATAAAAGCACTAGTTAAGTAAACTCCATCTTCTCGCATTATATAGCCAACGTTCCATTCATCCATCCGGCAAGATAGAAAAATTAAACATAACCTAATGAACTGATTTGATTTGATATTATTGGTTTTTAACAACAAGAGAGAAAACAGAGGTAACTGGTTATAGCAGATTATAAATGAAAATATCTTCGAATACTGTTTTGAGTCTAATCAAGGGTTTAAAAACATTTATAAGAAAGCCCTTGAATGTAATGAACAGATTAACTTTATTAAGAGTAGGTAGTAGCACAGAATAAAGAGATTACCTAGGTCCAATTCCGACCAGTCTCGTTTGGCCGGGGAGCCCTGCTTCAAGGAGGCAAGGCTCACGAATATGTCCGACTGACGACCCTCGGCAGAGCAATGCGGCACCAGAGAACTTACCCTGAAACAAATTATAAACATACTAGCTGCGCCTTGCGGTTACACCCGCGTAAGTCCCGTTCCCGCGGGAATATCGGGATAAAAAGTAGCCTATATGTTAAACCAGGGTATCACCTATCAGACCAGCCTTTTTTGCGTGAAAGAATAACAAACATACATACATTCTAACAAACTTTCACATTTTTAATATTAGTAGGAGTAGAAAGTAGGATAGTAGGATTCAAACCTATGAGCCAACAGTCAACCAAATAAAAAACCAGGTACAAAACGTATTTCAAATATTTCGCCCATTTTGATTTCCGTTTGTCAGGTAAAAGTCTATCGATCTTTCGGTACTGGTACCTGCCTACCCTATTATTTAAACAGAACCCAGGCACAAATGGTTAGAAATTCTGCAACTTATCTTTTGTATGCTACGCTAGGGTCTTGTTACAGAATTAAAGAAATGATACATTTCCAAAAATATACGAGCAGTGCGCAGTTTTTTTTAGGGCTACCGTAGCCATGATCGATTTTGGAAAAAATAAGTATGTAAGTACTACATTTAAAAAAAAACTATTATTAATGTAAATAGAGAGAGAGATATATGGAATAAAAAAAATATCACGACAGTATCCCAGGGAGCAGTAGACTTTTCTTTCAGATCTTTATTATTATTTTGATCTTTATTGGATCCTTTGAAGATATCTAATGGGGTAGTCAGAGGTATATGTCCACATACATATTTGGCAGTTTATATCTCTTTTCTTTGCCATGAGTAACAAGAAAAAATCATTATTTAAACCTTTTTGCTGGTGATTCGGCAGAGCACTGACTAATTAAAAATTCCAAAATTCGAAAGCTCTTATTTCGTTTACAATAAAGTTCGAAACAAAATGACATTCTGAGTGAGGAGTTCTAAAATTACGTGATTTACGTCAAATTGAGGTAAATGTGCATTACCTAAATTATCAAGTTTTTATGAACGAGACTAACCCTTTAACTTTCTCAAGATTTACTACATAGCAATTAAGCATCACACGCTTCATCTATTAATAAATAAGACAGTTAGCACTTACTCCGGCATTATAGCTGGAGGCGGATTTTGGAACATCTGAGATGGTTCAGCAGGACCTGAAATAAACAGAACAATAATTAACACAATTAATTAAAGACAGGCACTAATTAAATATGTTCTCAGAATTAAGGTTACTATTCTTATTTCAAAACATATGGATCAGTATCTGAATATGATTATTTAAAATACCAAAGTTACAGAACAATTGTTGGACAAGACACTTCCAAAATCAACTGTTTCGCAAATAAATGCCCATAACGAGAAGACATGTGTTTCTAAACCCGCAAGAAAATAGGACCGCGGTCCCAATCGCCTAATTGCTTTTATTATTCAGGTATTTGGGAAAACAACCTGTTTAGAAGTAAATGTAGTTGTCAGAAAAGTCAAAAACTTACAGGTTGATGGGTGTTTACGACTAGCAGAACGTCTCGGCTTTGCACGAGTACTAATTAAACTACCAGGATAAAATATAGCCTATAACCATCCTGACAGTCCATTCTACACATCGGTGAAAGAATAATTTGAAATCGACTGAGAAGTTTCGGTGATTACCTCCGCCAAACAAACAAACCAACATTACCTCTTTAAAATTTTAGTAGGTATCACTACATAGTATAAAACAAAGTCGCTTTCTCAGTCTCTATATCCCTATGTATGCTTATATCTTTAAAACTACGCAACAGATTTTGATGCGGTTTAGATAGAGTGATTCTAGGTAGGTATGTATAATTATTAAACTCGTGCGAAGCCGGGGCGGGGCGTCAGTAGATAATAAATGTAACTGACCTTCTAAAGCGCTGGAAGGTGCCAGAGCACTGTTGGACTCCTTCAGATGAGTGAGAGTATGCGGCGGCAGGTAGCCCGTCCGGTAGAAATGCTCCTTCTCAAACACAGAAGCATGCACAAACTTGCACTTGGACAACTTGCATTCTTTGTTTTGAAAGTTTTTGCAAAATGTATACACTCCGGGAAGCTGATTAAGTATCACTTCGTGTGCGTAAATGCAGGAGGCGCCGCGTGCGCACGTGCCTCGAATGAATTGACGACACATGACTTTGGGCGGGCGGTCGGGGGCATCTTCCTTGTCTGCTCTAAGGCTAGCTTGCGGCTTGTCGTTGTACTCGTCGTCAAGAATCTCCTGCTTGGGCACGACCAGCTCGGGAGGCGGCGAGTTCGGAGGCAGCGGCGGCTGCACCCGCTGTGCCATATTTGAACTATTCAAGGGGTTTACGTTCTCGTGCTCTTCTGAGTTAGGTGTGGTGGAAGGATCTGAGTTTTGGTTGGGTGAAGAATTTGCCTCTTCAAACTTTGACTTCAGGTACTTGCGCATGTGTTTGAAATTAGGTGATGGCCGAAAGTTGATACATTCTTCATCACCTAGTAAATGATTCTTATTTTTTTCTGAAAACATTTTTTGTTTTTGAAAAATAAAATAGTCATTTTTTGTTTTTAAGAATAGCTCTTAGTATTTACTATAGTCTGTCTATAAAGTCCTGACATTAATGTTTGAGGAACTAACATTATTCGTGAGTATATCACCTGTCATCAAGTTAGTTCAAGAACATATTTTCCTCTATTTTTTGTTGTTTTTTTAGTTCAACTGCAATAAAATAAGACCGAACTACGCACAAAAGTATCATAAATAAGTAAAGTAAATGAGAGTGACACGCGGAAGGTGATTTTTAAAGTTTTCCAGCAATGTTTAGCGGAATACCAAGTTGGACATATTTTGTGGGATTTGGATGATATTTATGGGCGAACAGCATCTATGACGGGTATTTAATCGTGTTATTGTTTGTTTCTAATCTGCCTGAAATAACAAATTGACCTAAATTACGATTTGGAAACCAAAAAAGGCATTGTTTACATTGCACATTTTTAGGTTTGATTGAACATCACATTAGGTCATATTGTAGTAAAACCATATATTCTTGATACTTTAAAATGGAACATAGTCTGGCTACATTTTCTGCCTACCTAAGTATTTAAAAATTGCTTCATGTTAAAATGCTTTTGATTACATTCAGTAATTTTTTTTTTTACTTAAAAAAATGCCAATAATATCCAATTTTGTTTCATTTGCCTTCACCTATGTATGTATGAAGTATGAACACTCAACAGTTAGCTATTAATCCAACATTACTACACAGTTATGCACAAGATTTAAAAAATAAAACAAAGGAAATTATGCCTTCTCAAATTCCCGCCAAAAAGCTGGTAGGAACTTTTACTTGGAACAAACTGCAAGTATCAAAATCTTAGGTCACACTATACGGTTGCTATTACATGTTAGCAGCGCCCTCATTTATTTTCACGACTTTAAAGACAGACTATACCTACCTGCTTTCTTTTGTTATAAATTAGTAATTATAAACACTGTACATAACCAGAGTGAGTGAGGCGAAAGAGTTATGTCAGGATCGTAGCAAATGGAGATCCGTGGTCTCTGCCTACCCCCATGGGAAAGAGGCTTTTATGTATGTATGTATGCACATAACCTACAATAAAATTAGGTACCTTGAAGGTAATTAGGTAATTCAATAATTCTATAAATGCTGAAAACGTAGTCAAATATTGGAAGACATTCAAAATAAACTCACCTATTTCCGAAGTCTGCATTTGTGTGGTTTGCTAGAGTACTTCATAGGTAGAAAATTTATTCTGTCCTTTTGTTCACTAATCACACCTACAAAGTAAATCATATAAAATGTTGTAGTTCAAGTTCTTATCATGTAAACAAGGTCCAGGAGGCAAGACACAACCGCAACACAACACAGTCAACACACCACATCACATTTTATTACGGAACAAAATTACAAACATTCCGGTATCAACTCTACAAAATGGCCGACACCCAATGTGACGTTATTCGAGAGCGTCCGTCCGACCGACGTCCGTGGGCAATTTGTGTTTCCAACTCAGCACTGACAATAACTACTTCAACAGTACAAACAAAATGTTAAGTTTAAAAATGTATTAAAAACCTGCATAAAATGTTAAGTTATTTTACATAATGAAGGAAGGAAAACATCGTGAGGCTCAGACCAAATAACTGAGTCGTGAGGAAACTAATTACATAGCTATCTAACGTAACCTAGTCGTCGATGATGGGCGGCATGCAAAAGAGGAAAGTTAACTTCTACATTTGGGCATATTCCAACCTACTTATACCTATATACTAATCAAGTGCGCAATTTCGCCTGGATGGAGGTCAGAGTCAGAGAAAGAGATATATACAATATATCTGTCTTGCTTGGCCGATTTCGACCACAGCACAGCGACTGATAAATTGACAGGTCAGTAGGTACTTAATGGAGGGTGTGGATGTTCCACCCTATTCATATTCATATTCATATTCGTTTATTGTTTCAAGTTGGTACATTAGGTCTTATGTATGTGTCTTATGTGTGGTTTGGCCGCAACAAGAGCCCCGTTGGGACACCACAATGTAAACAGTAAATAAAGTAAAACTTTTCTACTTGCAGGTTCTCACATACGTGGCCGAGATAACACAGCCGCATCTCCGGGGCTTCCTCTCAGCCACCAGCTCCATGAGCATCATCCTAGGGGTATTCACTCAGTTCCTTTTTGGTCTTTTCCTGTATTGGCGGTCTTTAGCGATTGTCAACGTTGTTTTTACCCTCAGGTGCGCTCTATGGTGGCTTGCATACCCGAGTTTGTTGGTAAAGGCAAAGAGAATAAAATCACTACGTTAGGGCACAGAATACAGATGGTTAGGGTAAAGGTACGATCGCACTTTGGGCATGTCAGTACTCCATCGACGTAGGTAATTGTAAGTTATGGCTACTGGTGGTCGAGCCTTGACCTCATCACGCTTTTTATCTCAGAGCAATCATCTTCCTTTCCTCATTGCTTTTTATCGAGCTCTTCGCAGAAGAGAGAAAGAGAATTGATGTCTTGAAGATTGACCTAATACAAAACCTTTCTTGCTGTAGGCCTGTAGCTTTGACATTGACGAACAATATGATGTCAAGTTATTGTGAAATGGTTTTTCTTTTTCATCGCTATGATTATACTCGTAAAAAGATATAGACTATTTTCCTATATTTCTAATATGTTAGTATTTGTGAATAGGCATTTTCATATGCCGAAGAGACTATGGATTTTTCTTCTAACAGTTATTTTAAGCATGATACTAATATCTGTATTTATACTATACAAAAAGACTGACAGGGTCAGGGTACCTGAAAGTCCTAATACTATGAACACCAATACTACTCGTCCTCATTACATGATTTTGGAGTCGCAGCTCAGTTATCAACTCTTGAGTGACAAAGGAACGGGTTGTGAGATGCCACAATTGAATCTATACTCAGAAAATGCTTTTAAATCCACTAAAGCTACTCCGGCCATCACATGTGGAGAAGAAGACTGGGTCCAATGCTATATGTCTGAATGCTACGTAACCGAAAAGATATTGAACAGAATGAAAAACATAGAATGCGTTTACAGAGATATAATTTTTGTAAGAGACGACTACCAGTTTCTCGACGAGCCTATTAAAGTTGTGGGAGGAGAAAAATATAAGTTGGTTAAAAGTGATCATGTCCGAGTAGCTTGCACGAGCATTCATGATAATGGAATGGGCTTATTATTTTCATCTTGGTCTGGAAACAGAGCTGGTTTGAGACCTGTGCATTCATCGCCTGAAAAGTCCTTGAACATGCTCATCATCATCTTTGATTCCATGTCAAGGAACCGGTTTATACGAAAAATGCCACAAAGCTACAAAGTTCTGACTAAAGAATTAAATGCTATAGTACTAAAGAGTTACAACGTAGTCGGAGAAGGAACCCCTGGTGCTTTATTTCCTTTACTCACAGGGCATATGGAGTTAGAACTAGAAGATTCTAGAAAGAAACTCGGTAATAACAAATATGTTAATGTCAATAAGTTCTTGTTCCAACAATTAAAAGAACAAGGTCATAGGACAGCTTATTTTAACAAAATGCCACGGGTAGGCACGTTTCAGACCCGATTTAATGGGTTCGAAAAACAGCCAACGGACCACTACTTGGGCCCTTTTTTGATTGAGGAGAATCAAATTCACCAGTGGTCCTCTAAGAGGAAGTATTGCTTTGGAGCTGAACCCCAACATCGGTTCCTCTTAAGCCTGACCGAACAGTTCTTCAGTTTAGAAGGGAAGAAGTTCTGCTTGTCATATTTCGCTGATATATCACATGATGATTTGATCACGGCGGCAGATGTAGACTTTGTCTCTTTTCTCAGAACCTTAAAAAATAACGGGAGTTTAGTTAATACCATGCTTGTCGTAATGGGAGATCACGGAGAAAGGTACACGTCACTGAGGAGCACCCTTCAAGGGAAAATAGAAGAACGTCTACCCTTTATCTCAATAGCTCTGCCGGAGAAGCTGAAAAATGAACGGCCTGATGCTGAAAAGAATCTACTGGCCAATGTGAACGTGTTGACAACTCACTTTGATACTCACACGACTTTACTCGACGCGTTAGGCTTGATAGACTACAGAAATAGCTATAAGATCCCTGGAACCGATTTAGAAAGGGGGTTGAGCTATCTAGATCCCATACCAAACTCACGATCGTGTGCCGAAGCGGGAATATTGCCGAATTGGTGTGCCTGTGCAATATGGCTTAACGTAAGCAAAAGTGATGAAATTTACTATAAAGCAGCGTTCGCTCTTGCTAGTTATATCGATAGCATCAGCAATGAGACGCGCTCGAAATGTGTATCGAGAAAGCTGCTGAAAATCGAATGGGTGTTACGTCAGCCGAATAAAATGATGCTTGGGGACACCAACAGTAAAGAGGCTTATAGGTATACTGGTGCTTACGATGACCCTAAGCGAGTGAGATCAGCATACGAATATTACCAAGTCAAGATTGTTTTGAATCCCGGAAGATCCGTCTTCGAAGGTTCGGCTCGGTACAAAGTGATAGACGATTTATTTGAAATATTTGAGAGCGATATTTCTAGAATAAACGCTTACGGAGATGAGCCAAACTGCGTTAGTGACACTCATCCTCATTTAAACAAGTATTGCTACTGTAATAACTATAGGCCACTTGCTCATAAGTTAACTTTAATATAGGCTAAATTAGCAGAACAGCTTTTGTAAATTTATACTAGCATTGATAAATTATAGAATAAATTATTAATTAAAAATTGCATTTTAGTACTTACCTACAGTATCACTGATACTACGAGAACCAATAGGTACCTATCTATAACCGTGATACTAGTACTTATTATAATAATATCCTTGGACATTCCACACAGCGTCATCTAGTCCCAAGGTAAGCAATTTAATGCTTGTGTTATGGTAGCCAGGTGACTGATATAATACATACATATTATAGATAGAAAACACCCAGCCACGGAACAAATATCTGCAGAACATACAAACATTTGTCCCGTAGCGGGGATCGAACCCGCGACCTCCGCGTCTCAGCCGGGCGTTCACCCAACTGCGCCACAGAGGTCGTCTGACCTTCGGGCTCGCGTTGTCTCTTTGTTCTTTATTATTTGAATGGAGAGTTTATCTCGCTATGAAATATCACAGGCGATAAAAATAAACTCACGACGACAATTAGCATTCGCATTTTCAGGTAGGTGTATTTACCAACATTACAAGAACTGAATTCTCCATTCTATAGATAGATCTACATTTTAGATTGCTTGCTTTTCTAAAATTGTAGTTAATTATGCATAGCACTTTGCAAATTGTTATTTGTCGAGTCGCAGTTTATATAAAACGAAGCAGCTTTAATATATAAAGGGAATACTATCTATGTGCTATAAATGAAATTCCGCGAATGATTGGAGTAAAGTTTATTTCTAATTAAAGTTATCCAGACAAAACCACCGCATCACGATTAACTATACACAGACACTGTACATATATAGGTATAATATATTTTTATTGAACTGAATTTTAAGGCGAACTGGATCAAATGAGATCAAAGTATATGTTTGTTACTCCGTTCAGTCAGTAATAGCAGAGCAAAGACAGCGATTTGTACAGTACAATACAACATAAAACCTGCATTATTATGCGTGTAATTAGCTAAAGTTATTTTCTTTTCATTTCATATCATTTATACCAAAATATTAGTGGCTGTTGCAATGTTACTTTATCTTTGAAGGGCACACACAGGACAAACCAAGCACAGCCACTTTTAACTTCACAGAAAAACTTGCGCAAATGTATGCTGAGGCTACATTCCGGTCTGACCTTCGGGCTCGCGTTGTCTCTTTGTTCTTTATGGACGTATCGGCGTGCATAGTTCGCCGATCAAAATAATGTAGCCTCAGGTAATAATAACATACAAACTATCAAACCAAAAATATTTTACCAAATAGATCCAATATCATATAAGAATAAGTAAATCATACCTACATACCTACATAATTATAGTGGAACATATAACTATAAAAACTGACCAATCACACCAAATCATATATCTACATTCCGTTACAACTTCTATACCATAATTTATTCGCCAATTAACATAAAAAAATTATATATTTTAGAAAGGATTCACGAATACCCTAAGTAAAATACATACAACAATTTTAAAAGTTTTTAAGACGATGTTTAAAACGTAACGGTGAAGTAAATGACCACTTTTATAAGTTGTAAGTATATGGCCTCGTATCTGCTTCACTGTCCTTATCATCGTTAGATTTTTAGTTCAAAATCGTCATCGTTAACTAATTTACAATCAAAAGTGGACTTATCAACATAATTTAGGACTATCATGACAAAAACCAAATATTAGATACAGTAATTTTATTACCTTACACTTAATAAAAGACTACTTAAGCTAGGGGGGGTTATAAAATACTTCGCATTGTCATAAAAGTTCAAACCAAGTCTAAAAATAATAATTACAGTAGACACTTTAGATAATGCTTCCTATATACAATTGCCAATAAACAAAAAAAAAAAATTAAACTCTTCAGAGTACAAAACTAGGTGTTTATAGCATAGCTTTACTTGCTAAAATTTTGTGAAAACCACACAAAGAGAACAAGCTACAGGATAACTTTTGTTCTGCACAACAAAACATAGTGACCATAATCTTTATAAAAACAAAAAAAAAAAACAGGTTAAGTAATACAAAAATATTAGAATGTGAATGACATTTGATTAATAAATAAGTTACTATTACGAGTACCTATACTTCATTTCTTGAAACGAGCTAATAGGAAGCAAAATAAACGAACGTGATTGGTCGTCAATAATAATTGTTTGTTCTCGTATTGGCTATATTGTCAAAACAATTGTCAATTGTCAAATCTAGCCAATACGAGAACAAACAATTATTTTCGACGACCAATCACGTTCGTTTATTTTGCTTCCTATTAGCTCGTTTCAAGAAATGAAGTATAATAACCTTCTCATTATGTATGAGAAAACGGACAATATCAAGATTTTAGAGAATAAATTAGTTTACATTCAATGGCATAGAAGGCCTATTCAGATGTAATGTCTTTTTATGGAGTTCTTTTTAAAATAAAGTAGTAGGATCCCTGACAAAAGTTATGATTGCAGTATCCTGTTATGTTATTTAACTTTATATCTGAATAGGCCACCACATTGGCTTCTAAATACTTCGACATACCTATTTCATAGAACCACTAGTACACAGTGAACAATGAAGCTGGGCAGCACACGGCAAGTTTTAGAGATCCTTTCTCGGTAGCATAACTGATTGAAACGGTGGAATAATTCGATTATGTGAGGATAATAGGGTCCGATTTAAGGTAGCCGTTCGAACTAAGCGTCACAAACGCAGCGTCTATAGCGTCACCAACACCGCGGTCACATTGACATCTGTCAACGCGGTCACAGCGGCACTGTGACGTCACTGACGCCGCGACAGTGACGCTGCGCTCGAATGACGTTCCCTAGAATTTCATACATTTGCATAGAACATCTATCTGTCGCACTGTCGCGGCGTCACAGCCGCGGCGCCAATGACGCCATAGACGCTCAGTTCGAACGGCTACCTTTAGAATTACGTCAAATGAAAAAAAATCAAGTGCCTCCAAGGTAAATCGAGTTCATGATATTACTAAAAACCATGAAGATCATATTTGTTGGGTAGAAATACGAGCAAAAACTCGTCATGTGGCCCAGCTAAGTATAGCCGATTACAATGATCTAAGTCTAAACAATAAATATTTTTGGATCCTATTCATCTATTTCACTGCTCTATTGATAAATTATCAAACTCCAAGAAACATGTATCACAACACCAATAATTTTGCTTATGTACTAGTACGTGGTCCTTATCTATGACATAATTTGACATTTATATAGAAACTAGCTTTGAATTGTACAAGTATGGGGGAGACCTTTGCCCAGCAGTGGGACGAAATAGGTTAATAAAAAAAAATAAAAAAAAAATTGTACAAGATCGCTCGAATACTGAAACGCTAATTTAAAGTAAGTGGTGCTTATCTATGACATTCGACATTTGTCCACACAAATTATAATTACATAGTACCAACCAGGGGTGCTTCACCTCGAACATTGAAATCACACCTATTTTATTTTCATTTATTTTTGATTGCAGGCAAGACCTAAACGCCGCTAGGGGCGCCGCAAAAATCAAACACCAAAAAATAGCCCGAAGAAAAATAGGAGTGATTTCAATGTTCGAGATGAGGTATCTGTACTTATGTAATCTGTGATAGTACTTAGCTTACATAAATGTATAAGGGGTCCCTATGAGACGGTCTATTTCGCTCACCACACTAGTCCCATCAGTTAGTAATGGGCCGGTCACAAAGTTAATTATAGTATTTTGAATTTAGAATTGACATTAAAGAGATGATGATGATGATGATGCGGATATTTCATTTTGGACATGATTCGAGAAATAGAAAAAACAGATATACTTAGCAAATATTCAGCGATAATAATTATTGTTGAATAATTATTATCGCTGAATATTTGCTAAGTATATAGCTAAGTGTTGACTTGAGACACGATTTTAGCTTGATTATGAACTATCAACACTAAGACCTAAGCATATTTGAGTGTCCGAATTCGCAAATTCACGTGAATATTTATGCCCGAATACTCAAACTCTAAATATTAAAAGACCGTATTAACCATTAGAGTAATACTTTGACAAGTTTGTATGGACAAATGTCAAATTATGTTATAGACAAGCACCACTTACTTTAATAAGTTTCAGTATTCGGGCGTAAGTCAGCTTAGAATTAATTAAAAATAAACCAGTGTACGTAAAGGCGCGGGCCCACCGCGGTGCACGGAGAGGCTACGCACGTGTATTAAGCTTCGCTTTGTAAGAAAATGTATGTGGTTGTGTCCACTGCAACCCACGGAGAGGCTACGCATGAATTGACGTCATTGATACACGCGTGGCTTGCTCGAATAGGCGGTTACATAGCTCAACGCTGTCAACGTGGGTCTACGTTTCCACTGGAGTACACGAATAAGACCCACGACTATGTACAGCTCGGTTATCGCAGAGCAGTTTTCAGTCATACACGTTGTCACTCTCCGTGCGCCGTGCCACGCTAAACATAGTCGTGGGTCTTCGTGTCCAGTGGAAACGTAGACCCACGTTGTCAAACAAATGAATACACGCAGCTAAAATGCGCCGCGTGCCCGTGCACAGCATGCACCGCGGTGGGGCCGCGCCTTAAAGGTTTCATTCGCCATGGAGCATAAAGGTAGCCGTTCGAACTGAGCGTCACAAACGCAGCGTCTATAGCGTCACCAACACCGCGGTCACATTGACATCTGTCAACGCGGTCACAGCGGCACTGTGACGTCACTGACGCCGCGACAGTGACGCTGCGCTCGAATGACGTTCCCTAGAATTTCATACATTTGCATAGAACATCTATCTGTCGCACTGTCGCGGCGTCACAGCCGCGGCGCCAATGACGCCATAGACGCTCAGTTCGAACGGCTACCTTAAAAAGAATACCAGTGTGGTGAGTGGAATGTGGAATAGCTAAATCAGACAGCTTATATCTAACAGATAAATGTATACGATCGAAACAGCAACAAGGGTACAAGTACAATGTAGATCATTTGCCAAACTACTAGTTTTATAGTAATAGTAATATAAAATATTCCAAGTGTGCTGTGTTATATGCAAATCAGTCAGAATCAAGCATAAAGCATTGTAAAAATCCGATTTACTGTTGCTAAGCGAGAGGTCAAACTGTAAAGGTCTCGTTGCTTATCAGAGTTCTAAAGATACACATTTTAGTAAAATGATCATGATGGCTTCCATAATTTGGCTATCTACGTAAATTGGTATGGGCGTGATCCAAAGCCCCACGTTTCAGTAACAAAAGCTTACCACGTGTATCTAGAGATCTGATTTATACTTATACTTCATTTCTTGAATCGAGCTAATAGGAACAAAAATAAACGCACGTGATTGGTCGTGGAAAATAATTGTATTTCTCGTAATTGGCTAGATTGTCAAATCAATTGTCAATTGTCAAATCTAGCCAATCCAATGAATTTCAACGACCAATAACGTGAGATTATTTTTCTTCCTATTAGCTCGCTTCAAGAAATGAAGTATAGTTTACCTTTGACAAGCAACCAACAGCCAGTCTCTAAACTTGTTATTTTATGTGTAGATATTAAACAGTTGCATAATTAAAATGTTAGATAAGCCGTAAGCAAAATCTCGGATAGTTGTTGCGACGTAACCGAGAATGTAGATGACTTCATTTCATTTAGAAGCCTACAGCTATATATAAATATATATATATTATAAGCCGTTGTGATCCCACTGCTGGGCAAAGGCCTCCCCCCTCTCCTTCCACAAGAAGCTGTAGATGACTTATGGAATAAAAAATAAAAGAATATTATAGAAAAGCATTAAAGTAAGTATCGGCTGCGACGCGAAACTACGGCACAGCGTGGTAATCAACCACTCTAGGAATGATAGGACGTGGTTTGTTCGCGCTTCAAGAGTGGTGATGATTCACACCAGCTCATACACTACTTCTTGTTCCTCCTGCTCGCTTTGATCCTCCTCTTCCTGAAAGACAAATTAATTTTAGGATGAGTATCATTTCAGAAATAAAGAAAGAGAGAAAGAAAAATGTGTTATTTCTGTAGGACCTCAAGGGTCACTTAAAAATGTACAGTCTTATGAGATGAACATATTTAATTTTGCATTGCTTCTGATCATCTTTAAACGTTTCGACTTTTTACACTTCGTCATAATTACTTTTGCCATTGAATCAGTCGGCCTATTATCAAGTAGATTTATTTTGATACTTCTCTCATTCAATTTCTTTAGTAAAAAGAAGTACCTAGTTTTCTTAAAAGAAAGAACTGGAATCGATTTTTTTCAATAATAGTCTGAAAGATTGAGAATCTGTACAGTTATGGATATTTTTAATATTGGTTACTTTATTTTTTCGTATGCATCAGTAAATAGGGTAAATTTAAAACTAGAAAACTATAAAAATCAAGGTGTATGGTTAATTGTGCCATATAGTTTAGTTATAGCACAGATAAAATAATACTATGTACAGAAAAGAAATAGCCCAATAAAAAACAGAAGTGAAATTAATGTTCTAGATGGGGCATCTGTACTTAGTATTATTTTCATCATCAATATATAATTTCCCTGCCCTTATCCCACACTAGGTGGGGTCGGCCCAACATGTTTTCTTCTTCCACTCATCTCTATCACTCGCCAACTCCGAATTTACTCCTCTCACACTCATGTCCTCTTTCACACAATCACAATCCATCCACTTCTTCCTCGGCCTTCCTCTACTACTTAGTATTATTTTATCTGTGGTTATAAGGTTCGAGCACATTATGCCGGGCCGCAGCGTGTCGGGGCGGAGCGCAAAAATCCGCTCAAATCGCTTTAATACAATTTGTATGAATTATCGCACACTGTGCCGGGCCGCAGCGGCTCGCATTAATGCGAGGCGGATTCTCGTCCGTGCGATGCGGCCCGCCCCGCCCCGCTGCGGCCCGGCATAATGTGCTATCCATAACGTACAGTTGCATGCAAATTCTGGCAGTACACTGAACTTAAAATCCGTCAATGCACTGTGACCCGGCCCGTCACTAATGTGCTAGGTAAACATTTTGCGCTGCGCTGCGGCCCGCTCCGCCCCGCTGCGGCCCGGCATAATGTGCGCGAACCTATAGTGTATAGTATATATATATATATATATATATATAGTTGGTGGTGTGATATAGTGATTGCGTGGTGTACAGACCTGTGCCTCGAAGAGTATATGTGGCAGGCGCGGGGGCGCGGCGTCGACCGCCTCCTTGCCGAGCGCGGTGATGGTCACCTCTTCCTCCTCCTCTTCAGCCTCCTGGGAACATCACCATAGTGAACACAATGTAACAGTGCCGGTACCTTTTATTAAGCTATTGCATAGCTTCTATCGCGGGCCTTGGCGGGGAGACCGAATACAAAAATTCCGTAAGTGCTGGTTCACACTGAGTCGGAACTGCAAATCTGTCGGAAACAGCATGTCGGACAGAGTGTTCACATTGCGCGGATCCCGTAAAAAAATCGGACCAGCACTCAGTCGAATGAAGTGCGGGGAGCGCGGGCGGGGCGGGTATCGGCAGAACTCGTTCACACTGCTCCGATCCGGTAGTTTTGCAGGCATTTTGCAGTGACAAAACGCTCAGTAAAAATGTCGGGATGATTGTGTACCGATTCTGTTTAGCTATTTCGTAACAAAACCTAACATTTCGGCAGAATGTGTTTGTTTCATACTATGTATTGTTATGTTTTTTTTTTTTTTCTCTTTTTTAGTATCTGCAATCAGCCCTTAGCTTTAATCAGATTTGTATGTCTTCTATTTGTATTTCAGTTTGAGACTTTTCACATCCTATGATGTTTTGTCAAAATTATATTGACGCAATTCTCTTTCTTTTCAGTCTGTAGGTAGACTCTGTAGACTCTAGTAGTGTCGCAGCTAGTTCATTTTTGTGTTGTTGGAGTCTTTCTTTATAGCTTTTGTATGCCATATCTATAAATTCCCTAACCGTTGGCATTCCAAGATATGTATCTTATCGCCAAGAGCGATAAGACCGCCGATTGAGGGATACTACACCTAACTGTAAGGCCCTATATTTTTTGTAACCTGTATCTACACTAATATTATAAAGAGGAAAACTTTGTTTGTTTGTTTGTTTGGTTGTAATGAATAGGCTCAAAAACTACTGGACCGATTTTAAAAATTCTTTCACCATTCGAAAGCTACATTATCCACGAGTAACATAGGCTACTTTTTATCCCGATATTCCCGCGGGAACGGGACTTACGCGGGTGAAACCGCGGGGAGCAGCTAGTCCTCAATAAAGATATTTTGTATTGTATTGTATTGTATTGTATGTATTGTTATGTAATGTTGTTAGTTACTAACGCTGACATCGAATCCGAAGCACGAGTCGACCTCCTTCTCCAGCTTGATGCTTCTCTCGGCTGCGAGCTGCTGCTGCTTCAGCTGCAGCTTGTGCTTCTTCTCGTCCGAGTCCTCATCCTCGTCGTCGAGTACCTCCTCCTCGCCGTACTCGTCCGTTTCATTTTCCTCTTCCTCTTCTGTTGAAACAATTAATTTAACAACATTAAAGTCGATTATAATGTATAATATAATAATTATAATATTATAATTATAATTATTATAATTATAATATTGTAATTATAATATACACATAGGCTACTTTTTATCGAGATATTCCCGCGGGAACGGGGCTTACGCGGGTGAAACCGCGGGGCGCAGCTAGTTGGTTTATATTTGTATAGACTCGGTGTACAGTACATACTTACTATATATATACACTATACTAGTGTATATATATATAGTAAGTATGTATGTGTTATAGTTTATTTATACAATCATATACAAGTTACATTCTTAGCTAGTGTTCACATCTTTGATTAATTTAATATTATGTTTCTATCAGTGAGAACCTGTAATTGGCTTTCTAGAGCTCTATAATTGATTCTAATACTGTCTATTGTAGCTGTTGGTTTTCCAAATAAATAATTAAATATATATGTCTGACCTCTGGAGAGACGATCTCGACTCTTTTGAGAGAGACTGGTACGAAGTCTCAAAGGACAGAGATGGTTGGAGAAAATTGGGGGAGACCTTTGCCCAGCAGTGGGACAACATAGGTTAGCAAAAAAAAAAAATATGTCTGACCCATCTCAGCGGCGTGCAGGAAGTCTGGTGCCACGACCGCCACCTGCTGCTCTGTCCCGTCCTCGAGCCGTATCACCTCCAGCACGACGTACTGTTGTCCGTCGCCGTCGGACACCGTCACCAGTTCACCGCGCTTCAGCGAGCCGCGACCTCCCACCTTCACCAGCTCGCTGTTCTCCCCTTCCGTCTTTATCTCCGATAGGAACGGGTGCTGGGAAATTAATTTATTTATTTATTTATTTAAGCTTTTGAGCGATCGAGGGAAATGGAAGAAAGAAACGTGTTGTGCCGACCCCACCTAGTGGGATAAGGGCAGGGAGATGATGATGATGATGATGATGATTTACGCTAGGTCATCTCCCTGCCCTTATCCCACTAGGTGGGGTCGGCACAACACGTTTCTCTCTTCCATTTCCCTCTATCGCTCGTCATCTCAGTACTCACTCCTTTAACACTCATATCTGCACACACACAGTCCATCCATCTTTTCTTAGGCCTACCTTTTCCAGTGTATCCATCCACATTCATATTCATCGAATCGTAAATCGATGATTTACGCTAGGTGACGCCGCAAAAATCAAACACCAAAAAATAGCCCGAAGAAAAAAGAACAATGTCTGCGGTTCTACCTATATTCCATATTACACAGCAATCATTTAGAACTGAGCCCGGTTATGAGGTTAAACATTATGGATCAGCTTTCAGCTGATACTGGGTTAGGTGGATGGTTATATTTCAGATCAATATTCATAAAATTACAGAAAGAAAGAAAGATGTGTTTATTTTTGTAGGACCTGTTCCAACGCAACTCCGTAAACCAGGGAAAGAATCAGGCAAGAGCCTGGTGGTGCGGGCCTAGCTTTTCTTAAAGCAATCCTTTTACAATCTAAGGCAACCAAAGTAAGGCATGTACAATTGGATTTCACTTGGTAAGTTCATACAATTTTTGTTAATAAGATCAAGATAGATAAGAGATGTACGTAGGCAGGAAGGAAGGTACAAAGAAGAAAACAAGAACAATAAAGGACAGACACTTGAAATACTGAAACAAGTGTGTACCTTGAGTGAGTCCGAGTCAATGAACTTGACCTTCTTCTGTCTACCGAGCTTGAGTGCCAGCGCTCGCTCCTGATGCCCCGAGTCCGGGTCGTGCACGGCGAGATGGCGCATCAGGTTCCCTTTGTGCGCGAATGTGCGGTGGCACGCGTGGCAAGTGTGAGTCTTCTCTTTAGGCGGCTTCGGGACGTAGTCCGGATTGTGGTATAGATTCTGGTGGCGGCGTAGCAGCTGCTTCTGCCTACAGATAAATAAATAAATAAAATAAATAAATATCCTTGGACATTCCACGCAGCGTCATCTAGTCCCGATGTAAGCAATTTAATGCTTGTGTTATGGTAACCAGATGACTGATATAATACACAGATACATTTTTTTTGTAAATACATGCATATTATAGATAGAAAACACCCAGACACGGAACGAATGTCTGCAGAAAATACAAACATTTGTCCCATTGCGGGGATCGAACCCGCAAACCTCGGCATCTCAAGATCAGGGATATTAATGTAAAAGGTGAGGATGGAACACAAAAGTTATAGCTAGATATTGAACTTCAGGATTTTAACTAGTGTACATATAATAAGGTAGGTTATTGAAACTGGCGGTTAGTGTTGTTTTGTTACCTGAAGGATTGATCGCAATGATCGCAAACGAACGGCTTCTCATCAGTGTGCTTCAGAATGTGCGACTTGAGGTGACGCAGAGTGGTCGACGCGTACGGGCAGAGGTCGCATTTGAAGCATTTCTCGCCCTCGTGAGTCTGAAACAATACAACATAATCAAGCCTATATAGGGAATCGCGTTGGAACAGGCAATAGAATCCCCTAGTTTTAAGAATCTGACATGTCAAAGTGGTCTTCTATAAGATTTTATTGAATAAAATATTTTGACTTGTGACTTTTTGCCTTAACAAGTTAACTTAATACTTCAATTTTATAAATAACCAGCTGTACCCCGCGGTTTCACCCGCGTAAATCCCGTTCCCGTGGGAAAACCGGGATAAAATAAGAAATATTGAATACTAGTCACAGAAGCCATAAAGAAGAAGTGAAGTGAAGTATTGAAATTGGTCCAGTAGTTTCGGAGATTACCTCTTTATACAAACAAACAAACAAATTTTACCTCTTTATAATATTAGTATAGACTAGCAACACGTCCCGGCTATGCACAGGTGTACTAAAGAAAATACCGAGATAAAATATAGCCTATAACCATCCCGACAGATCTTCTACTCGTATAAATCAGTGAAATAATTTATGAAATCGGTTGAGTAGTTTCGGATATTGCGCCCGTCAAACAAACCAACATTACCTCTTTTTTTAATACTATTACAAATACTTGCAAAACATACAAACATTGTCCCGTAACGGGGATCGAGCCCGCAACCTCCGCGTCTCAGACGGGCCTTCGCTCTGCGCCACAGAGGTAGTCGAAATGATGATGAGTGTATTGAACAAGTTGTTTTGGAACAGGCAATAGAGTCACCTAGCTTTTCATCATCATCATCATATCAGCCCAGTTGCACCCACTGCTGGGTATAGGCCTCCTCTTTATGACGCCACTCAGTTCGGTCCTGTGCGATCCTTTGCCACGCTTTCCCGGCGATGTTAACGATGTCATCTGACCATCGGGCTGGTGGTCTACCCCTAGGTCGTTGTGCCTAGCTTTTAAGACTGTTCTATTTTGAGCGATCCTTGAGGTCCTACGAAATAGACATATTTTTCTTTCTTTCTTTCTTTCTTTCGTGCTAATACCTTATTGTGCAGCTTGCAGGAGTATCTGTCGGGGAAGGTCTTCCCGCATCTCTTGCACTTGAGCGGAGTCTCTGATGTGTGGAGCTTCTGTACGTGGATACGCAGGTCTGTCTTGCGGCCGCACTTCGCGGGGCACAGCTCGCAAGCGAACACGGGCTTCTCAGACACTGTCCAAATTATTATAATCAATTAATATATAAATAACATTTCACACAGCGTCATCTAGTCCCAAGCTAAGGAACTTAATGCGTGTGTTAAGCCTGTATTATATCGGTCATCTGGTTACGTTACCAGTTAAGGTAACCAGATGACCGATATAATACATAGATAGATACATTCGCTTATGTAATTTATAGATATTATAACATAACATGGCCCCGGGGATTCACTAAACCTCTTGGCAGACCACCTGATGGATGGACGACACAGTTGCTGTACAGGGTAATAACTGGATGCAAAAGGCCCAAAGCAGAAGTGTTTGGCGTTCAGGGAAGGAGGCTTATGCCCAGCAGTGGGTTCAACAGGCTGAGAATGATGATGATAACATAACATAACAATTGTGTAAAAAGCTGGTCGATTCTCGACGACTTTCAAAACATGACACTGGGGAAATAACATAACATTGTGTAAAACGATTGGAATGTGAGAGGAGTGAATTCAGAGTTGACGAATAATAGAGATGAATGGATGAAAAAAACATGTCGGGCCGACCCCACCTGGTGTGGGATAAGGGCAGTAATGAATGGTGATATGTAAACCAATTGGGAAGCATGTGTTTATTTAGACACAAAGGAAATTATCAATATAAAAGTCAAGTAAAAAAGCAGATGACATCGCAAAATGGCAACAAAACTAGCATTTCTAGATTGCATTTTACTGAATGCACTATGGTTTGCAACAACATGCAATATTGAATTAAGCACAACATCAATTAGTCTTAACTGCGTTTAATCGCCCAGACTTAGATTTTGTAACTTTCGCACAGCAATTTAAAGATAATAAGTAAACATAAAAAACAGAAACGTAACTCAGTACTAGCCATACATTTTCTACAGTCGCTTTAGAACATAACATAATTATAGTTATTGACATTCAATGACAGTAACAGTATCTGAAGATCCTTAAAGTCATTTTGAAAATGAAACTATCATCACGACTGTATCCCAGTCGGCCTAACATGTGCAACGCGAGAAATTATCTCGTCGTCGACAAAACATTCTCTCCTGCTCTAACATAGTACGTTAGAGCAGTCTGATATGATCGAGATATTTCATTTGTCGTGTTGAAACGTTGCACATGTTAGGCCTACAGGGAGCGGTAAACATATCTTTCAGATCTTTATGTAATCTTTAGATCCTTTGAAGATGTCTAATGGGGTAGTCAGAGGTATGTCCAAATACATATTTGGTACATTACATACCCACACCTTCCATACGTGACCTTGCAATTGGCCCATCGTCGCTGCTAGAAAGCTATCTGGTTTCCTCACGATGTTTTCCTTCACCGTTCAAAGCTCTTGTTAAAGCGCTTATAAATTTCTCGACACGAAAAGTTCTTCTTGACTAAACCGCGGGCAGAAGCTGATAAGGATACCTACCATGCTGATATTTGAAAAAATATAATTGCAACAAAATTTGAACACAATTCGAAAAACAACAAAGAAACGAATCGAATCGCAACTGAGATATTCATGTTGATTGAATTGACGGATAAAAATATTGATTCAAAGAGATAACTTTGATTGATTGATGCTGATGATGATTACCGATTCATTACTTTATTGAGGAATTAGAATTACAATAAAAAAACGTGTTGTAATAAGTTCGCAACATAATAAAATAGCAGGTAAAAACAGTCGCTCGCAGCAGGTAAATGCTGGAGCATAAGCATAGGAGGTTTTATTATAAAGATAATAAGCTCAAAAGACTACGAGATAGTTTATAACTCAAGAATTCATCATCATCCATCATCCACAACCCGAATTTACTCATTTACCCACTGCTGGGCATATGCCTTAAGTTTGTTCCACTACATCCACATGAAAAAAACTCGTAAAGCTGGGTACAGATTTGCGAAATGTAGCATGCAATGTAACACGTAATTAAAGAATTTGCCGTCCATATTGTGCGCACAGTGAGCGCGGTTCGTGCGCGCAAGCCGTCCACACTATGGGAACTCTGTTACATTTCGCAAATGTGTACCCGGCTTTAAACATCATAAATAATAAATAAATATCTTTTGGACATTCCACACAGCGTCATCTAGTCCCAAGCTGAGCAACTTAATGCTTGTGTTATGGTGACCAGATGACTGATATAATACTTAGATACATTTTTTTTTGTAAATCCATACATATTATAGATAGTAAACACCCAGACAAATAATATTACCGTTGTGTATAAGTTTGTGTGCCTTCAGCGAGTTGGACTGAGTGAAGCACATGGTGCACATATCGCATTTGTAGGGCTTTTCGCCGGTGTGCGTGCGGAGGTGACGCTTCAGCTTGAACGTGTCAGGAGATGCGTACGTGCAGTGGGGGCACTGGAACAATCATTCATAAATAAATATCCTTGGACATTACATACAGCGCTCATCTAGTCCCAAGCTAAGCAACTTCAACTTTACTTCATTTGTTGAAACGAGCTAATAGGAAGAGAAATAAACACACGTGATTGGTCGTCGAAAATAATTTTCTTTCTTGTGATTGGCTAGAATGTCAAATCAATTGTCAATTGTCAAATCTAGCCAATCACGAGAAAGAAAATAATTTTCGATGACAATCACGTGCGCTTATTTTTTTTCCTATTGGCTCTAATCAAAAAATATAGTATAGTAAAGATGTAAGAGTACATAGTTACCTGGTAGGGTCGTTCTCCGGTGTGACAGCGAACGTGTCGTCTGAGCTTAGCTAGCTCGACAGACGCGTAGTCGCACTCGTTGCATTTGTGCGGCTTCTCGTGCGTGTGCTTATAGCGCACGTGACGGACCAACTCGCCTGCAAATATTATAAACTAGTAGCACGTCCCGGGTGTACTAATGGAGCTACCGGGATAAAATATAGCCTATAACCTCCCGGACAGTCCATTCTACACACACGTGAAAGAATTTTTGAAATCGGTCCAGTAGTTTCGGAGATTACCTCCGTCAATCAAACAAATTTTACCTCTTTATAATATTAAGTATGTATAGATAAATAATAATTGTTTATTTCTATAGGGACTCAAGGATTACTTGAAAATGTACAGACTCATAAGCTAGGTGACTCTATTGCGTGTTCCAACGCCACTCCCCACACCAGGGAAAGAATCAGGCAATATACTGGTAATATACGATGTTAGATTGTATCTAACCTAAATGGGTCCGAGCAAAAGACCGATAGAGTTGGAAACAATTGGGGAAGACCTTTATCCAGTGTGAAAGTATAGGTTAATAAAAAAAAAAATTGTATCACCAATGTTTCAGATACAATAGTTGCGATTCAGATGTAGACAAAACTAAAAACTAATTAAAGATGATGCTCCCCTTTTTATTTTGAACGTCATAACGTTGCGGCGGACACACCGCGCTCACACCTAGCGGCGTTTAGGTCTTGTCTGCAATCAAGAATAAGTAACTCCATCTAGTGCTAAGTAGCATGCAGTCGGATGCCTAAACGCTAGTTAGGGCCCCAAAAATCTTACACAAAAATAGCCCGACGAACAAGAGTCATTTCAATGTTCGAGATGAGGTATCTGTACATGTTTAATCTGTGGTAGGACTTACCAGAGGTGGTAAAAGTGCTCTTGCAAAACTTGCAAGTGTGGGGCTTGACCCCGTTATGCATGTTTAGGTGGTTCTGAAGCGAGGCTTGCGTCTTGAAGCCGCGCTCGCAGACTGTGCACTTGTAGGGACGATCCTCCGAGTGGGACTTCATGTGGCGGAGGAGGAGGTAGCTGGAACAAATAATCATCATCATCATCATATCAGCTTAGTTGCACCCACTGCTGGGTATAGGCCTCCTCTTTATGACAAATAATAATAATAATAAATAAATAATAAATATCCTTGGACATTCCACACAGCGTCATCTAGTCCCAAGCTAAGCAACTAAATGCTTGTGTTATGGTAACCAGATGACTGATATAATACATAGATACACTTCTTTTTGTAACTACATACATATTATAGGTAGAAAACACCCAGACACGGAACAAATATCTGCAGAACATACAAACATTTGTCTCGTAGCGGGGATCGAACCCGCAACCTCGGCATCTCAGCCGGGCGTTCGCCCAACTGCGCCACAGAGGTCGTCATAAGGCGGCTTTCTGAGTATTTTCAAATGAGGTCTACTTTAAACATTGTTCTTACCGCCTATGGCTGGTGTAAGCACAGAAGTTGCAGGTGAAGAGTGAGCGAGCGTGCTTCCTCTTGCGTTTCTTATCGGACGGCGGGTCGTCGTCGTTTGACTCCGCGGCTTGTTCTTCGTCGTCTTCGAACGTGTACACGTCGGCTTCATCGTTCTTATCCTCCTGAATGACCAAACATTATAAATGAAACATCTTACAAGTTTTGGGCTTCGACGGGATTCTAACCCGCGCGATGCAAGCGATCGTCCTTAAGCCGACACCTTCCTGAAATTCCGTGGCAGAAATTCCGCGTAACGTACATAAGTTTTAAGTCAAAGAGTTTTATTACAATCAAGTGGGTTAGTGCCTCGACTTTAGGGTTCGAATCCTAGACGTGCATAATCGGATTTTACGAAATGTATGATTGTTATGATTTTCATTATTTGATCATCATGATGATTCGACTGATACATACTTCAATCTCAGCCTCTTCCTCCGGCTGAGGCAGCATCATCCGGCTGGAAGGACCAGCTTCCTGATCAATATCCATCTTCATAGGCAGGTTGAAAGAAATACATCGGGAAATGTAAGTTACCTATCAACTATTATGTTATTATTATTATTAACTACTTGGATGGGTGACCGCAAGTGGTATTATTATCTGAGAGCTTCCATGCTTCGGAGGGCACGTCCAATTGTCGGTCTCGGCTTTTAAAGTCCATAAGCCATGACGGGGAGACAGGCAGCCTAAACACTCCGTACCAGAATTAGCCATACAAACGAACGACTCATTAGAAGATAACCTTAAAATTACGTTTAAAACTATTTCACTTTCAAAACTATCGTGAGTTGTACGAGACATTATAAGTACCCTAAACCGGCGAGCATGTATGAAGAATGTAATGAGAGTGAATGAGCCGAAAGAAGGATGTCAGGATCGTAGCAAGTGGAGGTCTCTGCCTACCCCGATGGGAAAGAGGCGTAAATTTTATATATTCGAGTATGTATGTTCTAGAAGTAGTATATAATAATAATAATAATAAAAGCCTTTTATTCAGAAAATGTAACTTGAATCTAATTCACTTTTAATCCCGTATTCAGAGACTATACTCAAGCGTAAATCGTGTCTCAAACGGTGATTCATAACTCAGTTTTCATAGAGAACTGTCAAAAATCGATGCTTAAACGTAGACTCAAGTTTGAGTGAAGTCTCTGAATACGGGCCTTAGTATCTAATCTTAAGTTGTTGTATCTTCTGTTTGTGTTGATCCTGCCTCTCTAAGTCCCGCAGCTATGGCCTGCTATACTAGAAATACCTAGTAGAACTTATTAAATGTAATACCTGTTCTGTTTCGTCAGTATCCATCTTGATATTGAGATTGGCGAGGTCCTTGCTCTCATCGGCGACCACGAGTACATAGCTGACCTCGCCGTTGGTGCTCTCAGAAGGCACCAAGGTCACCGTCTGAGTGTAGTTCCCTTCGCCATCGGGTAATATCAGGTCCTCCATTGGCTGAGGCTGAAAACAAAAAAAATATTAATATCCTTCTAATATTATGAACTAGCTGCGCCCCGCGGTTTCACCTGCGCAAGTCCCGTTCCCGCGGGAATATAAAAAGTAGCCTATGTGTTAATACAGGGTTTCTCCACCTATCTACATACCAAATTTCAACTAAATACCTACTTGCTTTGTCCATCTAGTCCTTTTTCTGTATTCCAACATATTGTGTGTGTGTCTAAATAAATTATTTTCTTTCTTTCTTTCTAAATCGGTCCAGCCGTTTTTGCGTGAAAGAATAACAAACATACATACATTCTCACAATAGAATATTTTTATAAACAGTGTTCTCATGTATGAAAATTCTTTTTTAAGAGAAATAAACCTAAGTTACCGTTGGTTCGTGATGGACACTCTCGGTGTCCAACGCAACAATGTTGTTGTCTGCTGCGTTAGGCTGGTAGTAGTACCGCCCCTCCTCATCCACGAAGTAAGTCACTCCAGAGTCATCAACCAACTCATCCCCGTCTTCATCCGGCTCTGTAAGTACCAAGACGCGATTTTTAGATATTACATAGTTTTACATATTGGATTTCATTGACAAAATAGTATTTTAAGTAAAGGCGCGGTCCGACTGCTGTTCATCGAGCTTCGGCTTGCAAGAAAAAAGAAGAAAACTGTTCTGCAACCCACGGAAATGCTAAACTTTAACTGTGATACACGCGTGGCTCGAATAGGCGGTTAGCTCAACGATGTCAATTCTACTATAATGTGTACAGATACAGGTATACATAGTCGCTACTATAATTCGTTGGAAACGTAGACCAACATTGTCAAACAGATGCCGCAGTGGGACCGCGCTCTAACTAACCTGTAAAATGCTCGATTTCTATAACCAACTTACGGATGGCCGTAGGACCACCATAGCAAATTTGTTTTTACAGCACAATATGTACCTATAAAACTTTTTGACAGATAACAACATTATCTATAAAGTTAAAGTGATTAAAGTTGATTATAGGCACCGGGGCAAGTGTATTTATCCCTAAATTTGGTGGATTTGTCACCCATAAGATTTAGACTCACCAATGCTCTGTGTTATGAAAGACTCCATGGCAGGAGCCGGGGCAGGCGCTTTGTTCCTGGAGTACGACTTCCTCGTCTCAGGAGGCATGGCTGCAACAAACAAACTACAGTATTCATCTTGAACACTAAAACAACGGGAAAATAAAATACACACATAAATTTGTAGACTTAGATATCGACAGAGCAAGCTCGTGATTTGTTATTACTTATTAATGCATTTTGGTCGTTTGGCGAATGTGTCATTATGCGTATTGGTCATTCAGACATTATTCATTTCGCGTTTTAGGAGTTTGGTCAATTTGATAATTCCGAATTATTGGTCGTTATGCGTCAGAACCGTATTTGATTCTTCCGGAGATTCTTCATTAGGGTATTAGTATGGTCACTTATCGCGGGCGTCTTCCACATTGCGATAATATCAAAATGTGGAAGACCCATTAATAGGTACAACGGCAATACTACTATCCCACTTCCCACTATCCCATCCCACTATATATATATATATATATATATTATATATAATATTATAAATGTGAAAGTTTGTGAGAATGTATGTCTGTATGTATGTTTGTTATTCTTTCACGCAAAAACGATTGGACCGATTTGGTTGAAATTTGGTATGTAGATAGGTGATACCCTGGATTAACACATAGGCTACTTCTTATCCGGATATTCCCGCGGGAACGGGACTTACGCGGGTGAAGCCGCGGGGTACAGCTAGTACAATATATAATACAATCCCTAGTACAACTAACGGCAGTTATGAAAGTAAAACTATTATACATTTTTCAAACTATTAAACTAATTAAATATCGATATATCGAATATCGATAGGAAGCGAGCATGTGCAGTTCAGCGCTCAATTATAGGAGTATCGATTGATTGACCTCCCTTTGTTCTACCCACTACAAACACATACACCTACCTACAGGCATCACTAGCAGTTTCATGTATTCGATTTAAGAGTCTGCCGTATTTTATCTGATTCATATTACCTACATTATTCAAATGAATAATGTATTACTAGCATTGTACAGCCGTAGCCTTAGCTAGGCGACTAACATGACTCTCTGGAAAAGACACTTTAAAATCCATTTAGCTAAAGTATCTCTTAGTTGCACAGAAATGGAAGATCATAATAATAAAATTGATTGAATGAGTGTGACTAAATAATGAAGAGTGACTTCTGGAGAGGAAACCTCAGTGAACTCTACCCGACACAACACCTACAAACAATTTGCTCATAGTTGAGAAACTGATCGCAGATACTACTCGGAAAAAAAAAAAAAAAATAATAATAATAAAATTATTATTAAGTATCCGGAATGCCGGATACAACATGAATTGTGTATCCAGATAGGTTAGCAGTTACGGAGACCGGGACACTTGTTGAATAGGTTTATTAAGCAACGGGTCTTTTGTGACATCGGAATGACAGTACCTTGACCAAATATTTCTGTGTAAATCTGCGTTAACCAGTTCGAATATCACACTAACGAAACATTGTGTACTTTTTGACATAATATACTTAGGTCTAATCTTAAACCTGCGTATTTGGCTCTGATTAAACCTTTATATAAATGGCCAAGCGCGAGTCGGAAACTATAAGGGTTCCTTGTTTACTTCGGAACCCTAAAAAAGGTGCAAAGAAATTGTATCAATTAATACTAAGACTCTCAGACCAAATAAATATTTTTTTATTTGGTATGAAACTGTTTTCATTAGCAATATGATCTAAAGACCAACTCAAATCACAAATAAGTAAATCAACTTACGATTCGAAACGTGAACAATTTCACCCATGTGGATAGGTAAGTAAATTGATTCAACAGATGATTCCCGGTTCGTGCTTAGCCCTGTACTGAATCAGTAAGACATAGCACACGTCAGACAGTCCGGCAAATAATAACTGACCTGCGCTATTGATTTACAGACGCGATGCTAGCTTACCTGGCAATGGATGGATTGAAGTGCAGCCATGCAAATCTGTGTGACCTGAAGGCTCTTAATGTCAGCTTACAAATATATAAACATTAAACACACTCAACTTCCAATGTTGTTCAAGCTAAACTGAAGTTCACTATGTAAAGCTAAATCTATGATTTCACATTGTCAAATTGCACTATGAGTCACATAAAGTCCACCATAAATAATTATAGACAAGGTAGGGGTTTATTCATAAAAACTTGACAATTTAATACAGGTTTTAAGAACGTTTTTTTCTTGTCACCCATATGTCAACGAAAAGAGATAGCAACAGATTTAATATGCGTTTTAGCTAATACAGGTTTTAGGTCGAATATGCATAATGGGGTTAGTGTTTATCCTACCAATATGTAAGAGATAGCATATTCTAAACTTTTGTAGAACTTAATCAAACATTGTGAAACAGACCCAAGGTGTCTTTCCAAGGACCCACATCACCAGGGTCTTGCCTGAATATTTCCCTGGAGTAAGAAGCTGAGTTGTGTTAGATATTTTTTATTCATCATCATCATCATCATCTCCCTGCCCTTATCCCACTAGGTGGGGTCGGCACAACACGTTTCTCTCTTCCATTTCCCTCTATCGCTCGTCATCTCAGTACTCACTCCTTTCACACACATATCTGCACACACACAGTCCATCCATCTTTTCTTAGGCCTACCTCTTCCAGTGTTAGTTTATTGTGTTTGTTTAATTGGTAAGGAAAGGAAGACTGAATAACTAGAATTATAATTGACACAGATCCAAACTATGATTAGTCTGTGGATGTGGTGTAGTGTGTCGTGTGTGGTAGAATGTCATTATAGCACTGTTGTCTTTGATGCATTTTATGAGGTTTTTTAAAAAGGTAGACAGAGATAGGCGGGTGGCGCCAATTGGGTTTTTGGTAAAACTGAGAAAATAGTTTTGATTGTGGTTTCAACTGTTCATGTTTGAATATAGTTGGAAAGAGTTGTAAATGTGATTATGTTTGGATTTCACTTAAAATATAATGTTGATGCATGTTCCAGAACTAGAAAGCTTGTTTCATTATGAAGGGGGCTTTTAGTTGGAACAGGCAATAGTAAACACTAGCTTTTACGACAAAGTGAAGTGTGTTCCCATCGAAATAAATGATTTTTTATTTATTGCTTTCTGCCTCTGTAGAGTGCACACCCCTACACTGGCCATCATTTAGGGATTAAAAATATTAATAATCATTATTACTAAGCTTTCTGATTTATGACTTGTTGAGTCGAGTTCCGTTCTACACAACTACAGTGAAACCCGCTTAAGACGATTTCTCAGGGACCCCACCAAAAACGCGTCTTAAGCGTGAAAGCGTATTATGCGGGATAGGGAAAATAAATCGAACGTACTACATTATTATGTATTTTGTTCTTATTATTTTAATTTTCATATGTAGGCATTCAATACATTTTTTAAAATAATCACTTATATTGGTTTGACAGAAAGATTTTGATGCATTAGCAATTAAAGGATTTTCAACATAATTCAACTTTTGCAGTGCGTCTTTACTTCCAAAGAAGCAACATAGCGTCTTAAATCATTATCACTTACAATACAACTTTCAATATCTAAATTTTTTCTTGAAGTGACAATGCCTTTCGCTTAATTATAGTCGTATTGTAACAAACAAAGAATCAGAGCGTACGCGCGACAAGTCAAGAAAATGACGATCGGCAAACAAAAGTGCGGGCGGGGCGTTCGGGCAGGCGTATTAAACGGGATGACGATCGTATTAAGCGTTAAGAAATGTATGAAAATTTGTCTCAAGTTGCAGGGACTGGCGTAAAGCGGCGTATTATGCGAGAAATCGTATTAAGCGTGATCGTATTAAACGGGTTATACTGTAGTAGGTCAGGTTATTTAGTCGGAGTGCAAGTCCAGTTGATTAATGTTATTATTCAATACTCACACATGTGTTTAAGTATGTAAATACATAGTAGATAAATAGGTAAGATGTATAGATTTTGATTTGAGTTCTTTATATACCTGCTTCAGACAACAGAGATAAATGTACTAACTTGCCTATACCTACTTACATGAACAAAAAACAAATCAGCTCTCTAATTTTAGTCTCATCTGCAGTAGGTATCTATATAAGTATGTATTAGTTTGGTGAAGGTAGTAGGTACATCATGTCCAGTTTAAGGCAAGTCTGTGATCAATAAAGATTTACAGAAAAGAGAACTAAGTACAAAAAGAGAAAAGTTTATGTTAGAATGTTTACTTACCTTTTGATTTTACAAAACGTCGCGTTCTTACTACAAGTTTTACAGTTGCCACGAACTGAGCATGTCCGCCATTTTAGGCAACCTACGTTTTTCCATTATAACCAATTGCCCCTTGCAAGTTTTACAATATTCACAAAATGTTTACAAAAAAATACAAAATAGCGCCAAACACATCACATCACAATATCAAGAAGAAAAAAAGCCAGGCGGCGCTAGCGTCAACGAATGTGGTTGCTTACAAATTGAAATCATATTGACTTGCAAAAGGGATGGATCACAGGATTTCACGTAACGATTCACACTTCCTCGACTAAAACAGCTAACTATGATCTCCATAAACTTAGAAAACCAAATCACAATAGAAAAAAGAAGTTAACATCGAATACCTGGCTGATTTCAATGATGTAGCTTCTAATTTTTCACAACGAGGGCGTTCTAGTCAGTTTTAGTCCATTCAGCAAAGCGATTGTAACGCCAAAATGGCCGGTCTTCATCCGAACTAGCAAAGAAGTAGCGTTTTCACACAGTTCCAAACACTGCGGCGCTACCGCGTCGGCATTGGCGCTGACAACGCAAAGAATAACGCTTCTGATTGGGCATTAGGTCGATCGCCGAACGCAACGAGCTGCCATTGGTTAAAAAAATGTCAGGTCAATGCGACATTATCGTCATCAATTGAAGTTTATTTCAGTGCTGCCAGCTATAAAATGTCTGGTTGTTTATGCCTTGTGTTACTAGATGTCGTCAGTAGAAAAATCTACCAATTTGGTAGATTTTTATTTAAAAAAAAAGAAGCAGTACCTATTGAGAAGATGATTGCTCTGAGTTCTCAACTGAACTAAACTTAAAAAAAAGACGTGTGGCACTCGGGGACTGCCGCGGTAAAGCCTTGCATGCCACCTAGAGGTGAGTTGCTGAACTAAAGTGAGAAGCGTTCGGTTATAAAGTACAGAATTTCTGAATTCGGTCTCCACGCTATGCAAGCTTAAAATTAATGACAAAATAAAACTACCAGAACTTAATGACGATGCGAAAGTCGACTGTGTGAATAGGTATTAGGTAGGTACCTACTTTGGTATGGATTGTAGCTTGATATAAACTGGTCTCTGATTGTAGGTAGGTAGGTGCGTTCGTTCGTTCACTATAACACACACACACACACACAGCACTTTTGTGTAGGTAACTGAAAACTTTAAGCGAGTGGCCAACTCTAGTGACGGAGTTTTACCGACTTGTAACAGCCGGGCGGGAGAGACCAATAATTCATGAATGAATGAATGAAAATACTTTATTGTACACAGAAAGGACATACCTACACTAAAAATCCTTAAAAAAATTGTACAATTCATCGTGCAACCACGTGCCCTCCGAAGCACGGAAGCGCTAACATAATAATAGTTAGGTACATAGGTACCTACCTAGGTACTTACTTACCACTTGCTTGCGGAGTTGCGGTTAGGGTCACCCATTCAAGTAATGAGCGTCATCTTCGACGATCTATGTACTTCCTAGGTAAATTCCTAAAATAAGTAGGTAGGTAGGTATAATAAAAACAAGGACCACTGATCACATTTTTTATTCGATATTTCAATCTAGAAATTGCTTAAAAGTATTTTCACCAAACATAATAATGAAACATAAGTATAGGTAATTACAGTGAACAAACACAAAACGTAAAAAAAAACATGAAACATAATCCTAAGGCAGCTAAAAGCAAACAACAAAACATTGAACTGTAGGTAGGTTAGGTAGGTACGAGTAATATAGCCAATTGTCATTACTTTTATTTGTTTTATTCATATTTCTAACAACAGTATTTTTGACCAAAACCTAGTGTTTATTTACAAACTAGGTGTTTTTAATTATGTAACGGTTTATTTGCAGAAAGGCATAGATTCCTTAACTACAAATCAAATCATCAAAATGTAGGTATGTTGGTTGGCACTTCATCCGAAATGATCGCCAAACTTTCCAACCTCAGCCACTGTTACCTTAAGATTGGACATATAGTTATAGGTAGGTACATTGATATTATGAAACTCAGACCAAATAAATTAGGAAACGAATAATTGGTAGATTAGAAAACAAAGACCTACCTACCTACTTAGTCCAATAAGTTCTAAGAAGCGGGTAAGTGTAAAAATAACTAAAAAACACAAAATCTTAATGGCACAAAAACAGTTTACGTTTAAAAATTAACAGAATTAGATATATTTTTAAGTAATAATAGCCAACATAAAGTTATAGCCAACATAACATATTTAAGTAGGTACAGGTAGTAGGTATTTGAGCTGATTCAATTGATCGGCTTTACATAAATTAACAAAACTTACCTATTTATGTTTTTAATCCGTTCTCAGTTTAACCACAGATAAAATAATACTATGTAGGTACAGATGGTCCATCTAGAACATTAATTTCACTCCTGTTTTTCTTCGTCTTGCCTGCAATCAAAAATATCTAGTGCTAATATTTTTGTTTGCAGGCAAGACCTAAACACTGCTAGGGGAGCCGCAAAATCAAACACAAAAAAATAGCCCGAAGAAAAACAGGAGTGAAATTAATGTTCTAGATGGACCATCTGTACATAGTATTATTTTATCTGTGGTTTTACCAATTAAATCAGTCCAAATAATATTTGTGTAAATCAGGTTTTATGTAAGTACTTATTTACTCATTTAAAGACAATCAAAAACTTCAAACACTTTAAAGCTAGAATAAAATAATGACACATTGCATTGCGCAAGCGAAACTTTAAGCATCAAAATATTACCAACAACGAATTCGCAAAACAGCAGCTAAAGTAATAAATAACGCACGATAATTTATGATGCAATGTGATATGTCATTCTTACCGATAGACGCCGACCCTTCACGGCACAAGTTGACCACCCTACGATTACAACGAAATTAACGTTAAACACCAAAATTTAAAACAAAACTAAATACCTACTTTGGAATGAAAAATCAGCCTCCACTTTTAAAATGGAAATTTAATAACAAACCTTAATTTACACCCCAGTACCCCATGTCGCACAGAAGGTAGGTAGGTACTTCTGAAAACTGAGATCTTTCCGTATCCGATTCTGAGCGTAGTCTAGGCAGCTTCCTTTCGAGTATGCGTTCTCATGTGCCTCGTGATCATGTCCCGGCGGCAAGCGGCGTAGGGGCAGACGGGGCAGCGGTACGGCTTCTCGCCAGTGTGCGTGCGCTGATGAGTTGCGAGGTGATCGGAGCGAGAGAACACCTGACCGCAGACCTGGCAAGCGTACGGTTTCACGCCACTGTGTAGGCGAGCGTGCCGCGTCAGCATGTCAGAGCGCGCAAAACGTCGAAGACAGATTTCACACTCATACTGTCGCTGCGAGTCTGGGGTGCGGTTGCGATGACGAGACGCAATGTGCTTCGCCAGGCGATCGTGCACTGCAAACGTCTGCCCGCATGCACTGCACGAAAAAGCCTCTTTTTCCCGCACAACTTGCGCCTGCGTCTCCTGTTTCTTGGATAGATCGAGAGGTGCTTCTGTAACTTCTTTGTCTTCGTGCTTATAAGGCGCGAGAGGTGCATCGAACATAAGCCAGCGTGGGGTCATGTAGTGGTTGTTGTTGCGGATCTGCACGGTGAGGCGGTCGAGGAGGCGAGACAGGCGCCGCCGCTTGTGCTGGTGGCGAGGGCTGCGAGGCGCCACGGCAGCCTCGGCCATGTTACCGCCGAGCTCGCTGCTGGCCTCCTCTGGTTCCGCTTTCACGAACGCCTGGCCCCAGCCTGGAACAATAGGAATGGTAAATTAACGGTAGGTAGGTATGTGGGTATTTTTATCCATTGTGTTGTGACCGACAGAAAAGGTTTATTTGATTGAAAGTAGTAATTTTTACTCTTACGTTTCAACTTAACTTTTACCATTGCATAAGGTTCGTTTGATTAGGTAGGTACCTACCTACCTAGGTACTCAGAGTAAAATTAAAGAAACACACTTTGTCGGCATCGGTGATGCCATTGTAATTTTTATAACTAATATGCTTACGCTTTTCATTCGTGAGATCGTGGTCTTATTTCCGTTGTTGTAGGTAAGTTCTTGCTATCCAATCACGCACTTTTGTGTGAGCCAAGCCAAACCGTCTGTATTCTGTGGCCAAACTACACAAAAAATATTGACTATCTTCAAAAGATCTATACCAAACATCTCATTGGCAAACACTTACTGCTTCCTCATTGGGCAAACAGTTGAAAACTGCGGACCAATTACAAAAGAGGTTGGAGCTACAAAAAAGATCCCTTAACTTAAATTCAAAGCTGACTCCTACCTAATATGAATTAGACGGCTGTGTGTGTGTGATCCTTTTTTTTACCATAATCTTTGTCAAAAACTAGTAAAGGAAAGGCGTTACCGAAAATGAAGGCGGGAAGAATCTAACCATGACATACTAAGCACCTAATTTAGCATTTTTTTTTAATTTTAAAGGTTAGGAATGGTACCTACAGTAAGATTTGTAATGAAGGATGGTTTGGTAGTTCGTAAAAAAATCTAAGGCTATTTGTAGAATGTAATAAAAATAGAGCAGAAAATGACAACGAACCTTAATAAAACTCCTAATTATCATAATTATAAGCAATCTAAGAAGAAGCTTCAAAACTTAGTAGGTCTAGGTACACAGATAAAATAATACTATGTACAGATGGTCCATCTAGAACATTAATTTCACTCCTGTTTTTCTTCGGGCTATTTTTTTGTGGTTGATTTTACGACGCCCCTAGCAGTGTTTAGGTCTTGCCTGCAATCAAAAATAAGTAACTCCATCTAGTGCTAATAGGTATTTTACGATATTCATGAACTTTCATGTGATGTGTCAGCGAAAACAATAGTTGAGATTAAACCTTTTCTGTGTGAGAGGTAGGTACACTAGGTACCTACCCTACATTGATATCCTACGTAGGTAGGTAATTATGCGCGCTTGAGTACCTACTTACTAGGGAATCTAAGTGTAGATTTAAGTAGGTACGTACATATTTCACAATTCTCACAGCCAATGCAGTTTCCAGACGTGGGGAACTGGGGACCAACTGCTCCTATCCAAATCCGTCCACGGCTGTCACGAGCGCTTCTTTTGTGACTTATTATGGTGTTTTATCTTTAATATGCAGTATTTAATTTAGCACAAGAGTCGCGGTGCGTACGGTGAACGGTACGTAAGGTCGGCGGGTCGGGCGTGCGACCGGTCCCACCGCCCCCGCACCTTGCATGGAAACATTGGACGTTCACACACGGGCCATCTGCGCGGGCGCATGCGTGCGCCGCGTCGGACACGCGACTGCTCCGATACGCCAGCCATGCCTCACTGACAGCTTTCAGTATGTATATACAAATGTACTCTGTGCTGACAGCGCCCGCGGCGCCCCGGCCGCCTCTCACCTGCCAGCCCGATGCTGCACGATCACGGAATGCATCCACGGTTCCACGCATGTGTGTTATATTATACCTGCTTCGCTTCTACATCTATTTGCAATGAAACCAGTATGAGCAACACCACCATAAACATAATCTAAGTACCTAACTAAAGTGATGTAGAGGTAAGTACCTACCTACTGTAGCTATCGACCTACCTGCCGCCGCCGCGCGCCGCTACCTTCTTAGGTCAGTAACTAATATTCTGAATCAATAAAGTAAAGTAGGTACCTACCTAGATTTAATTTATTAGGATAGAATATCGACGCATCAAAAACTGGAGTAGGTACCTATCTATACCTAACTTCTAACTTTAAATTTATTTGTCGCATTAATAAAATATAATGCTATGTTCAGATGTACGGCGTGTAGCCCGGCGGGCTGCCTGGCGAGCTGCGCGGCATGCAGCCCGTGCCCGGCCGGCGAAAATTCAAACTGTTCACATGCACGCAGGCGTGTCAGTCAGTGCTAGCATGTCGGGCAGCGAGGATCTCGATGTTGTTGCTGCCTTAACCTTTGGCTTAACTTATTTTTAATGGAAAAAGAAACAAAATGATAAACGATTCGTTTGACCATTCGACCATGTTAGCAACGGACGTCCACTCGTCACGAAAGCGCGAGAGAGACTGACTGCACGCGCGCATGTGAACAGTCACCGGGCGCCCGCGCATTCATCCTTTGAACTTTGCCCAAAAACCGCCACTCGCCCGGTTCGCGACATTCACGTTCACGGGCGCGTTCACGGGCTCGGGCGTACCGTTTACACGCGCGTGCCCGTGAATGTGCCCGTTGAATGTCTAGTTGCACGCGCGCGTGTGAACGTACTATGACTCTTTGACTTTTTTTTACACACACTACCTAGTGTAGCTAAGTGTGCTCAAAAAAACCAGAGCTGCTAACAGACGTAGCAGTCTGACGATTCTACTGAGTGTTTCGTTCTACTGACACTAGGTACCTACTTCTCTAACGCAAAACGCAACGCTTGCGCGATCTAACTTTTCTAGTAGCGCCATTAGTTTATAAAGAAAGTACAAAGTACAAATATTAGTAATCTCTTTATCAAAAACTAGCTGCGCCCCGCGGTTCCACCCGCGTAGGTCCCGTTCCCGCGGGAATATCGAGATTTTCTCGGCAATTATTCGAATTTTTCTCGCCGTAAAACCATCCTTGAACTTCAACGAACAAAAAAAGAATTGGCTAAATAGGTCCATCCAGTAGTAGGTAGGTAGGTAGTTGAGCTATGCGCTTACCAACACATTTTGCTATTCATTTTTATATAAGTAGGTAGGTACCTACTTTAGAAATATTTTATCCCGAAATCCCAAGTCAGGCCAAGTCTCATGCAGGTACAATCTTGCAAAGCAGGGATGGTCTGCTAATTAGGTAGGTACCAATAATTAGGCGCCAATATAGGTACCTATAGTTTAGATTGTTTTTAGCCTAGATAATATTTAGTTCCCTACAAGCTACCCACCTTAACGCTCTAGGTAGGTAGGTACAAAAGCTCAACGCAACACAATAAGTACCTACCTACCTACCTATTTTTTTATTAAAAACTATTTTTTTTAATAAACCGCAAATATGTACCTATGGCGTTACCTACCCCTTTTTGAAGTTCATCCTGAATGCGGCCCAGCCCTGGGTGCTGACTCCACTATCAAACTTTTTTCCCACAATAAAATATTTATAGGTAACCATAAGAACCTAAACTAGCTACTTTGCTAAAAAAGAGCCAGTTTAGCCACCTACGAAGTTACACAATCTAATAGGCAGCTCAACTGATCCAAACCCAATACCTACACTGTCAATCTTTTCATTTTAAATCTAGCCTAGATTAGATTAACAGAACTAGGTAGTTCAACTAGGTAGGTACCTACCTTTCAGATCCATCGGCAATGCTGTCAGATTCGGCGCGTACATCGCGTTCATTATCACAACACTCAAATTAAAACTAAAAAAAACTCAGTAGCTTATAGCCAAATTAAAAAAAAACCGGACACCTTACCGCGCTGACGTTTGATTGCGGAATGAGTAACGGGACAAATCAGTGTTGGGGTCCAAGAAGGGAAGAAAAGTTAGGGGAAGGAACCTGTGGCGATTGGTAAGTTATTCTGTGGCGCATGGCGTGGTGGCAGACTGGCAGATGCCGCGCGTGGGAAAGACGGCGAGAGGCGCGCGCGACGCACCTGGGGAGACCGGAGACGGCCGCGGGTGTCACGTGCCCTAACTTCAAGATGTAGGTAGGTAGGTAGTACCTATCGGGAGTTACGAGCGAGTATTAGGTAAGTAGGTAATTAACCTAACTCAGCCCCCGATTGTCTAACTTGTAGGTAATAAATATCAAATTGTAGCAAATCAAAAGTAGGTATTTTTGAGGAACATTTTCGCGGACTATTTTTGATTCGATAGGCTTCGATAGGTAACAATTTTGATACAATTTCGAAACACGTAGGTAACCACTAGAAAAGTTTTTCTCTAATTGATCACACACCACAACACACGCTTTGTGCAATGTTATTTACCTATTTAGGTATATTCAGGATATACCAGCCATCATCATCATTATCATCAAGCAGCTGCGAGTACTCCCGCTCTTGCGTGGGAACCAGACGTGGGTAGCTGGGGCCCCTTCAAGAGGGTGTCGTGTCTTATAGTATTAATAAGTATTATACATTTTGTAACATTAAAAATCAACAAAAATGTGTTACAAAATATTAGAAAAACTAGCTGCGCCCCGCGGTTTCACCCGCGTCAGTCCCGTTCCCACGGGAATATCGGGATAAAAAGTAGCCTATGTCATTATCCATCCCTTCAACTTAAAAATCACGTCAATTTGTCGCTCCGTTTTGCCTTAAAAGACGGACAAACAGACACACACACTTTCCCATTTATAATATTAGTACTTCTATAAATGTACATAGTTTGTTTTACCCCGTAGCATCGTAGCAACGTAGAGCTTGCTACGTCGTAGCACTAAAGTTATTAATAACGGAGCTTGTACGTACCATATTACATTTAGATTACCTACCACCAGGTGAGCCATCTAAAGATCGTACCAAACGATCTAAACGTAGCTCAAATGATCCAAGAAATTGTGAGACGAAAGCGTGCATAAAGACACTGCGGCAGTACCGCGCTAAATGGCAATGCTGATCCATCGAGTAGTAAATAATCCAATTTTAATCGAAGACGGCGGAAATTCCTTTGAGCGACAATAATGTAGGTAGGTACTGTAGGTACATATTCCTCGACCTAGCTGCGCCCCGCGGTTTCACCCACGTCAGGTCCCGTTTTCGCAGGAATATCGGGATAAAGTAGCCTATGTGTGCAAGGTCTTTAGCTCTCTATATTATTATATTATTTATTCCCTTTCATCTCTGTGTGAGTTCAGCCGACTTGAGCCTAGTACCTATTTGTATTCAAAGATCATGATCTCACAGATTTATTTAAGAAGTCGTTAATCTGATTCTTTAGTCGGTTATTTACTCGTATAGGTATTGTGACTTTTCAAAGGTTTATCAGCCCCCTAGCGAGCGTTCCACACATTTTGTGATAATAATATCTTGAGACTACCAAAGATGTTGTCAAGCGATCATGATCAGTAGGTAGGTAGGTAGGTAGGTACTGCTTTTTTACCAAGCAATAAAGAGAGTAGGTACAAATAGCCTTTATGTAGCAAGTTAGCCCTTTACATTAGATAGGCACAAGAGGTAGGTACTTGGTAGGCACTAGGCACCTACCTAATGTCAATCAATCAATCAATCATTTTATGTATTTATTTTCTGTAAATGTAAAGGGCTAACTTACCTTTATACCTAGAGTAAAAGCTAGTTGGTAGCTACCTACTGTAGTTGATTTACCGAAGGTGCAGTAGACACGTAGACAAACAGAAAGTAGTTAAATTTTTTAGAGAAATGTTCAAATTAATTATGATTGTTATTAGTAAAATAAGCGAACATACATTTGGAGAAATTTTCCTTCTACGCCATTTTATTCGTCCCATAGAGAAATCTTTTGAGAATATTTGTCGATGTGTGGGATCGGATTGAAAAGTAGCCTTGACACAACCTTGATTCGCCCTAAGCAACATAAATGGCGTCCAATCAAAGTACCTACCTATAATAATAGTTCTTAGAGAATAAAGAAAGAAAACGAAACGAAATAAGGGTACCCTACATAGGTACCTACCTAGGTACCTACTTACTAAGCACACTCTAAAATCAAGGACTGTTTGCGCATGTCTATCATCTGTACTAAGAGTACACCTAACTCTTGAGTTTGTAAAACTTAGAAAATTACCTATCTAACCACCATAGTTTTTATATTTTATAGTGTAAACTCATAAACACGTCAAGAAACGATCTTGACGTGTTTGAGAAGGAGTGGTGGGAGATCGCCAAGGAAAGGGGTCAGTGGAAGATTCTGGGGGAGACCTTTGCCCAGCAGTGGGACACGACAGGTTCATAAAAAAAGTCTTAAATAACTACACTTAGGCATTTCATTTATAAAATTTATCTCTGGTCTGGATAGAAGCCTTGAAGTGAGAGAGTGATGATTTATTAAAAAAAACGTTCTGGCTAAAGGGGCGATTAAATGCTAGGTTTGAGCATTGAGTCCCCAGAGTTTAAGTACCTACCACTACTCCAAAAGCCGACGCACACACATTACAAAACTACACACACCTCTGAAACATTATCCATTCATTTCAAACCCCCTAAACAAGTTGTTCAGTAATTCGTGATCACCAGGTGCGCGGGCGCAGAGCGACTTGTTCCAACAGTTACTTGGGGGATTCCGATAGCGTAAATAAATACATTGCCGTGGACTTTGCTATGGCACATGAAGAACTTGCTATGGAGAGCTTCGATCATTCATTACTAAATGAACGTTCGTTTACCGTAATAGGTACCGTAAATCGAGGTATCGATGAAACATTGATTATACGAAGGAATCTTTCGACGAACCGAGTTATCGGTGAAAAAAACTATCGTCTAAAAAAAGTTTCGTTGTACAGAGTTTCGATGAATAGTGATTTCTATGAACAGTTATATCGATCAAGTGTAATTCGGTGAATTATTGGTAGCTCCCTACCAACAGATAGATAGGTATTATGGTACTATTATATAAATAGCAACCTTTGCACAGAATAAAGGTTTTCTGGCTAAGGGGGCAGTTCGTGCTAGGTTTCGGCTTCCGCCGACATTGACTCTACTAAATTTCGTCACCAGAGTTTAGGTACCACCTTATACTAAATTTTCGTAATTAATTCGTAATTTTCGTCCATGGTACTACTACTACTACGCTATACAAAATCATATTCCTTTTCGCAACACCATAACCACCATTCTTACCTACACCTAGTCCGATTTTTGTGACCAATTTGCCATAGAATCGTCCGAGCAGTGTACCATCCATTGTTATTGCACAGTTATTGTTCGCACAAGGGGTAGTTACGGTACTGTGCGTAATTCCTTTCGCTTTCTTGCGAAGGCGTATTCAACGAATTAATTTTAACCTACTAGGTATTATACGTACTTCTTTTTTTATTATTTTTTATTTTTCATTCTTTTCTTTCTTTCTTTCTACTACCTACCTACTTAAAATTGTCATATGAACACTTACACCTAGCTGTGACCTAGCTATAATAGGTAAGCTAGAGCTTCATCAACAAGCATTAGGTAGATTAGATACCTAGGTACCTACTTAGTAATTTAAGTTCTACCTAGTGGTCTAGCAGCGGAGTTTAGTGTAAGTGTAACTGTGTAACTCTATAAGTAGGTAAGTAGGTATATACTTACCTACCTACTCATCGAATAAAAATAATATGGCATAGGTATTGTTCCTATCTACTTTAAAAAAAAAAAACTTTCTAAATTGGTTCACTGTTGACGGTATAGGTAGTTTATGATCAGTAGTACCTACCTACTTAAAAATTAATACCTACCTATGGTGGAACATAGAATCTCCTCCTTTCTTGATGTGGGTTAAAAACCAAAATCGCAATAAATTGCATATTATTAGAACTCCTTCAAGTTCCAACCCCTCAAAACTCTTCTGTTCCCACGAAACGCACAGAATAACAGTAAGTACCTACCTAGGTACTTTTTATTGGTCACTTTTTGAAAGGACCTAACGGAACAATGCTCCTCCAACGGAGTCCATACAATTTCCCCTCGCATCACCCACGTCACTATGACGATTGACGTCATTACGGCGATTTTGATTTCGTCTGAGATGACATTACCTACTGCAGTTTGACTAAATAAGTGAGTGTAAGTGAAGGAACCAGTGTGCAGATTGCGCTCCTTTCTCGCGTGGCTATTGTATTGTAATGGTATGGCCTTAAGACCCGTTAGTCGTGGGAACGCAGCCCTCCGCCCTTCGGAAAATCTGCGCTACGATAGGTACTGTCTACGCCAAAAATTTGTACTCATTGTGCTATTTCACTTGCAATGAAAATTGAAATGATGTAAGGTCATTTTAAAATTATTTTGCTTGTCGCGGTACTTATATTTTAAGGGGTTTATTCATAAAAACTTGACAATTTAATACAGGTTTTAGGAACGTTTTAGAACGTTTTTTTCTTGTCACTCTTATGTCAACGAAAAGAGATAGCAGCAGATTTAATATACGTTTTAGCTAATACAGGTTTTAGGTCGAATATGCATAATGGGGTAAGGGTCTTATTTTAAAGATTTGTGAATTTAATAAGTAGGTATAGGATTCAACAATGTTTTTTTCCTGTCACTTCTATTAGGCAACGAAAAGAGATAGCAACAGATTTAATTTTTGTAGTAGTTAATAAGTATAGGTTTACTAGTCCAATATGCTTAGGGGTAAATTTTTAATTTGTATTGTAAGTAGTTAACTACTTACTTGGTAAGCATTGAACTCAGAATAAGTCATTTTGAATGCTGACTGTACTCGCGACGAAGAAGTTAAATCCGAGGGGCGACAGTTCTCACGTAAGTTAACACCTGCGCCTGCGCCTGCGCCGCCTCACCCCTACGAACGGTGATATCACGGCCGTTTTTAGCGGTGGGGGCGAAATACTAATATTTTTTAAAATTTTATTATTTCTTTTCGACATAGTTTGGTAAGAAAAGAAAGAAAATACATTTATTTAACCTAGTACCTACGTGGTACAGAAATGCTAAATTATACAGCTTAAGGGCCCCTAAGCGATCTTGACCAACTCAAACATTAGATCGTGCTGCGCAGAGTTGTCATTTTTGACGCACACTTCAATAACACTATAATTTTTGTAAAAGTGTGCGTGAGCTCGTGTCTAGAACGAACGGTATGAATGGTTTTGATACTTTATCTTATAAGTAATATATAATTATGTAAGATCTGTGCTTAGAGAATTTAGCCAACGATCCGTGTTAGCCAAGTGGTTTAGTACTTATCTCTATTTTTGATCAGGCATCAATAAGACCCTCGAGATCCTGCCGAAACAAATGTTTTTTTTAATTTCTTTCTTGAGACTCTGTTAAGCATGTAATGTTAACATCTGCACAATGTAAACGAACATAAGTAATGTATTTGGAGTCCAAATACTCCAAATTTTGGACATACCTAAGTAGGGTAGTTTTGACTACCCCTTAGACATTTGTTAAAAGTTCTGATAAAATTTAGCCATACAGTCGCTCATATTAAATTTCGTTTTGTTAGATTTGGATTTTTTTGTATTTTTACACTTATACGTTTAAGTTGTTTGTTTCATCATCTTTCTTCTGCTCTTATCCCACACTAGGTGGGGTGGGCCCAACATGCTTAATCTTCCATTCATCTCTATCATTCGTAGTTGGCGAAGTTCACTCCTCTCACATTCATATCCTCTTTCACACAATCCATCCAGTTTTCCCTCGGGCTTCTTCTACTTGTATACCCATTATTGTCCATCCACATTTCACACTCACCTCACACTCATAACTTTCTTAGTGATATGACTTTCATCCGTCCTGAGGTCACGTAGACCATACCATACTAATCTGGCATTCCTCACCTTTTCAGTCACAGGTGCCACTTTCAAGCTTCCCCTTACATTTTAATTCCTTATTTTTTCCATTCGCGTTACTCCATCAACACATCCATCTAACCCTAGAAAAATAACGTTATTTTTTTGAACTGAAAAGATAAACTTGCGCCGCAGAGGCGCCGCACAATAAAATAACATTTTTATTTAAAAACTGTAAATGAATTCTTATTATTATTATTTAATTGAGTTTTTAGATAAATAAGAAGTTAGTTAAAAACAATTTTTATTTTATTTTTTTATTATAAAGAAAAATATGTGCGTTTTTATAAACCCTTAACAATATAAATAGAAATAGAAAATATTTATTTGCTCACAAAGTAGTACAGTTACAGAAAGTTACAATATTTTAAAAAGACAAAAAATTAATAACAAAAAGCTATAGGCTAAAATTAGTAGTTTAGGCATGCAAAATGGTCCTATCTCAGCATAATGCGGTTTTTGCGGGGGCAATACGCCGCGCTGGTGTTCCGATAGAACCGTTTTTGGAAATGCGGACATTGAAATCTTAGTTACAATCCTAAAATCCAACAACAAACACTTATATAAAAGGCAACCTCAATAAAAAGAAAAAAAAAGAAAATATTATTCTATGCAATCCAAAATAAGTAATCAATAAAAACAATAATTTGAAGTGTTTATATTAGAGAAGAATAAAAAATAATTATGGAACAACTATAGTTTTTTTTCTTACAAACTAATAATTGACTATAATATTCAGTCTCAAATTACAAAATACTTCAAATAAAAAAAATTATAGACATTTGTTGCAAACATCTTTTTTGTTCACCACACACAGACTTTTTGCATTTTGTACAGGTCATCATAGACATTCTTTTATTTTTGGTGGTACATAGCCTACAGTAACGGCGAACTTTAGCCGGAGTTTACTCTTCAGCTTCTTAAGAAGCTTCTTCAATAGCCCGTGGCAGGATGTTCTCAATATTTTCTCTCAAACACTTTGATAAAGTAGGGATTCCCAATCTAGATCTCATCCATGGTGTACACAGTTAAATACTTCGTTTTTCCATATAATATTCTCTTCGGTTTAAGGGTTTTCTTGTTTAGATAAAACATTGTGTGTGTAATTACTTTCAAGTGTTGAGGTGTCGTCAGGAGGTGTTGAGGTGTCATCAAGAGATGTAGAGGCGTCATCCGGAGGTGTTGAGGTGTCGTCAGGAGGTGTTGAGGTGTTCAAGCTTTCATCAATGGCATCTTTTATGTACCTATTCGTCGTCAGTATCACATTGAACAAGTATCGTCTTCACTTACGTGATCCTCCATTTCGCTGTCACTGCTATCATCTGGACCTTTCATCTTCTTGACTCAAAAAGGAATATTATTTCTCTTTCGTCCATAATTTCTTCTGCTTCCTATGAAGTAAAGATGTTTCAAAAACAAAAAAATTTACTTATAACAATAACCTAATTGTATACCTACATACTTTGTTTATGTGTAAATAAAGAAAAAGTAACAGAAACGTAATCACACACAAATACATAAAAGTTTCACAGAAGATAAACATGCGCCTCTCGGGCGCAACGTATGGTCATAGCAACCAAACTACGGTACTTACCGAATAGCAGCAGTCGTCCTTCGGCGGTGTTGACTGAGACGACTGAGTTGGCTTGAAAGCACACGCGTGTACACGCGTTGGATGAAACAAAACAGCGCTATATTCGTTTCGCAGGTGCCTCTGGGGCGCACGTTATCTTTCTAGAAAGATAACGTGACCCTAGGGTCATACACATTTCAGTAGCATACACTCTCCTATCATCAGTCTACTTCATTGCCCAACATTCTGATCCATAGAACGCGACAGGTTATGGTCTTATAAATTTTCCCTTTAGATTTAAGGGGCATTCGGAGGTCACACGTCCCTGAGGTCTGTCGCCACTTTACCTATCCCACATTCAAAAGTTATGAAATTTCATACAATATGTATGGAGAAAAAAAAGTCAAAATTAAGTAAAAAATAGAACCTCAATTCATTAACATTATTATGCCCTACATGAATCTGAAAACTAAATTTTTCCAAGTCTTATAGTTTCTGAGATACAGTGGTGGGCAAAACGAGGGGGCAGATGGGGGCAAAACTAAAAACTTTTTTTTACTAATGCAAGCCTCCTCAATACAAATCCGTTTGAAAATATTACAAATTCTTTCAAATTTTTTATTTTGCCCTTAAAAAGTTTCGAAATTTCATACAAAATGTATGGAGAATAAAAAAAAGTCAAAATTAAAAAAAAAAAAGTACCACGTTTTATCAACTTTGTAATGCCTTACCTGAATCTGAAAACTAAAATTTTCCAAGTCTCCTAGTTTCCGAGATACGCGTGGCGGCAAAATGAGGGAGGCAAATGGGGGCAAATCTGAAAACTTTTTTTTTCATCCCAAAATCTCCTCTATACAAATCCGTTTAAAGCAATCAAAAATGTTACGTAGTTTCCGAGATCCATCAATGGGGCAAAAAAGGGGCAAAACAGGGGCAAAACACAAATATGATTTTTACTCCCCAGGACCTCCTCTATACGAATCTGTAAAAAAATATTTGCAGGTCTTGCAGTTTTTGAGATACACCAGGGGTGGGCAAAAAGGGGGCAAAAAATGGATAAAGTCGGATTTTTCCTTAACTCGCCAAACTACCCTCTATACGAATCTGTTAAAAAAATATTTGCAGGTCTTGTAGTTTTTGAGATACACCAGGGGTGGGCAAAAAGGGGGCAAAAAATGGGTAAAGTCGGATTTTTCCTTAACTCGCCAAACTACCCTCTATACGAATCTGTTAAAAAAATAAACCTTCCCATCCACCATCATAGAAAACAATTTATTACGCCAATGAGTGAGTGAGTGAGTGAGTGGTAATGCAGCATTGCAGTACGTCCCGGCTTCACTAATGAAACTACCGGAATAAAATATAGCCTACTAGCTACGCCCCGCGGTTTCACCCGCGTAAGTCCCGTTCCCGCGGGAATATCGGGATAAAAATGTCCCTGTCACTCTCCATCCCTTCAACTACCACCACACAAAAAATCACGTCAATTCGTCGCCCCGTTTTGCCGTGAAAGACGGACAAACAAACAGACACACAGACAGACACACACACTTTTCCTTTTATTATATTAGTAGGGATAAACATCCCGACAGTCCATTCTACACATCGGTGAAAGAATTTTTCAAATCGGATGACTAGTTAGTCGTAGATTACCTCCGTCAAACAAAAAAACAAACAAACAAATTTTACCTCTTTATAATATATATATATGGTACAAGTATCAATACTAGTGTATCGCGCTTTGAGTTTTCTACGCTATCGATTTTGTTTGACAAGGCGGCGGAAAAAAGTGATACGTCCTCTCGCTGGGAGGACCCGGGATCGACTAATCGGAAGACGATCGCGCGGCCGGATATATAGTGGTTATAAAATAATCCTGTAAATTACTGGGTGCTCGAAATTGATTGAAAAAAAAACTGTACGTTTAGAAATACCTATATTTTCATCAAATGAATAAAACTCTTGTGTTTTTCTTCAAATACTAGTAAAAAATATGTGTTAAAGTGAAACGATTTTGTACTTTTTAAATATTGTTTTCATTACCTTTAGAGGCTATTTTTTTATTGTTTTGAGCTGTAGTGTATTATGAGAATATATTTTCAGGTCCACAAACGCTTAAAATAAAACATTTTCTCACATTACAATAGTGATATCCCTTCTGAAAGACAGCTCTGACGCTCATTTTCGTAAAACGCTATGACGGGATTGACTTCTCCTTCAAAAACTATAATCAAATATTATGTTTTCTCTCTGCAGTGTATTATAATAAAGATTAATCTTTCTAAAACCGTAAAATTCTTTAAATAATCTGATCACATTATTGAGTTAGGGCTCTCGAAATACTGCTCAAATAAGCTAATGACGACTACACCCTCTTAAGTCAATATCATCGACAATCAACGTGAGAAAATTTCTCCAATAACTATACTTCATTTCTTGAATCGAGCTAATAGGAACAAAAATAAACGCGTATTTCTCGTAATTGGCTAGATTGTCAAATCAATTGTCAATTGTCAAATCTAGCCAATCCAATGAATTTCGACGACCAATCACGTGAGATTATTTTTCTTCCTATTAGCTCCATTAAAGAAATGTAGTATAGGAACCTATACCTACGCCGATGCTTGGACTGAATACAAATTGCTAATTAAATGCTTGCTGCCTGCACAAGGTAGGTACCTACTTACCTACGTCGTCGTGGACGAGGCAAATATTTGCAAGCCTTATTTACGGAGCTTTCAAAGGAATGCTTACCTTTGAAGTGGAAAAACTAATTTTCTAGTTATTTTCAGGCTTTGCACCTTTCAGAAGGAGTAGTAAGAAAAACAAGAAACCTGAAAGCACGACACGATCTTTAGATTATAATCATTTTTAGAAAATAGGTAGCAATTTGTTTTACTACAGTACCAATCTACCTGAGCAGGTCTATACTTCATTTACTGAAACGAGCTAATAGGAAGATAAAATAAACTCACGTGATTGGTCGTTGAAAATAATATTCTATCTCGTGATTGGCTAGATTGTCAAATCAATTGTCAATTATCAAATCTAGCCAATACGAGAATAAACAATTATTTTCGACGACCAATCACGTGAGTTCATTTTTTCTTCCTATTAGCTCGCTTCAAGAAATGAAGTATAGGTAGGTGCTTGTCTAACATACCTACTGGTAGGTAAGTATTGATTTTAAAATAACATAATCTTGGAGTACGTACCTACTACCTATTTATGGAGAAAATTAGACATAGCTAGGTAGGTACCTACCTACCCACGTAACCTCTCAACATCACCCAACATACCTTACTTACGCTTGACTGCGTGTGTTAACCTCATCTGTCGTGGATGTTATCCTTGGCGTATGTTTACTTCGAGTCACCTTGTGAAGGTAAAAAGACATTAAAAGGCGCTGAGTTAGAAACAAGTAGGTAGGTACTTACTTACGTAGGTAGGTAGGTAGTGTATAGTAGTTACCTAACTTTTAGGCTTCTACAAACCAAACCTCAACGTTTAACTTTACAGAATTATTTTCAGGTGCTTAACTACCTATCATTTTATTTACCTACCTCGACTTATAGATATGATTTCAAGTCGCGATAGTTTAAAAAGGTACCTATATGAAATTTAGGCATATTAGCTTAGAGCATTTAGAACTGGAGATGTTAACGCAAGGCGTACCCCTCTGCCGGCCATAAGACGCGACTTGGCCATGCCATGCACGTTATATAAAACTACTTCACTCATCACCGCGCGGCCATTAGTTGTCGTTTCGTGTCGCGAAGTAGTGCTCAGTAAAAATGGTGAATTGTGCGGTATTTCGGTGTAAAAGGAGATCAGAGACATCAAACTTTAGGGAACACGGTATTTCCTATCACAAATAAGTGATATTTTAGTCAATTGTTTTTGTAATTACGTTTAATTTATATTTAATGTACGACAGTTTTAGGGCTCCCACACAAAAACGCGACGTCGCGTCGCATTGTCAAAATCTGCGATATCGCGCGAATTCGCACGATGGCATCGCAAGAATTTGCGATCTGCTTCGCATCGCACATTCCTACATCGCCCTACTAAACGGCTTGTCGCACAAATTCGCGCGACGTCGCATCGCGTCGCATCGCAGAAACTTGCGATGCGAATTTCTGCGATGCGAGCTCGCATCGCGTCGCATCGCGGATTTGTGTGGGAGCACATACGACGCCAACGCCTTGGTAGGAGGTGTCGGTGAATTATATTCCTTGGTAGAAGGCGTAGTGTGGGGACTAGTTGAGCGAAATCGATTGAATGAATGATGGAATGAACGTAAATTAGAATAAAAAGCGATGTGTTTTTTGTACCCATATTTAACCGATTTAAAAAAAAAAATTAAATCGGTTTTTTTTTTCATTGCCATTTAGATGAAACTGCTAGTTCTTTATAAATAGACTGTGGATCGAAAAATCAATACAGTACAAGTAGATTATAATTAAATATTATATTAGATTTATAATACAAAGATACTTAAAATACATAAATATAAAACACCACAATATCATAGTTTTTTTTAAATTCCTATCCTAACAAATCTGCGTGCAGTACATTTGTTAACAGCCGCTATTCTTCTACTGCTCTTCATTTTTTTACCCCATCATACCAATCATCATCATCAGCCTATGTAAGTCCACTGCTGGACACATACCAATAAAGAAACAAAATATTTATCTAAAAATGCATTCATGAAAGACTACTTACTTGAAAGATTACTACTTGCGAAAATAGAATATAGCTTAAAGTTACTCAACAACAGTGTAGCTTTCTATTTGTAAAATAAGTTTTAAAATCGTTTCAGTAGTTTCAGAGATTACGCTCTACAAATTCTTAAAAAAAAGGAAAAGTATATGATTTTGAACCACCCTGATTTCATTCATATGAAATCATTCATTTTGTCGGTCTTTTTACAACCCATCACTACTTTTTTGTGTTAGTGTGTAACTAAACAAAAGTGTAACAACAGTAATTCTTTAAATGTGTTATTGTTTTTGAAAGAAAAGAAAGAAAGAAAGAAAAAATATTTATTTTGTCAAAACACACATAAAGACACATTATAATAAGTATTATAGTATTATGACACATTGACAAAATTGGCAACTACTCAGCGTATTGCTGCGACAGAAACCAGAGAATCTGTAGCAGCGCTGGTCTTCCGTAGCGCCGTAGGTTTATGTGTGTGCTGTTTTGTGTTGGTGTACAGCTTTTACTTGCGTGTGCGTTTATAGGGACGCTTAATTTTTCTGCATTAGTATGCGTGATTATGTAAATGTGTTCTGTACCGTACTACCTCGCCTCCCGCGAAAACCGGCAGAAAGATTTTAGTACTAAAAGTAGCGCTTGGCAACTCCCGTTCTAAATGCTCTAAGCATATTAGGTACCTCTTTTAAAAAAATAGGCTTTTTGACCTGGAAGCGATAATTTCTGGCTTTATTCTGTTTCCGGTTAAAATTGTAGAATTTCTAAATACTTTGTTGGCAACACTGTAAATGTCAAACATGGTCTAATTAATGTCACTGTCACAAGTCAAAATCGCTGACTCGCTGTCATCTCAAACTCAAAGTATTGACCTGCGCGTTTGCCTGCGTGCAAAGAAAATCAGTAGGTAGTGAAAGAAAAAGCGCGAATGTTATAGGAAATGGTGCAGTGTTTTGCGCAGGTGCCAATTTTCCGATTTCCCGAAAGGTCGTGCTCCACTCCTTCCATTCGTCCCTAGTTTCCAGTGCCGGTCAGTTGTGCTGAGACCCTCTGGTGACTTCCACCACCCATCTTCCGCGTCCGCGTAAACAGAAACTACAAACTTCACCATGTCCGCCAAGATTGTTGAAGCCCTCGAACACATCAAGGCTGCTGAAAAGATGTAAGTTTTATGAGCTAGTATGATTCATGTTGCGCTGCGGTTAATCCACCTACTTTGTACTATAGTGCAGATGTGATAAAAACCTACTTCGAATGTTAGCACTTTTATCAGCTTTTACGATCTTTGAAGTTGCTGGCTGATTTTAAATATTTGTGATTGCAAAAGTTCTTTATTCGAAAAACTAATTACCTACTTACATTTTCTTTAAATGTCACTTTAATGCAATCGAAGTTCAGATGCTCAATCAATGCAAAAGCCAGAATTTTAAAAGTCGAAACTCTTGTGCCGTATTACACAATTAGTTAAGAGTCTTGCAAGTATTTTAATCAAAAAATATGTACCTACTACATTAGATAGTATTTTCATTATTCAGTGAATTGGTTACCACAACACAAGCATTAACTTGCTTAGATTTAGTGACTTCCTTGAAGCAAGATAAAGTTTTTCTCAGATATTTAAAAAGCATTTATGATTATTTAAATGCCAAAGGTAGGTCCATAAGTTTGATGTGGCTTAAAACCCACTTGTACTTTGAATTGGAAGTCAAATAATGCACTCTTTAATCATGAATTTAATAAATAAACTACTAATATTATTAAAATGGTTTTCAACTTTTGACAATGTTGGACAAATAATAACAGAATGAGAATTTAATAGCTTCACTGATGTATTATCTGAACTGGAGGTACAATTTTACTGAATAATTCAGTTAAATTAACATTTTCAATTAATAATTCATTTAATATCAAATGAGTAATTTACATACTTAACTTAGAAAGTCTGTTTTACTTACTAAAAATTTAAATAGAGTTTTAAACTCAGCAGCCCTATACAAAAAAATGCATCAAAAACAGTAATATTCACATTACAAAGAAAAACGATTGTTTGTATGTTTGTCTTCTAACCACCAGTCCCAATAACCTATCTCTCTTTGATTTTGCTTACTGCTGGTAGATATATTTGATTTTACTTCCATACAAAATTTATCAATTACCTATCATATGAAAGCAAAATCAGAGATAGATCGGCTATTAAGACTCGTAGTTGTTCCTAAACTGTTGATAAGCTTGTGACTAGACCAAACCAAAGTAGGGTCTGTCAAACTGATTGTATAGTAGACAAAGAAATTGGTTTACCACTTTTGATGACATCTCCCAGTAACATAATTATTTGTTATGGATTACTGAATGACAGATTGTGACGTAGCAGGTCAATCTGTCAAGCGAAAATAGCCCTTGATGTTTTGTACGTGCAAATGATATTCAGCCTTAGAGTGGTAAACCAATTTCTTTGTCGACTATACCTGTCCAATGCAAACAGGCTCACAACTGTGACTTCTAAAACGGGATCGTCAGTATGATTCACCTTCATTGACCTGCCCTTGCCCCTGACTTCAAGCAACATTGTCACTATTCTGTCTACTGTTTCAAGCAGTGTCTATTTTTGTATGGATTTCTTTACTAGAGATACATTCAGGTCCCTCTTGTACATAGGATGGATTCTTGGAACAGCTGATTGAGGTAGACAAAGGGATGACGGCTAAAAAAAAATTTTGAATAACGTGCAATTTCTTGCAGCGTCATGTTTTGAAAGTCGTCGAGAATCGACATCCTGTTTTGCGGATTGATAACGTCTTGCTTTCGATCCGCAAGCGAGTGAGAATAGGCTTTGACAAAAACTCTTCGGAAAGAGTTTTTTATCTTGTGTGGTTGTAATGTAAGGTATGTTTGTTGGTCTTTCACGCAAAAACTACTGGAAGGATTTGGCTGAAACTTAGAAAACATATTATTTATTATATATAAAGTTTATATTCTGGATTACCACGTAGGCTACTTTCGATCTCGGTGTTCACTTCACACTGTATAGTTTCCTTTGCGTTCTTAGCTTGCGCCTCTTCCATTAAAGCTTCATCATTAAAATTGCTGAACAAGATTAAGCTGTCTGAAGAGTTTATTGCCCGCTGCAAATTGCCTGAGCGACTTACCTTTGCAACATCTTGCGAAGGTAATTTTCTCTTGTCCAATCAGAAAGCATTAGATCTACCTGAGAAAATCTATTCTCATTTTTCTAGCCTTTATTAGCGCTTTATTACTGGGTTTTCTCTCGGAGAAAAATTCTTCAAAGGAATTACATCTAATATGTTTTGATGGAAACTGTTTGAAGAGAATTTGTCGTTAAATAACGATGTGTTGTTCGTAAGTGATATTATACTTAGCTTTGTTAAGTTTATGTAAATACATTTTGAGAATAATTCAACCATTCAATATGGATCATTATCGCATCATGTCACTGCCCTTATTCCACGGAGAAGAGTTAGCGAAATTGTGCGATAAATCGATGTAGTCTCCGCTATACAACCAACATTTTTAAAGCCTGCTGACTTAAGGAGCACCAGTTCTTACCCACCGTCTACCTCTTAAGATCACCATGCCATACTCCTGTAGCCTTACCATCAGTTTTCGAGTTGAACGAGTATAGTTACCTATCCCCGCTAACGGGTCAAGTGTTTCAAATGTATGAAATTATTAGTTCATGTAAAGTTACCGGGGGCGGCGCTGCGCTGGATTCTCATACATTTTGTGATACTTGACTCGGTATCGAGGATAGTAACAATACTACAGTAAACTGGTGGTAGGGCATCTGGCAATACACCTGGGGGGATAGTACTGAACCATTCCACCACAGCGCTGTGGTATATCGTCACTTGCAGGTTAAAGTGGGGTAACTGACAAAACACGACTTTTTATTAAGAGCATTCACCTGGGTGAAGACTAAGGCTGTCTACACACCAAAGCCGCCGGCCCGGCGGCACGAACCCGGCGGGTTAATGCTTTGGTCATTTTTTGACTTTGGTCGTTCAAAATCAGGCCGCCGCGCCGGGTTCGTGCCGCCGGGCCGGCGGTTTTGGTGTGTAGATAGCTTAACCAATTTTATTCTGTTCCCAGGTTGCGCACTTCCCTCCTCCGCTGGCGCCCGGATTATGATTCCGCGGCAGATGAATATAATCAGGCCGGTAAGTACTATTTACTGTTTAGCTAAACAACTATACTTCATTTCTTGAATCGAGCTAATAGGAACAAAAATAAACGCACGTGATTGGTCGTCGAAAATAATTGTATTTCTCGAAATTGGCTAGATTGTCAAATCAATTGTCAATTGTCAAATCTAGCCAATCCAATGAATTTCGACGACCAATCACGTGCGTTTATTTTTGTTCCTATTAGCTCGATTCAAGAAATGAAGTATAGGTACCCTGACTATGCAAAATATTTCTCGTTCCGACAATTCGTTTAGAATTTTCCTGCTGAAAAAACATTAGGAAGTATTTTTTCGTGTTTCTCGATAACATCAAGACGCACAAATTCTAGATTCGGTGCATAATTACCTAAAGCATAAAACGCACTAAGTCTACGTGCCACTCACATCACTGCATGAGATGCTTTCCTGCATCATTTTGGTAACCATAAGTTGCTAAGCGCTTCTTTACGAATCTCTGTCTTGGGAATGAATTAATGTTTCCATTGTACTACGGGAAACGAGCATCATCATCATCATCCACAGCCCGATTTTACCCACTGCTGGGCATAGGCCTCCCTTAGTTTGTGCCACGGGAAACGAGCAGCTTAAATTTTTAGCCTCAGTTTTTCGAACTCGAATATACCTAAATATATTAGAAACTATCACTATCTCTGTCTCACGTGCTGACGGTTTAGCTCGTTCGTAACGACTCATAAAACGCGACCGCCCGGAGGGCCTAAGATCGGGTCCGGTTAAGTTTGCGTTTACAGTAATGTAGGTATCACGTTCGTTGAATGTAAAACTTTTGAATTGAGAGACTATCGTTTGGTTAAACCTTTTATTTTAGCATTTGACAAGACATTATTGACACAAACTTAAACATTAACATTAACTTAACACAACAAAACTCACTCGACTATGCAATATATTAACATTGCATTGAATATGTAAATTCTATAAATATTGTTTGATACCTAAACGCTACTTAAGCTCTACTCACATCGAGATGGAAGGGAAGCGGCGAGCAGTTATTCAATGTGTAAAAACTTCAAACGCAAGCGACCACAAGCGACCGTTAGCAGTGCCAAGAACACTTTTCAATGCGCTTTAATACTATGCATTATTTATAATAATATTCATAAAGTTTAATCACATGACACTGAAACTGCAACCGCTTCGCTTTCATATCGGTGTGAATTGACGCTTACTAACCTATTCTTCACGTTACATGCATATGCGGCGTAGTAGGTAGATGAACATCAAGTGACTCGACTTGATGTTCAGAAAAGATCTACCTACTGGTTTTATAGTCGCTTCATCATTTCTGATGCGGTATCGTCTATCGAGAGGGTGAATGACCCGTACTTCCCTTTAAGCTGTTGCTTCATTCGGAAGAAGAGATCAGGGTACCGCCTCATGAAGCGGCGGAACGGAGTTTTAGAGAGAAACAAAATCTGAAAGAAAGAAAAATGTGTCTGTTTCGGTGGGACCTCAAGGATCATTTAAAATGTACAGTCTTATAAGCTAGGTGGCAAAAACTTGGTGGTGGGGGCCTATTTTTTAAAGCGATCCTTTAACATTTTAAATAGTCAAGCTTTAATGAGACGCCAGCCTTGTGGCGGCATTTTCGACCTTAGGCTGGAGCTACATTAGGCCGCGTTGCGACTTTTCGTATATGGCTACACTGCACATCAAATATACTAGCTTTTTAATTCATTTCTTTTCGTTCTTCCAGTCGCATCACAAATTAATGCCTACTGTAGCCTCATCCTTAGGCCCCGGTCTCGAATTCTGCGGGCAGCGGGGCGGGAGCGGGCGACGAGCGGGCAATGAGCGGGCAGTGAGCGGGCGACGAGCGGGCGACGAGCGGGCGACCAGCGGGAGACGAGCGGGCACTGACAGTCCGCGCGTCATCATCGTGTAGTGTTGTGCGGATAGATAAACCAAATCTCATTTTCTATTCCAGGTTCGATGTTTTTGATAAAGTACCTAAGTACTTAGAAATGTAACTATTATTACTATTATTACTATTAAAAAGAGATAAATTAAAAAGAGATCGAAACTAAAACCATTTTAATTACAACAATTTTGATTTACGTTTTTCATTTGTATGTTTTTCGTGTGAACAATTTGTTTGGTTCATTAAGTATTCACGTACAGATGAACAATAACTCTCACATTTAAACAAAAATAAAATAATAAATTGTATGGATTCAATTCAGTCTCGCTCGATCCCCTAAACCATGAATAGGTACAACACTACACCGCGTAATCTGTCCGTCTTGCCAACTGTACCATCATCTTAGTAGCTATATCTTTTGCAAAAAGTTTCCAGATAACCATATCAATCATCATCATCATCATCACGTCTACATTTGTTGCATAAGTACTTGTGGTCGGTTATATATTAGGTACTTATGTAAAAAGTGTTTATTTGTTTTGTATTTGTTTTTGCTTAATAGTTGACTTTAAATATATGTATTTTTTTGTGATTGTTTTGAAATTTTTTGACATGAATGTTTTTAATAATAAATTAGGTAAGTACCTAATAGATACGTAGCTAAATTGATATAAAGTATTTTAACAATATATTATTTGCATGTTATGAAATTATGACAAATACCTGAATATGTATTATGAACTATTTAATGAAATTTTAACACCTGTATGTAAATTACCATATTCAAAGCAAAAAAATGATTTAGATTTAGATTTTGATTTAGAAATAGTTTAAATCAAAATATAAAAAATCATTGACGTCTTTTTTCAAAATAATTTGCTTGAATGGTTGATTTAGTGGAAAGTTGCTAGAAAAATTGATCAATCGTCTAGCTACAATTTTATTGAAATAGTTGCTGATGGGGGTATAAAAATTGCTAGAACTAGCTATGAAGTTTCATAGTTGGCAATGGTGACTGTCAGTGCCCGCTCCTTGCCCGCTCGTTACCCGCTCGTTACCCGCGCCGCCGCCGCCCCGCTGCCCGCAGAATTCGAGACCGGGCACTTAAACCTCCTACACACTATGCCGGCGGGCTACACATATTCATTCAATCATTGATTCATTCAGATTATTATTAAACCTTCGTCAAACCCACTGAAGCCTTAGTGATTGACGTATCAATTTACCTCCAAGCTATCTTGTTCACAAGATAATAGAGTTCTATTACGAAAAACATAAACGAGAGAACTGAAAGTAAATATTGATGAAATATGAAGTTCGAATCATTGATGTCCGATTTCTATAACTAACGTACGGATGTCCGTAGTTTTACAACATTAAATGTATGAAAATTTTAGTAGGCGTGAATGGTTGTTACTTTTTCACGCTCTAATGGCTGTACGGACTCGAATGAAATTTGGCACCAGGGTACCTTGTGTCATTAACACATAGGCTAGTTTGGTCTATTCACCGTGGGTAAACACAGCGGGGTGTTAGAACAAACACATAAATAAGCAACTTACCAAACAAGGGGTTATGGCGACCACGCTCGACGTTCTGACTTCTTTGTCTGTGACCAGCGAGAGCTCTCCGTAGTAGTCTCCGTCAATGAGGTGGCCGGTCTCCTTGCCCTCGGAGAAGACCGCCAGCTCGCCAGCAGCCACTATGCACAGACCCTCGCTGGGCACCCACGGCTAGGGAACATAACTAACGTAATGCTATGTTCAGATGTACGGCGTGCAGCCCGGCGGGCTGCCTGGCGAGCTGCGCGGCATGCAGCCCGTCCCCGGCCGGCGAAAATTCAAACTGTTCACATGCACGCAGGCTTGTCAGTCAGTGCTAGCATGTCGGGCAGCGAGGATTTCGATGTTGTTGCTGCCTTAACCTTTGGCTTAACTTATTTTTATTGGAAAAAGAAACAAAATGATAAACGATTCGTTTGACCATTCGACCATGTTAGCAACGGACGTCCACTCGTCACGAAAGCGCGAGAGAGACTGACTGCACGCGCGCATGTGAACAGTCACCGGGCGCCCGCGCATTCATCCTTTGAACTTTGCCCAAAAACCGCCACTCGCCCGGTTCGCGACATTCACGTTCACGGGCGCGTTCACGGGCTCGGGCGTACCGTTTACACGCGCGTGCACGTGAATGTGCCCGTTGAATGTCTAGTTGCACGCGCGCGTGTGAACGTACTTAAGAATATCGTAGATAAGAATTCGATTTGATTCTTCAGGAAAATCTTCATCTGGGTTTTATTACTTTTACAAGTCAAAACTCTACTGACCTGTTTTGTTGAACCTTGGAGTTTACAGATAAGGTCTTATTAAGAGTACAAATAAACTACAGAAAAAATATGGGTTATCAAAACCATGGTCTAAATTGTCTCCGATTCAATTACGTTGATAGATCCAACTTTTAACTATAAGACATGTCAAAGAATAAGTGACTTACTTCAGCCACCAGGTCATTTTGTAAATAAATTTCTTGCTTCAGCATGTGAACTATCTTCGTCTTGAGAGCCATTGGCCACTCGGAGAAATACTCGACCCTCAGGAGAAAACGCCAATAGCTGGCTATATATTGCTCCCTTATTAATACCGGTGGTAGGCTCCTGAAGAAGTGGTTGTGTTTCTCCACCACCTTTAGCTTGGAGAAGTTGAAGCTGTAGTATCTGTGCAACTTCGCAGTCACTTTGTCAGACAGTTGCCGGCACCTCACCATGTTCAACATCGAGTCTTGGAGCAAGATGAGCCGGTCTTCGGGAAATTTTAGCCGACAAACAAGAGAGTAGCACTCTGTGACCGTCCACAGATAAAAAATATTAGCAATAATATATGCAAACAAAGAAATTATCCTGTCCAAGTAAAATGTGCTCTTACGAAAAGCAAAGCTGAAGAGTAGAATCGACTTGCATATGCGAGCGAAGTCAAATACGAAGAAAAGAAAGGTATCAGCCGGCTTCGCGGTACCGTATTTGTTTCGCAAAAGTACTGCCACGTAAGAATTCTCATGAATTTCACCTTGCTGCACCATAATTCTGAGTGTTATCATATCAGCAAGTTCAATAAACTGAAACATCGTAAATAATGCGATGAGGGTTATTCTTAGAAATTTTAAACCATAAGTGATCTTGAAATTTTGACGCTCTCTCGACATAATGCGCGAGTACTCGATCAGCCTCAATAGGTCGAAGAAGCTAATGACTTCAAGAGTACAGACGAAGTTCGTGGTCTTGCAAAGAGTGCAGTCGAAGTTGGAGCCGAATCGGACGAACAGCAACCACTGGAGAGGCACAGAAGACGCCACGTGGAAGCATAACTTGGTAGAGCAGTAGTGCAACACTCCTAGTTGTCGATCCAGGATGACCTTTCTGGAAGTTTCGTCGATGTATCCAGTCGCCAGATTGACGAAGATGTCGGTGAAGATGATCACCTCTAAGCCGGCGCCGATGTAATAGAAACAACGGTACACGTCACTGAAGATAAAAGACGTGTTGTGGTGGAAAGTCAGCTCGTTTGCCATGAGGACAAGCAACATAAAGATGTCCCAGAACATTCTGCGAACAAAAGATAACAAACTTTAAATTATTTGCAAGGATTTCTTGGAATATCTTGTGATGTAACGCTACTAATTAAGTACATCCGGTTATTGACAGACAATAAATTCTGTGAAATCAATGATAAAATAATAAATAAATAATAAATAAATATCCTTGGACATTCCACACAGCGTCATCTAGTCCCAAGCTAAGCAACTTAATATCCTAGTTATATTCCGGGGGTAATGGTAATGGTTTAGTTAGATACAGTTTAATTTAAACGGCCATTTGATATGGACTTCCATTTCTATAAGATTGAGATTGAGTCTTGAGATGACTACTGACTGGTAGGCCTCTACCACATTGACATTGTAAAAAAAAAATGTTTTGCCCGACCCTACATAAATGTGAGGCAAGTGCATGATTATGGTAGTTCCTACCCCTTAGGGCTTAGACGATCTGAAAGAATATCTTCCTACCCCTTAGACGATCTGAAAGAAAATGTTTTCTGTACATTGGGTGTACAAAGCTCCTTGCATCGCTAATCGCTTCATCGGGCTCGGTCAATTTTATAGGATCAACCTCCTTAGCTAGCTACCCATAACAATCAACTTAAATCAGCTTAACTTATCTTTTGGGAGCGACTTAAACATTTCATTTCTATACCTGAACTTGCTCAAAGGATGTATCCTGCGAGGAAACCGCCTGAAGTGTAGCTGTCTATCCTTCCTCATGGAGTAGGAGCTCGCATAGTAGACCCTGGCACGCGGGTCTGAGTAGGACAGCAGGAACAGATCGTACCACCATTTCTTCAATCTGCGCAATAACAAATTACAAATGCTCATGAATATCGTGAGACAACTTGTTTTGAATCTTTATATTACACTAGCAGCACGTCCCGGCTTTGCACGAGTACTTATAGAACTACCGGAATAAAATATAGCCTATAGCCATTCTGACAGTCCATTCTACACATGGTTGAAAGAATTTTTGAAATCGGTTGAGTAGTTTCGGAGATAACCTCCGTCAAACAAACAAGTAAACATTACATATAAGTATAGAAGTATAGATATGTGTGTGAGTTTGTACCAAAGTGAATGAAGAAATACTTTTAGATGTATGATAAAAAAAAATCGTAGAAATAAACTAAAGGTACTGATTACTTAGTCTTTATCTAAATCGACAGGATTTTGACGCGAGTTATTTCCCGTGTGCCTATAATAAATATCCTTGGACATTCCACACAGCGTCATCTAGTCCCATAAGCAACAAGCTAATAAAGTCAGAACCTTGTTAGAACCGAAGTCCCCGGCACATCTGTCTCCAGGACATCTCTCTCAGCGACAACGGAGCACGCGTGCTCATAGTACGACTCGTGAAAGTCATGCGACTTCCCATCAGAACAAAGATTACACATCTTTGTACCCTAGGACCTTGAACTTGGACATTGAAGTCCGCGCCTTCAAACCCCGGGGTCTTTTCAACCTCGAGATATTTCAGGAATACAGAGATTTTAGCTGAAAAAAATATTTGTCCTCCAATAACGCCCACAGACAAAACTTGCTGTACTAAAAACGAGCTTTGACATGTGGCGCGTATTGTGTCGTTATTTAGTTTTATTTCGATCTCGAGATCGAGAAGTTATTCACGCAGACAATAAAACTCTCTAAAAAGTATTTATATTTGTAAGGACTTAAAAAGTTAAAGCAAAGTTACCAATGTTACACGGTTTATTTTGAGTCGTATTACAAAAAATAAAATGTTTTGAATGTTTTAGATGGTGTAATAAGATACACCAAACTTAAATCATCATCATCATTATTTATAGCCCGACTTCACCCACTACTGGATATAGGCCTCCCTCAGTTTGTGCCATCCGCCACGATCCTGTGCCTTAACGAACGAAACTTAAATAAATCTATATTAAATCTAGAAATCCAAAAATAAATTAATTAACATACTTGTAAATCTTTCTTCTTTTCGTTTCAAAAAGTACAAAAGAAATCCATATAAAAGTATTTACACAACCTTGGTAACATCCTTAGGACTTTATTCTCAAGGACTGTTACATCCGCTCAGATCTTTTCACATGGTTAAGGCTTATCGTACAACCGAGTACGAGATAATTGGGTACGAGCTGGGACTAGTTCATTGCAGCGATACATAATTATTTCTTGCTAGAGCTTTATGTAATTTTTCATCCAATATGCTGAGCATTTCCGAAGATTTCGCTTGATCGGATACTGCTGAAGCGAGGGCTTCCAGTCACTGGCTACCGGTACGGGGAACGGTACCTTCGTAATAGGATTATTGATCTGCCCTTAGCACTCGTAGCGTAGGTACCTTACTTCCACAATTTTGATAGATAAGAAGTTCTCATCTTCTCTTTCCGTTCTGAATTTTCACCACTATTTTATTTATTTATTAGGTGCGCCCTGCGGTTTCACCCGCGGGTGAAACCGCGTGTGCGTGTCCCCCCATGTGTTAATCCAGGGTATCACCTATCTACATACCAAATTTCAACCAAATCGGTCCAGCCGTTTTTGCGTAAAAGAATAACAAACATTCTCACAAACTTTCACATTTATAATGGACTGTCGGGATAGCCTATATATTTTATCCAGGTAGTTTCACTAGTACATCCGTGAAAAGCCGGGACGTGCTGCTAGTTAAATATTGTTTTCCAATCAAAAGTATACGAACAGAACTAGCTCTCGTGCTCCCGAGTCGTGTCCCGTGGAACAACTCGGTATAATTGGATTGTTTCACCACCGATACGACAGATTTTCTATTGGTATATTTCAACTTTTCTAGTGCATACATATGCATGTTGGGTCTAGTACAGTTACTTATCTAAAACGACATTAAATTTGTTATCTCGTTTCTAGAGTAACAAGAAAAAACGTTCACAAAACCCTTAAAAAATTGACAAATCTTTACGAATTAAGTCCTAAATTGAAACAACTGGAGGGAGAGAGGAGAACTATAAGGGTGGTCTACTCTGCACAGGGATAAACTAAATTTGGGCATCAAATCGCAGGTTGGTGGAAACTGAATTCGAAAGGTTAACCAACATAATGATTAGCACGATGCATCGTTTTCGATGTGCAGAGTAGAGGGGCAGGGCGTCCTAACTGGGATATGATGATAACTTGTTATAAATTAATTCAGCCCCTTGTGTAAATGTATGTTTGTCCAACAGCACAGTGTTACCGCATCGCTCGTGACCTGAAGCACTCTATGGAATGCCACCTGAAGGCGTCTGAGAACTACAAGCTGAACCGCTCCTTCTTCCACGCCGCCAAAGCGCTGGAGAATGCCATCGTGGTCGGCAGAGATACTTCGCCTCCTGAGGAGGTAAAAACTCAGGCCTTTCTACATCTTTACTAGATATCTATACAGCGTGAGGAGGCAATCTGTGCCTATACTTCAAGGGACATTAGTGCCTGGGATAATAGTCCTAATAGGCTTGCCCAGCACCTAAACCATCCTCTCAGCTTAGCCGGCTGTATCCACAGGAAATATGAGGGTCAATACGTGCAGGGCTGACTAGCCGCGGGTTTCCTCATGATGTTTTCCTTCACCGTTTAGAGTTAGTGATAATGCGCATATAAATTTCTGGCAACGAAAAATTCATCGATGCACAGCCGGATTCCGGTAATTAATAAGGTAAGGTACGCTTAGGCTGGGCCGTATTGGCCGAGTACGGTAGTATCTCCACTTTTGATTAGAAGGAATTCGAATCAGTACCAAGATATCAATTTATTTTCGGAATATTTATAAGCGCATTATCACGAGCTCTAAACGGTCCATCAAGACCATTCGTGAATGGAGCCTCCATTAATCGTGTAAATGCGCTGGGCCGAGGATCGTGTTAATGGCTGGTGGTAATGCCTAGTCTTACGACGTGTTACCACTGGTACCTCATCTCGAATCGAACATTAAAACCTTCCCGCTCGAAGAAAAAAGGAGTCATTTCAATGTTCGAGATGAGGTATCAGTACTTATTATTACGTTATGTAATCTGTGGTGTTACATACATACATATTATAGATAGAAAACACCCAGACACGGAACAAATACCTGCAAAACATACAAACATTTGTCCCGTAGCGGGGATCGAACCCGCAACCTCGGCGTCGCAGCCAGGCGTTCACCCAACTGCGCCACAGAGGTCGTCAAGAGGTGTTACTTTTATGTCCCCTCCCAGATATACGGTCTGGCGTGTGAAGCCGCCAGCCTGTATCAGCAACATGGCTCCGGTGACAGCGGCGCCGCCGTGCTGGCCAAGGCAGCCAGGATCCTGGAGGAGGCCAACCCTGAGAAGGCGTATAAGCTGTTCCAACAAGCTGCTGAGGCATCTTTCGTAAGTCAAAATGAATAAAAAAAATTATTTCTCTAAAATTTAGTTTACAAAGTCTTTATACCTATTTAAATCCTACTATCCTACTAATCCTACTAATATTATAAATGTGAAAGTTTGTGAGAATGTATGTTTGTTATTCTTTCACGCAAAAACGGCTGGACCGATTTGGTTGAAATTTAGTATGTAGATAGGTGATACCCTGGATTAACACATACTACACTAGAACCAGTCTATTTGTATTTTGTACAGTTATGTAAATAAATATGTATTAGTTTTTGGATATTTATTGACATATAGGATATTTATTTATGATTAATCTCAATAATTCTTGGTATGTCATGAGGCATTATTATAATTGGATTGGGATGAACAGTTCAACACAGTCGGTGTTGTCGATACTGTGGCTTTGCGGTTAATTAGACGAGATCTTCACGCTAGGAATGCCGTATTATCGAACTAATTAACGCTCACATCATCATCATCATCTCCCTGCCCTTATCCCACTAGGTGGGGTCACATATAAACTTAAATTCAAATTAAGATAAGATTGAATATTGTTTAGACTTTGCCTTGAAAACAACTCCTTTTTTTGTTGTATTTATTTATCTCAGTAACCATATATTTTAACATAACATCAGTGTAAAGACCCTCTTTTAACTATATAATACAACAAAAGCTAGATAATGTGCAATCTCTTACCGCGTCATGTTTTAAATGTTTTCAAGAATCGATCTACTGATTTGGAAAATGTGACTGAACACAACCATAACTTCGACGTCTAGTATCGCCGGACTTTGTTACGAGTTAGATCTTGTATTCGGTTTGTGTAGTACAGGGGCTGAAATAGCCCCGAAATCAATCGTTGCATTAACTTTTCGATCGAACGAAAGAAACTAGACCAGTCATTATTTATTTAGCAGTCTGTAAACTCTAGACACACTGTCTAACCTACTCTACTTTCGCTGTGAGTCATACAGTGACCTTTTACAGTACCTACGCTTCTTTGTAATACACGAAATTGAATTGAATTTAAAAAAAATGAGATAATATGATGACAGCGGTAGACATTTCTTTCAGATCTTTGTGTAATTCATTAGATCCTTAAAAATGTCTAAGGGAGTAATCAGAATATTTAACTAGCTTTTTTGTTGTAAAATTAATAACTATAACATATATATATCAAACTATACTTCATTTATTGAAACGAGCAAATAGGAAGAGAAATAAACACACGTGATTGGTCGTCGAAAATAATTGGATTGGCTAGATTTGACATTGACAATTGATTTGACAATCTAGCCAATCACGAGAAAGAAAATTATTTTCGACGACCAATCACGTGTGTTTATTTCTCTTCCTATTTGCTCGTTTCAATAAATGAAGTATAGAAAATGAAGGCGGGCGGTTAATTTTGCGGCTGAGAATATATTATTGTTTCAGTCTGAGAGTTCCACCCACAGCGCTGTGGAGTACACCAGCAAGGCATCTCGTCTTCTTGTCAAGCTGCACCAGTAAGTACATACATATATGTACAATTTCACTTTCAAAACTATCGTGAGTTGTACCAGACATAGAACTAGACTATGTACTAGACGAAACATTGTCGGTATCAAAAAAAATGTACCTATCTAAGTATTATATCAGTCATCTGGTTACCATAACACAAGCATTAAGTTGCTTAGCTTGGGACTAGATGACGCTGTGTGTAATGTCCAAGGATATTTATTATTATTATATATGACTGTTCTCTGCAGATACGACCAAGCCATGGACTCTGTCCGTCTCGAGATAGGTTACCATCTCCAAGCCAACAACTTCGGCGCGGTCGGAAGACTGGTCGTGGTCGCTGTACTGATACAGCTGGCTCGCGGGGACCTCGTCGCGGCCGAGAAGGCCTACAAGGTACCTTAGGGCACAGATAAAATAATACTATGTACAGATGATCCATCTATACTTCATTTCTTGAAGCGAGCTAATAAGAACAAAAATAAACGCACGTGATTGGTCGTCGAAAATAATTATATTTCTCGTGATTGGCTAGATTGTCAAATGAATTGTCAATTGTCAAATCTAGCCATTAAGAGAATAGAACATTATTTTCGACGACCAATCACGTGCGTTTATTTCTCTTCCTGTTAGCTCGTTTCAAGAAATGAAGTATATAACATTAATTTCACTCCTGTTTTTCTTCGGGCTACTTTTTTGTGTTTGATTTTGCGGCGCCCCTAGCAGTGTTTAGGTATTGCCTGCAATCAAAAATAAAGTAACTCCATCTAGTGCTAATTAACATGCAGTTGGATGCCTAAACGCCGCTAGGTGACGCCGTAAAAATCAAACACAAAAAAATAGCCCGAAGAAAAACAGGAGTGAAATTAATGTTCTAGATGGACCATCTGTACATAGTATTATTTTATCGGTGCTTAGGGCAAGCTAAATTATGACGTAGGCCTTTAGGCGGCCTGAAAACTCCGTCACCACAGTCTGTCACTCATACGAACGGAGGAAAGAAACGTGTTGTGTCCATAGACCTCGTGTTTCCTTCACTTTTCTGCGGCTATTCGTTTTTTACACGAATGATAATTTACCATGTGAAGACCTGGGTGATTGTACGTTAAAAAACGAATACGTGAAAAAACGTGTAGGACAATGCCGTGTGAACAGGGTCTTATGGTTCGGCCACACTTGACAGCGAAGATTCATGTTCGCGTTGTCGCGATGTTTGATCCATGACGAAGTGCTTGGCCAGACTACAAAAAGCTTCGCGATGTCCCGCAATGAAAACCCTTTGAAATGAAATGAAAACCCTTTGATGTCCCGCATTTTACCGACAGCGGCGCGAAGGGCTTTCGTATTCGCGAAGATGATTCGCGATAGGACGAATTATTGGCCAGACGTGTCGCGACAACGCAAATCTTCGCGTTATCGCGATATGTGTGGCCGCAGCATTAGTGGGATCAGGGTGATGATGATATTGAACTTGTCATTCCAGGAGTGGGCGAGCAACTGCGAGCAAGCCGAGCAGAACACAGTAGAGATGCTACTCCAGGGGATGGATGAGAACGATACTGAGTTGGTTCAGCGCGCGCTGTCCGCTCCGTTCATTCGTTCAATGGACGTGGAGTACGCACGCTTGGCCGGCAACATCCCCCTGCCGCAGGGCGACCGCGACGCGCTCACCGGGCCAGGCGTCAGGATGGGCGCTGAGCTGCCTTATGTCAGCGTGGCTGACCAAGCGGCAGTCGACCATGTAAGTATACTATATACTGAGTTGGTTCAGCGCGCGCTGTCCGCTCCGTTCATTCGTTCAATGGACGTGGAGTACGCACGCTTGGCCGGCAGCATCCCACTGCCGCAGGGCGACCGCGACGCGCTCACCGGGCCAGGCGTCAGGATGGGCGCTGAGCTGCCGTACGTGAGCGTGGCTGACCAAGCGGCAGTCGACCATGTAAGTATAATTCATAATTAATTTATTGTTCAACATAGGTTAATGCTATGTTCAGATGTACGGCGTGCAGCCCGGCGGGCTGCCTGGCGAGCTGCGCGGCATGCAGCCCGTGCCCGGCCGGCGAAAATTCAAACTGTTCACATGCACGCAGGCGTGTCAGTCAGTGCTAGCATGTCGGGCAGCGAGGATCTCGATGTTGTTGCTGCCTTAACCATTGGCTTAACTTATTTTTATTGGAAAAAGAAACAAAATGATAAACGATTCGTTTGACCATTCGACCATGTTAGCAACGGACGTCCACTCGTCACGAAAGCGCGAGAGAGACTGACTGCACGCGCGCATGTGAACAGTCACCGGGCGCCCGCGCATTCATCCTTTGAACTTTGCCCAAAAACCGCCACTCGCCCGGTTCGCGACATTCACGTTCACGGGCGCGTTCACGGGCTCGGGCGTACCGTTTACACGCGCGTGCCCGTGAATGTGCCCGTTGAATGTCGAGTTGAACGCCCGCATGTGAACGTACTATAACATTACAGTTCTTTGTCAATATAAGTAGAGCCTCTATGTTACCAACTTAGGTCGGTGTACAATAATTTATGTATGTGGTAATCATAATAACAGATAAACAATTAAATTATATGTCATGCAACATTATATACATTAAAAAAATAAAAATAATTACCTACATAATAAATTAATAAAATTTAACTAAAATATCCAATTAAACAATACTATGTATTAAACTAAAAAAAGTGGGCATGTACCAAATATGACTGTATTTGGACATACCTCTGACTACCCCATTAGACATCTTCAAAGGATCTAAAGAATTACATAAAGATCTTTAAGAAATGTCTACCGCTCCCTGGGATACAGTCGTGATCATATTTCATTTTTTTTTATTAAACTACTATATACTTTTGTATTGCAGCATCGCTTCGATGATATCCAAGAAGAACATAACGAGGCAGTAAACCTGCCAGGACGCAGCGACGGCGCCAGTGGGCTCTGCTAACTTCACTTATACATAACACTCATACTGGCTGAATACAATACTGTAAACACTTAAAACGGGATTAAAAAAAAAAAAAAAATTAAAAAAACTGCCTACCCCCATGGGAAAGAGGCGTGATTTTATGTATGTACTAGCTGCGCCCCGCGGTTTCACCCGCGTAAGTCCCGTTCCCGCGGGAATATCGGGATAAAAAGTAGCCTATGTGTTAATCCAGGGTATCACCTATCTACATACCAAATTTCAACCAAATCGGTCCATCCGTTTTTGCGTGAAAGAATAACAAACATACATACATACATTCTCACAAACTTTCACATTTATAATATTAAGTAGGATGTATGTAAAACGGGATATTTACCATGATTTGTATATTTATAAGTTCCAAGATATTTCGCCACATTTTCTCACGGTCGATTCTCTGACAAAAAGGGTAGATTTGTCTGCCAGTGACTACCTACATACTCAAGAACTTAGTTTAACCGTGATCATGGCGCATGCAACTAAGCCGAAATATCGGGAAACTCGTAAATACACAAATCATGGTAAATATCCCGTTTTAAGTGTTTATAATGTTCAAAACCATGATAGTTTAAAATGAATACAAAATTGTACATATACTTCATTTCTTGAAGCGAGCTAATAGGAAGATAAAATAAACTCACGTGATTGGTCGTCGAATAAAATAATCTTTCTCCTGATTGGCTTCATTTGACAATTGATAAATGATTTGACAATCTAGCCAATCACGAGAAAGTCAATTGTTATTGACAACCAATCACGTGTGTTTATTATTCATCCTATTAGCTCGTTTCAATAAATGTAGTATAGAGACCGAGCAACGAAACAAGTCCGGACGCAAACACGCCAACTGCGGCACAGTACACTACTTGTATTCATCCATATTTATAAATATTAACGGGACTTAATCGCGTATTAAAATCATACGCGATTAAGTCCCGGAAATATTTATAAATATGTTTCCAAGTCGCGATAGTTTAAATTGTATTCATCCAGTACTGATAGTTGTTGATATGTATCGTTAGATGCGCCACTAGTTTGACTACGTAGATATGACGTCATCACGGAAGCTTACCCACGAAAGAGTGAGCCAGATAAAGTAATGTAGCTAAACTAAAAGACAAAGACAAGTGGCAATTCTGACGCCACCAAAACGAACTAAACTAAAGATGATGCTGTTTCATAACGATGGAAATAAAAAAGATGGCGAGTTTAGTTAAAGTTTTTTCGGATTCAGAATCGCTATTACTGTTTTGATCGGCTAAAATGAATGAATGAATGAATGAACCACAGGTACCGGCGTATCTAACTATAGATTTATTATTATATATTTTTTTGGGTTAGCAAAATAATGTATTTGATTCGAGGTTTTTGAACTACCTTTCTGTAGAAAAACATCGAATCACATTTTTTTTTTTTTTTTTTTATTTTATTTTTTTATTACATACGTAAAGTTATTAAAGATGACTTATCCAAACGACTGCAGAGTACTTGGATTAAGTGAAAAGGGAGAGTTCAGCTTACGATGGTGGCTACTGTATTCGTAACAGTGGTCGTATCATCAGTTTGGCGTGGTCTAGTTAACTATTGTCACGAGTCAATTATTTCAAATGTATGACATTTTTAGTTCTGGGAGTGGCGCTGTACTTACTATATGTATTTCATTTCTTGAAGCGAGCTAATAGGAAGTAAAATAAACGCACGTGATTCGTCGTCAAAAATAATTGTCTATTCTCGGATTGGCTAGAATTGACAATTGATTTGACAATCTAGCCAATCACGCTCGCTTCAAGAAATGAAGTATAGATTCTCATGCGTTTGTGATACTTGACGGTTATTTTCGTTACGGAATTTCTGGATTCGGTCTCCACGCTCAAGGCACACGATAGAAGCTATGCAATAGCTTAATAATAAAATAAATAATAAAGTTCACCAGTTCACCATCATAAGCTGAACTCGAAAATTGACGCGAAACTTAGTTCTCGTTTGAACCAAGTAGTCTGCTTTTTAGTTAATACATTTTATCACAATCGAGTTATAATTTACCATTAATTTGATTTCATCATTGTAATTATCATAAGTTATTCGATATTCCAATTAAAGGAAATAACAAAAAAGATTAAAAACACAAAAAAACGAGAAAATAAATAAACACTAAAAAGCTTCATAGTGCATTAGCCAATCAGAGGCACGGTATGTGGCTTCAACTCAAAATACAGCTTAAACTTTAAGTATGCTAAAACAAATCTAAATAAATAAATAATACCAATTTAAATTTTTAAATGACCAAATAAAATAAAAAATAATAAAAATTCAGTAATATCAAAGTTTTATGACATCTGAAAGATTCACATACCGTGCCACTGAGTGTTTTATCAAAATAATATACTTATTATATATTTAGTATTATCATTTGAATTAATTATATTAATCTACCTTTTTAAATAGATAAACAATAGTGGAAAGTACTAAGGTACTACACAGTTGACGGAAAAACATGCAAGAGTACTTGCCCACTTGTGGGTTAAAAAAACTAATACTAATTTATGTTTTATATAATTTTATGTAGGATATTGTGTTGAGTACTTATATATTTAATTGTGCAGCTCTTAGACAGCAAAACTAATATATTGGATAGATAATTAAATAAAATTTTCTTGTAAATATTAGATGTTGAAATTACTTATAATCTTTCTTTGCCTATGACATTGTTTTGTACAACCAGTAGGCCTAACATGTGCAATGTTTCGACACGACAAATGAAATATCTCGATCATGTCAGACTGCTCTAACGTACTATGTTAGAGCAGGAGATAATATTTTGTCGACGTCGAGATGATTTCTCGCGCTGCACATGTTAAGCCGGCAGAACGGTAAAAACAATTTCATAGGTTAAGACGTACCCCGTTATTCATTAACTAAGCTTACGCTAGCTGAACGGCTAGTCGCAAAAACCGATCTTTCTTTGATTTTGCTTACTGCTGGTAGTAGGTAAGTAAAAAAAAAAACCTACAAATTGTGTCATTCCTACCGACAGTAAGCAAAACCAGAGATACATCGCTTATTGAGACTGGCCTTTGGACGGCTGTTAAATCTGTTGTTATCTCTTGACATGAGTAACAAGAGAAAATTATTTAAAGCCTTGTTAGATTGACAAGTAAAATTTGAATAACGGGGAATATAGGGCGCGTTTCTATTATTTGCGTGGAAAAAAATCCAGCAAAAAAGTTGTGATATAAAAAATGTTTAGCGAATTGACATATTTTTAGTTTTCAGTATTTTTTTCTTTTACTTTAACTCTGTGTGTTTTTTGTGAACATGTTTTCTCCTGATTTTTTTAGATTCATATCTCGCATCTTCCTCGCATATAGTGAAACGCACCCTACTTTACTTAGGTGCTATATAGCTTGTTTGTTTTATAAAATTTAGTGGCCTTTTTAATCTAAGGCCAAGTTTCGTAGCTCGTTACTACGCCACTAAAAGTGACGGTTTAAATACAATTTGGTGTAAAAATACTTATACTTTGCGCTCTAATTATTGTAATTAATTTAATTTTATTCATTAAATTTTTAAGTAGATCGTTCGAAATAAATATTTAAACTTCTCTTATATAATCCATAAATTAAAAACAAAATAGTAGAATAGGCGTTGAAGATTTTCGAAAATGTTTATAGCTGTAAAAGACATGTTGAATAGTCGAAAATATATCAATTAGCGTAAGATTTTACATTCCAATGTATTTTATTTATGTATTTTAATGATTGAATGCATTTTTGTATTATATGATTTGTTAATCTTTATTAATTTGATTGGTGTGCATTACTTTTATGGTGCTATGTTTTTAATTTAAGTATTTTTAATTTTGTTTCCACGAAATTGGTGTTTTCGGTTTTTATTTTAAAGATTAATTAAGAAAAAAGCTGGCAATATTAACCTTCGTATAAATTATTTTTCTAAACGTATCGAAAGTGAGTAAGTACTTTGTTTTTAGTTTGAATTTTAAAGTGTACCTATCTACTGTATAACTTTTATCAGAAACTGGATTATGTATTAAAAATCCTTTTTTCATCTTCTGAAACTTTTAAAACTTCATGCCCAGAAACAAGTACTTAATACAAATAAGAAAAAGTTGGTGAAAGAAAATTGTTTTCGGGGTAAAAACTAATCAGTACCTATGTACTATAATATAATAGTGTTTCGAAACATTACAATACAACCTAAAACAATAAAAAACAAATAAGTGGTTTATTACGTTTTATCTCCCTGATAAACAATTTTTTTGTTTATTAATAAACTTTAATAAGTTAACTTTTGTTTTGTAAAAAGTTACTTAAAACTACCAAACTTAAAACTCAAACTTAAAATATATTTATTCAATAAAATCTTATTACAGACCACTTTGAAACGTCAGTTTCTTAAAACTGGGGGATTCTATTGCCTGTTCTGTTCCCCTACCCCTTTTGTATTGATTTCGGTCAAATATTTTAATTGCCATCTTAGTTTTGGAGCGAGGTTTACCCAACTGTGGGGTGTAGTTATACTGTAGGGGCGCACTACTATTTTTATTTTTAATAAGTAATATTGACTAAAATACTTATTTGTTTAAAATACTACTAAGTATTTTGTTATCTCTTCAAATCAGCAAATATATTTAATGTCTTCTTAAAATATGTATACAAGATATAGGTTGCGCCACGTAAAAAGAACGCTGAGAGATAAAGCTGCGCAGTAGGTGATTTCAAGGAATCTAAAGGTAGCCTTTCGAACTGAGCGTCTATGGCGTCATTGGCGCCGCGGCTGTGACGACGCGACAGTGCGACAGATAGATGTTCTATGGTATGAAATTCTAGGGAACGTCATTCGAGCGCAGCGTCACTGTCGCGGCGTCAGTGACGTCACAGTGCCACTGTGACCGCGTTGACAGATGAGATACATGATGAGACAGATGAGACGCTGCGTTTGTGACGCTTAGTTTGAAAGGCTACCTTTAGGTGGGATGAGTGGAGGAGTGACGCGGCGTTCTTTTTACGTGGCATAAACCATAACAGAAGCATGAAGTTGCTTAGCTGACGCTCTGTGCTAAATGTATAAGCATATTTATATTATTTAAATAATTTAAGAACATTATATAAAGCCTTGCAACTTTGCTTAGTAAACTTGAACTTACCTTTCTATAATACACCTAAGTATTTCAGTTTCTAACTGTACTAATTCTTTATACATACTTACCTATAACTGTATTGCGTCCCTTTGAGATTATAAATCCAGTTGTTAGTTTGTATCAGGCATGTAGACTGGTTTCTTTTGGGTAAACATAAATGTTTGATGTTAGGTCTTTGCAATATCGACTCACTTTTAACTCGAGCGCACTAAGTTTTTCGAATGAGCAGTCTTTGCACGATTTTATTTATCGCATCACCTACTATACAAAGATCACCTTTGTATCCTTGACCGTGCACACAATGCTAGCGCTTGTGGAACACACACAACTATATCACACATAGATTGCTTGTTTAAAAACCTAGTGTAGGCTCTTAGTCGTCTATGAATCCCTTAATATTATCGTAGCAGAGCATTAATGTAGCTCTGCTATAACTTTTCAATGACGCAACAGGATATTAAGTTGAGTCGATGGGAGCAACCTACAATAGGAACAGTTGTAAACTTGTAAGATCTTAAGGTGTTTGAAGAAAATAAAGATTGGTAAAAACTATTTGTTTTATTCACTACCTTTAAACGACAACAATACAAAACTTAATTATTTGCACATGTCTAAATAAATAATACAAGGCTACTTATTAAAAATTGTAATATTTTATGTAAAAGACTATTCGAAAGATTTAGGTAGGCATATGGAGATTCTTATGGGACTATTTTGTTCCCATGTTAGTGGGGCTAAAAGGTTCGCTAAAAATACCTTATAATCCGGTCAAAATACACTTTCCAGGTTACATTGGGAACCCTATTACACTCAATTTGACAATTATCCGTGTTAATGTGGATAATTGTCAAATTGTGTGTAATAGGGTTCCCAACATTCATGCCAATTTTTAGCCAGGTGCGAATTAATGTAACCTTACCCCTATTTTTGATGCTAATTTGACCGGACTATTACCAGATGCATATGAACTGTTATTTGTTTAAACTACACGTTATGTGATTGTGATTTCAAACTAAAGTTCAGAGGCCCTACTTGAATTCCACGAAAACGAAGTTCTCTTGCCAATGAAGAGTTCAGCTTATGTTATGAATTCAGTTCAATTTAACTCCAATATTCTCACGAAATTTAAGTCGAACCCAAGTAAGGCTTCGGATCCGATTCTTGAAAAGCCTGTCGGTCATTTTAACCTCCTGTTCAAACAAACATTCGTTAAGTAATTATTTTTTAATAGCTAACTGTATACGAGGCACATAATTTAATGACTATTGGCACAGAAAGAACTACTTACATCCAATAGTTAATCAGTATTGATTGTTATTATATTATATATTTATGTTATGATACATCACTAGGAACAGAATTTAACTCCCAATTGAGGAAAATACAAGCGTACAGGTGACTCAAAATTAATACGAGTATAAAGGACTTTGATATAAAAAAGGTAAATGTGATGTGTAGTGTTTTGATATTCGTTATCATTAAACACTCGTTTAATGGTTCGTTACAATTACAATATCAATAAATGGAATAATTCATATATGATTCAATAATAATTAATTCATAATTTAAAACCTAAACATGTATTTTGTTAAATTCATTAGGTACCTACTAAATATTATTATTTACATACTAATTAGAATGAAAATCAAAGTTTTTTGTAAATTATTATGTCAAATCAATTTGGAAATACATTTAATTATAATTAAAATAGTTCATTATTATGTAGTTCTGTTGTATCCATCAATTATGACAAAAGTCTAATCAATAAAAATGTAAAATTATAGAAATCGGCAAAGATTGAGCGCTGAATATAAAAAATCACTATAAAAGAATGCAAACACAAAAAGGATGGCATATCCTTTTTGTGTTTGCATTCTTTTATAGTGATTTTTTCATTCAAAAACAGTAAACACATACCCCATTAAGCATATTCGACCTAAAACCTGTATTAGCTAAAACGCATATTAAATCTGTTGCTATCTCTTTTCGTTGACATATGGGTGACAAGAAAAAAAACGTTCTTTTATGAATAAGACCCCTAAAAGACTGCTCGTAAATTATAGTAATTTTCGCTAAAATAACAATGATCAGTTTCCGAGCCAGTGGCAAGCGGTCAGGCGCAGGGGCGTCGCGAGTTGCAGGGGGCGCCACTCACGCGTGACCATCAATACGACTAATGGCGGGCGTGATGGGGAATGGCAATCGGGGATTTTTGACTGTTTTTATATTGAAATCTCTTCGGAAATATTGGATTGCTTAGATGAATATTCATGAAAACGTTTTCGGGTGTTCTTTGTTTATTTATAGTTGATTGATCCATTAGTATTTTTGCCCCACGTTGTCGTAGTTTTTTTAGACGAATATCTCGTGACAGACAGACGGCATGATAAATTAGTATTTTATGAACTAGTTGATGCTATTTAATGGCTATTGGAAATATCATCTTTAGTTAGTTTAGTTTCAGTTTTAGCGACTTTGGAATCGCCACTACTTATTAATAATAGCTGCCTTACTTCATACACTAATATTTCTACGGACAGTGCAGTAGCGCAATTCACATCAAGATGGAAGGGAAGCGTCGCGCAGTTTTATTGTCATGTAATTTTAAACTTTAAGGTTATTACTATAATGCATAGTAGTTCAAGCGCTTTGAAAAGCTCACTTCGCACCGCTTACGGTCGCTCGTGGTCGCCTGCGTTTGTAGTTTCTCAAGCGATACTATGTATTATAGTGATGACGGTAAGGTTTAAAATGATTATACATTTTCGTTGCTATAAGTTAATACAACACACACTAACATATCCAAATATAAATAAACTAATTAATTATTATGATTTCATAATACCTACCATTGCACCTTTCAACTTTTGTTTAGTTATTTACCTACTGATTTTCGTAAACATAATAACACAAATGTAGGTATTGAAAATATAAAATGCCTTTCCAAATGACTACTTAAACTAACTTTTTTTTGTAAACTATGTATGAACCTGTAGTATTTCTGATTTGAATTCTATCAATAATTTGGCTATTTATTTGTTAAACGCTAAAAACAATACGAAACATTGAAACGAAGACACTAGCATCAGACAAGACAACCTTATGCCCGAATTCTATAACCAACGTACGGATGTCCGTAGCTCCATCACTATAGCAACTTTTTACAACATATAATATATGAAATTTTTTGACAGGCAAGAACGTTGCTATCGCGAAAGTCCTACGGCCATCCGTAAGTTTATAGAAACCGGGCGTCACCCAATTATATTGTATTAAAAATAGATAGTTTATGAACTAAAGTCAAAGAATGTTCATGTTCAAGGCGTACATACTTTTTGGACAGAAACACACGTCACTGTTTAGTTAATGTTTCGCAACCAGTTAAAGTGCGCTAATTAGTCCAGCTTTGTGGTGCCACTTTTGAGGCACCATCAAACAATAACCGACCATCTTTTTTATAATATAATATCTTTGCTCTTACCTAACAAAATGTCTCTAATAAAACCAATGTGGAGTTGTCTTCATGGTTCAGATTATTCTAATCTACTTAAGATTGTATGCGTCGTACAAGAGCCGCAACCTATTTTGTCTTATAGCGTTGAACAAAGAAATTAAATAAAATATATTATTGAATTTGTGATAGCTATCATTTTTACCTCTAACAACGTAGATAAATGCGGCGCTAGTTAGACGCATACAACGTTTAACTAATTCCTATTAATTTTGTATGTTCTTATGGCTAAACATTGTGTGCATGTATGGTGGGACCATCGGAGGCATTGACGTGGCTGGTTCCGGAATTGCTTCCTTCTCCTTCGTATTTTTAGTTTTCCGGAACTGAAATCCATTTTTCCGAAGTATCTTCCTCAGCGTCTCTCTAGAACCTTTGAAGTTAATCTCTTCTTTTAGTATTTGTAGTAGTTTATTTATTGTGGGCACTTCTTTTTTGAATGCGTAAAACTCGTGGATCTTCCGCCGTATAACTTGTAAGTCGTATTCGTCAACTTCTATCTTGCCCTTGGTTCGGACGCGTTTTTTGGGTGATTTCTTCAATGTTTCCGGGTCGAGGAGGCCTTGCTCTACCAGTCGAGCCTCCTTCACGATGTTGAGGACGGTGCGCTCCGACACACCTAGAAATAAGAGGGTATCTACTTAGTTCATTCGATAAACTTACTATAAGGTCGATATCTTATATACTTTCTATACTAATATTATGAAAAGGTAATGCTGGTTTGTTTGATGGAGGTAATCTCCGAAACTACTCAGCCGATTTAAAAAATTATTTCACCGATGTGTAGAATGGACTGTTGGGCCATCCTGGGATAAATAATATTAAATGTTATTTTGGTTTCTGAACTGCGTGCGAGTAGAGGGTTAGGACTAACATTCTCTCGGTTTTCGCATGTCCTTTTAATTTATTTCATTTTACTTGTATTAGGCGCTCATCAAATGGTGCTACTCGAAATAGGCAGCGCGCACTGAGGAATACCTCGATATTAATAGTGGACTTCCTACTGATTGTGTAACAAACAACTAATATGAAATGCTTATGCTTTAGTTTATTTTCTTCAGCAATATGAGCTATCAAACAAAACATTCGCAAAGCATTACAAGCTCACAAGACTCGCTGGGCAGCACATGCTGGGTACATTATGAGTTATGACTAAGATTATGGGTAAAAGTCTGTGATGCACTTCAATACAAGCTCTAAACGGTGAAGGAAAACATCTCATATTGACAATTGTATATCTTGTGGATATGGCAGCTAAGCTAAGAGGATGGTTTAGAAGCAGTTTAGCTGCTAGGCAAGCCAATTTCATCTCAACAATGTCCTAGATTCTATTCAACCAATACTCACTAAGTTCTTTTGGCTATCAATGGTGATATAGGTATCTATTTTACCATGATCTTTGAGAATCTAAAGACAAGTGGGAAAATAAAATCATGTAGGTGTGCTGGAACAGGCAACAGTCACCTAGCTATAAGACTACATAGGTATTTAAGTGATCCTTGAGGTCTTACAGAAATTAACACATTTTTATTTCTTTTCCTTTTTAAAGAACAGATGATGTTATTTACCAGATACTACTGAGCATAGGCCTTGTTATTGAATAAATCTTACTAAAATATATATGAAAAATGGATTGTATTATGAGTGTAGGTAAATGTGTTCTGTTTATGAAGTTAAACCACGCCATAATATCTCACTAATTGATTCTAAATCTTGAGTGGACAACCAGAACAAGTTCTTGGGCGACATTTTTAGTCATAGTTATAAGAACAATAATAACACTTAAACGAAAATATAATAACACATTGAAAGCAAATGACACCACTGTTGCCAGTCAGCCAGTTACCCACATCCACATCGCATAAATGCCAAAACACAAGTAAAGGCAACAGAGAAATCGTAAGTATTCTTGTGAGACTATTCAATAATCGCACGAAAACAAATACGATTTACGACGAATATTTCGACTGTATCCAGCAAAAAGTTAGATTTAAAGAGATTATTTCTTTCATAAAACCTATAGCTTTGTACTTAGTTGAGTAACTTAAAATAAATAACACGCTAAGTATTAAAAAAATAGTAAAGAATTTTGGTAATACCTGTGGCAGCAGAGACTCGTACGTACACTTTGGAAAGCGGAATTATCGGCACTTGCATTCGTTTCTCCTCATCCATAAACTCTTTGACTTTTAATATTATATCACGCACCTCACTGGTTATATTTTTAGGCATTTTCGTGGATGTAATATTGAGTATTTCGTTAAAAACACACAAGGGACACAAAACAACAAAATCTATCTCGCTCGACAAGCCAATGAATGAATGAATGAATGGTTGGTGGTTCGCTGACAATGTTTGTGCTAAAATGTCAGTGTCAAAAAAATAAGCTACAGATAAAACATAGAAATAAAAGATTTTAAACTGTAGCGTCATGTAGCCATAATTAAAACTATTTATTACATAAGGCAGGCAGTACTGTATCCAATGAGTGGGCTCGTCAGGAACCGTGTACGCGGTGTACGGTTCGTCCGCCACATAGGTGACATAGGTAGGTACGCACTTGATTTGATCTACATTACATGCTACATGGCTACTAGGTATAATAGAACAGCTAGGTGAGTAGGTACCCTGCTTTTGTGTATCTATCTCTTACCCGTTCGAAAATCGAAACAAAAGGACCGATTACTTAGACTACCTACTTAGCATTATTTTTACTGAGCTAGCTAAAATAACATCTGTGCAACAAAGTGGTTTCCAAAGCTATAACTTCAACCATAGGATTTCTAGGGGTTCAAACAGTTGTATTCAATCACGATGTTTTCTTTCCATGTTTTCTAATTTTTATCTATGGCGTTGTGCACCACTTTTTTACCTTAGGAACTACAGAAATAATAATTAATGTATTATACCACAGAATAAAGATATTATACCTACCTACCAGGCACTTTACTAGCAACCTCCATGTTAGCAGAGTGGGATAGGGCCTCGACTGCTATCCGAAGGGTAGGTATAGGGAATAGGAACCTAGTTAGTAGGTAGGTAAGCAATTGGAACTCAGCAGAATAAAACTCAAAAGAGATTTCATAAATCTAGGTAAGTTATGGACCTACAAGTACCTAAGTAGGTACCTAGTTAAATTTTAACCTAAAGTGCCTGCCTAGGTACCGAAGTTTGTATCAAATTTTCATTTGATCAGTTCAGTGGGAATGTAGACGAATGCCTAATAAGAATGGGGATGAATCCTGTTGATTGAAGGAATCAATAAAGCAAACGACAAATAAGAAAATGTATCCTCCTATCTGAACAAAAATCCAAATAGGTATATGACATTTCATATTATGATCACGACTGTATCCCAAGGAGCGTAAATGTCTTTCTGTAATTTTTTTTATTAGAATAGATTTGGTTGATCTTCTAATTAGACAGCTTAATGCACTATTAGTGAATTAAGCCATGGTGAATGAGGGCCCCCGCAGACGGCCGACTTTTTGTAGGTGGAAAAATCGGTCGAAAAATAGAACGTACTGACAACAATAGCGCAACGCACACGACCTACAAAAAGTAGGTGAGAAAAAAGTAGGTGGCATTCCGACCGACCCGACACCGACTCCGAATGTGTAGGTCGTTTAGTGATGCGCTTTTCGGAATAAGTGATAGAGCTTACTCCGCAAGTGGACTATTTACTCCGAATTTTATTTGCTTAGGCTGGTACCTAGGTACACTTCTGGTAGATAAGTAGGTTCAATCATTCATAATTATAATTTATTGTTATTGGATTAATAATAATAATATTACAAGTAGGTACTTACCTAACCATGTAATTTATTAAGTACTTATTGTAATTTAAAGTAATTTCAACGAATTCCGCGGGAATATCAGGATAAAAGTAGCCTATGTATAATACCATGTCATTAGCTACCTATATCCCAAAGTAGGTATACAATAGGTTTTGTAGTTTTTTCGTGAAAGAGAAATAACCATACATCCATACTCACAAACTTTCGATAAGTAAATTATAGTAGGAATTTTCGTAGGATTAGTAGAAAGAATTATAACCGAAGTATATTTCGGCTGCATTATAAGAAAAGAAAGCTAGGTAGTCTTATCTTCTACTATATTATCTACTTAATTATCTTCCTTTGCAAATCCACCGTTCTAGTATTTTTCGATGTTGTCCCCTCACTAGCCACCTACAAAGTGACGGTCGTGTGCGTTGGAGTCGGTGACAAAGTAGGTGACAAAATCGGTCGAAAAAGCGACCTACTTTTCCACCTACAAAAAGTCGGCCGTCTGCGGGGGCCCTAAGGGCCCCCGCAGACGGCCGACTTTTTGTAGGTCGAAAAATCGGTCAGGGCCCCCGCAGACGGCCGACTTTTTGTAGGTGGAAAAATCGGTCGAAAAATAGAACGTACTGACAACAATAGCGCAACGCACACGACCTACAAAAAGTAGGTGAGAAAAAAGTAGGTGGCATTCCGACCGACCCGACACCGACTCCGAATGTGTAGGTCGTTTAGTGATGCGCTTTTCGGAATAAGTGATAGAGCTTACTCCACAAGTGGACTGTTTACTCCGAATTTTATTTGCTTAGGTACCTAGGTACACTTCTGGTAGATAAGTAGGTTCAATCATTCATAATTATAATTTATTGTTATTGGATTCATAATAATAATATTACTTAACTAACCATGTAATTTATTAAATACTTATTGTAATTTCAACGAATTCCGCGGGAATATCAGGATAAAAGTAGCCTATGTATTATACCATGTCATTAGCTACCTATATTCCATAGTAGGTATACAATCGGTTTTGTAGTTTTTTCGTGAAAGAGAAATAACCATACATCCATAAAGTAAAGTAAAGTAAAGTAAAGTAAATATTTATTGTAAAACTGTTACATGGTTACAAAGATGCTCACAAACTTTCGATAAGCAAATTATAGTAGGAATTTTCGTAGGATTAGTAGAAAGGATTATAACCAAAGTACCTCCTCCTTCCTTTGTGTTGATCGTAGGATTAGTAGGAAGGATTATAACCGAAGTACCTACTCCTTCCTTTGTATTGTAGGTAGGTACCATGTAGTTGAACATAGGTACTATCACACGCAAAAGTTTTTGGTTAGGTAGGTAGGTACCTACTTACATAAGAAAAGAGAGCTATACTTATCTTCCTTTGCAAATCCACCGTTATAATATTTTTCGACGTGCTGTCCCCTCACTAGCCACCTACAAAGTGACGGTCGTGTGCGTTGGAGTCGGTGACAAAGTAGGTGACAAAATCGGTCGAAAAAGCGACCTACTTTTCCACCTACAAAAAGTCGGCCGTCTGCGGGGGCCCTGAAGATGGAAATAGGGTGACGTTACCCCAAATATACCGAGTCCCTCTTACCCCTATGAGGAAGAGAGATGGAAGAACCAAAAAATAATGTAGAGTAGATACCTACCTACGCAAGATGAGCCGGGAGTCGGGACTTGATTCAAATTCGGAATGATTTTACGAGCACCAGACGCGCGTCCCGAGTTCTGTGTATTGCGAAAACTGGGTTAAATATTACATAATCGTCTCATCAAATCGTAGCCAAATTCGAAGTCTCGTGTCGCGCCTTAATCTGGTTTTTTTTCCTGTGTGTGTGAAGGGCGCATAACAATACATACATTGGCCACAGTTACGTAAAAAAAAAAACTTTCCAGTTTTGACAAAATGTGTAAACTTTCCGATTGGGTGAATAAATTGTGTGCGTCTAGCCCGTGATTGGAAAACATAATGAGGTTTGAAAATGTGCTGTTAAAAATATTACCTACGTAAGTCTACCTAAGCATATTATTTTTAGAAAGGTAATTATGACCGTAGTGGATGGCACAAACTAAGGGAGGCCTATGCCCAGCAGTGGGTAAAGTCGGGCTGTGGATGATGAATTATGACCACCCACGCACGTGTAGTGTTTATATGATATGGTATCAATTACTTTACGATTAACTTAACTCATATCGTATTAAATATATATTATACAAAACTAAAATGTTACAGGTGTAAAATTGCAGAAACTTAAATTAGGTACCTACCTATTATAGGTAGGTAGTAACAATTTATTTCATTTAGCTTTGTTATCACAGACGCAAAGTGCAATTAAATTAAAAAAATCCATTAACCGACTGATCCTTGGCTTTCATACATACATAGGTAGGTAATATCCGAGGCAGGAGATACAACATCAGAGTTCAACATTAATTTCACTCCAGTTTTTCTTCGGGCTATTTTTTGCACTAGATGGAGTTTTTGATTGCAGGCAAGACCTAAACGCTGCTAGGGGCGCCGCAAAATCAAACACAAAAAAATAGCCCGAAGAAAAACAGGGCTGAAATTAATGTTCTAGATGGACCATCTGTACCTAACCTACATAGTATTATTTTATATGTGCTAATAGCTATAACGATTAGTAACCCCCTTATGCATATCGGATCAGTAAACCTATAGGTATTAGCTTAAACCGATGATAAATCTGTAAATAGGAAGATTAAATTAAGAGATAGCACTAAGTACCTACCTATTTGTTTTCGGAGTCGAAGTAACAATGAAATGAAATGAAAATGAAATTATATTTATTAAACCTGAAGAACACATATTAACATAACATTACTTTGAGAAATAATCTAGTTATATGGGACGTCAGCTTTTCGTCAGTTTGATTTCAAGAACAAAATAATAATTTATGACAAAAATAAATAGATTATTTTATAATTTTATAATAAATATTATAAAATTATAATGCAAGAAAAAACATAGTTTGAAACCTACCTTTAAGAATAAAACCATCCTATACAGGGTGGCACATTTAGATCGGTCATTGTAAGAAAATTTGAAACTATCTCTATTATCTCTAGTAGGTAACTAGTTTTTTTAAATAACTAGGTAGGTACTTACCTAATTTTAGTAATCTATTATTGAGTGTCGTGTCATGCCTCCACGCTTAGGTACTTCCTTTAGCGACAAATCGGTACTAAATAATGCATTTCTTGTCTCCGTCTTGCATCGAAAGTGTTAGAAAACATACAATGTCGTAGTGTACCGTGTACGTGCCATGCATCTATTGATTTACCACGTGCTGTCACGGTGAATAACAAGTGAGACACACGCAAGTCTGGATACTTACTAAAACAGGTGGTAAGACACCTGTCATCAGGGTCGTCCTAAGAGCCTGGGTGTTACAGACGGGCCCGGTGTCACGGTGAATAACAAGTGTAACACACGCAAGTCTGGATACTTACTAAAACAGGTGGTAAGACACCTGTCATCAGGGTCGTCCTAAGAGCCTGGGTGTTACAGACGGGCCCGGGTGGAACAGACCGGGGCTATACCTGGATAATGTCCGATATATCGTAACACGTATTCGATCATTATCTTTCCAGTGGATAATTTTATGCTAAAAGGAAGGTTTAGAAAGAAAAGAAAGAAAGAAAGAAAAATATTTATTTTGTCAAAAACACGTTACACATAAAGACACATTATAATAAGTTGGACATTGACTAGTTGGACATTGTTTAGGTGCTGTTCTGGGCAAGCCTATTCCCGCTGTATATAAATCATCTATTTATTTATTTACAAAAACTAAACTGCTGCATAATATTATTTATGTACTTAGGTTACCTACTTACTTAACAGTACAAAATACCTACAACTAGAACCAGTTGAGCCACCTAACTGGATTATTTTTTTATAAACGATCTATAGGTAGTTCAATTGATCCACTGACATCTACTTAGTAAAAATGTAAAGGCCTGAGTTTTTTTTTACGTAAGACAATGATGACGAGAAGACAGTTAAAACTATTTCAATGAAAGTGAAAATATTGGGTGTAACATGTTTGATCTTGAAATTCAAAAACATTTAAATAAACGTAGGACCATTTCAACCAGAGCGGGCTGATTGAGGTGCGGGCTGAGTTGACCCTATATCAAACGAAGATGACGTGACTAAGTATAGGTACTGTTTTGGGGGATAATAGGTCTATTAACTAAGTACCTATACTTCATTTATTGAAACGAGCTAATAGGAAGAGAAATAAACACACGTAATTGGTCGTCGAAAATAATTGGATTGGCTAGATTTGACAATTGACAATTGATTTGACAATCTAGCCAATCACGAGAAAGATAATTATTTTCGACAACCAATCACGTGAGTTTATTTTATCTTCCTATTAGCTCGTTTCAAGAAATGAAGTATAGGTACCTAATTTTAAGTACGTTTAGGGATATCGGTTTAAAAATATTAATTCCCATGAGATATGATTAATATACAGCCTGTATAGTAAGCTTTATACTCGTAAAAGGCACGGTTTTTGTTAATAGGTA